>JAVIWC010001926.1:2400000-3115425 GCA_031894815.1 Creontiades dilutus
ACATAATTATGTAAAGGATACAGTTCAATAATTAGAGTAACATTGGTAAGAGTTTCAAAAGCGTCATGGATCTTGATGATCTTGTGGCTGTTGAGGACGTTCATTATTTCCAGTTCATTGTGCATGAAACTCTTCAGCTCACCTCTGCCATGCATAACCTTAGCAGCGAAATTGCGACCTGCAGGAGAAAGCACAAAGAATAGGTATCACGAAATTCTTAATAATTACTGTCTACAGTATTTTGCCGTATTTTTATTCATTGTAACACAGACCTAGACTCTTCATCAGTCATTCGAATAATACTGTTATAAGATTCTCGAAATACAAAATATATTTTTCAACCTCTTGTTCCAACCACTTCTGGTTCCAAGCTACCTCAGAAAGTTATAAACTGAATGCACAACAACTGAGCTGGAACTGGGTGTATAAACTTACCTTATGGAAGATGCATAAGGCTAGCACCTACCAACAAAGCAGTTCCTGAATCCATTTTGTAATTGCTATTAATTTAATCAACTTTATTGGGACTGATATAAATTAATATATAATTGATAGTGAGCTTGATTGGACCAGGAAAGTGTATTCACCTTTTTTTCATCAGTGAAGGCCATTACTAAAATAAGGAAGAATGTAACGAACGTTGATTTGGCATTTCAAAATACATCATTCATTGGAATCTGTAAGAATTTCGCTAAAAGCTTCCAAGGGTTCCCAAAAGAACTGAATCCAACATTTTTCGAATGACTGCGATAAATTACCTTAGATAATTTTCAAAAGAACCACTTGCTTAAAATTATTAGGATTGGCAAAGCTCTTTTTTATTCCACCGTTCAAAATGGGACAAGATAGGAATGGGAATGTATGTTTTGTGACGAGATTTGTATGTTCAAATAAAGACCAGCAAATCAATATAATTGTTTTTGTTTAGTGACTGGTTTGCTACTATTAGAAAATTAAAAATAATTTATATCTATTTTTTATGAAACTACAAGAGAAATTACATTTACTGAAATGGAACTGCAGTTTTCGTATTTTATTTTTCTTGCCTGGCTCCATAAGACAGGACTGAAGCTGATTCATTAATATTTTGCCTATGTTACTCAGTTCATAGTAAAAACAAAAATGTAACCAACGAAAGCACTGACATGCATGCAAATGTTTTTTTAGTTTGAAGATATTTTAAAATTTTGTACCATATCATGAATATTTACCTGTGCTCCTTTCAACAGCATGATAAGTAACACCTTGAGTACCACGTCCAAGCTCATCACCAAGATCGTACCAATCACTGATTGGTTTAGTTTTTGTTTTGATGCCATGACCTCTACCATAATGTTGGAATGTGTGTTCATCCTTTTCTTCAACTTGAACCATCACAGAGCAGCTCACAGCACCAGCTACGTTGCTTGCAGTAATGCTGTACAAGCCAGCATCCTTTGCAATCGCCTCATTTATTACCAAATTGCAATGATCAGGGTCAATGCGATTCATCTGAAAAATATATCCTAAAAGTGAATCTTGGAAGTAATGATACATGATGGAAGTGGAACAAAATAGGTTACTTGACTAATAATACCTGTAAAAAAAAGATGCATCATAATTCTAGTTTACCTTTATTCGGCTAGTCGAAGCAAGAGGTTGCCAATCCTTGAACCATTTAATGTCGGGTTGTGGAACACCAACTACTCGAGCTTCTAACCTTCCACCATGTCTAGCAACTATTGTCATCTCATCTGGACGTTTGACGAATTCAGGATACTCAGCTATTTCTAAATGAACTCTTTGTCTAGCTTCACCATGTTCGTTGGATGCTACTGCTTCATAAGTTCCCACATCCCTTTCCAACATCCTAGGAAAAATTGTAATGTAAATACAAGACTTTTTGGAAAGACTATAAGAGTACTTCGAGATAAGATACTATACCAACTTGTTTATGAAGAGCGTTGCTTGTCCATTACGTGTGTAGCTGCAGTCATAACGCCCACCCATATCAATCAATTCGTTATTGAAGAAATATGTCATCTTTGGTTTTGGGTAACCATAAACAAACCAAAACATATTGCAGTTGTGTCCTTTAACACCGTATTGAGTGTAGTGTTCTTGCCTCAAGAATCTGTGAAGAAAATGAGTAATTAAACATTCAAAAACACACTATGTCTCATATAGGTATAATTTTAGATATTTCACAGACCTTGGGGCTTGAGCATATCCATCATGAGGCGGTCTTTCAATATCAAAGTCCTTGGGGAAGTATGGAGAAGACTCTGGGCGGAAATCTATTCCAGGAGCAAGGAAAGGTATGAATCCTGCAGGTTCAGGTTGAAGTTTGATCTGAAAAGAAAAAAAAACACTCTGAATTATTCAACATCTCAACAGTATTGGCAAAATACCAATAGCACAAACAATACTCCATTATACGTTTATACAATACAGTGTCCAACATGTGTTTTATGGTGTCCATGCCTTTCCAATCAACAAATTATTTATCAAAAATCATGGAATAAACCATCGAAACAGTGATTTGCATTTGACACATCAAATCTCCAAAGCCACATATGCACTGAATTTGCTTCACTTTGCAGGTGAATGGTAAAAATCAGCGGTTTCTATTCATGCATTTGTCATTGTAAATAGAATGGTATTCTTTTACGCGTTTCTGTTAATTTATCCCGACTAGATATCCATTTTATAGGAACAAGAATATATAAGACGAGTATTGGACGTGGGGAAAAAAATACACCCACCTATAAGTCATGGCGTACGGAGATGGATCACTGATGCCATATTTGTTTTCTACCCTTACCCGGAACTTGTAGTCTCGGAATGGTTCCAAATTCCTGATTTCACAAGCACAACTCCTTATACCTGAAATCAGTACATGATCATGACAAACAAAGCAATAATGTTAAAATGTGCCACATTTCAATAATTAACTTGGGAATTTCGTGCTGAGACCACAATGTAATTAACCTGAACGAGCTGTGAACCAGTCTCCATTGGGTAATTCGCACATCTCGACTTGATATGTAACAGGTTCTCTGGGTCCGTAGGGAATTGATGGTTTCCATGACAATGTAAGCCGCCTGTCAGACATTCTACTTATGATGGGACGATCAGCCAGTGGCATTGGTGCACCAGTGTGCTTGTACTTCTCAAAGTCTTTGAATTGTTCACCAAGAGGTCTCCTATCACCAAGATCTGAAATAAAAGGTCAACATATTTTTAGATTCATTTTATGCATCTCCTATATTTTCATCAGATGTTTCTGAATCAATTTACAAAGGTTATCAGTACTATTTACATAGGTAATCGTTTCATATTGATAATGACCTAGCTATCGAAATTGATCCAACCACACTGTCAAAAAAGTAAATCCGACGAACAGTTGAAATAGTCAAATGACATAACCGTTTTGAAGAAGAAATGTTTTCCTAACTCAATTTCCGTTTTCATAAAGAGAAAATTTTGTTTGCCATGCTCAAGGAAGATCTTAACTCTCTCCAAACATTTGATTTTCATACAGGAAATCTGGATTTTGACTTAAACGTAAATTCAAATAAACTAGCTCTTTAAAGAAAAATGTCAGACTGAATTATAGAAACCAAAGTCATTCCAGGGAAAATAAAGGGAACGATAACTACCAGGGTACAAGTACTTAACCAAATATATTTCCCCTCTAGTTTGGTAATGGTAATTATCATTGGTTCAGGAGAATTTGTATTGACCAAGATAATTGGTTTTTAGATTCTACATAATGTTCCAAGTATGATACTTTTAAAGGTGTAAATTCAATTTCATGTAATCAGTGCACATACAGAAACTTACTGTCAAATATGAAGGAAGCTTCACACTCATCTTCTCCCAGGTCATTGTAAACTCGAACTCTGTATTTGCCTGCATCGACATCAGGGTCGACATGAGCAATACTTAGTCTAAGTAATCCTGTACTTTCTTTTTCAATGGATATCCTCTCACTAGGGTACAGTTTGTCATTGTTGCGGTACCATTCTACCTCAGGCTCAGGATACCTAAAAAAAAAGAGAGTAGTGAGAGACCACAGCTTAGTGCAGTACCAGGTATTTGTTCTGGCTCACTAATCTTTAGTGTGAACATTACACACAAGGATCAACACTGATTTCCCAAAAAAATGCACAATACACCATTATCAATGTTTCCCAGCCTAAAGAAATAGTTTTGTTCTTTAAAATTTCAAAGGGTCCCAAAATAACTTCCGTTTTAATTTATCTGTTAATTTTTGCCACCTTTCAAAGCAGTATCACCATACTACAGAAACCCTACCACTTTCTTATTGGGAAGAATAGAAAAAGTAATTTTTAGTCGTCTTTCAGACTTCAAAAAAATGTTCCCATTAACTGTCACGAAATTAACAATGTATTTAGGAGCAAAAATGATTTTCAATGCCTCAAACTGACAACATTACACTTCAACTTGGTAAGATACATCACACAAACCAGTCAATCAGAATGATGGGAGTGTGTGTCCTAATTCTACTTGACTTGAATTTAGGCAATAGATTAAGTTATTTTTATCTGACCAATTTCAATTGGAATTAGACTTTCTATACATATATTTTGATAATTTGGGTTAGAGATTTCCTTAAATAATTAAAAATAAATTTAAGATTAATAAATTATGAATGGAATGAAAAACGATTAAGCAGTTCAATAGACTGTGTTCAGGCTGTTTGAATCGCGGCGCCCTTAATTTGATATTTAATTTATTCATGCTTCAACTTCTTTGGGGCTTCCAAGAAGTTGCATAATTTTTCTTTGTCATCTATTAAGTATAGTTGATAACGTTAATGTTTCACCCTCACCCATGCCTCCCAATTGTTCTTTTTCCCATTGAAAACCTCAGCGATAATTTCTATAAGGTGTACAATTGTATAGAGCTATATTTGATGTTTATCAAGTAAAAGAGAAGAAAGAAGAAGAATTAAGTACATCTAATTTATTACAAATATATTTGGTAAGGGGTTTGAAGGTACATTGAAATGATCATACCCAGAAATGCAAGCAGTGAACCGTCCTGTCATTCCTTGAATCAACTCTTGATCTCCAATCTTCTTCAGGAAGCAAGGAGCTTCACCCTTGTCCTTAGATGTGCTGGAACAGTGCAATAGAAACTATAAATAATGAACCAACTACCATTAAAGTTATGAACCTAATATAAATACCTACTTAATCAATAAATACTGTTCCTCAGCAATGGATTTCTCTTCACTGGTTATTTTGATAAGATAGTAAAAAAAAAAAAGAAAAAAAAAAATCAAATTAAAAAACCAACTTTGTTTATTCTTCAAATTTACCTAAAACTGGGGGACGATATTATGACAACACTCAACAATGAAAAACGAAAAAATAAAGAAATCTGTTTCAGAACTCCCTGAAAATGAAATTTAAGAAGAGGTTACGGCCCCAAAAGTATAAATTTTCCAACTAATTTTCTTCAGGCAGCCCAAGCCCCAATCCTAATGCAAATGATGTGGCATTTATATTTCATTTTTTATTGAGCTCAGAAATAATGTAGTTTTGCAATAACGTTCATGGTGATTCCATATAGATCAGTGCGATAGTTTGTAGTAAGAGTTTAAAATAAAACCCTCTAGGTGATTTCATCTACCTATTTTTGACATTCCATTCTTGAGAATTAATTTTTTAGTAATTTATTCATACTAGTCAGAAAGTAGAGATATATTCAACTTGAGTTATTACCAGGTTTTGTTCATTCTGAAAAGAGTCTATTGTGATCAAAACTAGTAAGGAATCATTGAAATGATTCTATTCAACAGGAAGCACAATGTTAATGGTTTTGAGAACTCATCGTTTAGAGGTCGGTAGATCAACCATGAAACTTGAGATAGACGTTTTGAAAAATGCATCAAGTCAAGAGATAACATCATACTTACATCTTTTCAACAGCTCTGAATTGGGCTTCAGTTTCATCTCTGCCATCACGATTACTGGCCATGCATTTATAATACCCATCCTCATCCGGGCTACAATCTTTGATGTAGAGAATGCAGTTGTCACCATCCCTCTTCATCTTGTAGCGATTCCCTTCAAAGATTGGCTTTCCATTTTTGAACCAGGAAATCTCTGGACGTGGGTTGCCAGTAACATGACAAACCATTTTGCCATCCAATCCGATGATCTAAAAGTTGCATTAATAAAGGCAATTTATATAAGATCAATGTAAATATCAGATCAATATAAATGTTAGATCAATATAAATAACACAGTAACTCCGAAAGCCATCACCCCAACAATTAATGGAAAGTAGGTAATGAAATATATTTGATCACCTCTAAGCTACACCAGTCATTCACAATATAAATCTACACAACCACGACATGAAGTGTCTTCATGTAACTACATGACTTTTTTTTTCAAATGGTTCCTTGAGAAAAAATAAACAATTATAATTGTATGACGAAATAGGGTGGTTTTACAAATTATCCACGCTAAGCAGAATGATTGCTCTAATTTTGTGTTTAAAAAAAAGATAGTTTTTTCTCACTCCCTCAGAAAAATGAAATTTTAAAAAGTCCTTGCTTCAGTAACCCACAGTCATCCATATGTAGTTTTCTTCACAGCAATAATAGTTACCAACTTATGAAAATCATTAAAGTTTTTCAAATTTCAAAATAAAACTAAAAACTCGAATGAAATTACTATAACATCTGAAGTGCCAAGAAACCAAGAATTCAAATATCTCATTTTGAAGGGACGACCAAGAAATATAAACCACAGGTGACAGTAAATATTCATGTTCTCAAATTATATCAGTTTTGAGAATCAATAGGCTCTCACAGCCTTATCCTATGTAGCAATGGGTTAAGGTAACAAGCTATTCATAAGCGTTAACATAAAGTTTACCAACTTGATCTAGATCTCGAAGTTTCTGGGTGAATACTGGGGCATGGAACACTTTCTTCACTGTGAGTTTAGCTTCAGCCTCTGATTCTCCCAAAGGATTGATCAGTTTACATTTGTAAGTATCCATATCAGCCATGACACATGGTACAATCGAAATGCCAACCTATAAAATGGAGAAAAAGAGAAAAAAGGTGATTTATTCTGCTAAAACATCATTAGTTGTAATGTACAAGTTAAAGAAAAATAATAAGAAACGAAAAAATTAATTCAAATCATAGCGCTAAAATAAATGCTATACTAAAATATTGATTTATCCAAACCCCCAAGAGATGATGACATGCAATTTTCTATTATAAACAAATCAAATTTTTCCTTTTCCAAAAAATGTGTCATAGGTAGGGTGTTATTCATAGGAAATAGTAAGAGATGAGCAATATTGGAAGTCATCCATTAATTCTTTTTTAGAACGATAAGCAATCAATAGAACAATTGAGGGCAACCGGACATTATCATTAAACAAAATCTCAAATAGCAATAAAAAATTTCATTTAAAAATCCAATGTATTCGAGTTTTTTCCTTTACTTTCCCTAGATGTACACACGTGGACTAGTCTAAAACATGGATATGTCACGAGTCTCACCTTTCTTAATCATATCTACTATTTTGCAATTTTAAACTATACTTTATTTTATAAATATATAGATTTTCGAGTATTTTGTATCCCATTTCAGGAGAAACATCATAATGTAACATTTTTCCGAGTAACCATGTAATACATGTAACCTGAAAGGTGAACGTGAAGGAGCAATGTTAAAGTTGACGTTTACAATCTCAAGTAGTAACTAGAACTTCACCTTATGACCATCATTTGTGAAGGTGATTCTATGATCTGGGGAAATTTCTTGTCCATTTTTATACCATTTCACTTCAGGTACTGGATTTCCCAAGTAGGAGACTGTGAGACTAGCTGAAGAACCTTCTTCTGCCCAAGAGTCTCTCATACTGTGACCAAATGAAGGCGGTTCTTCAGGCATATTTCCATGGGCATGGTCTGAAAAAGGAGGCAAAGTTAAAATTTCGACCCAAAATTACGGGGAAAAACTTATTTACCATAGAAATATGATTTTAGCAAGATATATCAGATTTCAACAACTGTATGATGCTTGTAGTTTCTATAGAAATCTAGATTTCGGCTTAAAAAAAACAAAAATAATAAATAAATACACATTTCTGCAGCATTCTCCTATAGGTAACAGGAATTTATTGTTCATAAAATCTTTCAATAATCTGCAAGATGTAGGAATTAATTTTGATACAAGGATTTGTGTTCCCACAGATAACAACATCTTCAAGCTGTTGTGTGCTAAATTTATAGTGAGCACAATAATGGTACAATTGAGTTGAAGTGACATGATAAAACCGTTTCCACTTTACTACTAAATAGAGCAAGACCGGACAATGATAAAATTAGGATTGATGGATTTTCCATTAGTGCACACCCAGATTGAACTATTACTTTTTGTGCAAGGGAACTCATAGGGGACAATCTACAGCCTAAGCCGCACAATTGTCAAACATGTCACAAAAACCCGATGAAAATTGTAAAAATTGGACTTGTGAAAGGTATTTCACGCTTATAAATGGATACTATTGATTTGAAGTTTAAATGAAATGATTAAACAAATGTTTCCTTACTATCCTTCAAATTTGAGCGATATCAGTGGATTATTACATTTAAAAAAATTTAATTATGGAATTTAACATTTGAGCTTGCGCAGACGGAAGTGTTGATTGCAAGCATACAGACACCTAAAGAAATTTGTGCAGAATGTAAAACACAAAATACGAGTGGAACTTCATACTGGGAATGTTTATCTGCATATATTTTTTGTATATATACATAGAACGTGGTTGGTCACACGTTTTCATGAATACGCAAATAGTACAACTTTATAAATGAATAACATACCGACCACGTCGAGTCTAGCATCAGAAGAAATTGTGCCAGCTGGATTTGTTGCAGTTACAGAGTAAGTACCTGCATCCAAAGGAGTTGCGTTATCGATAAGAAGGCTTACAATACCATCTGCCAACTCGATCACCTTAATCCGCTCCCCATCAATGTCAATTGGCGATCCATTTTTAAACCTTCCAAACACAAGAAAAAAACATATTGAAAACCCATCTCCGTAGCAACGATCGGACTGATTCAATTTGTATACGTACCTTTCCAAGCAAAATTCAATAAACAAATAATAACATACAATTGTAAACTCTATTCTACTTTCCCATATGTTCAGTTTTCCTCTGTAGCGATCTTCAATCTTCTATGCAACGATCAACCAGAATGATATCTTATATGTTCAAATTAAGCCCAAGAACCCAACCCTTCATTTCTTCGCCTCCTCAATACGGATGAATATCTAAAGCTTGGAAATCATGTAATGGTATGAGACTTTCTCGGAAGGGTTCATGATTGAACCAGTGTACTCCTAGCAGTTGACCAGTTTAGAATAAAAAAGGGAGGAAGGAAGGAATCACTGGAAAATAGGGTAACTATGTAACTACTTAGGACTAATGTGCCAACTCAAATTTAAATGATTTTTAAAAGAAAAAAAAATTCCGTGTTCAAAACATAAAATAGATTGTCAGATTTCTGATATTGAACTATTACTAACATTATTTATAGCAAAAGTAATTACAGTAGAAACAGCGTTCCAGGAGGGGGATTTTCATCTGGCCTCCTCAGCACTATGGAATTCATTAGCTGTCCTCCCCAAAGGGAGGATCAGAATTCGATCTGATTTCGCCACCAAGCTAAATAGAATGTTATTTATATTTAGAGAAGAACTTACCACGACAGCTCTGGCGGTGGGTTCCCGCCCACTTTAACAGTCAGTTTAACAGGGAATCCTTCCACAACTGTTGTTGGACTCAGATATCCCAAAAATTCAGGCCTTCGGTCTTTCAGGATAACTTCAACCTAAACACAAAAACGTGGATATCAATTTGCAGAACTCACTACATTCTGTTGTTTAACATCAGTAGAAATTAAGAAAAGGTTTCTAGACAAAAAAACATAGAGTATAAATGATCAATTTACAGTCGATTGAAGGTTGTGATTACAGTGAACAAATTTAGCCAAGTATGGTACCTTTTACACACTTGGAAAGCTAAATAACCACTGTAGGCTTGATTTGATTACATACTGCGAATTTTGATAGTAAGATAATAAAAGAACTTTTGATTAATTACAATGAGTTGCTTTAAATAATTCAATAACATCAATTAGTGATTGCAACTAATCCATTAATCAAAGCAGTTGATTACTGATTACTTGTATTCATCAATTTGATAAATTGGTATCAAACAAAGCTGTCGTTTAAACAGTTTGAAAATCAATCTGAGAAGTTTCTAGTTAACATGGAAAGATGAAATGTAATATCATAAGGGGATTGCCTAGAGAAAAATGTCAAGAGGTGTACCATCCATAAAAGACTCCCACAATCGGGCTTATGCAGGAAAGTATTATGTTTGCCACAACTAGGGCTTCCCTATGGCCCTTTTAGGTAATTCAAGAGCTAATGATATTGTCAGTTCCCATCGCCTCACCACCCTGGGTTGGGATGAGGGGTCACAGAGATTCGAGCCCACAAACTCAGAATCGAGTGAACAATTCTTTATCTCTGTCCAAACAGTATTCACAATAACATGCTCAGCCATTCTGATTGGTCATGCGTTTCAGATAAACAATGTTTAAGCAAGATTTTTATTATTGTGTATTTTTTACGAGCCAAAGTTTTATTTTATTAGCACTTTTTATTAATCCAACTCTGTAACCTCTCTTCCACTGAAATTTTTGACATTCGATTATTATCACTACTACTATGTCTTCTGCATCATAACTTTGAATATTGGTTAGTTATACGAAGTGATAATATTCCAGAAATGTAAAAGGTATTTCAATATTTGAGCCTACAAATGTTGACTTTTTTATTCAACCAGATCCTACAAAAACCTCTGGTCTCCAAGATCTGAAACTAATTAAGCTGCTAGTATTAAATTTAATCAGATCCACTAATTGAAAATAAATTGCATTGTATATAATGCTCTGTTAACAATGTAACCAGGTGTCTAATGGTGAAGAATTAAAATAGTCTGGTGATGATATTTAAACTTCCAAACTTGATCATGATAATGATTCAATGACTTGAAAACTCATAGACTTATAGCTTACTTTTTAACCCTTTCGTGACCAGCCCTGAGTTATATCGCAGGATGGAACAATTCCCCCACAATCAACCGTGAGATACCTTGCAAGGGTATAGCTGCATAGTCTGGACCACCCTTAAGGTATCTCAAATTGTGTTTTTTCAAGTCTCCCCTGCTCTCTGGTGGTGGTGGTGTCGTATGACTCAAAAGTCACAGGGTGTTTTGTAAAGGGCACTACACCAAAAGCCAGAAGTTAGGAATGCAATTTGTTTATCTTTACATCCATTCTTTTGATTGTTTACTTCTTTGGTTCTCAAACCCGCCAGTATGTTGTTTTAGATTGTTTTCCCTACATTCTCGGAATAATATGACTAATAAAGAACCAGTCGATTATGACTGGCGGAGTTTTCCATTCAAAGAAATCGGAGTAATAGTTTCGGGGATGCCATTGAAATCATGCGTTTTCATATATTTCATTTTTCTAAGCCCTGAAACCCTTCAAAAAGAATTGTATAGAGTTTATTGTTATATTGCATCTGAAGCTACATATTCTAAAGATTATGTGCACGAAATTTGACTGCAGTTGGACCATCATTTAGAGGAATTGAAGTATTTTTATTGGAGCATGACATATCTTCAGAACTAGTCAAGATTGAGTGCAATCCTGCGGGAAAGGGGATTCTCCAGCGCCATTAATCCCACGAGCACTCAGTCACGAAAGGGTTAACACAAAAATAAAATAAACGTACATCCGCTACGGAGGTGGCTTCTCCCAGTCTATTGGTAACAGTTAGACTGTAGTTTCCTGCATTCTCACTCGCCGCTTTTTCAACTGAAAGGCCAACGAGTCCTCCAGGAGAATTGATGAAGTTCACATTGCGAGTGTTACGCAGAGGCAGACCATCTTTGTACCTAGAAATAAGAAAAATAAGACGAATTAAATCTCAAAAAATACTTTATCAATTCACCCTCAAACAGAGGCGCAAAAATATCAGCAATTTCTCTTGGAAACTCAACCAAAAGGTGTAAATTTATGGTGAGATATAATTGATTTCGATATCAAGTTAATTGGCAACTCATAGATTGGCTACTTTTCTCGCTACCTTCTCTTGCTGGTTTGAATAAAAAATATGAATAAATAAAAAATCCTAGAAATTGCTCCTTTTTCAACATTGGATTAGCTACATGTACTCGAGATAGATAACATTTTTTCCCAAAGATTTTTTGAAATTAATTTATTAATAAACTTTTCATGTTTAGTCTACAATATAATGGCTATCATCTATTAAATCTTTTATTAACATCTATTAAATTTTTTAGTAATGGAATTAGTGTCGCAATATCTGTGGAGATTGCGAAGGTGGTTTTCTGCTTTAAAGTGCTTTAAACGCTGGAAATTGCATGTGCTTCTGTGGTGTGGGGTTTATGCCCTTTGCACTCATTAGCCCCAATTTTACAGGAGTGGAAACTTGATTTGGGGATCAACTGAAATAGCTTAATTCAATGACAGATGATGAGACACACTACACTGAAATGATAGCCAAACAGAAATTTCATCACCAGCGCAGAGGTGAGAAAAACAGGAAGAAATTTTGAACTTCAGCTAAAACCGAGGAGTTGAATAGTGGATCTGACGATAACTTTGCATACCAGTACTTAGTATAGCTCCCACTATCTCGCCCTGCATTCAAGCGTTCATTTTTCGAATCACTACTAGCTGGCAATATAAAATCAATCTTCACTTTATCATGTCAGATGAAGGCAAGCAAATAAATTATTTGTTCAACTCTTGTTGTAGTATTAATTAATTATCGATGCTTGATATTTATTCATGTTCAACCATTTATTTTCTTCTCAAACAACTGAACTTTGGTAATTAATTTCCAACATTAAAAAAAATAATAATAATACAAAATTATCCAATGTCGATTAAAAATGACATGCAGTTAGAAGGGGCATCAGTTTGCTTTTCCATAAATTAACACAAGTTATCTTTTTTAATGAATACATCTTGAGAAAAGCTAGAAAAAAAGTTTACCATTTCATTTCTGGAAGTGGGAATCCCATTACTTGAGCTTGCATGAACAACGGTTGGCCTTCAGCTACAGACACATCTTCTAGTTTCTTGATGAAAATGGGAGCTCGGGGACTTGCTGTTGATGTTAACAAAAAATGTTTGTCAACATACTGGTAATAATTAATTATGATGACCTCAGGCTGAAATAATGGGCTCTTTTGACAAAAATTTTCATCGTTCTTTCACTCAATATCTATGACTTTCATAGAAGTTTAGAATTTCGAAATTGATGAAAAATGAGGAATTTGACAATTTATTTCCAGCACACAGTATTGCAACTCTTCCCATTATTCGATTAATCACATCAGATAATCATCATTCAAACTACTAAAAACCTATCATAGGGGCGTCGCTGTAGTGTACGCATTATTTCCGTTTTTTTCTTTCTTTTCCTTCAACGAACGACCTTACCAAAAAAACGGGCCAGATTTAGGAATCAAACTATTGTGGATACGTGGGTATCGATCTTTCAGAACGATTGCTTGAAATTTCAACGTCTGAATGATTTGTGACAATCATCTGGTGCTTATAAAACGCAATTTTAATATTATTTTATCATGTAGAATCACTGGGTGGCCATATGTTGAACATTAAAATTGAAATTTTGAAAATCGTCTGTCAGTAAGAAGGGCAACTCTTATGATTGGCAGACGAACCGTTTTCATATTCCATCATGAATCACTGGGTACTGGAAGAATCGTGGTAAAATGAGTAAAAAATCCTCAATGTTCACAATTTTAAATTTCCATGAAGGTCATCGAAATTGAGTGAAAGAAGCTCGGACTAACATTTAGTTTTTAAATACCGCTCATTAGAGTGTTGAAGTGTAATATTGTTGTTTTGTACTTACGGTTGACAGCTACAGCACATATACTAGTGTCAGTTCCAAGAGCATTCTCAACAACCAGTTTGTAAGCTCCACAATCAGCAGGAGTAGCTTCTTCAATCCTCAACTTGATATTACCATCAGGAGTATGCTCCAATTGAATTCTATCTGATACTGGAAGTTCTTCGCCGTCTTTGAACCTTCAATTGCAAAAATAAGTAGATATAATGGACAAAAATAATTGAAGAAAGAGGAAAAAGAGCATGGTTCAAGTAAGAAAGGTAGTGTACTATGACGTAGATTGAACACATGAGAGTGAAATAAAGTGATATTTCGTGGAAATAAACCATAGCTACACACGGAAGTTCTTTCATCTCGAAACTCATGGCTTGTGCACATCTGACAGGATGGGATGCGGCGTATGGACAGGAAATTAAATAAGGACAACAAATGAGCAAGAATTTTCCTTAGGAAAATCATGTCATACTTCTGTGTCCGGAAACGGGAGAGGAAAGATAGGAGGTGAAAATTGGGATGAACACTCTCAAAAATATGTGTTAAGAGGATTTGTCCAATGATTCTCTGGCACGTTATAATGTGAAAGGAACAAACGTTAGCTAGTGTAGAGAACCCTTTGTTTATTGTTACGGTTTGTCTCAGAATGTTATTTATGTGGGGTGGAACTGGATAAGTGCCACAAATTGTTTTCCATCAATTGCATGAAAAATGTAGTACAACACATCCTTAACGAGTATTTTCTAAACAAACCTGACCATACGTCATAAAACCATTATTTTTTAACTTGTGCATCACTTATTTCCTTTTCACCAGATTTCCGGATTTACCACTAAATTTTCTATAACATCATTTTTAGGGTTATTCAAATTAACTATGTCATATTGTTTTCGTATGTTGAACTTGGTGGGTAAACAAATAACTGTTCACATTCATTTCGTAAAACTGATTTACAAAGTAAATGTGTATTTTGTTAACGGACAAATGATTTGGTAAATAAATTATGACATTCGAATGATGTACACTTCATCCTGTCCTCTTTGATTCCTTCACTAATATCGTGTTTGCCAGCTCACACTCAATAATGGTAAAAAAAAAACAGGTATTGTTGAAAACGATTATACTATTGGAAAGAGTATTATATGAAGCAGATTTCATGAAATTTGCAACCTCTTGAACCGATCTTGCCAGAAGGGCTAATTTTTGAAAAGTCATGAAAATTATAAATTCAAAAACGATTTAAGTTTGTATTGAGTTTGGATAGAAGTTGAATAACGCCGAAATGACATTATCATAGGAAGTTTAATGTTGATCTGAAAATAAGGAGCAAATTGAAGTAAGTAATGCGCTAGTTAGGAAATAATGATTTTATAATGTAAGATAGGATTCAGTATTGAAAAAAAAACTTTTGAACAGATAAAGGTAGGACACTCATTCAGGCGAGGTTGTACTAAATTGTTGATACAGTTAATAGAAGACATTTTTCGTCACTTATCGGGTTCCAACCTTTATACTTATTCTGTTTATTTGACGTTGACTATGATACTACGATTATGAATTCTTACGTAATCCCTTAATGTTTTAATATCAACTGTACCAACAGAAGTTGTGAGAAAATAAGCAAGAAAAAATTGTTTACTGAGGGAAACTAAGATAAAACGATCTTGACAATATTAAGATTTATTAACAAATGGATTCTATTCTTAAGACCTGGTGACAACCTATGAATCCCAATAACAACCTCTCTTCCCCAAATTCCTCACCTTGTTGTTCATCCAAGCCACTAGTGACATGGACCGCATCAGCATGTAGTGTGGGGTGAATGCCCTACCTTACAACAATCATTGATCAACGAATCGCATGCTAGATAATTCTATGTCTTTCATGGCGCATCCGAGGACCCATTAACACATACGATTGGAGATATGAAATCATTCCAAGCCATGATTTTCGAAATGAAAAAGCTCTGTGCACAACAGGTTCAAGTTTATGTGGCAGATTCTGTTGCTATTGTAGTCAAGCTTCACATTTCCAAGGTATTATTGTCAATAGTTTTAATCCTCTAAAAATAAATCTAGGTTTCATTCTGAAATGTATTTACACTCTTACCATTTAACTGTGGCGATAGGGCTGGCTTCCACCTTACATCTCAGCTCAAGGGGTTCGCCTTCCTCAACCTCAAGGGCTCTTCCAAGTGACTTGGAGAATGAAGGAGATAACTGGGCTAACTTCACATAACATGTCGTATCAATATGTCCAGCCAAACTGTAGGCTCTTACTTTGTACTGAAATAGATCAAGTACCATCAGTTCACAGTACATGGTTTTTAAAAAAAGTCGGTCGTGAAGTTAAATCTAACATGTGGTATAATTCTCAGTAGTTATAACTTTTCTAACTTTGCAAAGGACATAATGGTATATGAAGATCATTGAAAATAATTCTATCGAAACCTTAGGTACTCTGCCTACCTTTCCAACGTATTCTTCCTTGAAATGAGGAATACTCAGATGGCTGGATACACTTCCTTCACACCTTGTGTCAAGCGTCATGCCATCAGTGATTTCCAAGTCAACACCATCTTTGGACCTGAGTAACATCCACAGTTTTAGTGATGATAAATCAATCCCTGGCAACTCAACTACAGGACTTTTCAGTATAAGGGAACTCAAATTTAAGAGATGGGTGCTCTAAATAACAAACTCTACGACGAACAAAAAGTTTTCAGGACAAATATTGTTAAGAACGTCACTCGTTAGAAACAGAATCAGTTAAAGACAAAGGGCCAGGAAACTACTGAAAATAACTTGTATCATACAATAATGCGGTTCTACTAATGGTCCAACAGTGACGAAACTCATCAGGGACAATGCAGGACACCACCTGCTCAATTAATGATTGTGTTAAGTATGAAGATTGACCCAAAATGTACCATTATTAACTCACTCATTGAATATTATGCATGGGCATGAGCACACTCCCCTATGAAAGTTGAACAGTGAAACTTGGAGGAAACTCTTACAGATTTTCCAAACAATCCCAGAAATTTCCACCACATATTGCAAAATAGTGTAGACGTTTGCTATCTACAGTTGTGCAGTAGTCCTAGTTGAGTGTGAAGGAATTCCTGGGAAGTCAACTGCCATTTTTTCAATTATGAGCAAATGAGGGATATCCTACTATGAGAAACAGATGTTTCAGAAAATCCGTGTTTGGCCGTCCATAATGCCCTTATGGTCTAACAGTCAATACAGTGGTAATAAGGAGGCTAAGACTCACGATCCAGCAGATGTTCATGGATAGACACAGAGGGAATCAAAATTGTTCAGAAAATATGAAACATAAGAGTCAAGTGGAAAACTAGATCTTTCTTGGGGAAGGGAACTTTTCCAATATTACAATCGAATTTCACTAGAGGGTCAAACATGGATTCAGTACAACAGAGGCGAAACCAACCCCTCCCCGAACGTAGATCCAGAACCACATAATAACATTTACCAGTGAGTTATCATAGCAATAAGATGATTTACTCTGGTATCAAAACACAAACACAGCACACACTCAAGTCATACCATTGAATTTCTGGTTTGGGAACTCCTTGAGCTCGCACTTTGAGATCCAAAGCAGCATATTCCCGAACAGTAACGTTTTCCAAGACTTTTGTGAATTCTGGTTCTTCCACTGTAGAATAAAAGGCGTACTATGTCAAAACTTAATCTAATACCAAACCAGAGATAGATCATAAAAGATAGCAAACAGCAGGATGGTTCAATTACTCATTACCCCCTATTGGGCTAAGACATGCGATCACTTACTGAGAATTTAGAGAACTCGAAATGTGTATAAACTTTATTCATTTAGTGGCCGTTTGGGATTCACAGGGGAATATTTTGAATAAGGAAACCAAGAAGCTGAATAAACGCGTTCTAAGGAAAATTTGAACCCACATTTTCTGGCTTACCTGTCTAATGCTTAACTGTTGGATCGCAAAAGCCTGTGATTGGGGAAACCAACAAACTGAGACAACACTTACTTGACAGATTACTTAGCATTTGCATGCATTCATTTTACATCAACTGCAAAGATTGATTTTTCAGTTCTAACAGAACGATGCAAAAAATGTTTATTCCCTAATAGCCTTGCTTGGAACGAGAAGGGAGATTTATTTAAAATTGTAAAATGAAGAAAATGAGAAGTTGAAACCAACTAAATATATGGCTTTTAGTTGGTCTGATAAACCAGCTAAATATATCAGCTTTTAGTCGGTCTGAACTGGAAGTAAATGAATTATGAGTAAATAACTCTGTCAACTCAACGTTCCATTACTTGTACCTACCATAAGAAAAAATACTCTCGGTTATCCTTATTACCTCCGTTGAATCTTCAGTCAATGAAAATAATAACATCAACTTACTATGCATTTTTAATCTAGCATCAGCAGATGACTCTCCAATATCATTCACAGCGGAAACGGTGTAAGTTCCAGCATCTTCAGGCAGGAGTCCCTTAATTTTCAATTTGTAAACTTCATTTTCGCTATCAGTGTCAATAATGAAATGGTCACTTGCCGATATTTTGTTTCCATCTTTCCTCCTTCATGAAAAAAGAGTTGAATACAACAATTACATATTATTTTCAACACATAAGAACAACGATTCATGATGACAGAATGGGGTACATACCAGGTAATTTTACAACGAGGGTTAGAATGAATGACAGCAATAAACTGCGACTCTTCATACGGGATACCTACGATGTCTTTGAAGATAGCAATTTCTGGTTTAAGAGTAATATCAAGTCTTGCCTAAAAAAATAATAATTTCATTAAAGGTATTAGATATCCACGATACTAACGAAAAGAGTCACTTAGAAGTACAATAATCAAAATGCACATAGAAAAACATCTTACTGCTTACAGAGCATTCACAAGTTCCACTTTTATTAACAGCAGAAAATTTGTAAACTCCAGTATCATGGTGCTGACTGGAAGGAATAGTGAGCGTGAAAGTACACTCTTTCAACCCATGGTGAGATATCTTGGATTCCATGTTTGTGATACAATCTGGAGAAATCGGTTTTCCATCATGTTCCCTGAACAAACAAAACCAAGTTATGACATTCACAACTTTAGTTGTTAAGGTAAGAACTGAATGGAAGAATGGGGCCAAGATGTTTCATTTTCCAATAAAAAAAATCTCTATTTTTTCAGTTTAATGTATTTTTATTTATTGGTTCACGTTCTAGTGTCGCAATATTGCTAATGAGATCCTTCATTAACATTTTTTCTGAAAAATTATAAGACATAAGGAGGATCCAATGAACACACCCAGGATAATAATAAGTAATAAATACCTATGTAAATCCTTGTTACTCGTAAGGAACTTACCACTTCACCTCGGGTATTGGATCAGCAGAGATAACAATGGAAAGAACTGAAGTATGCCCTCTTGGTACATTGATATTTTTGAGAGGAGTAAGAATTTGAGGTAAACGGAAATCTTGAGCTCCTGTCAACAAAACATATTTATTTTAAAGTTGAAGGAGTGAAACTTTACAATTACATCATAATGCAATCATGTATTGCTACAAAGCAAACATTCCTTATTTACTAATAATTGGGTTTTGTGATCATAAAATTATTACTGAAATACATAAATATCCAAGCACTAAGAGGGTACCGGGAAAATTATCAGTGCAATTTTTGTTGAAACATTACTATGATTTTTGGCAAAGAAGAGTTAATTATAAACCTAAAAATTAAGTAACTGAACAAAAAATAATATTTCAGAACTCTCCATTACACAGTTTTCAAGTCTTGCTGAAACATAGTTCCAATTTCCTCAACAACAACATCAACAATTGGGAAATTCGACGACCAATAAAGCTCCTGAGTTATGAAACATTTGTTTTGAAGGTTGACCAAACACTATGGTTGTAATACACTCAGAGTAAGCCCAATCAATTCAGTAAGCCCTTACTCAGAGTTCCACGATCCCAATGGAAAGATACCATGGGCTATTTGAACTATGCTCATAAGATCTAGCACGGAAGGTCAAAACGTTCCAAACACACGGCTGTTTGAGCGAATGTTTGTATTATATTTAAGTAAAATAGTTTCTAAATTGGAAAACTTTTTCTAACCATGAACCTTGAAGCTGAAAACTTCATCTAATGAATATTTTGAAAAGAGAAATGATTTTTCATTGATCTTCGTATTATTATTCGTGATTGCAGTATTTTTGAGAGATGAGGACATTACTGTGCTCAAAAAGTGCTGTCCTACAAACTCATCCTTTCTTTTGGAATGCTTAATTATTTTTGTTTTAACTCAGAGATTCGAACTCATGAACTCGGAATCGAGTTTACAGTTCTTTGTTTCTGCCAAAGTGGAAAAAAAATCGATTTTTCCAAAATTAAAGAGTTCTGTCGGTAATAACTTTTACTGGTCTGGTAAAAGTTATCTCTTAAATCATTAATCATACTTGTCAGAATACAATGCGAAGTAAACTCAGATTAGGTTCTTATTTTGTTTTCTCGCATTCTTTAGAATGGAAGAATAACAGAAAAAACATTTCACACTGATTGAAATAAGAAAAACAATAAATTAAATACATATCCTATGAGTACAACTAAACTTAACTGTAATGATAATTAGAAATATTACCTACTACTTTAAGGTTTGCACTAGCTGTTTGTTCTCCAAGAACGTTCGATACAACAACTTTGTATTCACCAGTGTCTTCAAGCTGGGCATCCAAAATCTCGAGGGTATAACTTTCATCTTTGAGAGTTTCTTTGAACCGCTCAGACGACTCAAGTGCCTTGCCATCCTTTGTCCTAAAATAATAGGAAGAGGTAGGATTTTTAATAAGGTATAGGAGGTTAAACAAAATCAAAATAACTTTTTCCAGATACGAGCAGGGTATTTTAGTGCACTTTTAATCTTTGGAACTTGATTTTAATTAAATGACTCTTGAGATTTGATGGACGATTTTCAATACATATTGAGCAGAGCGAAAGTCACGCTATAATAAAGTAAATATATAACAATATCATATATAAAGTAAATGTTCAACAATATTATTGTTATAACCATCATTCATGCTTACCATTTGGCAGTTGGAGTAGGAATGCCATGAACATCAATGACGAATTTGTGTTCCCATGTTTCAAACAATTGAACGTCTTTCATGTGATTTGCTTTCAATTGTGGGGCAACTAAAATAGATAGATGAATGTTTATTAATGATTTCATACAGATGGCCATTATCTTTGGATTTTTTCTCACAAAGTGGACATATAACTTCGTGCACTACAAGCAAAGGTACTGGTAATTATATATAAGCTCTAATTTGTAATCCTGTAATGACAAGGTTTCAGTCATCATACTAGAATCATGATATAGTGATATCTACTCGTATTAATAGTCTACACATAGGGTTGCTCTAAGGGAGAATATTTCGTTTCTTCACTGCGTTAAATACCACAACATCAATTTATAAGCAACAAGCTGCTTGAGATGTACTGATTGTAGCGGAATAAGCAATATTTACAAGAACAATTTTCAAGTTTGAAGGCATACCAATATAAATTCTACAGATTAGTTATAACACTTTTGATAAAGGGAGTCATGGGGAACCTTTATATAAATGATCATTGAATAAGGAAAAATAGTGTGGTACTCTAGCTAGAAATGTTATTGAATAAGTATTCCAGATTCTTCCAATTAATTTATAAAATAGCTTGAACCTTTGCACATGAATATAATTACAAAAATAAGCATTTCAATAGGGTAAACTTATAATGAAAAGATGCAGGAGGAGTTGATGCTCACACATATAACCCAAGGCTTTGAATCATCACACCAAACAAATTATAACATGCAAAACAGTATTCGAGGCACAATTATTGCATAGCATTGCACAAGGTTAATATATAGTACCTACTATTCGGAAGATATGATGAAGAACATCAAGGCATGAAGCAGTGAAACAAGGAAGAGCCAACCAGCATTTGGAGAGATAGAAATTAATAACTAGGCTAGTGTTGAAGCAACATCAGAACATTGAAGTTGCTCTTGTTATTATTAAGTAATAAAGAAGGGATATAATGCATAAACACCAATCGGTATTCACGAACTCAAGCAGAATATTGAGTTTGTTTGGTAGTTCTAGTACCATCATAAGATGGAGTAAATAGTGACTACCTACAGAAAAACTAACTGTGCACGAGAGCGAAATGTTTATGCATTTTTACAACCAATTAGCTGGATACCTACCTACAATTTCCCAATACCTATCGCATTATGAGCCACTTTAAATAGTCACTGGAAGGGCTGGCGTTCATACCCAAATAATTTTAAGCTTTGTGTTTGTATCAAGTTTTTCAAAATTACATCTTTGAGAACTAATTTATTCTCTAGATGAATGGTTCACGTCCTATTTCGAAAAGAGCAGCTGCGTTTTCTAACGTTATAAATTTCCGACTTTCATGGGATTGGAAGAAATGTTGTTAGTACAAATTTTATGTAGCGTGTCATGGCCCTAGTATCAATGAGACATCATTTATTTTGGTGAAACTGTTGAATAGTTTTAGCCATACGCAGGGACAAATTAAAATAAATTAGTCGATTGTACAGTAATTGCTGCAATATGAACAACTATTTCATCAACAAACATGTAATGGCAAGCATTTTCACCTTTATAGAACCAATTATGGAATTTAGTGACTTGAATGAGAATGATATACATGATACTTATCAAAAATCAAAACCATTTAAAAATATGGTTAGATTACATATACCATATCTATAAATAGTGATGTGAAGAGTGCGGTGTTACGAAAATGAATATACTCGAACATGTTGTTGACCATTTTTTGTGTTGTGTATAATGCACAAATTGTGTTTTACGAATCTTTTGCAGAGATAATTATAATTGAATAAGCACTTTCCTAGAGGTAGCTAAAAGCAGCAGCGAAAATGAAAGAAACAAAGTTCACCATTCTGTACATTTGTAAATAAACAAGGTGTTGGATTAATAGAATAGATCTCAGAAATTATTTGGTCAAGCAACGTTTTATAGGTGAAAATGGAATTTAGCTCATTTTTATGGGTTTCGCCACACTATAAGCAAAATGCATAAAATTTAAAAAGCAAAGTGAATAAGAAGACATGAGTTCACTACATTAATATTACAGTGTTTTGTAAGGAATAATGGAATTTACAAAGGAAACCTTAACACCTTCAACACAACCCAATTGTTCCCTTTTCAACAAAGAAGAATTATTTTTGGTCCGCTGTAGGTTTTTTAAAATTCAGTCGGTTATTTGCTGCTGAGCAGTGTGTTTATTCTCAATTTCTTCAATTCGGTGGCAAATCGTCACTACTTTCACATTTGATTTTATTTTTAACTATTCTTGTTTTTATTTACAACTTTGAAATTGCATATTTTGAGTAGAATACTAGGAGCCAAAGAGAACACGAAATGTAATAAAGAGAACCTGATTATAAATTGTTTAACGATTTCAGTGTTCTGTTGAGAGACATCCACTAACTTTACTGGGTTCTGTTGCAATTTAGCAGCTTATTTGCTGCACTGTTGGGGCATAATAAGGGGCTAAAAACATCTGCTTTTAGTTGAAAATCACTAAACTGTAATTTTTCATAAAAATTCCATGAAATTGGTACCATTCTGATGAATGAGTAGAAAACCCAAGAAATGGAAGATACATTCAAGGTGTTAAGAGAAGTGCCACATTTAATAGTACGTAACCAACTATTGTATAGGATGGTAAATACTGTTTTTTCTTCTTTTTATTAAAAATATTTCAAATGATCCAGATTCAGAAATGGAGCCATATACATATAAAATGCACTTTGAGAAAATAAAGGAGCACTGTAATATTAATGCTATTTAAAAGATTGTGAATAATAAAAGTGTAGGCGAAATTTTCAATGTATGATGGTAGTAAAAGCTTACCGTTGCTTTCACTACTCAATTGTGAAGGGATTTGGGGATCAGTTTTGTCATTTGATGTTTCTATGGAGTGTATCTCATTGTTGATGGATGATGCATTTGTTTGAGATTCTGGAAACTTGGTAATAATACAAGTGTTGGGAGTGTCAGATTCATGGTTTTCAATGTTACATTCTTCCAATTTTGAGGGAAGTGGTGTTTTGGAAATTGTTACATCAATAACTGCTTCACTAGGATGCATTCCTTGATCATTATTATCTACTATTCTGGAGCTGTCATCGAGTACATCACCAGAGGCAACTCCTTGGCATTTTGTTGACTGTACATGAGTGTCAAAATCATTAGCCATAACATTGGATACACTGGCATTTGGTATTAGCTCATCATCCCCATTTGAAATATTGGAATCGTTTCTCTTTTGGGGTTCACTTCTACTGTTTGATTCAACGAGATCATCATCTTTTTTGTAAGAGAGATTCTTAAAATCAGGTTTGCACTCGGAAGGACACTCACCATCCTCTGTATTAGCTCGTTCAATTACATGGTACTTATCATTGTCAATTTTGTCCACATCAATACTGGCAACATCAGAGATATTTTCAGTTCTATTCTTATCATTAAGAACTCCAGTATCATCTTCGAAAGTAGTTTGGAAGTCGTCTCTCTTACTTACATCTTCAATAGCCACATCTAAGAGAACATCATCTCCAACCTCATTATTTGAACTAGGAGGCTCTTTTTCAACTCCACTTTCATCATCATAAGAAAGAACACTTTTAACATCAGGAGCTTTATTTATAGTCTCCCCCTTATTAGCGGCCTCACTAGATCCATTTTTAATCGGTACTTCGACTTTGCCATCATCTTCGACAGACCAACAGTATGCTTTTCTTTTCTTCGTCATGTTCATTTGACTTATTCTCAGTAATTTTACAATTCGAATTCACGGCCATTTCCTCCTTCTTCTCCAGTGATTCAGTAATGTTAGTTTTGATAGTGCGCTCAATTTTAATCTCAACTTGGTGAACGGCACTTTTGTCTTGTGTTACTTGATGAAAACTTCTGTTTTCTATGTCTTCGGATGGAGATTCTTCAACTGCTTGTTCTTCTTGGATTATTACTGTACATTCATCACTAGCTTCATCTATTGAAGTGATAGTGGGTTTCTTTCTCGTGACAGTGTAGTGTATTTCAGTTGGTTCATCATAAGGTTCTTTAACCGTGCATTTTGTATTGCATACTGTGTGAGAAATCGAATTGCTATTTAGGTCATCGTCAATGTCTTCATCAACAGCTTTGATAAAATATCTTTGCCTAGGATTGTTAAAATCTATCTGAACAGGACTGTTCATTTCTTCTTCTTCTGACATTGATACTATTGAAACCCCTCGAGTGACACTCAATCTAGAACATTTGTCTTCACTGTCAGAAAATTCTTCAACGATTCCACAACAAGATTCTTCCAAGACACTCTCAGTGGTAACTTCTACACATCGATAACCTGTATAAACTGCTTTCCTAGTGTGTACTATCTCGAAAAAGTTATCTTCTTCTCGTGTTTCCATGCCTAAAATGTGTATAATGAATCCAATATCAAAATCCAATAATCCTAAACATGTGATTAGGACAAGATGTTAAAATGAGGTATTAGCCTAACGCATATATATATATAATCTTAACTATATATGAAAAGAATGATTTAATGTAGAAATGGAAATCAACATTTTGTAGTGAGTCATGTGATGTTTCATGGCTGCTCAATCAATAGTTGGATGGAGAAGAAAAGGTGACTCAACTGTAGGAATAGAAACTTTCGATGTTGTTGCAGATGATATGAACACATTCATACGCTCACTGAGTCTTTTCCACAATAACTTATTTTAAAGCCCATTATTTAATTAGGTAATGTATAAGTGAACTATATTTTTTTCAATCTCTTTTTCTGGATAGACTTTCAACATCAAGGAGCCTTTCATTCCCGCTCAAGAAAAAGTATCAAAACCAAAGTCAGTAGTGAAGGAAAATTTCAATGTGAAGAACTTAATTGCAGTTCTGATGATAATTGCCAGATTCTCCTTGATTATTATCATTTTTTCCTTTTGTGATATTACGACTTTTTGAGAACAGAAATAAATAAAGTTCAAATATATGGGAAATAAACTTTAGCTAAATGATGTGCTGCAACAAAAACAAACGAGGATTCCAGCCAGTCAATTCAATTAGCGATTTATTAGGCTAAATTTATTTTACTGAATTTTATTTTAGGAATTCTTTCATTTTGTGCAAAAAGTGATTAACGTTCAAATAAAACACTTTTTAAACAACATTCTGAAGTAAAATCAGAGGTTAGAACTTTCTTAAGTTTTCACATTTGATTTTACAACACTTTGACACTTCCTTGATAGTTCCTTTTTTAATTTAATAAAACTTAATAAAAAGTTTTATCTGGCCAATATAATATTTTTCTGCATTTTGTAATAAGCTCTATCAGTAGTACCTACAGTTGTGATTATATGAGGTGTAATACCTTGTGTTTCACCGAATTCTTCCAAGTGTTCAACATTTACAATTGATTTTTCTTCTTTAGTCAAAACGTCAGCATTTTGCGGGAGCTCCAATTCTTCTGGCACTGGTACCTGTACGGTCTCTTCTACCTGGCAATCTTTACTGACGCTAGCACTCAAATCCTGTGTGCTACTTGATGATGTTGCTATGAAACACACCACAAACACTCACATCTGCACCTCAGCAGGGTTCATATGCATATAAAGAAGTCGACAAAGTACATGCCCATTCTCATTAACAAAGATCATCACAATGAATAGGTGAGTCATTCTGAATCCACAAGATGGAAAACGATAAATCCCAAGAGAACTGTCTAATATAGACAAACAGTGCACATTAATATACTAGCAGGAATCATGTTTCAAATAACTACAAACGACACATTCGTGAATTTTGTGATGAGTGTTCAAGAATTTTCAATTGTTCAAATTTTACGGACTACAATTTTGTGTTTTAGTTATATCTTCATTTTACTTTTTTTTAGATATAGATAAGTTCTATTATGTCATTTTTATCCCATAATATGACAAGAAAAGTTATATTAAAGAACGAAATTTACTTGTTTGAATCATAAATAGTATTGAGTAGAATATAAACTTGAAGACCTCAGTTAAAGATGAATTATAAAAAAGTTACATCCTTTGTACCTCATCCAAGATTTTCGTTGTGGGGAAAAGTAGCAATTCAATATCCTCAGGAGCCAGCCATGTGAGAATTAAAAATATTAATATTGACAAATACAGTCTCTGTTTGTAAAGAGGCGTGATCAGGGTAATTACCTTTGTCATATCATTTCAAAAAGGCGATTAAAAAAATAAATAATAATGTGAAAAAAGAGACAAAATTTGTTCGTATGTTCCAATATAAATTGTTGTCAAATCTATTAAGAGAGAAACAAAAACGAGGACCAAACATGAAAATAATTAACCAGTTCAGAGTGGTTGGTGATAACAGCATTCTGTATCCTCACAACATAGAACGAGCTTCTCCAGGACAAATCATCAAGGCAAGAAATATTTGTAACCTTACCTTGAACAACTACTGTACTTTTAGTAACAGCAGTACCCATTTCATTCACAGCACGAACTTCATATTCACCACCATCTTCTTCTTTTATCAGGTTGACAGTCAATTCATAAGTCTCCACTCTCTGTTTGTCTCTTGATATTTTTATATGAGCACTTTCAGTCAACTCATTTCCATCTTTGTACCTATCATCAGGATGGAAGAAAGAGTAGAAAATTTAATATTCATTAAACTATAACAGTGGGCACGAACCAAGACCATCAATCTGTAATGCGTCATAAATGATTGTATGACATGTATACATTCAAAGAGTAGATAATGAAAAGAATTCGGTAGATGAACAAGTCACACAGCCTCCTCCAAAGTTTATAATGGAAATCTACATTTTAGCATCTCAACTGGAAACGATAGGAAAACGATCCTGTTTTCACTACTAATAATAATACATCGAACGTGACAGCAATTTTCAAGAGGTTTGTCTACGGTGCATCCAAATAAGCAGTCTAAACAGAGCCTTGGAAAATATCTAATAGACTTAGAGCCAAGGATCCAAAAATTCATGTGATATTTTTGCCAATAAAAACATTCTAGTAGCAGAGTGAAAGACAGAATGACCTATCTGCTTAAAATAGTATCTAAAAATCCACGCTTGTATGTAAATTTGATAACAAATCAAAAAGGAAATGAAATGTCAAACATTTTCGAGTTGACGAAAGGGAGTTGAAAGGCAGATGCAAAAATACCACTAGCAGCAACCCAAATCAATGAACCCAAAAGCAGATGCCTCAAATGATTGCAATAATGTGGCATTGCGACCAATGACGAAATGTGATTTGAAATTCAACTCACCATTTTATTTGAGGTTCTGGTGTACCCTCAATCTCAACTTTAAGGGTGAGTGTATCTCCTTCATTGACAGTAACGTTCTTCAAACCAGTCTTGAATGCTGGTCGGCCTACATGAAAAAAACAGGAACTTTACAACAGGACTTCTACATTAATCCTCCAAATACAATTCAGGGATCTTTGGATTATGCTGGAAGCATTTCCTTTTGCGAGGGATAATAGTCAATAAGTAATATTATTAAAGGAAGTCTAAGGCACGTTATCTAAATATAACTGATCCTAAAAGGGCTTAATCTTAAAACCAACTGTTTTATCAAATTCTTGGCATTGAAATTCATTCAGGGAGTACAGTTGTGAAGATATAACAAAAAATGTCAGCTTTTCAGTGGTACCATCAAACTTATTTTTGTAATTGAATTTAAGAAAAAAAGAGTTTTTAATGGAAAACAGCAAGTTATTACAATTATCATTCCTGTATACATCCTTCTATGAAGGTAGGTGTCGTGTCAGATTTTTTTGGTTGGTTGGTTACCTTGAAACGTCAAATGACAAACCTTGAGGGAGTTATTAAGAAAACAAGAAAAAAATAATAATAAACAAAAACGAAGGTTTCCATGTAGAATGTATCCTCCGTGAACTAGTGAGTTTTGAATCATCTTCATGGTAATTTTCTGTGATGGTTCTCTTCTCGACTGCATAATATATTTAGTAGCTATTTTCACTTTAGAGCTGAAGTGTTAGCACTATAAAGAATTTAATCATGAAAGTTGTTAATTTTCAGTCACTACTCCTATACAAATTTAATTCTAAATTTGATTTGAATTCCTTTGCATCCTGATCATTTACAAAGGTCGATGAAGGCATTTTGAAGTATTCTAGAGTTTATACAGCTTTTATCGTCCACAAAAATCCGTTTGACTCAAATTAACTCTCGAATCAATGTTGACATAGTACATCTAGGTTTTCAAGCTTTCCTGGGTAGAAAGCATTGATGCCAAGTGGTTTAAGATTTTGACAAGTTCATAGGAAGTAGAAGATATTACAGAAAACTTGTTTCAACTTACACAGGACAGTCAAATCTGCTGTAGATTCATTACTTCCATATTCATTTTCAATCTTGCAGCGATATTTTCCAGCACTTGAAGAGGAAACTTCTTTGATAATTAAAGTATAATTATCATCCATTTCTTTGAAGGAAAAGTTGGAGCTGGATTCAGAAATTTCTTTTTCATTGAAAAACCTTGAACCAAGAACAATTGAAACACAATTCAGTTCAATTGAATGACAATTCCACTTTTCAAGATTCATCAACTTGAAATTTAATAGGTATTAGATACAGAAATTCACAATTCAACAATGATTCAGTAAAAACACTAATACTAAGTAATATACCAAGTCATTAATTTGGTCTGATCATAAATCAATTTGTTCAATTATTGGTCAAATGACTGTTCAATTACTTTGGAATCAACATATCATTTATAGTAATATGAAATAAAAGTGTAAGCACCATCGAACTTTTCCTTTAGGAAATGAAGCAACTTGAACAGTGAATCCAACATTGGTGTCCTTCTCTTGTGCCATAACGTGACCCATGCCTTTGATGAATGTTGGAGCAGTTTTGACATAAACTTGACCATGATCAGTGTTGGTTCCATGTAGGTTGGTCAGCTGGCAACTATAATCTCCAGCATCAGTTGCAGTTATTGCATTGATGGTCAAAGTGTGGGTATCACTGTCACTGCTGATTTTGCATCTTGAATCAGTCACAACTGGTTTACCCTTGAAAAGCCTGGAATTCAGAACAATCAAATCATATTACTAATGAAATTATGGAAATGTACACAATAATTTATTTGTCGTTAATAGTAAAACAAGCGTTTATTACTAATACCATGGCACATGGCTAAGCAGCTGTTTTCAATCCTGTTCTTATCAACAAAGTTCAACTAAGAAGTTTTTAAGTTGTTTCTAGCCGTTTTAGTTCCCCATTCCACCAAGCAAAATGATTTTTTTTTTTCACTGCCCAACAAATCCTGGTGATTAAAATCCAGTTCACACAGGTTTATGGAGGGGGATGTGAGGACGTTAAAAATGTTCTTAATGGACTCATGAGTTCAAGGATGGTCAGATCGACATTCAGAAAAACGAAGTGGACAACTGACTACAGCTGTCACAGACGAAATGTTTGCAAAAGTTGATGCACAATGATCGTTGTGTCACTTTTTGTACTTTGTTTATTGCTTACTGACATTCCATAAGGTTCCATTCACACCATTATAAGTGGAAAATTTATGTTCAATAAAGTTTGTGGGCAATGGGTACTGAGAATGTTGAAAGAAGAACAAAAACGCTAATGAATGGAGGTTTCTCGTTCATTTTCCACCCCATAATTGTGAAGCACGCATTTTACGTCCGGATTTAGCACCGAATGATTTCCACCTTTTCACCCACCTAAATCTGCACCTGAATGACCAATGCTTTGACGATGACGAGGTCAAGAAGGAAGTGCGAATGCTGCTCTGAGGGAGCAGATGGGAAGCATATCAAAGCAGTTGGAAGAACTACAGAAGCATTAATCAGAGAAGAAGTAGAGAAATAGTCTACAGTAGTACTAAAATAAAATGTAAGACAAGTATTTTCAATAAAATATCTAGGTTTTCTATACAATGAGAAGACCGTACTAATTGAGTGGCTTTCGTAGATTCCAATGTAGGCTTACATTAAAAATACACTTTCGAATAATAAAAATAATTAAAAATACACTTATACATGAATTCGCAAACTAGGAAATGGAAATATTAAAAATGGTTTTGGATTTCGAAATAACATACTTACCACTGTACTGTTGGCATGGGTGTGCCATGGACTTTGACTAAGAAAGTCAAACTGTCTCCTTCTTCAGTTTCAACCCTTTTGATGAGAGTTCTAGTGAAAATGGGAGCACCTTCAATATCAACTTTGCAGAATTCAGAACTTTGGCTGATATTATTCTTACATACAATTGAGTAAGAACCCACATCATACAGGGAGCAGCTTTCAATAAGAAGTGTATAAGTTTTTCCGTCCTCGATGAGTTTGACGTGGTCAGACTCAAGAATTTGTTTACCATCCTTGTACCTGAAAGGGAAACAAGTATCTATACAATGTTTCTTTTAAGCGAGTATGAATGACAAATAATACAACTTACAATAATAATTATTTACCTAAAATAAAACGATATATGAATTGGAAACATTGGTATTTTGGATGGGAATATATACCCAGAAAATTTGATAAATCATCAAACGAAACTTGAATTATGAGCGATGAATCACTGAACAGCTGATCTGCATCAGGTGCCTTCTACTGGGAAATGCTCATACACACTCTCTTTTTGCCTTCCTCACTGAATATTCAAGTAATTGTTTTGCAACAAAATGGGTTCAATATGAACATAAAATTACAAAAACGAATTTTAAATTCAAATAAATTAACAAAACATTCGAATTGAGGTACAAGTCTTACAAATTTCAATAATAAGTGTGTTGAAAAAGTAGTTTTATTCGAGTACCCAGGTAGAATTGTTTTGGGGAAAAAACAATGGCTGCTATTCATAAACTAATTAGCTTTATTCTTGGTGAACGTGCTCTTTGTGTTGCTTGTTAATTGCCCCAAACATTAGAAGGTTTTAACCATTCTCATCAATTATACTTCAAGTTACGATAAAACTAAAATGAAGCGAATACAAATTAATCTCTAGATAACTACTTACCACGCAACCATAGGTTTTGGATTGGCATCAATTTCCACGCTAAGTTTAACTTCTTTACCAGAAATTGTGTGCACATCAGTCAATTTCTTTGTGAAACTAGGGGCAGCTAAAAACAAACACCAACAAAGGTAGTGAACAATACGGAAATTCGGAGTTTTTAATGTGATAGGATGTTGATTTGCTTCCACATTTTTACATGTTACTTGTGTGATACGTTAACTCATGAGGCTGATAACAATTTCTAGAGTAGGTAACACCAAATATGTCATAAGCCCAAACGGAAAGAAACCATAGCAAATCAGAAAAATGTATGCAACAACATTTAACTTAATAATATGCCCATTTCATCAAGCCATTAGAGGGGCTTGCAAGATGTGCTTAGCTAGATGCTACAGAATATTACTGCAGTCATCCATTTAGTTCATCTGTTGTACAACATGAAAGAAGCATGTGTTTAATTACAACTTAGGAGTGGGCTACCTTATGCTTATGCTTTTTGGTAAGCATTAAGAAGCTGCTATAATCAGTATCTAGATGGATTTAGATTCATGGTTCGTGAATATAATCCATGAAATGTAATAGGTTAGAATAGCCTCTTTTGCTGTACTCTTATTCTCACCATCTAGTGGCTTGTTGAAAGGAAGGCTCTAAGAAAGGGGATATCCTCTGAACTACCAAGAGGAGGGTGTGGGTGCTTAGAAATTACGACAATCAGGGCTCTCTTCTCCCTTATACTTCTTGTTCATTTTCCTTTAATTTCCTTCCAAATCGTTAAAACTCTCCCCGTCCCCAACCCAAGATGAAACAGCTGCATCATATATTGTTTACATGGATATTGATGAGACAATGGAATTGATGGTAAAAACTTGCAAATCTAGATGCAGAGGATGATCAAGGGTTCGAAGGATCATTGGTTAGTGTTGCATTTGGATTTAACTCTACATTTGGAAACTGCATTTTTTTGGATGAATAGCATTAGCTTTATTCCGTATCGAGTACTATTAGCATATTAAACATAACTTTACTAAATATAAGGTAGGTAAATCAGCATTCAACAATAATTACCTTTAACATTCAATGAAATAGTATCTTCGGATTTCCCAGTTACATTTTGGGCAACTGCTTTGTATTCACCCATGTCTTCTAATGTAACGTTTTTGATTACGAGAGCAATAGTTTCATCATCTTCATACAGCAGTTTGCACCGTTCGCTATACTCAACATCTTTATTATCTTTAACCCTAGAAATGTGAGTATATGTTAAGCACCTTCATATTCAAATTGTAATAATTAAAACAATTATGCATTATTAATAATAATTATGCATGTGACATTCAATAAATAGTTGAAACCATCGGTTGAGCATTAAAATGTTACAGAGAACAATTGATATTTAAAAAATATGTTGGCACATTACACCTGTTTAAAATTAGAAAAATCATTACAATTCAAAATAAATAAAAAACTTGAAGAGGCAGAAATGGGAGTGAAAGTGAAAAACTAATTCAGAGGATGGTAATGGAGCACACAAATCATAACAAATGAAATTGCACACCCAACCAGTGGTAGTTTATGATATTGTGTTCAATGAGGTAAACTAGAGTACACTCACCACTTAACATCAGGTTTAGGATACCCAGTAACTTTAGTTTCGAGCATTGCAGATGAACCGATGTTTGTTTCCTGTTCTTTATTGACTGCAGTGACTTTGGGTGCCTCTGGCTCTCTAAATAAGAGATTAACACTACCTGCAATGACATATTCGTAAATTAAATGATTTGAATCGAGATACAGACTGATTTCTCACAATCTTATAGTCTGAATTCTTTCAAAAACAGGTGGTTGGATGTCTACAAGGTAATCACTCACTAATTTAAGTGGGGGATTGAAGATTTCAACGGAATGTTGAAGACCAACAAAAATAAAACTAGTTGCCAGTTAGATGGGCAAATGGCAAAAATAGTTATTCCTTTCATACCTTGAACAGTTAGTTCTGCACTGCATGCAATTTTTCCTGTAGTTGTGGATGCTACACATGTGTACAGGCCAGCATCTTCTGGTTTCACATGAGTAAATACAAGAGCCAGGGAATCCTCTTGATCCTGAAATATGAATTCTGTTGATAATCTTATTAAGCATAATAGAGTTAGGGATATTTTTAGGTTACTAGTCTCAAATAGAAAGTTCTTGAGGAGTGTGTTTGTGAGATGATCGAATGGTATAGTTTCCCCTTTCATTGAGCTGAAAGTGGAGCCACACTCAGAGGATGACCCAGACGATTAAAAGCGTCTGATTCATCTCACAAGGCGATGGATTCAAGGGGAAAGGCCAACTAACCATATCCATCACACTCCCAGGGCTCTGAGAAAAGCATAATATCAGGCCGACAGCCTTAGGGGGAAATGTGTATGCTTGGGGGGGGGGGGGCACAGGATATTAAATTTTTAAAAGAGCCTCTAGTTGTAACCACGCTCAAGCTTTCATGTGAGGTGATGGAATGGTATGGTTGCCCCTTCCATTGAGCTGAATGCAGTAATGCCCGCCTAAAAGCGTCTGGATCATTCTCTGAGCATGGCGGAGCATAATATCCGCATTCAGCTCAATGGAAGGGGTAACTATACCATTCCATCACCTCACATGTTATCGATTTTTTAAGAACATGATGCACTTTTCTAGAGAATAAAAGTACACTTAAAAGTGGAATAGAGACAAATTTAATTACGATTGTCATGATGTTTAATTGTAAAAGATGCGATGCTGATGAAAAATGTTCTAAATTATTACACAACGTGTAGGTATCATTTCTGTATTACAGAGCTCTTCTAGCAGGCCTAAATTTTTTAGACTTAGTCTATAGTACATTACCCTACACTAGGAGCCTTGCGCCCCCATACCTTGTAATTGTATTCTAGATGCCTTAAAAGGGGATAACTTCATAATTCAGGACTGCAGATCGTTAGGAAAGTCACCCACCTGATCAGTGTGCACCTGCATTTTGTAATTTACTTCTTGGTTTCTCAAAGGAGTTTCATTTCAAATTGAGCTGCAAGTTGTATAAAAAATAACTCAATCCTAAGGGCCCCTCAGTTGATCAGTGTGTCTCCATACCTTGTCAATGACTATGAGATATCTCAAACAAGCTCCATTTCAAAATTCAGCACCAAATTCAATTGTTGCACAAAATGTTCCCCAACAGGTACAAGCATGACATATATGTGTAAAATAATCTGCCACCCTGGGAACTGAACATGGGAAACCTGTTATAAAATCCAATACGCAAGTAACTGTATTATGGCAGTTGGTACGCGAAGGGTTACTAGTTGTACACAGAAGACCTCATGATACCAAGTTTCCAATAAATGTTTAATAAAGGTAATTTCACCGTTAATAGGTTCACTGAAATAGTCTGATTCGAAGTGGTGTTCGTTATTTCCCCTTGTCTTTCCTTTCTCCCCATAAAAGTAATTCCAGTTCAATGTCACAATCCCCTCTGTTGAACCCTGTTAAGCCTCTGTTTAGCCTTTTCTCCTGGACAGTACTTTCTCCAATGTCAGTTCTTATTTTTTAATCGATGACATCAAAACTGTAAAGGTCCAGTAATCAACATTATAAATCGTTATTTGTAATGGAGTATCTATCATAAGTTATTTTTCTTTAATTTCAGTTACAGATTGATCCGTTGCTGCCTCTTACAGGGTTTGTAGAAGAAAAGTATTCTATTTCCGCAAAAATTAAAAGAGTTACAACGTTCTGGTATAGTTACAGACCTAGTGTGATTGATTATGAACCAAGTTATTCTTTCAAAGAAAAGAGTGATTTAATTAAATAATTGTTCCTTCTTTCTCTCAATTTTGAATTTTAAGAGCGCATCAGTTTTTTTTACAATTGTTTTCTCTACTAAATATACGTTTGAGCCTTTGAAAAAAGTATATAAGTTTTAATTTGGGACACTTTATTTAGTTGTTCAACGACAATGTAAAGCTGAAAGCAAACCAATACTCGCATCTTATGCTTATTTTCTGTGAATACTTTGATTTATTTCAATCCACCTGAAATAAAGGTTCAAGTGATGGTTGGAATATAGATAAAACTGTTAGCTTAGGAGTATCATTACGTCCCTTTCTTCAATCATTCACTACTCAATAAGTGCATTTTACACTACTCGACATTTCTAGATTGAAATTCTGCAACTCAAATCATGGAAAATAAACCTGATCTATAACTTCATTGGCTTTAGATTTCAATCACAGTCTGAAGTCAACTATTCAGCTTTTTTATAAAAGCTATATTGTCATATCCAAATTGTCACTGCACCAAGGCAAATGAACTAACCCCCTCACCAGCTCACTGCTCATATCTAGGTCTAAGAAGCAATTGAATAAATACACAAAATTAATGTATGTACCTCCTCACGATTTATGAAATGGTTGAATTGTGCCTTGAGTTGGCTTGAAAAGTGTGTAATGCATGTCCAAGCTTATTAGTAAACCACAGATCTGCATCTTTTTCTATAAAATAAAAAATATATGCTAGTATTCAGCAGACTTTTTTTAAATACCGTTATGTGTGATCGAACAATTGTCCTTGTCCACCCCTTGTTCGAGGTAGTCGTGTGTCTCAAACGTTATGTATAGTTGAACATTTTTCAACTGTTAAATGGAGGCCAGTAAAGGCTGCATAATCGTAAATGTTAACAATAATAACAGGTTCCCATTTAATTGGTTAACTATAACCAAAATTTATTCCTTTAGTTTGTTCTAACATTTCTTCATAGTATAAAATATCACTGGTGCAACCTGAGTCAACGTATGATTTTTGGACCGAATTTCGAAATGTTTTTCCAGTGTTATATATTTTTTTTCACTTTTCAAACTTTTCCCGATAACACCGCCTATTAAAATTGGCATACAAAACTACCCTTGTACATTGAAAGGTTTCAAGATATTATTTTTTCATAAATGGAAGATTAAAGAGCAACTCGAGTGACTTCATATTAGTAGTTATTAAAATCAGCGAAATAGCTACCCTTTTATTTCAAAAGCTTTCAAGATACAGATTTAAAAAAAATTTAACCCTTAAATATTTCACTTTAAGGTTGAATGGGAACAATGACGAGATTAATGGCAAATCGGGACATTGGATGGACGGATTTTCAAAAATTCGATTTTGGAGTCTACCTGTCTTGAACCATAAACTAACTAATTTTGAGAGGGGTAAAAAAAGTTGTTTTTTTGGTTGATTATTGAAAATATTAAAACAAAACGGGCAGGGATACTCTTTTGCAGAAGAAAACTGAAAAAATGTTTCACCCTACGTAAATAAAGAGTTAAAAAGTTATATTTGAGATAGGTTTCAAAAATCAAGCCATCATCAGTAACAAACACTAACGTTCAGCGAGTTCACATCTGTTTCAACGTTCATGTTTGAAACTGGCAGTCTGTCACGATTTATATCATGTCTGCACTGCATAAATTCCACCACCATTGTTCTTTTTTTCAGATATACTATTGATTGATTGATTAATTTACCAGTAAGACGTGTCTTTGTATTTATGGCATTTGTTTCAGTTTCGAACGACCCAAGAATTAAAGATTGAAGAATTTGTATCAGTTGCTACCATACGAGATCATCTTTTGATTACTAGGTTCACCCCATCAACATTGTCTCCATTATTTGATTAAGATATTTACACACCACTGCAGAATAAGTGTGTCACTCTTGTGTGTAATCCAATTCCCTCGATTCGCCTTTTTATTTAAATTAATATTTTCCAATATGTCATACAATTTAGAAGTTATGAGTAAGCCATATCAACAGAAATAGCCAAGGGTTTCGAGATCATTGGATCAAATGTTGTGTTGATATCACTAAAGTTTGTAGATAGATCATGGCTGACACTAATTTAAAATGTGTTGCATTTACATACTTAATTGATAGGCAATTTGGTACATGATAGCGTTTATATAATTTGAAATACATACCTGGAAAAGAACTTTGAATCTCTCTTCAGGGTCGAATGGCTGCCCATCTTTGATCCATTGAAATTCAGGTTCAATTGTTTTCTTGTCAGATAATCCTTCAAATATATTTTTGTCATCTGAAATATTTTCAAAATTAACGCTTTAGTTTCTTTTTGAAATAGTCTTGTGCGATCAACAGTCTGTGTTAAGGATCACCCATATGTGGTATGTGTTGGAACGTATCAGAGGACTCTGGAGGAGGACGTATGTTGAGAACAACGACCCTCTCAAGATTGATGGTTTAACAACACTTCTTAGACTGAATCCTGTGAGACGTGGTACGAGCACGCAAATAGAACAAGCGGTAGGTCGTTGTGTATTTTACCTTAGGTTCCCAAATGAGTTTTCTTTACAAATAAATGGCAATTCCTAGCTATACAAATTTTCTGTGTTCCTTTTCTCACGATTATTTTTCCTTTCAGCTCGTCTATTTTTATTTAAATGAGATGCTTGAAGAATATTTTAGTTTCTGGAAACATCAGCACTGATGTTGCAGGGATTGGAAGAGGGTAGGAACAAACTAACAACCAATGAAATTGATTTTAAACAGGAATCTTATCGACCTTCTACAAACTCCATTTCATTACCTATATTTGAGGAAAACCTGATTTATTTATTCGAAACAATCGTCAGATGTATTTGCCAATATCAGCTTATGGTAGCTGAAAGAACTTACTACTAAAACTGCAGTACTTTCCACTAAAATGGACTTTGTTAGGAAAGCAAAAATGGCCATTACTATCCACTCTGCAGGGAAAGTAAAAATGGTCACTACTTTATACTCGGTTGTAGTCCAACCTTACAGAATATTCCATGCTTAACAAAAAGGTGGTAATCGCAACCCAAATGGCTTATCCAGTGGAGTAGTGAGTGTGGTAAGTCCTGTCGAAGGAATCCACCAGAAAAAATCCACCACACAGCTTGATTTGATCATGTGATGTGCTTGTATAAAATATCCCCGGCCCCTCCAAGCCACTTTCTTACTTTTACCATTTGTGTGGGGAACAGCCCAAGGCAAATCTAACAAATATTTCCATTTTCTTTATAAATACCCAATTAATCTTGCTTGTGATTCAGGGCTCGCAATACTATTGTTAGATGATTGGCAATTTGTAATAGTTACAAATCAGCAAATTAAACGTCAAAAACACAGAAAAGTAATGCTGTAAATTTGAAAAATATGATTAATAAAAGTTCAGTTCTCAAAGGAATGGTTATTCTGAATGAATCACTGTTCTAACAGTCTTCAAAATAAATTAAGAGCAAAATAGTTTTTGTAGTTTACCAAACCAATTAGATGTAACTATCGGCACTTTTTTCAGAAAAGAGTACCTATAGGTATTTCCACGATGTCTCATTTGAAGAATCAATGTGACATAAAATGTATGGGTGAGTAAAAACACACGATTCCTTTTTGAAGGAAGGTACTTAACATGAGTTAGGGAAAAACCAGACAAGAAATCAAAATTGTGTTTTTCGTTGTTCCTTTTTCTCATTTACAGTAATTAAAATACACTCGCTCTTCATCACCACCACACATTCTCTATAATGTAACCCATTTGTATTTAACAGATCGTATGGTATTTGTGATTGATATGTATAGTGCACATTGTTGAAATTACTCTTCCAGCACCAACACCTTGATATTAGTATTTTGGCATTAATACTCGAAAAAATTCTGAAGAATATTCATGAGTTATTCCTGAAAACTATAAAGCATGAAACAGTACTTATAATGGCCACTTGAAGTATTCTTGTAACTAGTGTGGGATTATTGCCACTTACAGAGTACAATACGTTTGCAGTAACTATTTATTAGCAACATCGAATTTTGCCTTCCCAACACTTTGGTGAATGAGCGAGAGTTTGTAAGTAATTGCCTTGGACAAGCGAATATAATAAACTATAACAATTTACCCTAACTTAGTTTTACAATTTCAACTTTCAACTTTAGCAGGGACAAGTGGAAGTTTATAGGTAATTGGTTAGAAACAATAAATTTCAACTTACGCAACTTTATCATTAGAGAAACGTATGCATGTGATCCGTCTAATTGATAAAGAGACTCCCACTTTCTAGGAACCCTTAGTATTATATCGAATACAAATTGAACACTAAACCATTTCTGCTGATTAATTTCTCAATGGATAGATCAACTCCATACCCGTAAAGTTTAGCTTAACTTAAGTGTGGCTAATGGCAACTTAAACGTTTATAAGGTTTGTGTAGGGAACTTGAATAACTTTTATTTTGAGAATTGGTATCAATGAACGTCCATACCATGAAAATTTAGCCAGTATAAATAAAATCAAACGTATGATGTGAACGAAGCAATGTCAATGCTTTGCACGTTCAATGCAATTAAAACATGCATTGAAATTAAATTCAATATCATCCCGAACAAGTTATTACCTTTACGAAGGCTAGGCACAGGTGCCTCAGGTGCGGTCTTTGGACCAGCTAGCAGAAACCAGATAAAATACATAAACAACTATCGAAATGGTAGGTAAACTTGGTTATCAATTAGACAGATTAATTACATGGTACCTACTTAGCATAAAAATTAGCAAAATGTATAGTTTTGACGATCGAGTCACTAGCGATGCAAACACATTTCTAGTTGATTTTGAGAAAAAGAATCTTGTCGGAGGTAGCATTCAGTTTCAATTTTGGATTTGACGTTTCATTAAATACGCATCTTTTCAAAAATCTTAATTAATTATTATATGTGTACAGACGAATTTTTTGCAGCGATGAAGTGGTAGAAATTTGAATTCATCATATTATGGATGATCAACTGAATCAGGCAACTAGTTTATTTTCTTCACAGAAAATCATAATAATGTTCCAAAATTTGCGAAAGCACACAGTGACTAAAGATGAGCAATTAATTCTCAGTTTTGTTGTGAAAGAGAGAGGGGACAAAAACACCGTATCAGGTTTAAGGGTTGCCCAAAGATGAGCTTGTGCTTTCACAACAGTCATCTCCTTCACTCAGTCCAAACTTTTGACAACTGAATCTACCCAGCGCATGGACAAGGTGGATACTGGGGAAGTGGATTTTGGTAGATTCGTAGGCGGTACGTTTCAAATAGCAACCAGTTGATTTTAATAGGTAGAAAGAGAGTGGTTTTTAAGTTTGAAGATTACAATTATCAAAACATTCATCTACCAAATAAAGAAAAAGACATTTCAGTACAGCTATTTGACTAGGTTTCAACTTTTTCCCCCAAACAATAATATACTGGCGGACAGGGCACTGAGGCAATAAATATCCTAAATTAGTTAAATTGATCAAGTTTAACATACCAACAACTTTCAGAATGCCTTCAGAACTTGCTTCGCCATAAGAATTGGTTGCCACACATTTGTAAACACCAGCATCAGTTGAAGTCACTTCAGGAATAATCAGCTCATAGTATCCTGTAGCTGCTTGATCAGTTTGTATAGCACAGTGTGTGTTCTTGTAAGTAATGGGAACGTCATCTTTATAACTGTAATTCAAATATCAGTTGAAAGTAGAATAGGTGTTTATTTAAAATAATAGGGTTTCTTACATTGTTCTTATATCTTACTTGAAGCATTAACTTGAGCGGAAATAAGAGAATTGTGTTTTGCGAATTTAGTTTAGACATTATGTAATGGAAGCACTAGTCATGGAAAAACAACTGAAACAGCCTATCCTAGTGAAATTTTAAATGTATTAATTAGCAAATTAATGTTATACCTAAACGAAAGTAGTTATGTATATTCACCAATTATTTTGTACAATACGATAAGTTAATTTTCAAAACCCATCTTAGATAAAGGAAAACACAATCTGAAGTTAAGTCTCAAATGGGTGGGCACCTATCCTACATGACCAATCAGCACACTACGCTTCTGTGTATACCTTGCAGTTTTCCACAGATTTTTGGTGAAGGAATGTAAAACATTCAACGCGATTTCACCTAATTTAACTAAATTTTTTGTCATTAAATTCGTATACCCTACTTGAAGAGCATAAGATTAGCGAAGCAAGTGAATTGAACTAAGCAAGCAAAGCAGCCCAAGTTAGTGGTAGGGAAAATAATGTTACTTGTGAGGTAATGGTACATGTACGGATTTACTATTTACATGTACGGATTAAGCTGTGAAAAATTATGAACAGTGAGAACGAGGTGATAAAAAATAATAGTCATAGTAAATAAATGAATAAAAACAAAGGACAGACTAGAAATGGGAAAATAATCATTGGAAATGATTCCATTTTGGGCGAATGACTAGATTCATCTGTGGTCACATCAATGAGATTATGAAGTGTATTTTATACCTGTTACAGTAAACTAATACAGTGTTGATTTAATCGTTATGTATTAGTGAGTGCAAATGTGCATGTATTAGTGTGGTAAAATTCAAAGCCTATATAAAGAAATTCTTGCAATTCAAAAATCACGATAAAATAGAGACCCCAAATTGTGGTCTTTGAACAATAATAAGAAAACATCCTAAATATACAAACATGCAAAACAAATGGAATTTGGAGTCTTCAAAATGTGAGATTTACTATTGACGCATTTTTTAAACAAACACGGAACCTTCTGGTTCAACTTCATTATCAGACTAAGTCTTTAATATTGTTGTTAATAGTGATTTTCAAGTACTCACAACATAATTTCAGGGTTTGGATCACCCTTCACTTTAACCATGAAGCGAAGGTATGTATTCTCCAACAGTTCCGTATCCTTCAGCTTGACTATGAACTGGGGCATGTTCCTGGTGGCATCAGTAACTATGGAACAATAAGAACGTTTCAGCATTTCTCAGTTGTTTAGTAGGCTGAGATGAAGGGAAAGCATGGTTTCTGTCTGAAAAGCCTAGTAATCTGCATAGGAAAGCTACATAATTCAAGAATAATGAACTTTTGTGTAATAATTTACAGCGTTTTTCCTTTGTTGTACGTCCGTTGGCATTTTGCTTCATTTTTAGATAATAGTCCTATTTTTTCTTTTCACCCCCATTTTAGACCTCATCAAGGGATACTAATACATAATCATATTTCTTCGAATTGAGAATTATAAATGTGATGGAGAGTGAATATGGGGGTTGTTGTAATTACAAAGTTCAGAGATTCTATAAAATACAACGGAATACAAAATACAAATATAATAGCATAGTATAAGCACAATTAATTGTATGTTACCTGATTCAAAATGAACAGTTCCTGAGTAGGATTGAGGTACTGTTTTGTTTAGAAGAACACAAGGACTACTAATATAGAAATGAAGCAATTACCTCGTGCACTTAAAAATTCAATTTGAAGGAGACACTACAGAATAGAGAGATTTATATGCTTCAAAAACAACTAAAGCGGTAAACGGGTGAACATGTGACAGTTAGTTATTTAAATCGAACGATGTTTGTAGTTTATGAATAACATTTTTTTAAACAAATTCAAAGTTTCAACTTTTCCCCACCGTAAAAAAAAAAAAAAAAAAAAAAAAAAAAAAAAAAAAAAAAAATAAAAAAAAAATAATAATAATAATCATTATGTATTTGTTTAGAATATGATTTTTGAAATCTAACAGTTCAATAATTTGCAAAGAACTTAACATCAACTTGAAGGGATTTGGAACCTCATAAGAACTGTACTCATTTAAAAAAACTCAAAATGAACTCTTTGAAACACCAACACCAAAAATCAATCCGAGTACAGAAATCGCTTTCACGAAATAATTGCACGATTGAAACAGTTGCAGTTGCATGATTTCGAGCATTAGCTTCATCTCTAAAATGCACTGAACAATCGTATACAAAATTGGTCAAATTTTACAATGGGTATTTTAATTTTCGGTCATCAATAGGCTTCAGCAAATGGGTTTCATAATAAGTTTGAATTGATGTTAACGTTTATAATTATGTCAATAGCTGTATTGGAATCTACACAGCCATAGATAGAGAAATATACGGCAATGAATATAATATTTCTGACAAAAGTCAAAAATTCCTGACTATTCTCTATCGGTTGATACCCTGACTTCATTCCTCTTCCATTAGGACATTAAGTTTTAATTCATAATCAACCAACCTCGTAATCTCCTTTCAAAAAACGTAACACAAACAAAATTTGCATTATTCGTCGGCTAAAAAAAATGATTTATGTCTTTTGTTGCAGAACCACTTTAGATGATGTGGGCATTGGGAACTAACAATGCCAGTTTATTCAGTTTCGGTAACCCCATTCGCAATAATGAATTACTACTTGACATATTCAATTACGATTGATTTACATTATGCATGGAAGGTTTTAAAGCCACTATCTGAAAAAATTACTTATAACAACTATTGAAAGAAAAATCTGCTTGTGCTAGGTTAGCCTGAACCTGGGAATTCAAATTTAAATTCATTTCAAAAAAATGAAATACATTCATTTAGTAACTTTTTACATTTTTTTAGTGGGTATCCAAAGAATGATTTTGTTATTAATGTATGAAGAACTGGGATGGTATCAATCTCAGACTATGAAGAGCCTTTGGATCTGAACCCCTGAGAAGTTAAAATAAAATACCTGAAACAAGTAAAATTAAAACTAACAGCTAGGTGTCTCCTAACTTGTTACCTGGTTGAACGATCAAATTGGCAGTGCACGTGGTGACTCTGCCATCAGCAAGAGTGGCGTGAGCAGTATAAACACCGGCATCTGACTCTTTAACATCACTGATTTCCAGTCTATGCAGTTTTCCCTGTGACATTTGAGTTACTCTATCGGAAAGATCTTTGTCGAATGGGTGGTTATCCTTCAACCATATGAGAGTCTTGCAGTCAATTTCACATTCGAACGATGCTGTTCCACCAGCTACAAAATATGAATAAATCATGAAAAGTGTGACATTTCTCGCCAGTAAATCAATAATCATAATATTATAAGAAAATTTTTTGTTTATTATGTGTATTATTCACTACACATCCAACTTTTGTGCATAGGTTTTAACCAAAACATGAAGGTTAAACATGAAAAAATAGCCAATCTTCACTAACTGCTAAATAATTGATTGAAAGTTGGAGAAACTGAAAGCATTATGTATATTTATTTAAATATCATAATCAGATAAAATCATTGTAATTAATCAAGTTAAAATTTGCATACAATGGCTTTCACAAGAAATATAGTGATATTTATTTCTTAAACAAATTTGAAATAATGAACTTTTAGCTTTGGCTAAAAATAACAATGAAAGGTTAGGGTTGCTTTGAAGATCAAAAGATGTGTGTTTCACAAAAAAATGTTTGGAAAAATTACTGATGGTAAATGGGATTCAAATGTTTTCTCTGATATGCACATAGAAAATAAAGCAACATTTAGAGCTGGGCTAAAACATACTTAATCTATGAAGCTACATGCACCAAACCAAATATTTTCTATTGCATCTCATTATGCTGTTGACATGCCAAAAGAGGTACATGCTACTCATGACAATAAAAGTGAAACACGTTTCTAATCAGACTTTGAATTTCTACCAACCATTAGATGGACTAGTTGATGTGAATTTCATGCAACTACTTGTAAAGTGAATTTAAATGTCTACAATGTCTGAACCAGTAGGTACCTATAACTTGACAGCTGAATATGGTGTGCTGGAATCACATGAGCAATATATTTCAAGAGGGACAACGTCAGATGAGACACAAGTGAAAGTGAATCTCGAAGGAGAAGAAAAAAAGAGGAGATGTCAAACATAACAGAATCACAGGGAGGTTGACACATTCCTTTTTGCCTCTGGAGACATCAGAACGAAAACAAAGGAACCGTACCAAAATTACTACGAGGAAGTATGATAGATACATATATAAAAACGGAATGAAGAAAAGTACTAAGATGGAAATTGAAGCTCACGTTCAACATTGAATCCTTCTACGGTTTTGTCGAACAATGAATCAATATTGCAGCGACATGTAGTGTCTTCAGGCACATCTGGTTCTGGTTCAGGTGATGGTGTCTTGGGTTTTGGCGCCTGTATTGGTGGTGGGGTTGGTGACTTTGGTGGCTCTGTGAAATGCACACTTGAAACTACCTTGTTACACCAAGAGTAATACTATAACCAAATGTTTATGATTATGATAAAATTTATGACTCATGGGGTAAATTTAGTTCATTGATTCAGTAAAATCTCCACATGTCTACACAACAGAGACTATTAACAGCCAAAGCACTACTGAAGCATTAGGTAAGTCTTTAGAATGAGTGTCACTTATGTGGACATGGAATTATATGAGAAATGTGTAATAGTAAAATTTCTCCATCAGATTCGCTAACCAATTATTCACTCGATTAACTAAGATAAGTACATGTTCTATTGAACTTTCAAAGTTAAACGAGTAAACAACCAGAATTGAAGCCAATTCTAGGTTATAACCCAATCAAGTTTCTCTAAATCTTGAAGTTTGCCTTTCAAAATCTCTTCAGGCCAATCATAAACTTTCTGCAAAACCACCTGTTAAAAGTAGGTAAGTGAATCCATTTTAAGAGATGGATCATAAATTCATCAATTGGTTTTCAACTGTAATACTAACAGTGGTATCTTCATGACTTCTTTCATAATTGTTAGCCGTTATCATAAAAATAGAACTGTTTCATTAGCGCAATCTGATGAAGTGCCATGAAAAGCATGGTTTTTCTATAATCAGGTCAGCTTTCAAAGCAAAATCAATTGGATCGTGTCTACTAAATAACCCCTCAAAAAAAAAAAAAAAAAAAAAAAAAAAAATCATGCCACCAAAATCCTGTAATGGAATAATCATATCCATTTTACCCATGCATATATCAATATCTTACTCTAGATCCGTAAACAGGATGGTGATGGTACCTAGTAGTTGCTTAAATAATGAGCATGTTAAATGATGGAGAAAACCCCACTTGAGTTTGGGAAAAAATGTACTGTTTTCTTTGGTTTATGTAGGTATGCATCCAATTTTTATCATGAACACCAAAAGTATATAAATGAATCTATAAACAGAAATTTCTATAGTATTGAAGTGTGTTTGCAGAATCTTCCAGGAGGGATGAGACTTGACTTATACCATTATTCCTACCTTCGACAGTTTTAAACACAGGTTCTGGGGGTGGAGCTTTAGGCATTTCGTCGTCTGACAGAGCCTGCCCAAACGCTAGATCTAATTCAACACCTTTGAGCGGTTCTAGTTTTTCGTTTTCTTCAACTTGTAGTCGCAGATCGTCGGCTGCGTGCTCAGCAAGAGTCACTGCAAGATAGAAGTAAACACATCAGAGAATGAAGATATTACAAGAGCAATCTAGAAGCGAACAGGAGGATCAAGTGATTCAAGTAGGTTCAGTGGTTTGATAGGGAACTACATTTATATATTATATAGTATTCAATAAATACTGTGCACTTTAAAACATAATTTTTTCCAATTATGTGTTTAATTTTTTTAAATTGACATTACATTCAATGTTGATTTAATCAATCATAAAGGAAACATGCATTTTTATTAAATTAGATCAAAATTCACTTGGATTACTGAATAATGCCAGTACAGCTCACTCTCTTTTGCTCAATAGGTAATAATTTTCTGTAGTGATGAATTGTAAATTTTTGACAAAAATGTGTTGTACACAAAAATTGGAATAAAAGAATTTATAAATGTATTGTAGGGCACATTTTATTCAAATACCTAAACTTTTGTGCCTGATGGGACTTGAAGCTAAAGTATTTTAGCAGTGGATTGGTTCGGAGTTCGGAAAGAATACTTGTATTGAGAAAAGACTGGACACCATACACATCGGACATTACAAGAAAGACGACTGAACTGGGAGTAGTATAAACTTAACACATGACGTCACTGAACTGTGACTCAGTTCCAAATCTGTGACTATTTCACAACACCCTCCCTATTTGGGACAAGTCCTTGAATTTTAACACTTGCACGAATTTTCTCGCGATCTAGCGGCTTTGTAAATGAATCTGCTGCCATTTGGGTTGTCGAGATGTGCTGCAACTTGATTTCTTGGCGAAGAATCCTTTCTCTCAAGAAGTGGTGCCGAACATCTATATGCTTCTATATGCTGTATGCACCATTTTGGGCTAAGTTCTGTGCACCCTGATTATCAACATGTAGTACTGTGGGCTGATTAGCATTTGAAGGAAATAACTCTGAGGCCAGACTTTGAAGCCAGAGTGCTTCCTGAGTCGTTGCAGACATGGCCACATACTCAGCCTCAGTAGTTGACAATGCAATGGTAGGTTGTTTTTTGGTGGCCCATGAAATTGCTGAATGGTTTTTCATGAAGATATAGCCAGTAACACTGCGGCGTTCATCCTCATCACTCGCCCAATCGGAGTCGCTGAAACCAATAATATCAGTAATCTTGGCCTTCTCACCATTAAATTGGAGTTTCGAATTTATTGTACCTTTGAGGTACCTCATAATCCGCTTGACAGCAGCCCAAATGTGGTTTTCCAGGGTCTTGGTTGAAGCGGCTGACATAGCTTACTGCAAAATTTATGTCAGGGCGTGAAACTTGGGCAGCAAACAATAAACTTCCAACTGCTTCCTGGTATGGGATATTCTTCATCTTCGAAATCTCTTCTGGAGTATCGGGTGATTGTTTCTTGGAGAGCTCTTCACTGGGAGATATCGGGGTATCCACAGGGTTAGCATCTAGCATGTTGAATCTCCTCAGTACATCTTCAATATAATTCTGCTGATTGATCCATATCTTCTTATTGGGACGATCTCGAGTTATTTGAAATCCTAAAATGTACTTTGCCTCTCCCATGTCGACCATCTTGAAACTTTTAGTCAAATGTTTCTTCAGACTAGTTTTCATCTCTTTGTCATTGGACATTATTAATAAATCGTCGACATACACAGCCACTAATAATATTCTATTCAACCACTATGTGATGGTATATACAAGAATCCAATTTGGATTGTTTCAATTTGAATTTCTTTAAACAATGGTCGAGTTTTCCATTCCACACGCGACTTGCCTGTTTGAGGCCATAGATACTCTTTTTCAGTCAACATACTTTGGTTGATGATTTTTCATACATCTCAGGCTGGACCATATATATTTCTTCAGAAAGGTCACCTTGAAGAAACGCTGTGACGCCATCCATCTGCTCTATCTCCAAATCATGTTCTGCAGCAATGGTAAGGAGGTACCTGATTGAGCTATAGCGAAATCACTGGAGAGTATGTCTCCTCATAATCCACCCCTTTCTTTTGACCACAACCTTTTATTACAAGGCGGGCTTTATGCTGAACAAGCTCTCCTAAGCCATTCTTTTTTTTTTTTGAACACCCACTTGTTTTTCAAAGCTTTTCTGCCTGGAGGAAGGTCTACTAGCTCCCACGTACCATTCTCCATGTGTGACTGGAATTCTCGATCCATTGCTTTTATCCATGATTCCTTGTCTGGGTGTGCCTCTATATCTTCAATAGACTCTGGATCAGTGGAATCCTGCATTGTTGCTGAGTAGGTCACATAATCCTGAAGATATGAAGGTGGCTGTCTTATACGATCCCCTCTTCTATATTCAGGAACATTTTGATCAGAAACTTCATCAGAGTAAATTTCTTCTGTAGTTGAATCAGCAAGGCTGGATGTCTCTTCATCAATACCATTTTCTTCAAAAGCCAAAACAGTTGGTTCCTCAGTCTCAGGGAAGAACAATGGTTGAATCATCTCTTGTGATTTCTTGAGAAGCAAATTGCCTTTCTCATTTTCTGAGAAAATCACATCTCTTGAAACAATAACAGTCTTTGTCTGGGGGTCATATAGTCGATATGCCTTAGACTGAAGGCTGTATCCAACAAAGATGCATGGTTTCGATTTTGGATCAAGTTTTTTTCTGTTTTGCTTCGATATATGAGAGTATGCTTTACAGCCAAAAATTCTAGTGTGTGCCACTGTAGGTTTTACTGAAGTCCAAATTTCCTCAGGAGTTCTATCAGCACAAGTAGTTGGAGATCGATTTATCAAATATACAGTGGTGTAGGCTGCTTCTGCCCAAAAACTGTTAGGAAGACCTGATTCACTCAGAAGGCAACGAACTCGTTCCATTATAGATCGATTGAGGCGTTCGGCTTTGCCATTCTGCTCAGGCGTGTACGGTACAGTTTTTTGATGCTCTATTCCAGCTGTACGACAAAAATCATCAAATTTTTTACAACAATACTCTCCACCGTTATCTGTTCTCAAGATTTTGATTTTCTGACCTGTTTGAGTCTCAACTAAATTTTTAAATTCAACAAATTTATCAAACACTTGGTCTTTTCTTTCCAAAAACAGAACTTTTTATGACTAAAGTCATCAAGAAACGTTAACATGTAGATTGAACCTGCTAGAGAACGGTCTAGAGGGCCCAAAACGTCAGAATGAACCAGCTGAAGAAGCTGGGTTGACTTGGTATTACTGTCACCAAATGGTAATCTGTGACTTTTACTTACAGCACAGACATCACACACAAATCCATTAGGTTTTCTGTCAGAAAAATTAATTCCATGAACTAGTCCGTTCTTGAGTTTGTTCAAACTGGGGAAATTAACATGGCCCATACGTTTGTGCCATAAAATCTCATTATTAGGAACGTCAGATCGTGTTAGCATCACTGATTCAGAGGGCATATCAAGTTTAAATAAGTTATTTTGCAAAGAAGCAGTTGCAATAACTTCTTCGTTATTATTAATGATCTGTGTACCTTTTGAATTAAACATAACGATGTTTCCATTTTGAACAATTTGACTCACAGAAAGTAGATTGACCTTCAAATGCGGAACGAAATAAACATTTTTGACATTAATATTAAACGCATCATTGTTCTTCAACAGGTAATTTAATGTCTCCCATATTTTCTGTTTCCATTATCTGGTTGTTGGCAGTTGTGATTGTCAGTTTTGTTGATGTTCTCTCATTAGTAAGATACGATTTGTTCACTGTCAGATGAGCAGAACATCCAGAATCTAGAAACCAATCGTTTTCGTACGTTTGAATTTGCGCGGAAAGAGCGGTAAACATAGTGCATTCCGATTTGTCCCTCTTTACGCCTGAAAACTGCTTCTTAGATTCATTCGCGTCACAGTTTTTCGCGATGTGACCAGCGTACCTGTTACATTTGTAGCAACGAGGACCTTTAGCTGCTCCTGAGTAACTTTTGGCAACGGTAGCGTTTTTTGAACTGCTATTTGTCGTATGTTTACGTTCATGATTCTGACTAGGATTATCCGCGACCTTTCTCCTGCCATAACCGTACATGGCGGCTCCCTTTTCCGACCTCTCCACTGAAACATCCTGGAGAAGTTTTATTTTAATCAGATCGGAAGTTATAGCAATACCAGAACTTTCAATTCCCACTATCATTGGTTTGTATTTCTCGGGGAGACCAGCAAATAAGATCGCGCCGACCCATTCTTCTGAAACTTTCATGTCAATACAGTTGAGTTTATACGCAGTTTGAATGATCGTATTCACGTATTCTTCTACTGACGAGCTATCTTCCAATCGTGTACTAATTAGAATTCTCAATAAACCAACTTACGATCCTTATACATCTTAAGTTACGATCGGAGGTGACTGAAACGACATCTTGGCGGGATTCTGAGGTTAAAGTAGGTACGGGGCCTAACTCGCGGATTTTTCTAGATAACGCTGCCTATTTATCACTAGGCTCATAACCACTTGAAGCTAAAGTGTTTTAGCAGTGGATTGGTGAGTTTAAAGAACATGGAACACGGAGTTCGGAAAGAATACTTGTATTGAGAAAAGACTGGACACGATACACATCGGACATTACAAGAAAGACGACTGAACTGGGAGTAGTATAAACATAACACATGACGTCACTGAACTGTGACTCAGTTCCAAATCTGTGACTATTTCACAACAATGGGAACTGTCTGATGCTTTTTCCAACCATCATATTACTTTTCAGAACACTATTTCTAACGTCTGCGTCTGTAGTATAAGTGAGATAGGAAACAAGGAGGCAGCGGTTAATATTGAAATTTAATATGTAATTAAATCCAACACACAAAACAAATCGCATAAGTGAAAATACATCTGATAACAAGGTATTTTCAACAGGGAAATTAAAATGTGCTAAAATCTGATTCTAGCAAATTTGGTTCGAGTTTTGGAAGGGAAAGTTTTAATATCTTGCATGGAGAAGTGCCTTGAAAATTGAAATAAATAATAATTTAAAAGATCTGTGATCAGTTCAACTGAAAATTTCTATAGATAGACTTGCGAATCTTTATGTAAATATTAATATTCGCTCCACTAGATTATTAGGTGCTTTCCCGAGCGTACATATAGCTTTTCCAAGTCGAATTGAGAATTTTCCAAGTCGAATTGAGATTTTTCCAAACCAAATTGAGATTTTTCCAAACCAATTTGAGAATTTTCCAAACCAATTTGAGAATTTTCCAAACCAATTTGAGAATTTTCCAAATCAATTTGAGAATTTTCCAATCAAAGAAATATTCACTACTAAACAGGAAGAGGACGTTTTCCAGACCCAATTTGACAATTTTGTAGGGCAATCGGAAGACTTTTATTGAAAACAAAATTAGTGAAGCAAAATGAAAGAATAGCACTATGAACAAATTAACATAATAGAAATTAAAAAAAAATTTCGTTGGCAAACGCACAGTGGCCTCGATTTTTTCTGTTCTTAACAAGAGCCTAATTTTTATGAAATTCTTCGTTCATTTTGTCTTTATGATTTCAATGTTAATTGTTCATGAAGTGCTATTCTTTAATTTTGCTTCACTAACTCTGTTTTCAATAAAAGTCTTGGATTGCCTTAAAAATTGTCAATTCGGTTTCTTAGATTGGAAAATTCTCTAATTGATTTGGAAAATTCTCAAATTGGTTTGGAAAATTCTCAAATTGGTTTGGAAAAATCTCAATTTGGTTTGGAAAATTCTCAATTCGACTTGGAAAATTCTCAATTCGACTTGGAAACTTCTCAATTCGACTTGGAAAAGCTTTATATTTATATATCCATTACTGCTACCACGCATATTTTAAATTAATAAGTAGGGACTTACAGGCGTTCTTGGCGTAATGTTTTATTTCAGCTAGCCAAGGGTCTTTGACGTAATCCTTGTGACTAGTGACGGTTAATGGTCCAACTTCGAAAGTTTTCGGGTCGTTTCTGTGGTCCCTTAATTCAACCTCAGGTAACTGTGAAATGGAATGGGATCAAATTAAGTAGGAACCTTGTTGTATAATAAGATTAAGTATGTGGTGTAAGGGTTTGTACTAGTTCATAAATACGATGTCAATTTACAAAGGGGCTGTTAGTGTTCCCCTTTTATAAACTATTGTTAACACCATTGCGGTAACACGAGTGCGGATCCTAGTAGATTGAATAGGTATATGAATGATGTAATCCGTGAATCTGAGTGTTATAAATGTAAATATAATAGAATACCTTTGAAAGACCAAAAGCACCAACCAAATAGTCAGAGATTGATCAAATTGTCGGAACCTATATAAGAAGGAGCATACACAAAGGTCTGGTGCAGAAAACCGTATTAAAAAGTATTTTTAATATGAGGCTGAATCATGTAAACAAATTTTGAACGGACTCGTATTCTAAATCACAAATGAATGTTTCATTTACTGAATAACCCACTTTTGTAAAGAAACTAATTTTCTAGACTGTTTTCAATGAAATGCGTTTTTATGAATCAACGGAGCAAAAAAATACTAGAGACCCTTAGCACTACCCTAATTATACACAATAATTACATAATAAAATTCATTATTTTCATTGTATTTGTTTTTTTTCCAGAAGAACAGGCACTTGCGTATTTAGAAAAAAAATCAACAACAGTTAAAACTAGACACTTACCCTGATTATCTCTTTCAAGAGAAAGACATAACGGTTCTCAGATATCTTCCTAACTTTGCAAACGAGAATACGGGCTTTGAACAGGAACAAATACCGGTCGTGTGTCTTTCCGTCTTTTCCTTTAACCTTAAACCAATTCTGAAAAAATAAAATAAATAAATAAATAAATAATAATAGCAAAATAAAGTAAATAAATAAATGCATATATAATCAATGGATTTGAACGTTATATTCTATGGGAAGGAATGAGAGAATCGAATCCCATTAACAAGCGTTCAAGTGAGTAGGTAGGCACCCTACAACCTTTAGCTGGGTACTTAATACTCTCTCAGTGGACGAACTTTCCATAGCATACTATTTCCGACGTTCGGGTGTCTTTACTATCTTGATAGTGTCCCAAACGATATTTACATCCCCTGAACCCACAAGCCCAACAATCATCTGTATGTGTACAAGTGTAGGTATAAATGTGGTTTGCAAGCGCAAACGTAAACAAGTGGGTGTGGCACATATTTTCCTCGTATCCATAACATGACTGTATAGATCATTGAAAATTATTATTGGCTAAAGAACTTCGTTGAATTAGGCGAAGTAAATAATGAATTAGGGTAAATTTATTGTTATGCAGGAGCATAACTTGAGAAAATAAAGGTAGGCATGTTCAACTATTGAACAAACTATAAAATATACCTAATAAGTCCCGAACACCCCCCGAACCATCCCTGAAAATTTCATCGAAATTGGTCAAGAACTCCCGGAGTTATGCGAGTAACAAGGATTTCACGTTTGCGCATGCGCAGAGGCTACTATTGATCCGGAGGTCATGAAACCTATAGGGGACCATCTACACCCCAACCGGCACAATCCCTGAAAATTTCATCAAAATCGGACTATAACTTCGTGTAGTTTTGCCCGTAACAAGGATTTGCTGACAGACAGACACGGAACCAAAATTGTTCAGAAAGGTCTAAAACGCAAAATGCAAGTGGAATTTTTGATTTTGGAGACAAAAAAATTTTCACATTCCGAAAGTGAAAACAATGCTTCCGCTACCTTAGTAGACTCGGAAGCAAAACAATGACCCTTTGCTACATTCCTCTCGTCCTTGCCATCTGATCTCAAATTTGGGGTTAGTAAAGAAGGCGCGGTTTATTACTCTAATCAATTTCAAGGCAATTGTGTCAATACCTAGTAAATGTTGCAGAAAGAATTCATTTATTTATTTTGATACGAGCAAGCCCAATTTGCAATCCTTACTTAATGACAATGAAATACAAACTTTATCGCCAATCAAAAGCTATTGGTTTACGTTTCAATATACTTAGGGGGGGGGGGGGGGACTACTGGACGAAATTTGGCTCAAACATCCGAGTTCGATCAGGGATGAGCCGTAATCTCCGCATCTTAATCAATCAACCCCAAGGGATTATATTTAAGGATTAATCGAACGAAAAATCTTAATCTCAAAAACTTCCGTTGTAAGCGTAGTTTTTTTGTTGGATTAAGATAGAAATTAGTAACCTGAATCAAATGAGGCTGATCGGGTTGCCGTACGATCGTTCGTTCGCTCACCAATTCCAAAATACTGGAAAAACCTCATCTTCTAGTAATGAAAAGCGGTCTTCTATGGTCAGATAGGCAGTCAAGCAGGAGGCTGGGCTACAAAGCCCGTTCAACAAGAGGTCGGAGCTAGAGCGTGGCTAGCTGTCGCTCAAGTATTTTCATGTTGAATGCACTTGCAAAATATGGAAGCTCGAAGTATCAAGCTTAGGCAATGTTCCACAGACGTACATAGTAGGGTTATCTAATATTGAAATAATAAACCCCGGTGTAAAATTTTCCAGCGTATTTCTACCAACATGGATAACATTTCCAGAGGGATGTTCGGCTGTAACTTCTATTTTTTTGCAACAGGAGATATATTGAAGATGTTGTTTCCGCACTAATTTTTGAAGATGTGCACCAGTATCGTACCATTCTTCCAAATATACAGGGCATCTCTGTACAAAGAGCAACGCGTAATCGGTTACTCGATGTGGGCTTTCAACGGAATGAGCAATGAAGTACACAGAGTATCAGTTCGTTAGTTGGCGAGGAAATTACATCTTGGAGTAAAATGAGAACTTAACCATGAAAATCCACAAGTTTACTGAGATTTCGGCTATGTAAAATGAATACTAAATTAAGATGTTCGCGTAAGAGAGTGAAGTTCACATGAGTTTTCGTATCATTGGTGGTTTGTGTTCAAGTTCAGCCGAATCGACCAAAGCACTTTAAAGTAACTTTTGAGTTATTAGTACCTATTTCAATTTGAACGTATAATCATGAAATTTTTATGGTCAAACAATGTTTATAACAACCACATTAATATATTCCATTGCAGATATGAGTTGTCAGGTTCCAACTTGGAGTATTAACAAGATCTTATTTATACTCGAAAGTTTCCAATGGCCACTTTGTCCAATATCCGTAAGTTGACACTCGATTTTAATTAAATCGAAGGAGACCTATCGAATGGTGAGATTGTTTCCTTCCTAAACCCAGTGCATCCCTCCCAGAACAGCCCTGAAGAGTCGAGTTGTTTTCCATAACCCGCTTCATCATCTAATAAGAATGGAGTTCCAAAATTCGCTTTGTTCATCTAATTTCTCTGTTTCAAAACCCACTTGGTTTGTACCACATTGTTATTGTTACGATTGAAAAAATAACAACCACTCGTAATGAACATAATTTATTATTCTCGTACACACAGCGTCCAATTAGTACTACTCACAATACAAATCAATTAAATACAAAGTAGAACGGCGGTTATATTACGACTTAGGGCTAAGCGACGGATACGTTCAACGACCAGTAGCGACTAACTAACGACTGAGGTCGAGGGGAAGGAGCGTTGGGCTCCCAGGGCACGACCGATGTGCCGACGTCTGCATAACGATCCCTCCCTATTGTCCCCATCGTGACATCCCCCCTTCCGAATTAAATTCATCCCGAATTTAACAAACATTCGAAAAGTTAAATTGAATTGTATTAGACAGCATACAGGTGTGGACACCCAAAAACATGGTTATGTTTAACGACACGATGGGGACATTATTCACCCTTCTTTATCATTGAATGTCAAAACCTTCCGTTGTCCACTGTGTTATTCCCTTTCAGTTTTCTTTAGTATATTCGTATAAAGCAAAAACAATGGTATAAATAATATCCAATACAAAAAACCTCTCACCATAAAAAAAGAATTAAATATATATGTATATGCGGGACGTTAAAGCTTTGTTCAAAAACATTTCGGAGACGATTGGGTTGCAGATGAAATGCTCGAATTTACTAAAATCCTGCAAATTTGAACCGGCAAATGATTCGATTATGGAAGAGGAACCTTTTGATGCTCAAGAATAAGATTCTAAAGAACTTCTTTCACTTTCATTTAAACATTTTTTACATTAATTAAACCTTGGAAGAGAATGTTAATTTGGGTTAAAAACGCACTCAGGGTGACAACGCTTGAATTCATTGCTCGAACGCTGTTAAAGATTTTATGGCATTTTTTACAATGAAGATGAATTTCTGTCCCTCATTTGTCAGTCCTCAACCCTATAGAAGAGGGGTTTCCCAAGACAAAGTATACAGTAAGAGACATCCTGAGTCGCGAAGATGAATAATTCCCCCAGTAATTGCAGCAAGAGTTGCTTCTGTTGCTCCACGTGATTGTCCAAATTATGTGACAGACATGTATTTGCTATTACCCACGGCAGTAAATGTTCAACCTCAACAGCAAATTTCTGCAAGGCCACATTGAATGCGTTTTTCCTGTGCCAGTGTGTTTGTATATTGTACAATATATATATAAATATAGTTTCTCTCCTGTGGTTTATTGTGTGTGACAAAGTTTTCATGCGTTTTTTTTTTTTTTTTTTTGCTAAAAAATTTACTTCCCTACTTTGGAATAGAAAACCTGTTGAAATTAGATTAAAATATTTTAAAATGAAAGTGAAAGTTTTTAAATGTAAGTGAACGAGATTTCAGTGAGAGTTAAAAAGGTTTAATTTAAAACGAAAAAGGTCTAAATCTATGTGAAAAAATTAGACTCGTTGAGTTTTACGTTTCTGCAAGCACATTTGACACGATGATGAAAATGATTAGGAAAACTACTTCAAATTATCCTCTGCCATTTCATTACACTTTGTTGAATACCGTTTGTTCTCTGATGATTTTAAGATTCATAACATGAATATCATAGTTCGTAAATCCAAATAGAAAAATTTACATGGAACGTTCAGGCATTTGACTGTGAGATGGATGTATTCGTGTCTGCTTGTGATTATACTAGTGTTCTGACTGATCTAGGAACCAATAGGAATTAATTTACGGGTGTTGATCTCCGGATCAAGGGGCAAAAATCTAGGGCCTCTATTCACAAAAAATAGAAAAAAGCGCCTACAAACTATTGTAACCATATACCGTGATAAATTATAAGCCATTTCGAGAGAGAGGAAAATTAAGGGAGGAACATGGATTGTGGAAAATTGAGAATGATCCCATTTTGCCTCTCCTCTCCCCTTTTGTTACAAAAAAAAACTCAAGAAAATCCGGGCCCTGGAGAATTGGGCCCAGTGCCCCCCCCCCCTTCACGGGACTGGTTGTCAACTGATGATTGCATGATTGAAAGTAAAGCCGTGATCGTTGAATGGATGAATTTTTCTTTCATGTTAATATTTACGTTTTGATTTCGAACTTATTATGCCAATTTTGTTGTGGTTTTGGGCAGTTACAATGCTTTGGGCAGTGGGAACCGATTACTCTATTTCAAGAAGCATCGTGAGGAACTAAGCTTCCATAATGAATTGACTGCTTATACGAGGATACCATTCAATGTTGTCAGAAACTATTATTACGATAATCACGGAGATCTGCACACGCACTGTCTTTAGGAAAGCTTTATGTTCGTGCAAGTTGCGTTATAGAAATTATCATTTCCATTATCAACATTTCTCTTGTGTTCTGCATTTTAGATATTGCGAATCAAATTTAGTCCATTGACAGTGCCAATCCCTCATTACTGACGACTTTGATGAAATATTTAGGGATGTTCGCATCCGACGACAATAATGGAACTCTCCTGAAGATCCAGTCCTGAAAACAGATGCCAATCTCTATATTCTCGTTTGATCTATCAGCATCTATCTATTTGTCTATCTGCCTCTATGCTCTAGAAGATGTAAATTTTTCTCTGCTAAAGTATAAATCTAATTTTGAATTTCTTTTATATTTTGGGTTCAATATAATCATGATGTGAAGTAGAAGGCATTGAATCTTTCATACGACCTAGTAACGTAATTGCTCAGATACCACAACTCACGTCACAAGTGTTGTGACGTCTCATCTCGAACGTTATCAAGTGATGTATGTCCCTTTCTCGAACTACCTGAACTTGATGGACTGAGCCCAAAAATACATTTTGTTACCCCCAAATCACTAATAGCTAGTACGCAAGGCTCAAACTTGTAAAACTTATTAATTGTGATGGGGAGGGGGACGGGGGTTTGGTGGATACCTAAAAAAAGTATAAATAATTTTAACCGTAAGTGATGTGATAGCCCACATCACCTATCCGGCTATCAACGGAAAAACCGTAGGAGGAGTGAAGGGAGGTAGCGAGGAGTGACGGGGGGTTGGGAGAGATAACTTAGCGCCCAACTACCGCGACTCTCTCCCCCGATCACTCTCTGTTTCACAAATAACATTGTATTTAAATCAAATTGACAGGAAATATCCCATATCCATCCTATTAACCAAACTCCATACCTAAAACCCCTGCGGTATTTATTCCATAAAAATAAACGATATTGAAGAAATACTTAAATCGTTTCCACCTCGTGGTTAATAAGAGTCCTGTAGTTATTCTTGGAGCAATTAATACAATTATTGAATAAATAAGTCGATCTATTACCAAAACCTTGTGTATTTTTATTTCTTGAACCATATATATCTGTATATATAATTAGTAATTAATAGAGTAAAAAAAAAGGGAATAATATTAGGAAATCGTAACCAAAGAAAGGTAGAATTGATTTAACAATTCATATCAAGTATTACAGTGAGCACAGATTCACCACGTCAATTCAAGCGCTTTCACTTTATTAACCGATCGAAATTAACGAAAATCAAGTTCCTTAAAACTTGTAGCCAACCAATGAATGAAATCAGTATTTATTGAACAAGAACGTTGTATTGAATGTACTTTTGGTAGTGGGTGACATACTACATCCAAACTTAGCTACAGAAATTAACTACACAGGTTTCTTTATGATCATATCACTTGCTGCTTTCGGTTGATGAAAGAAAAAAAAGAAAAAAAAAGACAATCTAGTAAATATGAAAACGTCTACTAAGCTGGTGTGGCACAGAGCTTCCTTTGGTCGGTAACAGAAATGTACAGATAATTGAAAGGTTGTGAATAAACTTGGAAGATTCTCAATATTAAAAGATGAAGATCATAACTTGTTTCAATAATTTCGGGGGCGAATGTGCCATGGGACATGTTCCTGCTCACGCATTCAATAGGGTGAGTTGACACTAATTCTATAGCGGAGACAATAAGGAAACAATCGAGTTGATAAAATCGACATTCCCCAGTTATCCCCTAAATGTTAGCAATAATGCTTGAAGGGTTTCTCGTACGTAGAATAAAATACTGGGTTTGAGCTATGAAATCTACAGGCAACCATCTGCGGCCTAACCCGCACATTCCCTGAAAATTTCATGAAAGCCAGATGAAAACTGAAGATATTAAGCTTGTTACAAGGAGTTCAGGTTCTCACGTGCGTAGAGTGGGCTATTGATTTCTGAGCCATGTAATCTGTCGGGGACCATTTACACCCAAACACATTCCCTAAAAATTTCATCAAAAATACTAATCAGTTTTGTTCACAATGTTGCAATAAATCAAAATATCGTAAAAATGGTTCATCAATTGTTTTTACTCCACAGACCCTCTTCAATTTGCAAAAATTCATTTGTAGTCTTAAGAGAGGGCTGAAAATTGTTCACGAGGAGAACCAGGTACTGAAGTGTTTGACATCTCACCCGTGAATCTGATGGTGCTAAAACACCTGTATAGTCTACGGTTAGACTTTAGTTCCAACTACGAGTAGAAACCATTTGAATCTTTGACTCAAGTTTCATGAACTGTGGTTAAATAGACGGACGGATTTTTTTATTATTCCACTATTGGATTCTACCCGAATTGTCAAACAACCAATTTTAAGCGTGTATTAATTTTATTCTGGAAATTATAAAAGTTCATTATCGAAAATAACCAAAATCGTTGTCGCCGTGTTCATTCGGTGGTGTTGAAGGAGCAGGAGCTACAGTACCATCATGACCCGGAGGTCGTGCGGGTACTGTATAACCTAGCGCCGTCCTAATATTGTCAGCTGACAATTATGGGGGTTCACTCATTCGACAAAATTTCCGTCAAGTTGGATGTCAAAAACACTTTAACCACATAGACGAATACAAGACGAGCTGAGAATTTAGGTGGTTAGATCGTGGGAAATTGGTGTTTTATGAAATTGGCGGTTGTCAGTTCACAAACGGTACCATTCGTTTGACGAGGATGAAGATGTTCACTATCCACAGAAGACCTGGATTTGATACTGGATCTTCTAAATGATTTAATGGAGGTTAGTTGGGAAGCTAATGCTATAGAGAATATTTCCGTAATTGGAAAATAACGTTCAATCCTAGACCACGCTACGGAATGTTTCCATCGAAAGGAAGATTCTAAAAGACAGGTCAAACTTGGTGGGATCGGCATTATATCTAAATGAAGATTTACCCAAGTAGGTGGAGCAATGTACAAGACAGGAAAGACTAGCAAAACTAAACGCAAAACTTGGGCGAGGGGTATAAAATGAACTGTTGGAATAAAGCTTGTTACAAGATCTGCGGACACAGACTGATGGACAGACAGACGCAAAATGAAAGGTGTTCTCAATGTTCTGAAACGTAGATGAGTTGTTCTCATAGAAGGGCTCTCTAAACAGAGATCATAAAACTTTTTGTAATGCAGCGTTTTTTAAAGGTACGCCATTAAAGTACGATGTAATTAACTTCGAAGTGGGAAACCAATTGTATTGCTTAATCGGGAGGCAATTATGGATAGGTAATTTTATTATGTTGGTTGGCTTACCCGTAGATGAATTTAGGCCAACATTCATTTTAGGGAGAAGAAAAATGTATATTCCAGAATACAACTTTTCACTACCATTTTACGTTTTAGACCATTGTGAACAACATTAGTATCGTATCGTTCCACATGTCATGTGTCTTTCAAGTTCAATTTCAAAAGTTTGGTTCCAATATTGATGAAATGCCCAGGCTGTAGATGGTTTCCTATGAATTCCATTGCTCTAAAATCAATACATCACCATTGTGGGTACTTTGATGTCAGTTTGAGTTCCACACTAAGGGGCTAATAAAATGTTAGAGTTTAAGGGGTTGTATTCATGGCGATGTTATTCTACCCATCATCTTGGTACATCTAGTACCAAGGTACGAGGTATCCAATCGCAGTTTAAGGAATCTATCACAAACTAAGTCAAATAAGCAGATCAGTGACTCACGTAGAAGGGAATAGATTAATAGTAAACTTGGTGCAATAATTTGCAGCAGTTGAGCATCAAAATCTATTTCTATGCTCTAACGAACCGGGTTCATCTACTGGGATAAAACCTACTTAGAATCACATTCCATAGTCATTAAACTTAATAGCCCTAACTCACTTGTTTTCACGAGTTAATTAGAATTATGCTTCTTAATATAAATGTGACGATATAGACGATGTATTAGTATAATGATGATATTGCCAGTAACCTCTATCATGATTTTAAATAAAATTTTTACTATGTTGTAAGAGTTAGTGTTGTACTGCACCAGTAAAAAGACAAACACAGTGTGTGGCACTTGTCTCGAAAGCTGTTTAGCGAATTGAGGCCCGTTTTTATTCGTAACAAGAGCGGACCATTATTTTCAAAGCTTTATCATGGGAAGGTGCGTTTAGCGCCAGTAATATTGATTTTCGGATAAGTGTGAAAATGACATTCCTTCAATAAAGATAATAGCAAACTAAATAGAGTTTGTAGGTATTTTTGGGAGCACTGAATGATGATTTGAACAGTTCGGTTCCACATCCAATCGGCCAAGTAAAGTAAATTCTCGAATCAAATTGGATAAGACATACCAGAAAACCTACAATTTTACCTACCTACATAGTTTTTAATATGAAACAAATTTGTTAACAACAATAACTAACATCCAAGTCTGCCGAATAATTTGGTTGAGAATATGAATCTAGGTATGAAATTGAGGATGTAGTTCCTATACCATTTCGTTTCCATGGTGATGATGGTTGTTATTAGCGTGCATGTACGAATTTAACATTTTCAAACGTCTCTCTTATTTTTATCTTTCATTTGTCAATTGCCTTAAAACATTGGTATTTGGCAAGTTCTAGTATCCGTTACACTGTTGTGGTGCGTCCCTAATAACATGCATTTTATAAGCATTCACGTCCAAAATTATAATGGGCTTACGGTTCGTGAAACGGCAGAAATTCACAGATGTTCAATGATTATAATCACATCACTATCACCCGGCATATACTGTTATACTCGTGCGGTACCGGACTGAAGATTACTATCAATAGGCGAAGCACTTAACTGGGGACCGACCACTCTGACACTTCTTGAAGCCAAAGTTAAGGCAGACATAATAAAAATATTAGCGTAGGCCTGGTTTGGAGGGAGGGGGAGAACGGGAGTATTTTTGGTAGCTCAGTCCATCAGGTTCAGCTGATTCGGGAAAGGGGCAGTAACCCTGGATGATACGTCACATTGTCTTGTTATGAACACTTGAGACGTGAATTGTGATATCCGTGCACTTACATCACTGGATCGAACGGAAGAGTGAATGCACTCCACATCATAACAATATGAAACCCAAAGTATAATAGGAATTTTAAATTAGATAGTCAGTATATTTGATCAAGATCGGAAATTCAATAAGAAAACGTTCAGTTGGAAGTTAGAATCAACAGTGATTTGTGAATCATACGTGAATGTGAAATGGGAATTGGAACCTGTTTGTCTTGTTTTCAATACAGAGAATTTGTCTTCAGGAGAGTCACAGTGTCACTTTTGAACCAATCTTTACCTTTTTGAAAATTGCACTTCCACCAAGAGAATGACATTTCAAACTCTTTACCACTGACGTATACAAAACCACACTTTCTGTAATTCGAATGTATTCGATGGTTAGAAAAGGTGTATATATGTGTAAATGTGTTCAAGACGGAACAACAGGTATGGGAAGTATAATTGTTACCTAGGAAAAGGTTTTTACTATGATTTTCTGCATAACCTTTCTGAGTTTATTCGTGGAAGGTTTCACCGATTGTCTTTTGCGCGGGTACACAAAAGATCCGGTCCCACTTAAGCTACAATGTAAAAAGTCTCAGTCAAAACCAGTTATGAAGGTAATAACATTCATTTTAGGGGTACCACAGTAATGGTAACAGTGTATTCAGTTTTGAGCGCTGAACAATTCAGTTGCTTCAAAATCAAAATTCGCACCCGCATTTTATGTTTAATTTGAAAGTAACTGATCTAGTTTTCAGGTCCCTCTATTTAAGTTCTCGAATTCGTGGAAATTTATCATAACTTCCACTTTCGTTTCGGTTGGATAACATTTTGAAGGATAACGCTGGTTAGGGACGATTTGTTTTCTATGAAAGTGCTTACTGGCAAGCTGAGTAAAATCTATCCGTAATCCCACATGTACTTTCCAACACTTAAATTTAGCGAATTTTCTTGAAAAATGGTTCTATTATAAGTGTCCAAAATGTTCAAAATAGAAATAATTCTTCGTGGAGATTCTTTTTTAGGGATTCTGAAACGATTTATGGGTTTCAACACTTATACCATTCAGGAAGCTAACTCCTCTTAGGATTGAGATAAAAACTTATTTTTTCCGCCTAAACATTCATGCGTAACAAAAAAGAGCTAGTTAATTCGACAGCACTTTTTGAGCTCTAGTAAAATTTGTTAAATGGTGGTACTAAAAAAAAAAAAAAAAAAAAAAACGGCTGAAAATCGGCGACTTTATATACATAAACTTTTGTGTATACAAATAAATAGTGTATGTTTACGTAGGTGTATATATTTGTTGCTGAAAAATGCGCATAGAATTCACTAAAATGCGTTTAAAACATCGGTAAACAAATGAAAAATAAAAATATTAAAATAATAAATATTTGCATCTAACCACATGAAATACTTGAATGTAACCCACCCTGCAACGTAAACCAATAAATTGTGAAGGCTAAAAGATTGTTTTTTCGGCCCTTATTGGAAACAATAAATAAAAAAATGAACCACCTGTAAAACTTCAATTTCTCTGTAGAAAACCAATAATGAGAGAAATGCTCTGATAATTTGCTCATACGGCCACGCTGCATGACGGGAACTTTTTCTACTTATTTCAATAAATTCAAGATGAGCGAATTGACCTCTGGTGCGTATAAATAGTACTATCCCTTCAACAGATATGATCATTATCACATTTTTGAGGATTACTGTAATTCTGAAGGTTTATGAACTTTGTATTTTTATAAACGCAATTTCTGTTTTCAGCGAAAAATACTAGTTGTTCATTGGAGGATGAAAATTATTAGCCCCTTGATCAGGAAGTTCAATGTTACGTTCACAGTTCTACACCAGAACGTAGAAGAATAGGTTTCCAAAATTAGCATTACAATTTCGACTGTTCGTGACTTCGACGGTTCTGAACTTACTATCAAACATTTCGGCCAAAACATTTCGAGTTGTAAATTTCCTGTATTTTATTTCTCATCGGTTATTGCAGTTATGTACTTTTGTCTCAACGATTTTAGGTATTTGGCCAAAATAATGTCGAGTCAGCCTCATAATGTAATTCATTAGTAACTATTCTCACTAACCGGGTTACCAGATGTAAATTAAAAAAAAAAAAAAAAGAAGGAATTATGAACAGTATGGAGACAAAACTCAACATTTGAATCAATCTACTGAGACTTACGTGTCTAAGGAGACGGCCAAGCTTGTGGATATCGCCGTGATATCCTTCGATATTGTTGAGGTACTTCAAGTCTTCTGCCCTGTGGGGGATGCCAAGCATCAACTCAAGGGCCTTCTCGAGATCAGTTGTGTCCTCTCCAAGTTTTTCGCAGTACTTCACCAGCTCCTACGCATACCATTTAAACATATCATTAGGCAAAGTCAAACCAAACTCTTAAAAAAATAAAAGAAAAAGGTTTTTGAACAAAAATCACAAGAGACTGTCCATAAACATCACTCAAAACCACTTTGTTCTAAGAAAAAAGTTGTAGAAATCTACATTTTGCTTCAAATGTTTTACTCATTTTCGACTTTGAACTCTTGAAATAGGCAAATGTTAGGTATAATATTCACATTTGTTTTTGACGAATCACAATTCCGCCATGGACAAAATTATTTTATACTCATTCACATCCAACTCATTGAACTAATTTGTACCCATTTCAATTCGTATTTCCTTTCACGCACTATTTTTGCGAATTACTGCGGTTCCTCTCCTTTTTAATCCACCGCAGCTTTCTATTTTTCCTCTCCAAATGTATGTTTGGAGATCTTTCTCCAAAAACTACCTGGAGTTCCTCAAAACCAGGTGTTATGCGTCGAGGCAAATGGCATTTTACTCATCGGCTACTCTTATTATATCAATAAAAAGTACCTGAAATCTTTTCTAACAATGCCTCGTATAAATAACACTAATCAATGCCGTAGAATATTCTGCTTAAACTGAAGAGGTACTCCCTAAGTACGTACTTTTTGCTTCCGAGTCTACCAAGGTAGCGGTATTGTTTTCACTTTGAGAATGTGAAAATTTTTTTGTCTCCAAAATCAAAAATTCCACTCGCATTTTGCGTTTAGACCTTTCTGAACAATTTTGGTTCCGTGTCTGTCTGTGTGTCTGTCTGTATGTGTGTCTGTCTGTCAGCAAATCCTTGTTACGGGCAAAACTACACGAAGCTATAGTCCGATTTTGATGAAATTTTCAGGGATTGTGCGGGTTGGAGTGTAGATGATCCCCTATGAGTTTCATGACCCCCGGAGCCACAAGCATAACTCCGGGAGTTCTTGACCGATTTCGATGAAATTTTCAGGGATTGTTCGGTTTGATGTGTAGATAGTCCCCTATAAGTTTCATGACCCCCGGATCAATAGTAGCCTCTGCGCATCCGCAAACGTGAAATCCTTGTTACACGCATAACTCCGGGAGTTCATGACTGATTTCGATGAAATTTTCAGGGATTGTTCGGACTGATGTAAAGATGGTCCTCGTGAGTAATAAAGAGGAAATAAAGTTTTAGCCTCGAGCTTGGATCGAACCATATTGAACCATCATTGATCGATGCATATATTTTATTTTATTTATGTAAAAATATATAAATAAATATAGTTTGTTCAATAGTCGAACATGCCCCCCTTCATTTTTTTTTGTTGCTTTCCGATACATTCCTACATATTACTGCCTTCAAAACTTTATTAAAAAGTACTTATACAGTTCATTTAAAAAGTATTAAAGCACGTAGAACTATTTACTAACAAACGGAGAGACGGACTGAAGGAGGTCAGGATTTTCCGAGCCAAAGCTGTCAAAACACAGTTGTGCAGTTGTAGCAGTCAATTCATTAATCACCGCTTTCACAAGGTCCAACCTAATCTTGAAACATGAATTTTGGATCATTCTCGATAAATGAGTAATTTTTTGCGTAAAAAGTAACCTTGCTTATTACGTCCTATGACTTCAAAGTATTCTTAAACCGTAACATGATCGTTAAGCCCAATTAGGAATTGAATTGAACTCTGGAACAATAATTTATTATTCACGAAAATGTTAGGATGGTCCGTTGAAATCACCAAGACTTCTTGTTGGCATCATGAAAGGGTATGGAATGGACTAGTTGCCCCTTCTAAGGGTTGATGAGTTATGGCTTCAACAGCCATAGGATACCCATGAAGGTAAACAGCTTCAGGTTTATGCTAAGGTGTAGCAGTTCCAAGCAACAGGAAGGGGAATGGAGAACCATCGATATCCCGTATCAGTCACACGTGGTAGCCCGTAAACAAAAGAAAAGTCAACGCTCAGGGACCCGCCACCCCCACCCAACCACCATGCTAGTCTTTGACAGCCCACAACTATTTTTATTAATTTCTCTCCAATATAAAAAGAAACCCCCTCTTACTAGTGCCATTGTAACCATTAAATGAGATGGAGTTTTTTTTTGTAAGATACATTTGCTTGAACTGTTGCTTGGAAATGTATTTCATTGTTTCATTTATTGACATCAAAAAAACTGACAAAAAAATTTAACATATATATATATTGAATGATATATTATCATTGACACTTTCTTAAATATTGTTTCAACAGTTGTTTTCCAACTGTGAAGTTTTATGGAAACGAAAAGATTATCTGGACTTCGTTTGATGTCAGAACAATTATTGAACGATAGTTGATACTTGATTAAGTTTCTGACTCATTTCAAATCATAATTTTTGGAATCTGACAAATTTCTCATATCACGTCTTGGTAATTTGTCATTCTTTCATTTATTAGGTTACCATTCACTAAATGTATCTCCCGGTAGAAGGAAAATATTCACTGGCTCAATTTTCGGCATGGAAATTAATCTAAATGAAGCTTTGCATTAGAGGGAGATGAAAATGAATTAATTCAGCCAAATCTGCGTCTATGAATCGTATCTCGAAGGTCTGGCTGCTGTAACTAGAACAAGTGTCTATTCCAGGACATCAATGAATTTTCCTTATGCAAATGCACATCAAGTTGCTATTTTATCCATTCTGAATCAATTAATCGTAGTATTGAATGTTTTCTGTTTGGTTAGTATGAAGGCGTCGCGACCTAGTAAACCTGATGCTATTTCCGATTCACCCACGTAAACGCAGTCTGACTCCTGGACTGGGTCCAGTGAAATGAATATCGCTTTGTCTTTGAAAGAATAATGATAAAAGGAAAAAAAAGGCAGAGTGAGGAAGAGAGTGGTGGGTTGGTTTGGTGGGACAGGTTGTCGGAAACAGGGAAGACTACTACACTGTCTGTGAGCCTTATAGCATCTACTTCTCGGATTTTTTCTCCTCTGAAGTCCCCATGACGTCAATAGTTCGATGGAATTTTGTTTAGAAAACGTGTTCCGAGCGCTGTGGGCTGTTTCGGGCTGGAGTTTAGCGAGTGAGCGAAACAGAAGTTTCGGAAAATGTTTGCAGATAAGTCAGCGAAGCGAATGCGGATGGGCGGCGTAACCCCCTCGCTTATGGTAACATGAACTCTTAGAATCAGTGGAACTAGTGAGATAAAAAAGGATGAGTGTTGAAGGAACTTCATATTTGATTAATAATTTTTCATGTGCATAAAAAGGGTGTCTCAGCGAAAGGTTATATATATACCCACTTCATTTCATCAACTGTCCACATACCAAATGAGCATCAACGGTAATCTTCATATATTTTTCCGCAGAATTCAGGAAAAAAAATACTTTTGTGAAAGTCACATTTGCCACATTGGCTACCCATTAGTCTTTTCAAAGGGAAACCCACATTTTTTCTTAAGCAGAGATGGATTCTAGCCAAAATTACATCGCAATACGACCCCTCATTTCATTTTTGTATAGCACTCAATCAGTTCAGAAAGCTCGCAAAGTTGCCATCTCCCCCAAATTGTGTAAATTTGGTTGCTAGATCACCTTAAGCTCGACTCATGAATACGTGAATACTGACGGAGGAAATCAGTGCAAAACGTTTAAAAGCCAAATTTTACTGGTAAATTTGGTTTGCACGATTGGGCTGCTGTCTAATTTAGTAAAGCGTCTTGATTTTCAGTTTTGAGAGTTGTTCATAGTGCCAAAAATAATTAAAGCTTTTTTCAACTAATATAACTGACAAATGGCAGCACTGGTTCACAAAACACAAGCCTCAAACGTTAATCTTACATGTACAGCCCCAAAGTTTCTTCTGGACTCGATCGAGCTTTAGTATCAACTTATTAAGTTAGCTGAATATTCGCAAAGCTTTGACGTTCAAATATTAGAGTACGTTCAGCTCGGATTGAAAATAATAAACCAAAGGGAGAACGCCGCGGAGGTGAACAGCGAAGGACACTCAGTGAGCGACAATGCGGGAAGGTACAACCCGCTTTAGTATTGGACTTCATAGACGGCGTCAGCAGTTATACAGTACCATCAAGACCCAACTGTATTGCGGGTCATAGTATGTTGCCCCTTCTTCTTTCTCGGATTTACGTGTGGGGGAGGAATAACAAGTACAGTTAACCCTCTCATTTCCGGACTAATGTAAGGTCGATCCGGATAACAAAAATCCGATTATCAGAGAGAAATTATTTTTTAATGAGGAAACAGATGAATACTGTACAATAACTACTGTATACTCAATTTTAGCAAGCCTTAAATACGGAAACGTTTGTTTATTTAATAAAACAATTGTATTTTGGTTCGAATAGCACTGTACTTGGTCATCAAACATTAACCTCCTAAAGCGTTTTTGATTTTTTTTTTTTCATAATCGGGTCCGGATATGAGAGATCCGGATGTAAGAGGGTTTACTGTACTTTTTTGTTCAATTTTAGTTCATTATTTCAATAAAGAACCTTTGTATTAGGCCGAGAAAAAAAAGTTGAACCCCAATAAAAAGTCGTGGATTCTCGTTTCAAGATCCTTAAGCTTCAGTTTCTTCAGTTCGTTATTTACATCGATCCGGGATGTTCCAGTAACGTGTTCCAATCAACCCTCAGGGTTAATATTTAAGGGCAGAAATATAAAACTTTGATGTAAGACGACAGTTTTTTTCGTTTGACTCAGATAGAAATTACTATTCTAAGCCAAATGAAGCCAGTCTGGTTGTCCCATGATCGTCCGTTCGCTCATCACTCGCAGGGTTGTCTTTAACTGAGGAATAAGAGTAGATACTATAGAGTGGTTGGCGGTTGCCCCATAGCATGACGGGTACTACTTGAACATACTGCCCACAGCGCTGTTTCGTAAGCATCAATTCAGTTGAGTAATCAATCGAGGAGATAAAGCAGAAGTATTGTTTTTACCTGTGTTTTTGTTTTCTCTCGTTAAATATCAGCTGTTCTAATCGTCGGTTTCTTTCTTTTTGGGTGTACGTACGATTGATTCTTTCTGGTTGAACAGTCTAGTTCTGAAAGTTTTGGTTATCTAATACAAAAATAATGAATATTTGTGTAATAATTTGTAGCGTTTTAACTCGCACATTATACGGTTTTAAGAACGATATCTTCCAAATTGCGTGTCACAAGAGTGAATAATAAGTTTTTATCGCCACCTTAATTGATGCGGCACTTTCAGCTTAGTGTAACTGCTCACAAAACCTTGGTGGTGCTCCGTAAATTGTTCGGAAAACGTCGGAAGCTGAGGCCAAAACACATTCGACAGATTATGTCAATAAGTCATGTCCCTGAGACACTGTTTATAGGGTACTATTTTAAACAGCATAATATTCAAGATTAAAATTGTGTTTTCCAATAGGGTAGATAATATTCAGAATTCGAACATAAAAACCGAACCATGTGCGAGGTTTCGCAAGACATTCAAAGAGTCCTTTTCCACTCAAAACGATGTACTCTTATGTTTTTTTGTCTCAGTTCTTCCGTATACAGTGTATTTATGGAATGGGGATCACCGAATAGTCATTTTACAGCTTTAGGCTTATTTGTACTTATTCGTTTTACGTTTATGATGATAATGAAAATAGAATTTCAGTTGGGGTCTTAACCAATATTCCGGAAGAGTTCCACGGGCTAATTTTATCATGCAAATACACAACTTGGGGTATTCGGTTAGTATTAAGCAACGAGTAGTGTTTCACAGTGATTCTTTGTAAGTGATCGCTGTGGGTTGAATGATTTTCTGATCTTTCTTATCAATCATAATTGATACGTTTTAGTATGTTTCTAGAGCTGGAGAAGTATCGTCTCCAAACAATCCTTCGAGAAGAGTTATTCCAACCGTCAAAATTGGTCAGTGAGTCAGCCAAATCATTCTTCAAGTAGGAAGAAATCCGGTAGAGCCGTAAAACGCTGGTATCATGTTTCTGATGCTTTAAGAGGGGATACTCCCAGCTCGGATATTTGGAATATAGTGGATTAATAAGAATAATCGTGTTGTCACACTACTCCACCATTATTGGTGTCAAGTTTGACGTAGTGAGCTCAGCCACTTCGCCTTAGATTTTTTCATAAGAGCCCATATCTACTCCCATAAATATTTAAATTATGAGTATTCGAAACAACAAATAATATCGATTCGAATTGACTTTCTACGATCATCATCTGTTCCGTGAAACCAAATAATTTCGGTAACTGGGAGTGAGATCCAATTTGGCAGACAGGTTGATAATAAAGCAAACATAACGAAAAGGAGATCAAAGGCAAACGACGAAAAGTTAGCTAACAACCTGAAGGGTTCGACGTCAGCTGGCGGCATTCAAGAGGATTGGCGGAGGTGTGCGAGAGCTCTGATATTAGTCGTGAATCATGATGCCATTCTATATTAAACCCTTGAGGGAGACCGTTCCCTTATTGCTGTAGGTGAAAGGAAATCCATCGGCGGGTTATTAAAAGAGTTGTGGATATAATGAAAAATAAATTCTTCTGCGTAAGATCTGACCGGGAATTGATTGGAAGTTATGCAATAGCATTCCAATTACTGTTTGTAGCAATATCCGTGTGCGTGTACGCATATGTAATAATGGCATAATGTAATATGGATGTAATTGTGAAAATTATTCTTTGAACGGAGTATTTGTATTCAAATATTCATATTCCCCTGTCGCTAATTACGTGATTACGAATATTCGTAGCAACGCTCGAAAATTTACGAATATAATTACAGTTGGTTCATAACCGACTAATATTTTTCGCAATTACAACCGTATTCGTAATTAATCTTGGCTTCCTAGTGCACAAATATTTTAGAATGAAGAGTTCCTAAATATTATGAAATAGACTATTTCAGAGAGTTGAATGTGATAAATGCAAAATCACTATCAACTGAGCTTATTATTATTTTCGGCAAGCTTTACTAATAATGGTGATGAAGGTGAAAAGTTCTTGTTTTTCTATAAACCACATTATTTTAGTTCCCACTGTCGTATACATTCCTATGTCAATCGAAATATTTGAAAAATGTCTACAGATTTTAGCGGTTTCGGGATTTTTCCGACCAAATCTATTGATCAAAACGTCCGCACGTAGTTCTAGGACCGCACGACTGGCTCTGAACAACAAGTGAATCGCAATGCAATGATCAGTTGAATTCAAGATTTCCATGCAGCCGCACTTATCCTTGCTTAATGCAATTGACTTCAGCTCCGAATCAGAACTTTATGACAGATTAAAGGTTTAAAATTGGGCGTATGCGGAACGTAACTGTGTCTGAAGATTATTATTAAAGGTAAGTGGCTATTGAGGAAGGTTGCGAGATCCAGTTAAAACGAAAAATTCCAACTTAAATGAGTATTTTATTGGGCATAAATCAACTCTTCAGGATTGATTAACATATTGCCAATCCATTAGTCGATTGTAAAGCGAAATATGTGTAATTTTCGCACGAATAATGATAATACATTATGACTTGAATACGAACTGCTGAAGTATTATCTAAACTAACTCTATAAAGAGGTATGATTCGATTATGTGTTTATTATGATTCAACTCAAAAACTATTGAGCAAATTTTAAAAATTCGTCCGCCATTAGAAGTAACGTATTAACGTATCATATTGTCAAAACGTTAGAGATGCTTACCTGGAATGGAATCAAAATGTTCCCTGCTCATGATGTCAAATGTTTCCTCTTAAAATTATCAATTCTTGTGCGCTGCGAAAACTATTGAGGACTCATAAAAATATTGTTCAGTGTATTAGTAGTGTTCGTGTTTGGTCGCAAAAAAGTCCGCCAATGTATATCCCTAACTGTTACAGTTAATCCACAATAACTGTTCCCGTCTAATTTATTAAGTCGAAATGCGGATGGATTCGAATTTATTTATTTATTCCTAAATAGGTCAAACCTAATTTACAAGGTGATATTAAAGCATTTCATTAGTGTGAATGTGCCAGTTAGCCAATGTAAGGAGATGTGTTACTGTTATGTGTTTTTATTATACGATGTTCATAAAAAGATGAAACAAGGAGAAGAAGAGTAAGTGAGATTCTGATCTATAAATTAGGCATGCACTGGAAAATAGTTGTAAAATGGCTGTAGATACTGGCCTTCTGTTTTACTATTTCAGAGATTGAGGATCAGTGTGTGTGTTTTGATAATGTTAATGCGTATCCTTTCAAATCGTTTGAAGATTAAGGTTGACACAGTACGTGTAAATTCCACTTTAAATTATCCGGATCAGACATTGATTTAAAAGTTATGACTGGTATAAAAATGTATAAGTTGGAAAATGGAACAGTTTGAACCAACTGCGCTATGCTTAGTCTAATCTCAACATCTAATTTATGTATTTAAGCCAAACAATGGTTTTTAAATTTTAAAATCAATTTTGAAAAAGTTTAATTATTGGGAATTTCATTGAAATTGGGATAAAATAGTCCTTCTATCATCATATCATGCTTGATACAGACATTTAATTCCTAGCATGTGCAGTTAACACGTTCACTGCGACAATAATTATTCAAAACCGATTTTCTGTGCGGCAACTTTTTTTGTCTCCGTTTCTTTCCTTTTGAAGCCAAAAAAACTTCTGATGACTTGCAGTTCAAATTTCATTAACCTTTGACCTTGAAAAACGTTTGTCGACGGGTGGTCGACGCCCGCTTGACTATAGGAAACTCTTACCTCTGGCGGGCGGTCGACAGGTAGTCGACATTCTGTAAGAGAAGTTATAATACTCTAAAAACCGATCTAAGCTGTAAAGAGGACAGCTTTTATAACAGAAAACGAGTGTCCACCTTCTACCTGAAAAGATTATGTACCTAAGTAATTAGAAAGGACCAAACAGCTCTTTTTGGTAGAAGTACCTACATCCAGGTGTAAGAATGAGGAGGCAACACAAAAATGAACTCAAAAGTATAATTCACAAAAATTTCATTGCAAATTATTTTGTACATATTATTAAAACGATACAAGAATATCAAAGAATCATTACTACTGAAAATATTATTAAGTATATAATAACGGTACAAGAAAATTTATACATTGTAGTCAAAATCAATTAAAAAAATGAACATTTTTCAACTATATGATCCAGAAGCCAATTCTTCCTCGAATACCAATCGTCTCTTCACTCCACGTCTGCTCATATGGGCAAAAAACAGCAAATTAAAATACACACTAAAACATAAAGAAGCCCACTGAAAAAAATAATAATTAAAAAATAAAATAATAAAATAAATAAAAAGTTTATTCTTTTTACTCCTTATTGGGGGTTAATTCATAGTTATTTATTCTTAATTTTCGATAAAAATAATGTTTGGCGTTAGCTAATAAAAAGTATCGAGTAAAAAACTTACCGTATGAGAAAAACGAGAAAAACATATTGAAAAAACGATCTGGTGGACGGCGAAGGCTTGGTCACAAACTTAGGATCTTTCACTACGCTGAGGCTGAAAGGGAACTGGCTTCGAGTCGGCTGGACGTGTTGAGGTTGATCTGAATACGGGAAGCGAGGTGTCGACAGGTAGTCGACGTCCGCCGGGGGGCAGAGATCTCATTTGTCGACTACGTGTCGACAGCCGCATTGTAAATTTTGGCAAATCAATTTGAACCTTTGGCACAAATCAATTTCAATATTTTTGGCATCTCAATTTAAACTTTCGGCGACTCAATTTCAACTTCTGGCATACCACTTCGAGCTTTTGGCATATCAATTTATACTTTTCACAAATCCCAACTAACCCAACATTCCACCTCATATAATGATCAATAAATGTTTTTTCACTCTCGTTGGGATCCCTGTATAGATGCGTAAGCAATAAATATTTCACGAACTTGACCCGGTTACATTTATACGTGGCTTTCCACAACATCGTCACGGGAGATTTAGTTCATGTAGGAGTATTCGCAGAAACCAGTAACTGAAGCAAAATTGAAACAGGTGTTGGTATCGCTTGGTTGGTTCCTAGGTCTTAGCCAAACACGGGCTCGACAATTAACCGAATGCGGGGAGAGAGAGAGTGAGAGAGAGCGAGTGTGAGGGGAAGGGGGGGGGGGGCGCCACGGGAAGTATTCTTGGCAGATCAGCGAACGTGCACTGGGCCAACTATGACTGGGTTGGCTCATTCACGGAATTTTGATGTAACGAGAAGATTATAATATGAGAAAGAAAATCGAGAGAAAAAACTTGTCTTTGTCAACATGGAACAAAATTTGTTCAAAGACTTAAATTACATAACATACAGCCAATTGGTGTGATAAAAACACTGCAATGTGTCACACAAAACTATTTCTTTATCATCAAGCTCTTCTGATCAGATAATTCATATAGAAAAATTGATATTCATAGATGATTCTCAAAACGCTTGCGCACGAGTCCGCAACACATTGAGACATTTTCATGAAGGGTGTATGTTTATAAAGCACAATGTGCCACCGACTCGCAAAACTCGGACACAGAGACGAAGAATAATTATGATGGAAACTTACATTTTAATCAAGAGAGATATTTATTTAAATTTACACACCAAATGAACATTAATTATTTGACTCAATTTCCATTGGCTCCGTTTTTTGTTGTTCGTCGGGGGGAAGTAATACTTGGCAACGGGCGATGGTGAGAATTCTGTTTATGTTTGTGTTTGTGTACCTAGGGCGACCGTAACGCACAGCTGAGACAATTTTCGTGACGATTTTTTGTTTATGTGACATAGCAAAGAAACGAAAATTTCAAAACGAAGAAGATCGGACCACATCACCTCCCGCTTACTGCACTAGGCCACAAGTAGGCTGAAGTTTGCCACTAACAGTACTGTTGACGGTTCGTATTCTCTCAGAAAGTGAGAACGGTTTGCCCTATAATTTTCTTTCAGTTCACTAGTATCTAAATCAAACAACGATACCACCCTTTTACTTATAATGCTATCGAGATCCCGATTTTAAAAGATTTTGACCCTTCTTATTTTCCCTATGTGGTTGCCCGAACGTGGTACCGAGATTCTACGACGATTTTAGACTGTAATTCATTTCTGACCCAAGTAAGGAAAATTTTTGACTTCAATCAGTTAGTTAGAAAAACAGCTAGATCCGGAAAATCATTTTCTTTAAACATTTTGAGCACCCTTTGAACTGTGAATCTGGAGAGTAGAAGAGGGAGGGGTGGAAAATGAATTTTTCTCAATCAATGGGAAAGTTGAGGCTCTAATTTCGTACGTGTAATCACTTTCGCCCTCTAGGAACTCCCCATCTCCTTGGGTTACAACCTTGCAATGACACATAAACTCAGTTAAAACAAAGTTGTGGAAACCCATTCTAAATAAGAAAATTGTAGCCATTGAAAAATGCTGTCAGTTTCACGAAATATTGGGTAGATGAGTTTTTAATGTGTCAAATTAGTTATTGCTAATATGGCTTGTCAGTCGAAATCGATAGATATTGTAACTCTATACTTATTACATCTGGCTTTATTATTTGTTAGCAGAGTGAGTTGTGTAACATGGTAAGATGAGGTGATCAAATGGTATAGGAACCCCTTTCATTGAGCTGAATGCGGTTTAATGCTCCGGCACACTCAGAGGATGTCCCACAGGCTTGAAGGCGTCTGATTCATTCCCGAAGGCGACGGATTCAAGAATCGGGAAGAGCCAACTATTCATATCCGTCACAGCTGTTGCCGCCGTAAGAAAGACAAAGCAGATTTCTAAGGCAGCAAACAATATATACGTGCTTGATGTGAGGAATTAGAAAATTAAGATCACTCGGAACGGGAAGAAACGTTGGAGAATCGGATTCGAGTTTCAAAGTAAATGGAGTGTTCTTGTATGTCGTTGGGTTTCTAAAGTTATGAGTAATGGTTTATATTTGCCGGGATCGTTGTGCTTCACTTGATATGCCTACCGATAAATTAGGGACAATTTTTGTTGTCGCAAAGGGCTGGCGGGTAGAATCGGGTACAGTGTTTTCGAACTGCGATTTCAATGTTTTAAAATCTATTCAGATTCTGAAACCCTGGTTCCACAATATGACTTCTAATAGACGGGAAATAATGACATTATTTAGGATTCGCTGCAACAAAGGGCTGTGCGATAGTTACAAAAACCGGTTCATCGATGAACAATTCCCTATCATGTGTCAGGATTGCTCCAATGAAAATGGCGATTTAGAACAGATTGTGATAAACTGCTATAAATTTTGCGATACTATGAGAAAACTATTTGTCGATATATCTCCCAACTTGACACTTCCTCATTGTTATCATCAAATGTTAGAAACCACGTGTATTTTTAATAATATATATCGACTCTTCACAGAAATTGAAAAATATGTTTGAATAATTTTTTGAAGTTTTTTAGTTTGTTTAATTGTATTTTTACGTTGTATTTATTTAGTTTGAAGAACGGTTAAAGAAGTTTATACTGTTACCCTATAACTCTAGAATATAAATTTATCCTTCCATGGCTGTATATACGTGCTCTATGTCTTCTCCAAATAAAATTTATATATCTAAAAAAAAAAAAAAAAGAGTGGGTGTAGCACATAGCTTTTTCGTATCCATAACATGACTGTATAGATCATTGAAAATTATGATTGACTAAAGAACTTCGTTCAATTAGGCAAAGTAAATATTGAATTCGTGGGTAAATTTATTGTTATGCAGGAGCATAACTTGAGAAAATAATAGGCATGTTCAACTGAATAATAAACCCCAGTAATAATATTGAATAATAAATTACCATCATGTTACATATCAAATGCTTCAACCCCTGAAAATTTCATCGAAATCGGTCAAGAACTACAAGTTATGCACATGGTAAGGATTTCCGTTTGTGCATCCACATTCACTACAACTTGACGCTATCGGCCGACATCACTCATTAGGAACAATCAATACATCAAACCGAAAAAAAACTGCAAATGTTGGTCACCATAAATCGGGCCTATATATATACATCGCGGAAAGGATTTCACCTACGGATGGGGAGGGTCTGATTCAATTCCTTATGGACCATCTACACATCAAACCGAACAATCTCTGAAAATTTCATCAAAATCGGACTATAACTTCGTGTAGTTTTGCCCGTAACAAGGATTTGCTGACAGACAGACACACAGACAGACACGGAACCAAAGTTGTTCAGAAATTAAAACGCGTCGGACCAAGATGGATTTTTTTGAAAATTTCAGATCTTTTGCTCCAGCCGTTTGGGAATAATACGGCAGACGGACATTTTTTATTGCAGATTCGGATTCTAACCCTTTGAAACGTAAACCATGAAATTTTCAGAGAGGGTTATTTAATTTTTTTTCACCAGAGCGATTTCAATGGTTTATTATTGAATAATAAAGCAAAATGGATGGCAGTCAAGAAATGTACGAATTGAATAGCTCTTGATTTAATCAAAATATATAATCTCATGCACGGATCTCTAAAATCCTATTTTTATGTTTATATTTTGTAACCATCCATAAGGTTATGTAAAAGAACCGAAGAAAGAAAGCTTTCAATACAAAGAAGATCGTTCTACTTAGTGAAATTTCGAATTATGAATGGTGAAATAGGAGGAAACCCCTTTGATTTCAATAGCTTTACATGATATCAGTAAATAGATTCCTGGGGTTATAGATAGAACCGACACGAATTCGTAAGAGCTTTTCAAGGTTGGCCACAGCTCTCCGAGTCAAGCTGCAATGAAGAGGAGCTGGCAGTGAGACATCATCCGAATGATATGTGTCTCTCGACTGCTGTCACGCTTTTCGAAAGGAGATTAGTTTCTCACTTCGTCCAGTCACAAACACGTTTTACGACACTTCAGTGAACTTAAATGTGTGTTTAGTAAGTAACACTATGACATTTTTTGAACTTTATAAATATCATTATGGGTAAGTTTGCTGACGATCTTTTACTGTTGCATAACAAGTTGCATCGATTAAGCTGATTGTTCCAATTGAATTCTTGAATGTTTTCATCAGCAATTTAGTAGTAAATTTTCATGATGAAGGTGCCTTGATAATCTTTAGATTATACACATCATCACCTCAGCCTTCTATAGACTTACAAATCCATCAGTGTTGATGCTCTTTTCGAAGAACAATTCTTGTATTGTTGTTACATTATGAAATTTTGCTTTTCAGAGGGTCCAAGACCTACAAGTTTTAAATTCAGGGAACTGATAAAATAAGTCTGTGATATGTGACAGTTTTTGACCTGTTGTATACTTTCAATACACACAGACTTGGAAAATGAGGACTTATTTTCTTCTTGTTGTTACCCCAAACGAATATAATACACTTCCAATACCTCCGCAACCATGCAGCGAAATCCTTCACGCTAAATCCACTGTTTAATGACCGAAAATGACTTCACATTATCTGTATCTGCGCCAAGTTATAGTTAATATGCACGTTTATGTACTCGGAACTTTATACACAATGTTATGATAGCGGTGAGGAAAATAACTGTTTGAATCTTATTGCCTATTTCTGCAACTCTGTTTCACATATTCGAGTGAGCGTTGGAGATCTGGGTGACAGTAACATGAGTGAAAGTTCGTATCAAAAAACAAGGGCGTCCCTATCAGACTTTCAGTCCTGTCTCGAGCTATCTTGGCCAATAATTAACAGTAACTTGTTGATTACTCATCCTGAGGGAGTCCATTAAAATCCACTCGGCGAATATCAGATGTAATTCATATTGACACTACAAAGATTGATCACTTGTTGATTAGTACTTTTTCTGGTATAAAAATTAGTTCTTCTTATAAAATTCCACAAAGGAGAGGCATTCTATTGATCAAATAAGTAAATAACTACGCAAGGTTGTTTTCTACAATTCACCGACCGACTAGTAGCATAATTTGATTTTTGGTTTGTTACAGAAATCAATAACTACGCAACACTTCTTTAAATTGATAAAAATGTGACTGCGAGTGTAACTGATTTGGTTGGTAGACCACTTTTCTAAGTTTGAGAGCGGATTTGTGTTTCATCTGTTCCTGATGATGATATCAAAGCCGATCCGAAGATTTTTCATGACATTCTTGATTCAATATAAACAACAGACTGACACCACGAAAGGGCCATCAGGTTATTAATGCAATCAATTGTCATGTCAAGTAGTGTTAGTAATCGAAAACAGAATCGGTGACATTCGATGGGTCAAACACGAGTAATGAAGTTTGACGTACCTTTAGAAGAAGCTGATAGTCGTTGATTCGTTGAACTGGAAGCTTCAGATGTTCGCTCAAGTTCTTGTCATCGCGCAGCCTAGCGGCCAGATCCTGTAAAGAACAGAAAGTTTATTTAAAGTTATCCCCACTCGACTTTATCTTCTATTGGAGATGAGGAGGGAGCACGATAGACTTCCCGATCGGGAGCAGTGGGTCATATCACGGTAAACATACAAACAGCTCAACCGGATCGTTGTCCAAGTTGCAATTATTGAACCAAGTTCAGTAGTGAGATTGACATACATCGTCGAAAGATCTTATCAGTTTTACTCAAACCTTGAACACCAGGGGAAATGTTTCGGTCGTGCAGCATGACGATATGTGCAAAATTTTGTAGTTTGGCGTATTATATTTGTTGAATTTTTCTTGATTTTTGTTTGCCGACAAAAACTCTAACAATCATATCAAATAGGTATCTAAATATTTATATTTCGAAATGATTAATTTCTTGTTGTTTGTATACAATTTTAAGTCCAATTCAGTCAACTTTGTGTACCAATTTCTGAATGTACGAGTATATAATTTATAAGATTTTTCTAAATAACTTTCAAAACTTTTTGTGCGATTAATTTTTTTTTCAAGTGGCAGCAATGTAATGTTGGTAAGAAATCTCAGGTTGGTCCTTTTCGTTCGACTGCATGGCCTCATGGCCGTCATCAGCTGTCCCCCAAAATGATGATCAGAATTCGGTCAGATTACGCTTGATTGCTTCCCTTGAGTTGAGGGAGTTTTTTCCGTAAAGAAGCGTGAAAACTAATTTGCCGGCTATAAATAGAGAGCGATACCGATAGTAGAGTGGGTGTACCTCCCGAACCAACTTTGTAAGTTCAAGAAACAATAGTATGTGAGGATGCAACAGTGCCCTTGAGTTATAATTATTGTGATGGTTCCACTTACCATGCAACCAATAGTACAATACACGAAACATTTTTGGTTTACGATAATCGATTAATCAAAAATCTTTCATTTCCTGCTCAAGCAATAAAAACGACATAAATCAATCTTAGAATCGGACGATAAAATACTTTATGCTGCGTAGGTACATTCATGAATCCAAGAAACGTTGACAATGTACAAAGGGGCCAGTTACACTAACCCGCAATACAGTTGGGTCTTGATGGTACTGTATAACCGCTGACGCCGTCCGTGAGGCGAATGACGATTGCGCGATCGCACCTTCCCACAATTTCGCCCACTAATATTCGAATGCCAAGACTTTTTGACTAAGCCGGTAACTTAGCAGGTCAATACTAATGGTCATTCAAAACAAGAAGGAAGTCACCGTAGGTAAAAGAGACATGGAATTCGTAGTGTATGTGAAACATAATACACTTAACCTACCTGAAGACTCCTTTTGAAAATGCAATTGTATTTTTTAGCAACTAATGAAAATTGTTGAATTTATTGTATCTTAAAACTCTCATTTATGTTTCGTAGATTAATATACGCAGATGCTTACACCAGATATACAGTTTAAACTATTCCATTTATTATTTGATAATTTAAAAACTCGAGTTGTTCTGTTGTTCTCATTAATAAATGGGTGTCTTACTTCTAAATTGTGATTCAAAAGGAATGGTGGGGTTTCATTCGTCTACAAGTTAGAAATTATTAGATATATTGCTTTCTGGAAAAGCTTGAATGAAAAAGCGATTGTTGCACGTTTTGTGAATTAGCTGTTCCAACTAACTATTATAATAATAAATTGAACGGTAGCGAATTAAAACTCTGAACCGTAGGAAAAACTTATTCTGATGATCAATTCTTCAACACGAATGGTTGAATGATTGACAAATAAAATCAAACATCAGACTGATAGAGGTGTCTATCGGATGTTGACACTGAGAGGAACCAACCTCCTACACAATATTTGTCAATTGTCACTCCCAGATAAATTTACACCCCAAGAACAAAGGAAAGTGAAAAAATAAATAGAGATCGCCTTCGACAAGATGAATTAAATCCGACACTGTAAAATGGTGAACAATAAGCATTTTGATTCTTTTTTGGCTCCTCGCCCAAGCATTTGAGTTCATTCCAATTCAAGTATTTATTACTTGATTTATCACGGATATTGGCACTTGAATATCCTTCTTTATACTCCACTCTAATTTATTTTTCTATTCAGTCATATCGTAACCAGCTTTTGGATTCCAAATGTAATTATCCGGAAAATGCGGAGGTGAAATAGGATTTTTTGCCCACGGCAGCATGACATTTAATTAGGCGTTAATTTTGTTTTGGGCTGTTCTTTGAAGCGAGCTGATGATCAGTGGTTTTGAGTATGATATACTACATGCGAAACCCCGAAGTGAGCTAAATGCCAAAAGTTACCAGAAAGTCCGAGAATTTTCCAATCGCATTGGGAAATGGGCATTTACCACGTTTGAGAGTGTTTTTATATGGATTGATTAACCAGTTGGGTGAATGCTCCAAAAACTGAATTGAAAAAAATTTGAATGATACAACAAGGGGTGTGGTTCGATCATTTTTTTGCTTTGCAATGAAAATTTTCAAGTGGTTGCGTTACCACTAACACTATTCTTATTTAGAAAGATTTCATATTTTAATGTTCAATTCTTTAATTTCCACGCCATTGAATAATCGAAAGGAATGATACAGGATCAATAAGGTAAGTTGTGATACGGACACAAGTTTTATAAGCTTTGGGTCCCACGTCCGTGGTCTTGTTGTCTGAAAGAAAGGTTCCAAAAGGCGCGGATGTTGAGACGGACGGATATTTCACATCTTTTAATTTGTTTTTGGATTTTACACTTCTTGAAACGGCAGCAGTAAAGTTGAAGGGGTTATTTCCCACCTTTTCCGGTTAATAACAAAGGTTCAATATTGAAAACAAAGAAAAAAAACGTAACAAAACACAACAAGCGAGTTGATAGAAGTTTATTCTGTCAACACTAAAAATAACCATCGCTCTAATATCAATATTTTATTTCAACTGTTGGGCTGAAGGTGACCTAGTAACCTGGCGGACTTTTCCATCTTTTTTCGAAAAACGCGTCCAACTCTTATAGGCAACGGTATCAAGGTCGACCAGCTATTCTTGAAAATGGAGGCTGGAACCCCAACAGCTAAACCGCTAAACCTGTCAGAGCTCCCCTCTCCCTCGTCCTTCCTGCATGCGATTGGAGTCGAAATTTACGTGGGCGTTGGTGAAAATAAAGTAAACCCAAACAGGGGAAACATAAGCGGATGTCACGGGGAACTTTTTTAAAAATACAATTCATGAGACCATGAATTCAGGGAAAAGGTTTTAAAAGTTTAGAGTTGACAGTATTGAATCCCCTCCTTGTTTTTTCATCTATGTTTAGAACAGTTTTTCACTCCCATTCATCATTACTACATTTTCAACAACATCAAATATTGAAATAAAAACTTGGAATGGTTGAAAGCTACGGCAAAAACTATTCGTTGAATCAAAAACATGGTATGTCACCAGGTCATTTCGTTCCACAAGCAATTCATTATTGTCGTTAGTTTTTATTCATTTCAGTAAGTTTTGATTTGTGATTTCACAAATGAAAAAATAACCAAAACTGGTTTTGTTGAGGACATTTAAAAAACTGAAACACAATAAATATCTTTTAAAAGACGCAGAAATGAAGCTTGTTACAAAAAAAGACACCGTGAATTTCTACGGATCTGAAAACCATTTATATTTTTTAGAAAAAGTGCTATACTATTACAAAAGCTTATAACCAATAGTGCCCCCTGACAGAGAGAATTTTGATATTTCGATTTTCGAATGATTGATGATTCAAATATCAATAAATTTGATCCAGTAGAAAATCATTAGCTCCGTCTTGAAACGTAAACCAACAAGTTTGGGGGGGGGGGGGGGCTTTAAATTTGTTTCCTCGTCGATTTAACAGGTCAATTACTAGAAACAATAAACCATGAAACCATTCGCCTACCCTGAATATACGATAATATTGGCAGGATAGTTTTGGCCATTTCTTCAACATCGCTTGGATTGCTTTAAGGGCGTTTTGCAGAAATACAGCGCCCAAACTGTTATTTTTTCTTCTACATTTCCATATTAGATTTTCTTTGTTCGGACATTTGAAAATAACTCATTTAGTCCTTCATATGAATGTCTGCATGAAGTTGTCGTTAGATTGGAAGTTCTTAATCTTCAACTCCCTTAATATTAACTTCTTCAAGCAGCGATGAGCTGAATTGGTTACAGTTGTCACTAATCCTTATTAAAATGAAGCGGTTGAAATGAAATCCCGAAATATCGAGGCGGTTTCAACGTTCCAAAAATAACTCGAAGGGGCAAGGCGATATTGGGAGCGGTAGACGTGACGTGGGTGAGGTGTGTAGGCACTAAGCTGTTGATATTCGTTCCCGCTAGAGATCAGCACCTCTTGGGTTCGTGTGTTTCACCGGCTCCTACCAAGATGTCGCTGAACACTCTATTTCTTACCCATCTAATGCATCTACTCTAGGACTGTAACCAGTTAATTTTTTGTAACAAACATTAAATGTTGGTCTGATAAGATCACAAATCTCTATTGTGTTTTTGCAATAACCCCCCCGGAAATTTGAGTGAGATCTGACCACCATAGCATGAGAAAATGAGTCTGAGTGAATCTGACTTTTGCGCATGCGCATACATTAATTTGTGATCAATGAAACTCATATTGTAACCACAGCGTAACCTTCACATTCTCTGATATTCTCACCATATTTGTATAGAAAAAGTAGGATTACAGTTTGTTACAAGGATTGATGACATAGGACAGACACATTAAAACATGGAACGAAACTTGTTCAGGGTGGTCTAAATGAAATGAAATGTGGCAGAAAATTCAAGTGTTCCAGTTGAATCTCTTTCAGAAGCACGAAATACTAGTTTTTATCCGGTTTCAACGAGTTATAATCCTCTACGAGAAATATGAGGGGGTTTGAGGATGCTCAAAATTTGATATATGTAGCTTGAACATAAGCCTCTGAGTAGTACAAGGGATCGCCACCATGTGTCCTTGTGTCGAACCTAGAGATTTTTGACTTCCTGATGCCCAATTATTTCGTATTCTACTTGCGCTTTCTTATATATATTACTGTTGACACCCATTCCAAAAATCTAGACAACAAAGCAGTAACTTTGATCGTTTGTTGAATCTAAGGACTATTTACAGAGTAGTCTAAGTATTTCACAAATCAGCAGACAGGGTTAAGCAGTCGTAAGCCGCAATTGCCAATTCAAATCTTTGAATTTCATTTACTTCTTGACAAATAACTCCCTACCGATGACCACCTTCTTGACCATTTCCTCGAAACGATGACGTCAAAAGTCCTAATTTGCCTCCAGCTTACAATTTAAAAAGTTGCTTATAAAACCCATTATTAATGGGCGACAGCAAAAGTAGACTAATAATAACATCGTAAATAAAACTGTTCTAAAATAATGAAATTTAAAGAAAATTAGTACTGAAAGAAAAAGCTGCAACTACTAAATAAATTCATTGATCTCCCAAGCACCTTCCACATTGATTTGATGCGTTTGAGGTAGATTTACTAATACAAATGGCTACATCTAACATTTCCCCTTTTCTTCATCGAGGAACAAAGAAGACAAAATTTAAACTTAACAAGATTTAGGATATCGAAAATTGGAATAAATGGGTTGAAAAGGAAGCCTTCTTAATTAACAGTTTGACTTGAAAATGAGTGTGTCTCAGACCAGAAGATACAAATAGCTTCCTTGTAAACTACTTGTTGGGCCTCCTTATTTCAGTCTTTCTCTATTTTACCGTTAATGAACCAGTAGGCACCATTGAGAGCAAGCTAAATTGTGCTAGCCATGAATATCCTAAGCGATTATGGCATTGACAAATCGGTTTCCTACTTACGATGTGACACTTATATGCGCTTCGCTTGATCTAAATTCAGATTGCCTGATATGAAAATATACGATATCCTCCGTTTTCTCCTTTGGGGCGTAATAGACCGAAAAAGACGTTGAGGTCCATGACTTGCGAAACATACTGGTGACGTTTTCGTGGGTAAGTCATGGGCAATAATAATCCTATTTCTTCTCCCAAAGAAGTAAGACTTCCAGGGTGCCGTGGGACGATTAAGGCCATGCGGTCCCACCAAGTTGTTGGCAATTTGAAAATATGAGGACTCACACCTTCCAAGTTCTTGACAAGGGTCAAGTTCCCCAAGTGGGCCTACGGGTCGAGACATGAGTCCAAACTCGTGTTACCGCGTCATCCAAGTTTTTGGATAAACGTCTCATCTTCAAATATGGAGATCCCCGAGATGGAAATCATATTCGCGAGTCATTAATCTCATGAAGCTCGACGACATTTAGTGAAGACCTAGTAGGGGTGGGAACCATAGTGTAGCTCTAACAAAGTCGTTGCACGTGTGGCCTGGGGTTCCCTGTCCCATGGTCTCATTCAAGAGTAAATGTGGAACAAATCCCCCCATTAGGCCTGAGTCATCTCTACCCCGGCGCAGAGTTTTCTCTTCCCCTTAAGAATAAAGTATACAGTCCAAGAAATCGTGGGGCTGCTGACATTTTAGTGCAGCAGTATTAATGGAACCTTATAGCCCACCTTTTAATTCGGAAGGCGATAGCCAAGCAGAGAGCAGGCATTTAGGGACGAGGAAAGGGAGAATCATCATCACATACAAAGTGACAAGAGGAAGAAGCTGGACATGTTTTTGTCAAGGCAGATGTATTTCATGATTCTGGACGTACAGCTGGTGGATTGGACATGGAGCATGTCTGGTGCGTTGTTAATACCAAACACTATCCAAAATACGTTGTCATAAAATGTTCATGGGTTGATTCTTCAACTTGTAGCAATGATATTTAACCATTAACATTTTATCAAAACGATTATTTCCCCAGTTCTTAGCATTTGACATTTAAAAAAATGACTTTCTGAGTTTACGTGATGAGAACTGTTTCAACTCAGTAAATTTAAAGTGTGGATATTGGTACGGTTAGAAAGCCTGTTGAACCCATGAAAACTATACTTTTCCTTTGAGTTTTGGAAAAATCCAAAGCATTAAAACAAGGATTGCTTGCTCAAAGAGGTTTCGAGGGAACTCATTCACTGGAAACTGGCTGAACATTCCCAAGGTTTCAGCTATCAATTTGTCTACTGATATAGGGTCGGCGAATTGAAATGTTAAACGTTTTAAAACCGCCAATAACTAGAATATAAGGAAGTAACATTAATATTTTTAGACGTTTGTTTAGGACAGCAATGGTTTTTTTTACTTTCTCTGTAAAAAAACTGATCAAAATCCGTGTAGATGTAATCCACCTGGGGGTCAGATCGGAATGCCACCAAAATCACTCGTTCTACAGAAAGCAACTTGGTAAAACATAATTTCCAGCCATAAAACCATGTTGTTCGGTGGAAAGATGGGAACGACCATGATTTTCTCCTGGTCATAGAAACGGTGCACAAGGATCAGACTGGCGATACTCAACTACTTGGGACCTGTCGCACGCCTTGGTGTTACAGAAGCGCTTTCAAACATTTTGGGCCCCCTCTCAACCTCAATAACCTGGTGAACAGAATAGACGATGGTCGAGGAATTGAACGTAACATGACTTCAAAACCATTGGAGGAACACTATTCCGTTTAACAAATCGGTCTCCTATGCAGTTCGTTCTCCCAGAACAACCATAGGAAGAAACTAGGAGAACTACACAGAATAATGGACAATGAAAAGCTAGCAAATAGGTTTTTTGTAAATATCAGAGAGTAATTGGCCTAATTAAGTTCCTAAAACCACCAAGGTGGAAGTTCAGACGAACTATGAGTATACAGTACCAAAATCATTTGGGATATGTTTTAACAGAAGACCCCCACTTCATGACGTAGTTCTGTTAGACCCTGTGACATTGATAACCGTTCATTTATCTCAGGCTTAAAGTTCTTTGTGAAATCATTAATTCACTACCACTCATTATTTTAAGGTGAAGTCTGACTTGAATTAAGGATAATTTGCAATCGGGAATCAAGAATGCAAACTCTTATTATTGATTAGGAAGAGACGAGCTTTCCGCTACTGTAAATGGGGTTCAAATAGCTTACCGAGGCCTTTAGTTTAATTTTCGGGAGCCAAAAATGAACGGAAATTCGAGGTTAGGTAAAAACAATGCACTGAAGTTACACTTAGGTGTGAATAAATTATTAAACGTTCTTTTCATCAAACTTTGTCGAAATGATCATAATATCGCTAATACGATTTTCGCTACACACATATAAGTTGTTCTCCATGAAGTCATAAGAATGTATCCATTATCCTCCCTAGAATCGAGTTCCACCGTGGTTCGGTGAACGTTCTGACACACAGTCTTGATGAATACAATTAATTTCTCGTGTTCCGCGATTTTCAAAGTTTGTTCACGTCATACCCAAAACATTAAAATTAAGTATTTCTTGATACCAATGAGTTGACCAGACTTACCTCAAACCAGGTTCTTATGCTTTCGTTTTCTTGGAGGAACTTCTGGAAGGAAGGCTCATCATAGCAGTAAGCAACATGTTTGTCGAAATCCCTTTCCTGAAACACAAATAAAAGTTGATTTAATTGAGAAAAATTGTAGATTTATATGGAATACCAACATGTTTAATCCAGATTAAATAGAAAAAACCCTTCATTTAAGACCTACAGTTCTTGAACTTACGGATTTATAACATCATTGTATTGCCATCAATTACAGTAATGTTTGACGTTTCTATTTGTTAGTGAATAATCCCATTCTCAGCAGCGGAGAAATAGCACTTTCTATGTATCACCCATTGAGGGTATAGCGGAAGAATCGCCTGATCAGCACCTACGGGTACAGTAGTCCTACCAAAGGTTATCTGTGATGTTACTGCTTGTAAACAGGATTAAACTAAGCCTTTTCGCATCGCTCTATTGCTAATATCCTATATGCCCGTATCCTTGCTCCTGTTGAATCATTCTCGACCAGATGAGAGCAAAATTCCAAATCCACACTATAACTTACCTCCCCTATAAAGGCTACTCTTGTAGTAGATGGGATTTTCATGTCTTAATGAATAGTTGTTTTGGATTTGTTTGGCTTTCGGAAAAATATGATTAGGGACGGTTAGAGATTACAAGGGATGGGTGTGAGCGGTTCAGTCCTCCGGGAGGAGTGTTCAAATCCAAGAACGGCCCTAGCCGCTACACCAGTTACGGTGATGGAATGTGCAGCAACAAAATTAACAACAATAACGTTTGTAATCTTAGATCCAAGCTTCATTATCTTCGGGTTAATAGTTTTGAAAAAGAGCTCAGGACGTCCGGTTAATTTTTTCCCTAGGTCAATTCCAAAAGTCTAACAATGAATTTTATAAACCAACATAATCTTCATTCTATAGAGTTGAAGAAGGAGGAGCTGTAGTACCATCAGTGAGGGTACTGTGTAACCCAGCGCCAACCTGATATTGTCAACCTTACAATCATGGGGATTCACTCATTCGAAAACCGGCATTACATTACTATCTGCTGGATTAACAAAAAACTATTTACAGCTGTGGTTCTGGAGTCAAGATGGTTCTACGTGACCTATTGGTTGCAAGAATATTTTTCGTATGTTCAAGTAACTTTTCTTCTGTCAAAGTAATGGGTTCCCGAAGTCGAGCTAAACAGATTAAGGTAGAGCGGTCAATGTGGGCTTAACTAATTCATTGAAGATATTTCTTTCAAATACAAATTTACAATTAGTGTTACTTCGACCTTTTCTATATCTTGATGTCTTAATAACTCAGTCTGCTTATTTCCTTCTTTAGGATTGACAAGAACTGATGACTATCCCGAGACTAAACGGTGGGTATTTGGACACCAATACACACGTTCTAGACAATGCCATTTAAAAATGCCCTCCTCAAAACTTACACCGGCGTAGAATGAAATTGAAGACCTAATGCTCCTGGATCCCTTCAACCCCTCGGTTCTTATGGGGAGAAGCCGGTTTTGTCCGTAAGAGCGAAATCAAAACTTTTAACACGAAGCACAAACGTGATATAAGAAAGTCGAATGTTAGGGATACCTTAAAATATTTGTCAATTCCATTTTGTTTTTGTTCCCCTCTCTCCCTACAAATGTACACCGAATTTATGCGTATCCGTATATGAAAAGGGTTTACGAGAACGAATCACTTTGATTCCATACTCCACCCGTGAATCTGATGATGCAAAAACAATTGTACCCCATTTTTGAATGTAGATCCAAGTTTCATTATCTTTGGTTCAATAATATCAGAAGAAAGAGCAGGACGTCTGGCTATCTTTTTTCATTTCCAAGGTTGATTTTAAAGGTTTAATAATTATTGTAACTGACCAGCATCATCCTCATTCTATGGAATTGAAGGAGCCAGATCTACAGTACCATCATGACCGGAAGGTCGTGCGGGTACTGTATAACCAGGCGCCGTCCTAATGTTGTTCACCTGACAATTATCAAGGCTTGAAAAAACTATTTACAGCTGCGGTTTAGAATCAAGATGGTTCTACGTGATCTTATGGTTGATTTTCTTTTGTCAAATTAATGAGTTCTCAAGGTCAACCTGAACCGATTAAGTTAGAGCGGTCAAAGTGGGTTTATTTGATTCATTGAAAAGATGTCCTTCAAAATTACCACTAGGGTTCGACATTCTCCAAATCTTGATGTCTAACACATCATTCAGTTGAGTTCCTTCTTTAGGATTGACAGGAACTGATGACTACCACTAGACTGAAGGGATGGGTTGTAGAATTGTCCACCGGACAATAATTGTCATATTTATTATCACAATAAGAATATAAGTCACAAGCGCATTTCTATCGCGGATTTATCGGATCGGAACCCGTATTGAAAATCCGGGAGTTCCTGGTTATATTCTAACCACCATATGAAACGAAAATTTTGAACGAATTTGACGTTCGCACGTTTCCATCACGCAAGATGCCAACGATATCGGCCCGATCGAATCAACAACGTAGTAGGGATTACCCGGTTTTTGGATTGGGATGATAAGGTAATCAGATCAGGATTCAGGAATACTTCCAGCATACCTGAATACATTATAGGCCCTCAAAAATGCGCGTTTGTATTCCATGGGTAAGTGTGATAGCGCTTGGTAAACCAATCCGTTTTTTCCCGGAGCAGAATCTGTTTTTGAAGATAAAGCAGCTATCAGCTCCTGGACGGTAAAAGGGGTTTTAAAAATACCATCTGGGTCATCCGCAATTGTATCTATGTTGAATGGTTCCAAGGGAACCCTGTCTGGATGTAGTTTCTGAAGGAACTCAGTTTTGAGGTCCCCGATTTTTATTTGCTTCTTTTATTTTTAGTTTCGTATTCTTTACAATTTTGATCTGACTCCAGATCTCTTTTAGTGGGGTGGTTCTGTTGAGCTTACTGCAATATTCACGGAATGATTCCCTTTTTCGTTTCAAAATTGTGCGTTTTGTGATAGCTGCTTCACGTTTTGCAAAAAAGGAAGTTTTTGTATGTTGGATTCGTATGCTTTCTTCCTGTGTTGTGTTGCTTCTGCACAACCCTCCTTCGACCATGGATTCTAACCTTTTTTCTGGTATTTGTGGATTGGAGCTGATTGGTAACAATAATCCCCTATCAGTGCTTTGAAAGCAGCGTAATCGGATGATGGATTCGACATTACGTTAATCTTATTAACCAGGGAGGAATCAAATTTATCGCATTAAATTTTGTGGAGAACACTTCCGTGTTGGTATTGTTGGTGACATATTGTCCCCTATCGACATTTTCATCAGCGGGGCCAGTGGTTGGAACCGAGTGGGTCGTCTAAAACTTCCCACGTAATACTGGACGATAGGTTAGGTGACGTAAATGTTACATCAATTGCGGAGTTTGAGCTTTGGGTGGCTGAGGGAACTAAGTGGGTATAAGAGGTCTGATTCAGCAGTAGCTGTGGAGAGTGATACCCCTTTGCCCTCTGTGTTAGATGAACCAACGAGTCTGTATTGACAGTTCAAGTCGCCAGTAATCAAACAAGGTTGTGGTATCATTTTCAATAAGGCTTCCCATTGATTTTGGGTAATATTGTTCCTGAAGCTATTGTAAATCGATACTATGTTAACCTTCAGATTATTAGATAGCGTGAGGGTTGTACCCACCATGAAAAAATCAGTGATCCCACTTGACACACTGAGGGGTGTGTCTTTGATTCGTTCCTTGAATAGAAGAGCAACGCCGTATTTACCACCCACTCTATCATGTCTAAGTAGATTATAGCCTCTGAAAGAGTAGTCCCTTCCTGGTTGAAACCACATCTCAGATATTGGGGACGCAGTCACTGGGCTGGAATCCCGAAACTGCTCACCAATGATCTAGCGTTCCATTGTAAAAATTGGATTTGATCATTATTCATGGTTTTATATGCTTATCATTGGTAATAAAATGTCAATCAAATCAATGTACTATTTTAAAGCAATCAGTGAGTCTACGGTGGCAGAGGGTTCTGATTATTTTTATAAGTTCCAAGATTGTAAAGGGTAGTATTTGAGATCGCGTTAACCATCTCTGGATGTTGAGTTTTAGGTTGGTTTGTCTGAGAAAGAATTTGGTTCAAGATTTCTTGATCGATATATTGGATTTGATGAAAGTCAACTTCCACGCTAACTTCCATGCTCGTACTCTCCCTCTCGATTTAAAGTTGTAAGGGTCGAATGACGTGTTGGAATCCTACGGATATTAGAAATGGTATATTCTTGAGAAGGAGAATTGTTGATGTTTTGTATGGGCAGTGGTTGTGATTCTTGAAGTGAGCCATCGATAGTTTGGTGGTATGGTTTTGTTTGACGTTTCATATGTATGCGTCCATCAGGTCTCGCATACGGAGCTGATCATATTGGTTTGCGTTGTCGTTTATATGAGTTGTTGGTGACTGAGGTATGTATATCGGGGTAACCATCTTCTTTCGTTGGTCGCGAGAGGGTATGAAACCGGTTAGAAGTTACCATTGAAACATACGAGTCGGCCATTAACGAAAGTTTCTTATTTTTGGAGGACAAATGTCGCTTTTGGCTTTTTGATTTGTGCCCTTGTAATTAACACAGATGTTCAGATTTTCTGAATTTGTGGACAAGTGTCCGTTTGGTGGCTACCTCCACAGTGGAGACAGCTTATACCGCTTCTAGACTGATAATGAACATGTCCAACCCAATGCCGCAAATTACATCGTCGGACAAGAGGAACGTAAATATCGACCCGGCAGCGATGGCCGTAGATTGAAAAGTATTCTGGTAGACTTTGTGAACCGGATCATATAATTTCACTCTTGTTTTGGATCCAGTCTCCTCATTTACTATTATTTGTAAATCGACGGATTCGTTCAACTGGTATTGATGAAACCATCATATTCAGAATTTCTCCGTCGTCAAGTGTGGTGTCAACATTTCGTATGACTTTAGTTTGATAAATCAGTGATTCTGGATTGTAAGTTAGAAAGCGTTTATTCGGGAACACTGTTTGGTTCAGTAGTTGATTAGTAGCGGTTGGTGTTGACATTAATTATATCGCATTCGTATGGCGTTCGGTCTATGGCTATTTACATAAACCAAAATAGACCCTCGTACGATTACAAACGTTATCTATGTTGGCAGCATCAGATTTGAAGTAGAATTATTTATGTAAGGAGCCATCGACCGAATGCCATACGATGTGTTTTTCCGATATTCGTCTCCTTTCTTCCAACGATGATGAAAAATTGACCTTTATCAACTGAATGAAACCGGTTTGTAATAATCCTATCTTGGAATTCCTCTGTTGACAAAGAAGTATTTCGTTTACTTTTTGCAGGTGAAGAGCATGTGGAAGTGTATTCTTCGAAGTCAGCCGCTCATTTGTCGGTAGTACTCATTTGTCGGAGATATTAATTGAATTCACTTCAATGGAAATGTGTAATCGGGGTAGAGACTGGTATAATAACCGAGAGATAACTAGTTCGGTATCTAATTCGTTTTGGATTGCTTACTTTTCAGGAGCAGCCAATCTTGGAGATGCACAAGAGTTCCAGGTGAAAGCTAAATAACAACTGAAGGGATGGGTTATTGGATACCCGTATTCACGTTCGACATGATGGAATTTGAAAATGCCCGACTCAAAATTTACACCATTCAAACAAGACACTATTTGTGATTTTAGATCAAAGTTTCATTACCTTTGGTTCAATAGTTTCGGAAAAAAACTCAGGACGTCCTGCTATATATTTTTTCTTTTCTAGGTCGATTTCAAAGGTTTATTATTGAATTCAACTAACCAAAATCATCCCCATTCTATGAAGTTGAAGGGGCAAGAGCTACAGTACCATCATGACCGGAAGGTCGTGCGGGTACTGTATAACCTGGCGCCGTCCTAACATTGTTCACCTGACAATTATGAGTATTTACTCACTCGATAACCGGCCGTCAACAGCTCTATCAAGGCTTAGAAAATACTTTTTACAGCTGTCGTTGTTAAATCAACATGGTTCTATGTAATCTTTTGGTTGCAAGACGAGTTTCACTATGTTTAAGGACGTTGAAGTTAATTTTCTTCTGTCAAATTAATGAGTTCTCAAGGTCAACCTAAACAGATTAAGTTATAGTGGTCAACGTGGGCTTATTTGATTCATTGAAAAGATGTCTTTCAACTTCAAATTTACCACTAGCTTTACTTCGACATTTTCTTCATCTTGATGTCCGAATACATCAGACAGTTGTTCGGTTGTAGGATGGGTTGTAGTAGGAAAACCGGCCGTCAACAGAACTAATTAGGTTTAGAAAAAAAAAACATTTACAGCGGTTGTTGTGGAAACAAGTTGGTTCTATGTGATCCTTGTTTGCAAGATGATTTTTCCTATGGCCAAAGGCGTTGACGTTATTGTTATTCCGTCAAATTAAAAGGTTCTCGAACTAAACAGATTGAGGTAGAGAGGTCAAAGTGGGCTTATATGATTCATTTATGAAATGTCTCCAAACTACAAATTTACCACTGGTGTTGTTTCAATATTTTCTATATCTTGATGTCTGAATAGCTCAGTCATTTGAGTTCCTTCTTTGGGATTGATAGAAACTGATTATTAGCGCTACACTAAAGGGGTGGGTTGTTGGACACCCGAGCATTCGTTCGACATGATGGTATTTGAGAATGCATGCCTCAAAACTTACACCGGCGTTGAACGAAATTAAAAGACCTAATGCTCCTGGATCCTTTCAACGGTTCTTATGGAAGAAGCAGCTCTTGTCCATAAGAGCATAACCGCAAAATCAAAGCTTTTAACATGAAGCACAAACGTGATATAAGAATAAACATCGTGTGCTAAACAGCGAAATCAAATGTTAGGGATACTTAGGGATATCTTAGGGGGCTTAGAAAAACTATTTACAGCTGCGGTTTAGAATCAAGATGGTTCTACGTGATCTTTTGGTTAATTTTCTTCTGTCAAATTAATGAATTCTTAAGGTCAACCTAAACAGATTAAGTTAGAGCGGTCAAATTGGGCTTATTTGATTCATTGAAAATATTTCTTTCAATTACAAATTTACCACTAACGTTACTTCGACATTTTCCATATCTTGAAACGAATCACTCTAGTTCCCGATACTCCACCCATGAATCAGATGGTGCAAAAACAATTGTAGATGCTATGGCCAGAACTCAGTTCCAACTAGACCCCATTTGTGATTGTAGATCCAAGTTTCTTTGCCTTCGGTTCAACAGTTTCGAAAAAAAGCTCAGGACGTCCGGCTATTTTTCCCCTTCTAGGTCGATTTTGTACAATACTGAACGTAAGACCAAACCATCGTCATTATATATATTTGAAAGAGCGAAAGCTACAGTACCATCAAGACCGGAAGGTCGCGCGGGTATTGTATAATCTAGCGCCGTCCCAATATTGTTCAATTATGATGATTTACACATCCGAAAGATGGTCCTGTGTGATCTTTTGGTTATACCAAGTTTGGTTTTACTAAGTTCAAGGACGTTGACGTTATTTTTCCTCTGTCAAATTACCTAAACCTAAACAAATTAACGTGGAGCGGTCAAATCGGGCTTATTTGACTCTTTCATGAGAGTTCAACAAAATCTTCTGCATTCTGCTTCACCTCATTATTATTTTCCCCAAAAACCTTGGCATAATTCAGTCGTCAGAACAATGACAATTTTTTTCCAAAATTCATTGATTGAGTCGTTGGTTACAAAAGATTTCTCGATCTGACGTAAAGCTGCTACATAATTTTGAAAGCGAAGGAACACAAATAACAAATTGGACACCTAGAATAGTAACTTGTGAAATGATCTTAGCGAATATTGACTGTATGTTGTACGAGCATGCAATCTGATCTTCAGTTTGCAAGAAAGACGATTCATCGTTATATCCTTTCTCCTAGCGCCGACAAAAGTGGTAACTCCAGACAAAAAATGATTCCACCCTTTCGATGATGTGATAGCTGGGCAAGAGTGGAAGGACCAGCCATGATGATTGTTAGCACAACTTGTAAGCAATGTTACTTTTTAGTGGGCAGACATGTTGATAGACATCCAAAAACACCATATAAGGTCCCGATCCCTATTGGTATCTACCTAATTCCATCTCATTCATGCCCCACAACATCAAATTAACGGTATAACTGCAACTGCTTAAAAAACTCATACTCACCATTCTCAAGAATGCTCTCCCAAGACCTTTGGGTTCTTTAGCATAGTACTTGATCCCTTCCAGAAGAACACTGAAAAAAAAGAAAAAAAAAATCCTAAATGTTTAAATTATACAATGCACACCAAGAACTAATTTGATCTATTTGAAGTTTAGTTTCTCCTTGAAATGGTAACCACTTTTAATACCAGAATTGAGTAAACATCACATCTGACTACAAATAGTTCCCATCGAAATTGAGTAATTTGACATTCTCTTGTCTACCTCAGATGTGCAATACATAAATTATTTAACGATCAATCATGAAGACATTAGATTCTCTAAAACTCAAAGATAACAATGAGAATCAGTATTATTCAATATCTTATCGAATGGTAACATAATTTACTCGAATTACGTAATCACGTTTCTTGATAATTAATACTTTTTATAATTGAATACAAGGGAGGCATTTGCTGTTGTTTGGAGAGTTTCTTTATTCTTGTTCATTCCATTGGATTTTGCAGATTCTATTGGTTCTATTGCCTGGGGTAAGTGGTGAGGACTTCTGACCCATTAATAACAATGAGATACAATTGACAATAAGCTGAAGGAGTTGGTTGCTGTAGTAATACGCATTAAATGAAAAGATGATTTTGAATTGACTGCGTCATATTTCTTTACTGATTCACAGTTCTTAATCATTTGTGTGTCGGTAGGCATGTGGAACATTACAAAATTTCATAAAAAAGTGTAAGGGCTGCCAATTATTCTGTAAAGTACAAACCAAATGCCCTTAGCACGTGAAAAGTCTGCCAAAACTTCTAAAATCAATTATTCTGAACATTTCACAACCGGGAAATGAGTCTGCCCTTCAGATGAACGTAGACTTGAACTTCCTTTCCGTTCATCTGAAGTGGTGATTATGGATACCTACAACTATAAGATTCGAGGATGACAATCCTTGACCATTGCATATATCGCACTGTTCAGGCTTAACAGAGCTGTAGCACCGCTCCACTGGATTCGAGTTTGAATTGGACGGTGTAAGACCAACCACTTCGTCTTAAATTCATCATAGAGACTTTGAACACAACATAAATGTGCTTTTGTCATGTAATCTCGAGATTCTCAAGAAGAGTGCGGATTAGGCGTTGCTATGAACCGTTTTTCTTGCGAATATCGAAGTAAGACTAAGTCGAGTGTTGGATGGTTGGATGGATAGCTATGAAGTTTATAAACGCATGTATACAGTTCTATGCAACGAACCTCTCTCCACTTAAGAGGTGAGGCAATGAGTAGCTTGATCCAAAATCATTAGACCAAATTCTGTGCCTTTCATAGGAAGGCAACTGATGACGAAACCGATGCAATCAGACGATCTTTTTTTTTTATAAAAAATGTTTGAAATGTGAAAATTTCTGGCTCCTTAGGTTGAATATAGTTACAATTAATTTTAGGTTCTCTACTTTGAAGATGTCTACGATGGATGGGGATACCGTATCCAGGATACAGTAAAGTAACTTCCCCCTTCCCGTTTGAAACTGTTATTGATCGCCTCATCCCTTAGAAGGCCTACTTATTATATATCGAATGGGACAGTATGGTACCTACTGTCTTGTAAAATCGTGGAAAATTTTGTTGACAGTAGGTTTCTCATGCGTACTATGTTGAATGCAATCTCCTTCTTCATTCCCTGGTTACTCAAGATTGTAAGACTTTGCATAGAAGGAACTACACATACAGCCAAATTATGAACATCAATATGGGGCTTTTATTGTCGTTGCTGTGAGAAATAGGTGCACCAGTGCAACATTCAATAGGTGACTATGGTTTTAAAACAGAGAGCCATAAAAAGTAGTACTCGTCGAGCTCACAATGGGCTGTCTGCTCACAATACCTCTGAACGATTAATAGAAAAAAGATTAGTATTGTTGAGATTCGCTGTTATCGCTTCGACTTGTTTAATCAACGAAATGGGCTGAAGAGTCTCTGAACTCCCAAGTTATTTGTAGAGATAAGGCGGGGATGGTTGGGTGAAGAGGTCACGATGAGGTGAAGAGGAAACTGGTTTATGGGAAGTTTACGGTGAGGGGATCATGTTGGTCCAAGATTAGCACCCAGCTGAAGCAGTCTGTAACAGTCGAAGACTCAATTTGACGTTGGATTTCCAGATTCCGTACATGATTGTTATGTGATTTATTCTCGTAACTTTACAATAACCTTTTACCTAAACTGAATTGGTAGGTAAATTACATGTGCAATATTCATAAATAAAAAATGAATGTTACAGGGTGGTCCAACGATTTCGCCCAGGTTATTTTGCACTTGAAAAAATCTCAAGAATCTACACCCATTCAAATTGATTTTGATGGGCTGTTGCCAACTGTCCCAACTGTCACCAATTTGAAACAGGAATCCTCATTTTGTACTTCAGATCCGGAGAAAGCCTCCCTTAAAGAAGTAACCAAGTATTCCCAAGTCTCTACTTCTCAATAGGAAACTGATAAATTGGATTTTCATACTTCGGGTGGAACTTGTTGGAGGTGCGAAACACTTCTAACAGTCATCGAAAAACTCTATTCCTAGTATCTGAAGCATGTAATTTTTTGACGCCTCACCCATTGTGGTCGCTCCAATAAACGTATTACATGCCACTGACAATTATAATAAAAAGGACGCCCCATCATTGGACAACAAAACTGTAAACATCAATTGAGGAGCTTACTTTCAAACAGGCACATTTTTCCAGGAAGTGAAAAAAACGATTTGCAGATTAGTGGAGATGTTTTTCTGCAGTTTCTCATCGGAGTAATATGTGAGAAGGCACAGATAAAGATGCCTCAGAATATGAATCAATTTTCTCCAAAACACGAGGCTGTATATCCATTTTCACTTTGGAAATGTGCCCTTTTGATCAAAACTCAGGGATTTGTGCCTTTTTGAAAAAGAAAGAATTCCTTCTTCATTCTGTAGGTTTTATTGAAAACTTTACCTGACTCCATATTTCCATTTGTCATGCCTGCCATCTATCGAGTCTCGTGTAAATATTCAACGTCGAGACGAAGGCGCAATGCTTCTTTTTGGATATGTGCCTTTTTGAAAACCCACGACTTATCGCCTGACGAAATTCGGAGGATATGTGCCATTTCGATTGCAAGGCACTGACAAAAATGTAGGGGACGGATTTGTTACCTTTTGATGCAAACACATAACTTTAGCGCCGGAATTGACTTTGATGTGTTTTGTTTTGTTCGTAAATGATAGGGGGATCTGATTCAACTCATATTCAGGGATAGAAAATTGAGAAAAAAACGTTTTCTCCTATATTTGGATATGTGAGTTTTTGAAAGTAAGCTCCTCAATTGTCCTTTCAATTCCAGGTTTAGGAAATTAAGCAAACCATTGTCGGTAATTAGTGTGCCAAGTTTTGACGAACAATTCAAACTGCATCGACTTTAGTGACAGAAGTACCATTTGATGTCCTATTAAACCCAGACACCATATCATGCCGAATATGTTTGCGAATTTGGCTATAAGGAGGTTTCATTTTCTATACCTCATAACAAATAATAAATGAATTTATTAATTTCACACCATTAAGAAAACCAAATTATCCAAATTAAAAAGAGACATGGACGCCCAAGTTTACACGAAGCCGCACCGTGGCCAACTTTCCGTATTTAGGTAGACAAAATTCAAGTCAGCTCTTTAAAATTTGCAACCGAAATTATCGCCAACAATATTCCCAAAGGAGAAGAATACCTTTCCCAAGTTATTTATGAACTCGGGAGCGAGGTAGGAAGTCTGGGTTGGGAACCGTTAGTTGATCGCCTCGACAATGTCTGTCCTTACCTTGTTTCCCATCTACCCAAGTTTGGATTGAAACTTGTGAATAATATTTTTGTGACTACTGAGGTCTAATCTATCACAAAATATAGAGCACATAAACTCATCTATTTGAGTAATCACATGGTTTTAGCGTAGTTTTTGATAAAAATTGTAAGATTTTCATGTAGGTACCAATCGCTTTTGTCACCACGGTGAGATAAGATCTAAAATCATCATCTCTTGCAACAGGTAATTTCTATCACATTTGGCTCTCTAAAGCCAAAAATATAACATACCCATTACTTACGTATTGTGGAATATGGAGATCTCCCGGAAGTTCCCAAAAAGGCTGTCCTTTTTGTCACTGACGAAACGAGGAACTTTGGGGCCATCTAGAGGTTTGATGTACCGCTCGACGACGTCTTTCAGGTCGCGACAAAATTCTTCTTCTGTCTCGAGAAGCTCCGATATTACAGCCCTGGAAAAGAAACAATGCTCTGAGCAAATTTTCCTAATAGATTTTGAAGTAGGGTTGGGAACCTAGATTCCTCGTCTACCAGATGGACGTACCTGTAACATTTTTGTAGGAAGTAGTGACATTTAGTTCTTTCATGCAACACTTAGCAGAGCATACCCGTAAGAACAGCATTCCAAGTTTGTACTGTTGAACTCAATTTTATCATTTAAATGATTAACAGGAGTACAATCCAGTTCTTAGCGACCGACCCGACAGTCCCCCCCCCCCCTTCCCGCTCAACATCCTTCACCTAACCTTCGGGTGGGCTCCTTCCGGCTTTTGTTATCCCGGCATCACCACTTTTCCGTCCGCCCGAGGGGGTCATTCGTGTACCTGCCACCCCCCCCCCCCCCAGCCGTAGCTTTCATCTCTGTTTACTAGCTCCCCTCCTCTGAGCTAGAATCCCATTCCTAATTTGTAGGTTGCATAGGCAATTTTTCATCTCCAACTTAAATGTGTAAAATTAATTATTTAAATGATCTGGCTATAGAACAAGCATACGATAGGAATGACGTGAAATACAAATTATCGGCTTGAGGTTATAAGCACGTTTTTATACTAAACATAGAGTAAACCTTCTCAAATTGCGTTTCATTTTCATTTTAAAATCTTCTGTGAACATGTTTTGTCATGTCAAGTTTTACAAATTCGAACGTTGCCTTAAAAAATCAATATTAACAACCTTCTTCCTGTCATATAAACGAAAAAATAAAAATCAGGATTATTTGAACTGTTAATAACGGCTGTTGATATATTTTTCCTGGGAATGGTGCATATTTATTGGCACGGAAACTTATTTCACCACGTGAATCACGCAAATCCAATTACCTACAAATGTTTGTAAAAACATATCAGCTTCGATTATCCATATATAGTTGCATTAAAAAACCTAGTCAACACTCACAAAATTGAAAGTTTCCAACTTGAAACAATGATGTCATGTAGAGTCTTTATATTTATAAATATCACAAATCTCGACATCAACAGGGTTTATGAGGAACGCAACGATGACAAGACAAAATTGGAAATCTCGCTGTTGGTTAGAAAACTTATAGTTAGATTTTTAAGTAAAAATGTATTTCCTTCTTTTTGGGGCATTTAAATAAAAGCTTTCTTACAAAGTTTTTTTGTTTAATTTTTTATTCCTTCACCGCTCATTTATTCTGAACTGACGAGCCCGTCTTTCCCCACCCACTTACCAGTTCCAGTGACGCTTAATAGTGTTAACTGAAATTAATAGGGTTCAAAAAATGTATCTTGAACAACACTGTAGACGGTAATTGTTTCCAAACTGGTTAGAATGAAACCACTATATTCCAAGTGTGTAAAAAGGTTGAGAAAAATCGTCGTTTTTTTGCCGTTCTTTCTTCCCGTACCCTTTTTTTGATCGATGAAGAATTTAATGCTCTCTAATTAGTTATCTAGCATATTTTTTTATAGGACGCTCAGTACTAGAGTTGTGAGTGAAAAAAACAAAGCTTACTCCAATCCAACAATTACTAATGAAATCATCAGAAGGAGCTGGCAATTTAGAAATGTCGCTCCCTGCCTTGGTCGTTGTCTGTACTTCGATACATCTCGTTAAATATTGCAGTGATAGTTCAGAAAGAGAATGGTGATAGTTCTATCCATCTATTTTGTAAAGATCGAATGGATGAACAAACTACAACCTTAATGACTTCATCCAACAACTTACAGAATTAACTACTATCAAAATTTAAAAAAAAAAAAAAAAAAAAAAACACCCTTTCATCTCTGAAATTCTTGAAACAATGATTTTTTTACGTGTCCATCTTCAAATGATCCTGGGTTGTTAGACGGTGTTGCGGAGACAACAGGCATATACCCAGTCGATGGACGATTTAAAGGCCGATGGATAACAATTTTTCGCTTTGTACAAATTCGGGTATGACTAAGAAATATCATAAAACTTGGTATAAATCAGAACCAGCCATGAATTAATCCCAATCTTATTATTATGTTTTTGTTAATAAACTAGCCTAAACATACTGCTTTAGTTTGGTTGTGCACCAACAAGAAAATTTAAGAGTTGCATTTCATTGAGGTACCCGTACAAAATCGAGTCATCTACCTACTTTTCCTCGCTACGAGTTCTTTGCTCTTCTCCCTTTGCCAAAACGTTAAATATAACAGTGCGCCCCTGAGCCTTTCCACGTTAATGGATGATAAGATCTGGGCCGGCAATATTAATCATGCACGGGGCCCTGTCTGCTCTTTGTGACATCATTCGAAGACTCTGAAAGATGATCCAGATCTATTCATCTTTTCAAAGAGATATTCCGTTCCTGAAAACCAAAGCGAACAAAGTTCCTCGGAAAGACTTCAAGGTATTTTCATCCATTTCTTTCTGATGAATGAAATGACGTCATCAACCTAAAAAATTGTGGGTTTGGATGGGAATTCTACAAGGAGACAACCGTTTAATAGGTAAAATGGAGATATCAAATCGATTTCATAAAAAATGAATAACGAGTTCTGAAATTAAGTTAACGCTGTTCATGATTTCAGATAGGGAAAAGCCAACAATACCAACTAAGTAAATCGAATGCATACGAGGAGAGTAAGAGAACTCTTCGAACCAACTCTTATTTCTACTGGTTTCAACGGAAAACAGTCTCTGACTCATTTGTATGAACTTCCCTGTATTTTTATCCAACCGGAATAATTTTGTGTGTTTTCGAATTAAAATATCCATGTTTTGATAGTTCCGTAAATCGTTGCAAATCTACCAAACGTTCGGAACGAATTTCATTCAAGAGGATTAGAGAACATGTTCTTAATGTTAATTTAACGAAACTGATAATGAATTAGTGAAAAGAAACGAGGTGGTCTCGATAGTAAGAGCTGGCATGTTGCCAACAATTGTACCTCACTTCACAAACGGCTTTCCGCTAGCCAGCGCAAAACTCTAAAAACACCAGACTCCATAATTCTCAGCAAGTACCCATTTAGAAACCATAAACTTCAGTTAGCGCCGTTTTAATTGTCCAAGGTGGAAACAGATGGGGCTCGGTGCCCAAACGATTTTCCACTCTTTATTCCTTAGGAGCGAATTAATTATGGAACTACCACATACCTGGATGGTTGCCTTGACAAAATTCTGGGTGAATTATGTTATATCTTTCATGGTTTAATGGGAACTAAGAATGAGAGACCAGCTGAATTTAGTAGCTTCTCAACACATAAAAGTAGTCCATTCATTGCGTAAGGATTTTCTGAATAAGGTGAATATTCCCTGAACCATCTAAAGGATTCTAATCTTAGGAACTATTATATTTTGATTTTAACAGATGAACACTTTGTTGAATGTCTTCATTTTTTTCTGAAAGGAGGCATGTTGAATGTCGAACTCATAAAATATCTGAATACATTTTTTATGTGAACTTCACAATGCTCAAACTAGTTGTTACCCCTCCTCCTCCCTTCACCATATGACTATTCCCCATCACTGATTCTGAATTCTGAACAGGGTGGAAGCGGATAAGTGACGAAAATTTTTCTCTGTTAGTCTGCATCAAAAATGTAGTAAACCCCCGTCTGAACGAGAGTCCTATCACTTTCTGTTTGTAAGTTATGATTTTTTTAGTAATTTTCCGACTGAACCCGACCTTACGTAATAAAACCACTATTCCTCACTTGTGTCATTTATTTCCATTTTGGTTTTTGATTCAATAATAAACCATTGAAATCGCTCTGGATAAAAAAATTTCTAACTCCCGCTGAAAATTTCATGGTTTACGTTTCAAAGGGTGTAGAATCCAAATGTGCAATAAAAAATTTTCAGCCCGTCCGCTGTAAGCCGTACGCACGATTTCTCCCAAACGGCTGGAGCAAAAAGTCTGAAATTTCCAGGAAAAATCCATGTTGCTCCAACAACGCCCCAATTCTTGAGCCTGCTCTCTCACTTAATTTAAAGTGCCCTTTAAGGGTTGTCAAAGTTTTGTAAAATCCCTAAAAACCTAAAAAAAAGTCAAGGCGGCCTAAATTTGGACTCTTTTTGAAAAACTTTCCAAGAGGAATCGAATGAGCCTCTCCCCAGGTCCGTAGCTCCAACCATTCCCGATGTACGGCCCATGCTGACAATATTTGCGTTTTTTTGGTTTATTATTGTTTTTGTTTTGATTGCAGTAACCTAGTGATGTAGTGAATGTGGATACTGGAGTGAACTCCTAGAAGGATTTGTAGCCGATACACGGGTTGAAGTATTCTGATAACCATAACAAAACGCTGCAAATTCTTTCACTGGGATTTATTATTCAATTGGCTTGCGTTCGTGATTTGAATTTCTACTGAGCTTTGGAGTGTGCGTGTTTCACAAGTGATAGAGCGAATGTTTGAATTTCAGGAGATATGCATAGAGCACGTAAATCAGTTCTCAACCAAAATGCCTATTTGGATTGATCAGTTGATCATATTTGCGTGCCTCCTGAAATTCAATAATCGCTCTATCACCAGTGAAACACGCACACTCCAAAGCTTAGCAGAAATTCAAATCATGAACGAAAGCCAATTGAATAATAAACCCCAGTGAATGAATTTGCAGCGTTCTTAATTTAGTACTTCTCCCAATTATAGAAACCTACGAATCATTCAAGATTATTCGGAACATTGTTTATCTATAAATTCATACAATTGGCTAAATTGTTTTTATTTTATTTATTTGTTTTTCACGTTTTTATCAAAACATCGTTATATATTATATAATAAGAACCCCGTAGCCTAAAGCAGGCACAAAAACTTTTCATTCAGGTTCTGGATACTTCTAAAAATTAGTCACCCTGAGAGAAGGATCCAGTGTCAATTAACGGATGCAGCTGATTATAAAATTGGCGAGAGATCTTCAAAAGACATTCAAGCGAAGAGTTCAAAAGTGAAAGGAGCAACTCCTCGTTCCGAAATGCTATCTCCTAAAATTAGACTGTGATAGGCTTTTGTTATTTGTATCGCATAACGTTATTTTTACTCGGGGCAAAGAAAAGTGGGGTAGGAAGCCGTGATAGCAGTGGGAGACTCAAGCTGTATTTCATACAACCGCCCTTTCCGGATCTCCAAGAATCTATGGGATTTCTCGAAAGCTACCGACAGCTCCCGAAATATGAAACATGACCTACCGCCCGGGACTTTTCTTCCTCCTCCTTCCAAATTTCTAATGTTATTGCTTATTTTAAGGGATTTATAAGTTTACTCGGCCGTTGAATCCCACGGGGTTTTAAGCGGAAAAGGGGAGGACGAAAACTTCCCTCCGCTCGTTCTTTTATAAATGAAGGCGCAAATGGAATACTAATCGTGGCTCGAGAGTATTTAACCTGATGAGGTATCAAGAAGGAAAATATTGCATTATAAATAAAATCGTAGAAAATAAAACTTCACGACTTTTCCAAATACACGACAGGATGGACGCAACTCGGAGATTAAACAAAGATCCTGATATATCTTTGTAATGATACGTCAACAATAATGTTCAATATTTATACTGTTTTCGTTATCAGAAATCGACGAATACAAATTAACATAAAGAAACGACATGTTTCAGGGAAGACTGTAGATTCAATAACATGTACCACAGACAGTGGTTATTACCGCCAAAGTCTGCCGGTGTTCAACATCCAAATGCAAACAGACATACGTTGGACAAACAGGTTTCAATTTTATCATTTGTTTAATTGGAAGAATCACTGTGGTCCCTGAACAATTTCATTTACTCTCAAAGAAAGGATATGCGCCAAACATGTGAGAAATGTCTCAATCTATCTATAATCTATCAGTCAATCAATATATGAAGAGAAAACTCTATCAATTTTAAACGCCAATTATTTTAATGCAGTATTAAAAAAGGCATAATTGATCTAGCTAGAGATGATATCCACTCCACGTAAAAAATTGAACTAGAAAGAGAAGAAAAACTCCAAAATCGATAATTTTTTTTTTTAGCTTTTTAGCAGTTGTTGTAAAAAACAAATTATCACGAATTTCGTGAACGATTCGTTTCGTTCAGTCAATAACGTCGTAACTTAAGATCAGCAGATTCGGAGAAGAGCTTAGGTAAATTAAAAAGGTTCATGATTGAATAATGGACCAAATTGTTTTCCTTAGCAACATGAGAAGTCAACATGTTTTTGCATGTTTTTGATGTTTACTTAACTTTCTGGTATGATTATCTACTCATGACTTGGAGTAATGGAATTCTGAGTGTTTCAAGCCCTGAATAAATTATCAGAATCGGTGTAATCTCGATTTATTCTTCAAGTTATTCTCAATTATTAAATATTCTTTTATGAACGAGTATTCGTGGTCAAATCTCACACATTGTATTGGCAATGTTACATTATCTTTTAACAACACACGATGCTACTTACTCTTTTCTGAAGATGATGTCTTGCTGATCCAAAGTCTCTTCTTCCTCGGCTTGAAGGACAACGATAGGAACGAGACCCTTGCGTGTGGGGTCTTCCAGCGATTGTACGGCCCACCTGCGAACGACAGAATTTCGATTTTAATTTCAGCTCTTTGGACTTTCAAAAATATTACAAATGAATCCTCAAATTTTCCCAATACGGCCCCTCCCCCCCCCCCCCCTCTTATTTTTCCTTTACATTACATAACTGATTTTATGTAACAAAAAGCAACCGTCTCACGTTTTGTGTGAGTTTCGTAACCTCATTCGAACATGTTAATCGCATAGTTTGGCCTTCGTACCTGCGGCTTTCGTTTTCTACAAAACTAGGAGGAGTATCGGTGAATAATTCAATGAATTATTCACCACCTATATCGAGCTACAGGGTGAAGAGAGTATCTTCTACCAATACACAATGATCTGGAAGTCTATTCATGTTTAAACTTTGAAAACCTGAAACGTCCCGAAGAGGGAAGGCAAGAAATACACTAGTACTACCTACAATGAAAAACTAAGTGGTTTGGTCGTACACGTTCATCCGAACGCGTACCGTGGAAAAGATTGTGGTTTCTGGACCAATTAGGACGCTTCCGTTTTATGAAATGGCTTGTGTTCATGCGGAGTTTATCCTTACTGGACGACGCTTTCCCAAATCAAACCCATCGTCTGTTCTCCCCCATCTCACGAGCGTCTTTTCGTTTCGATTCGGGAAACTACGTTTGTTTTCTTAGTTTATGCTCGTTCGTTTGCTCGACTGTGGCTGGACGCACTCTCTTAGGATCACTCTCCAAGTAGGACATACTGGTAGGGCAAGATCAGCGAAGAAAATCTGACATTTTGGAGCCGATTCCACTGTAAGGTTAGTTGAGTTTTGATTTTCCGAACTTTATGAAAACGCAGTTTTCACGCGCAGTGGATCCTGCGCTGAATGACATAGCTCGGCATAGCTCAGTCGGCTATCTTGGAGCGGAGCTAGTACTTATCTCGTTCCATGCATCATAAGAGTGCAGGAAAAATTAATTGGCATTCCATTCATGAGGTTTGGCAGTAAGAACAGTCGGGAACACATTAATTTATACTCTTCGGAAATAAAATTCACAAAATATTGGGTACAGTACTGATTGTACAGAAGTACACCCCACCTACATGACATGAAATTATTTTGTCTAGAAAAATACATAAGTATAACACTTCGATACCCGTTCGAAAAAAAAACTAGGTAATAGTTGAATAAACTTGTCATTATGTTCCAAGATGGAGTTGATCAAAATTTTTCCATTTTCCATTTAAAGTTAACCTATTCGTGTCGACTAAGATCATTCCACGGAATGCAATAACAAATAGAGGAAAGATGAATCGTAATCATAAAACTGTCAACGCTGAAAATATTATTTACGTTGATGATGATGAGCCAGATGGACTGTGAAATCACAAGTCAAGGATTCGTTCCACTTTACGATTCTTCTTTTGACTGGTGAGAGTGAAGGCGTTGACAGGCGACCGAAATATTGAGAGACAAGAATAGTTTTGAAAAGGTTTGACTGTCAAGTAGATTTCTACATCGTCATGTGCATTCAGCCGTATTTCACCTACAATATGGGGATGAGACTCCTTCGGGGATTGCCATTTGAGAATAAGCTTGCACTTGCAGTAATCCTAAAGGGATATATATTAGGCGAATATCACAAACAGGTGGTGGGGAGTCAATGGAGGGCTTGCAATGGCGTTGTAGGTCGGCGTGATGTCATTTGCGATCGTGATGTCACTATAAATCGCCCAGCCGCGGAACGGCAGCAATATCGGAAGGAGGAAGGTCCGTCGAGAATTCCCCCATTTGTTGGCAAGCCGTACCTGCAGCCTTCTAAGTGATGATTCACTAGCGTAATCTTGGTCTGGGATTTCAAACCGTGAGGTGACTTTAAATTTAGTTACCCGAGGAATATTCTTAGATTTAACGCCCCTCTACTTTGTAATACACATAAGACCCAGTTTTATTTTGATGACGCCAGGAAGTCGTGGCATGGCCGCTAAATCGATTTAAATGTCAATGTGAAGCTGAACCACTCAAATCGGCGAGCACCGAGGGACCTGCTCCCAAGTTCCATTATATTTAATAATTTCACAGATATGGTGATTTTCCTATGTTAATAGCAACTAATTTGATACCGTAGAGCTTAAATCTGTTCATTCTTTATTTTCGTGTGATCATTCAAAAAATGATGCCCATATATCAGTATAAATTACCAATAACGAGATATTGAATCCCTCAGTACCATGAAAAAGGAAATAATTTGAAATATAGGGGGGAAATATATAATACTTTAAAAGTGGTCTCATAAAAGTAGTGAGCACATTAATAAAACCAAGCGACAGTATTTCAGAACTATTTACAGTACTGGTCTACAGCGGGTCAATACTTTTCAATATCATCAATATACAATCGTGTATTGGCAATGTTGTATCGAAAAAAGACTTGAAATTTGGAAATCGACAAAGCAATTAACCTATAAAAAAGGTTCTCCGGCAACAAGGAAGATAGTTTTAGATAACAATGTAAAATTTATATCGTAGAAGCAGTAAAGAGAAGTCTTGAATTTTTACTAACTGTTATTTTAAACACAGTAAAATGAACTAATGAAATAAAAAAAATGATTTAACAGCATTAAATTAAATATTACTATCAAATAAAAGTTGTAGGAAAATTAGTAACTCCCTCTTTTTTAAGTCGGTAATAAAGTCAATCAAAAATCAGACTAATGCCACTTTATGAGCATACATTAATGATTTCCAAAGATTTTTTAAATTTTCTGTGATTTTGTAAAACGCTTTAGCGTGTTTAGAACGCTATATACGTTTGGAAAGCATAAATGTCTGTCTGTGGTGTCTCAATTCCTTGTTCCCCCAAAAGTATACTAATATTTTTTCTTTATTCCGATTTTATTTAAATATCCTTGGAAACTTCGGGGGGGGGGGGGGGTTAGATTCTGATGATGCCCTCTTCATTTTCTTGTTGTTTTTGAATAGAAATATGTACGTATCCGCAAAAGTAAATTCCTTATAACGTCGGTTTCTCATGTTCATTCAGTCCAATTTCGATCTTCCTCGGAAGTGGTTCATGTTTACGAAGGTTCTCAATGAATTTTATTGCACTTACTTCAGCGATAACTATTCCGGAGATGCAAAACTGATCTCGATTTACACAAATCAAAGGACCTATTTTGCGCAAATTTTCAAGTTTTTGCTTTTTAATCGCCCGATACATTTTCCTTATCGATTCCATCGCCATGAGATGGACAGTGGTGTGCATGAATGAATGAAATGAACGTTTTAAATTAGTCGAAACATAGATTTTTGCGACCGAGCATCGGCTCGATTTCGTGCAAGTTTAGTGGAGTACTTGAGTTCAAGTACCGGGACGGTATACCATCAATTTCGGTTGTGCTACGCGCATACGCAAACATGAATCGTAGGTCTACTATAACCTGTATATGTATGTATTCTATTCTTCATTCGAACATTTAGCCTAGTACTGTTATTTTTTCAACTAATTCCATACGTCCATATTAGAATAAATGAGGACACTATACTGTCCACCCATCTTGGCAAACGGTTTGTAATTGTGGACGGTTTTAACGTTGAGATCGGCTGAAGATCATTAATTTCAAACAAAGGTTTGATGGTTGATGAGAAGCCGAGACTTGTGATGGCATTGATAGCGCTTAGGTGAGATTGGCTGTGGTATTGTGAGGTATAATTAGCTTCGCCTTCGGCACCTTGAGTAGCTTAGCTCCTGACACACGGGTTTCAGCCTCTAGCAATATATATAGCTTACCAACCCAGTCAAGTTCACCAAGGTATTTATGAACTAATGTATTAGTATTTATCGGACAAAAGCTAACCGTTAGACATCAGATCAGGAATTCAATTCGTCAGGGTGATCCCGACAGTTTTAGGATATTGTATCGGTGATTAAAATTATACAAAGTTGAAGCTTCTACCTACAGTTACCAGGAAAGTCATCTAGTGAAGACAGGGTAACGAAACGTGATTGCTGAGAATAGCACCTTCACTAATAGGCACGTAGAGTTTCTATGTATAAGTTTCAATATCGAAGTTTGTGCCGTGAAATGAACACGATTCAACATCGGAACAATATTGGAAACTTTTCAGTGTGTGATTCATAAATCTACTCTGGATTCAGCAGTAACGAATATTAATTAGAACAATTTAATAATGAAAATAAAATCAATTGGTATTTATTCGTTATTATTTTTTAAACTCAACAGAACTCCGTTCTCAACTTTTTAAAACGTTTCATTCAGTGAATTTAGAACTTAAAAACATAAGTACAGCTTCGACTACGCGAAAAAAAAAACATGATTAAGAGAAACATCTACGTAAACGATGAAAACTATGGAATATGGAGCACATGGACAAGTGTAAACACCTCTTTAACAGTATCTCTCGCAGTCATTTAAAGAGGTCAAGCCTAATGATTTTGTAGAAATATCAGCAAGCAGATTAGTAGAATCTATGTCAATTTTTTCAATCATGCCACTTTCCATAATCTGAGACACATTCATGTTACTTTAAAGTGGTCGGTGTTCTTATTGACACTTCCAGAGTTGATTAGGCTCCTGCCACCGATATTATCTTCGCACATGGGAACATATCCCTGAATCCCTGCCGAAATCTCTTGCAGAACGCCCAAAACGGAAATATCTCAGAAAGAGTATCAGGAAGAAGAAGAAGAAGTCGAGTGCCTATATGCAGCGGCTCGAGTGACAGATGTTTGCTTCCGAGTTGCCCGGAGAAAAAATACCACTCGTTGACTTACTGTCAACTGTATCTTGATCATCGATCACGGAAACTGAACGTTCTTTAAAATTGTTAGTTTCAATATTACCTCGCATACGTGGAAAGTGACCGCAGATTGATATTTTACAGTATTATTACAACATATTTTGAACCCGGCTTTGTAACTGAATTTTAAATGGGTACCGATTTTTTGTGAAGTGTCTTCAAAGGAAGCAGCACAACATGATATATTGAACAGAAGTTGTTCACGGTTCAACTTCCGTTTGTTCTCAGCGTATGATTTTCTTGGATTTTCTTGGTATGGACATACAGACACTTTGGTGTCAAGCAATGCTTCCCAAACCTGTACTTTGAATACCTGAGGGCTGTATGCAATTTAATGTCTAAAACCTTAGAAATTGAGAACGTTGCAGAAGAAAAATTCACGAAACTATACGTTTGGCTAGAATACATACTGTATACATACAGTTTTGTGAATGTTTCTTCAGGAAAAGGCAAACAAGTGGAATTACCGGTGAAGATTCCATCAATTATGTATAAGACCCATAATCTCAAATGATCTCTAACCCAAATCTATCGATTTACGGTGACGAGTTTGTTACCACATTTGGTTTTCTTACTAATTAAGTACAAGTATTTGTCTTTTAATTGTTTTAGTGAAAGTATATTCCTCCACCACATTCGGCTCTAATGCTGAATAGTCAGCACTTGATGTCAAAGTATTCGAGTTAATTGATCTGGGTAATTAAGATTAATTGTGAAAGGCGTTTTGAATGTCTTCAGAGCCCCTGAGAACAGTTATAATATGGGGTCTATTATGAACGTTTATAGCTCTGGACTATAGATATTCTATTGTAACCTATAAGGGTACTAACTGGAAGGTAATTCCATTAAGCACGCAGATTTATTGTATAATCGGATAAGATTCCTGACAGGGAATGTGATCTATAGGTTGTAAGCACCTAGGTGAAAGATATCGAAACCGAATTTAAATGAAAATTTATGGCTTATGGCTTGGCTGGCATCCCAACAAGGGGAAATAACTACAATTCTTCATCCTCATCATTACCTTATGGGGAGCCGATTTCTTTACAGTTGTTTGTTACGTGTCAAGTATAAATACCGATTGGCAAATCCGATCAGGCAAGGTCCCTGCGGTTTGCCAAACGTTAAAGATGAGACATTACAGGCCCACGAGTTCTTTCCTTCCTCTAATAATAGTAGATTCTATACTTCCCCGTGAATATTTTTATTCACTTGTTCCGACAAAAGTCGTATGGTCATTTCATCGCTCTTCGTTGAAATGGAATTGAAATAAACATTTCTTTCCCGCTGACTGGAGCACAATCCTTTTTAAGCCCCACTCAATTGAACCAAATTGATACGTCATGACGTTCATTCATTTGATTGTGGTTCTTAGTTTACTGATTCTATAAAAAGAATTCCAAGTTTTTCTGATTAACGGGAATTTTCGAATAACGAAATATTTTTGAACTCAGTCGAATCCGCATGGTTAGGTTTTGATCAACAACTACAGTGTTCGAAAACAACGCAAATCCTCACATTTCCGCACTATTTTACTTTATAATTTCAACCTTGACAATATTCATCTTGAGAATTTTCAATTTTGTTCGCCCAAATGTTACTTTTCATAGACAAATGTGAGATTGATATGGCGATAGTTATAATTTAGTCTTCAACAATCATCTGAATGTAAGAAAATCGATGAAAAACCGTAAAATTAACATTTTGGTCTGGTTTCGCATTATCCCTTACTAGGGAAAATACATGGAGGATCAGCACGAATACCAATAATCTTGCAAATACAATAAAAATAATGAGAGGAAACTGCCAAACACCAAATTAAATGTCTTTTGAGTTATCTGAAATACAAGATGCAATGATTTATGAACTAGCCCACGTTTTTCGTTAACAGTGTTACAGTAGTAACGGAAAAAATGGAACTATAAACAAACTATTTCTTGAATAGAATGAAAATAATTTGTATTGAATGATTTGGAATTTATATCCCGTTGAGTGTTGTTGATTCGTGATTTGGTGAAAGTGTTGAATGATGACAATCTCCGAAAAGGAGTGAGGGAGGCAAAAATAGCTGAAACCTACATATTTCAAATATAGTAAATAGGTACCTACTACGAGAACTGCCTACCTATTTTGAATAACAAAAAACAAAATAAAGTTCGATTGGACTACTTTTTTATCATTATGATATGTCAGGGATTCTCATTAGCCAACGATCGGGTGACCCTGGGATACCAACAGAGCACTGTGATGTATCCAATGTTGTAATAAAATCCTTCTGGTCCGAATCCCAACTAAACTTTATCAAAAACTAGGCAGTTGGTAACATTGCTCCCGGCATAATATGCATGTCTTGGATAATGGTGAGGGTTGATGGCGGTGACTGCTTAGCCGACAGAAGATACGGCAGACAACATATAAGGACGATCAGCAAAACAACTCACTAAATTATTTTAGGATTTTCGCCTTAACATCTGTTTTTACCGATACGAGCAGTAACAGAGGCCTGAAGTTGGTCTCAATCGCCTAAGCGCTAAAAAATAATATTTCGGAAGAGATACCCAGATACCCAAATTATGAAAAACTCCATTTTTGGCTATTTTTTGAACCTAAAAAGTGTTGAATTGGACATCTCTAACTGGTCTGACGGTCTTGACTTTTCTTATATAAAGAAAGATTTTTTAACTTTAGGACCGAAAATCAAGGCAGTTATCGTCTGGAATTACGGCTTATTAAGTGTATATACGAAAAAACGTTAAAATCTAGGATTGAGTTCTCTGATGCCTGAATCACATTTCTGAGATTCATTTCATTTCCTGAAAAATTCAACGAAAAATGAGAAATATATTTTAATAATTAGATATTGGATAAACTAATATAAATCGACCAAGTGTACTTGTCCCTCCAAACCTGGTTCACGTCAGTTCATCGCTTGATTTTTTTACGTCTGAAGCTCATGCGGAGGAGTATGATGAAAACTTCTACCTACTGGACTGAGAATTGTTAGCCCCGTAGCCTTGAAAAGGCTTCTTTAAGAACTCTGTTGTGCATTCCGTTGAAGCTAATTATATTTGTATCGTGTGTTCGCTCGTTCTGTGTGTTCTATTGAGCAAAACTCCCATATTCATGTAGACTTTACACGCACTCCGCAATTCATCCGCTCACGGTACACTACAAACACAGTCCCAAAACGCAGCACGTTGTTATTTGTTGTTTCCGATCTGTTCACAGGACCGAAAAACAAATTCTGCTAGATATGATTCATTCCAAACATTTATTCTTGGACTTCAGAGACCGGAATAAATCCGGAGGTCGTGTTTTTATTTACAAGTCCACAAGTCTGAGCGATATAGATGTCCGAATATCTCGCTGGGGAGCTGTATAAATACTGACGGCGTTCTGAGTGACACGTATTTACTCAAGCTACTCGGGATATGGTTGGTAGTTGCGGAACGGTGTTCTAGGGGAAAATCAACTTTGCCAATAAACACGAACGGCGTGGAGCGCAATAAAATTGGGCATCTGAATCCACACAGTGATAAGATGATATGCAGTATGATACAGTGATATGATATACCTACTCATACAAATTGTGGATAGTGAGTTTTTAAATCTGAAGTCTGGTTTCGATTACTATGAGCATGCCATGCCTATATTACAATTCAATATTCATTTATTGAGGTCGATTATTTATTTCATTTTTATTCCATCAGTCTTTTTTTTAAGTTTTTTTCTCATGAATAATTCATGTGCACTAGATTAATTTTTTTTTTAGTTTAAATACCTAAGTCCGAAATCTAGTGCACATGAATTAATCGTGGGCTCGATGTAAACCAAAGAGAATAATTTAAATTTTCTTGTTCCTGCTATTCTAAGTTGTATGAAAGATTTGTTATTGTGCGAATTTTCGAGATGCCAAAATATAGATCCAGATTGCCTGCGTAGGATCGCAAATTGCTATGAGTTTAAAAGGGCAATTTCACACAATTTATTTCAATCCACTGAAAGATCTTGATGAAAGCTTTTCGAAGAATTGCAATATAAGATGTATCAGATGATCAGCGTAAAGAATGAAAAAAAAAAAAGAAAAAAAGTTTATTGATGTCATAGGAGAGCCAAACCCTCGTGTTCGTAATTGAATCTTTTTTTTTCTATCAAATTAAATAGAAGTCTTGAGCAGGAAATATCTAGACGATGGTTTTCAAAGGCACTCAATCCGATGCTTAGATTAAAGGTTAAAAAAATTTAATCCACCCAAACTTTCCCACTCTATAACACCCTAACTATGCATCAACGAATTACTCTAGAAATGTGTATGTGCACACACCCTAGATCATCAGATTCGATGAAGCATTAGAAGTAAGAGTAAATATGGCACTCTTGAATATACTGGTAGGGAAAGTGAAAAGAATTCAATGATTAGACAATGAAAATCAATCAAATGGCCAATAAAACGAAGCACACATTTAAAGAACAAAAGCCATAGCCGCAAAGCAAAACTATCGCTCAAATAAAACAAATATTTTTCATTACTTTCGAATTTCAAAAGCTTAAGCACAGAACCCTTCTCAGAGACAGTAGGAGTTTTATAGTTATGGAATTCTCAATTTCTTTTATAAATATTTAAACAGGATTAAGTACAGTTTTTAAACGATGTCATAACGGGATTCAGTTTAGATACACAATACACTTTTAAAAGTACATTTTATCACGATTTTGCCACTTTTACTGGATCATTGTAATCCGTTAAGATTGTTTTCTATTCAAACTGTTTCAATGATAAAAAAAGTTTGGCATTATCTCCAATTCTTGAGTGTTTTAAAAAAATATGCAATGTATTTTATATAAATGGAGTCGCGTAGACTCATCTAATTATCATTTTTTCAAATTTTTTTTCATTATTAATTTTAAATATCTGGAATGATATACCTATATGCACATAAATGAAAATATTCTGGCTCCGCAACCAATGCGTCTACCCCAAAATTTGCTAGATAAGCAACAATTTGAAAAATTAAATGTAAAAAGAAAGATAAATTTAGAAATTAAAAGCTGTTTGGTTACTGCGTAAAGTTGTAGAGAAAGTATTCTACCACAGATTGGGTTACTTTCAACTTGGTAACAGCTGAGTTACAAAAGCGTTAATCGAGAATGCGTTTTCGGAGAGAATTGAAAGCATCAGCGCATAACGAAGACGCCGTGTATTTTGTTATACCTCGAAGGTGAAGTGCGCCTTGTATAGGTACGCTTGGGTCTTACTGCCATCTTGTGCCTAGCAGCTGAGCTGTCAAGTAATTCTTCGATATGAACACCGAAATCGAGGTAATCTTCGCTATCGTAGTTGCTACCATTACTGGAAAAGAAACGGGAAATGTGAAGACGTATTTTGCCTCTGAGTGCTAATTGCAATGTGGGTTTGTTCGGGCGTAGCACAATCAACATAATTGGGAAAATTGTAGTGTTTTGCGGCATGTGCAGTTAAAAAAAAAAAAACTTGATTGAGACTGGTGTTTCAAGAGGAAAGAGCAATTTTTTTTTCCTTGGTAGACGCCAGCTGCTGTTTTATTCATTCAACAGAAACAGTGACGTTCAGTTTTCAAATCAACTTGAGTTTTCCGAAGTGGAGAGCCTTCAGTATTCCCGCATCTGTCGTATTTTTCACAAAAATTAAACGCTACAATTAAGTTAGTAAGTCTCGATTTCTTCTAAGGTAATGCATGTAAACCAGTAGAATCTCAACTCTTGGAAGGTGAGGGTGAAATAATGTCTTTTTTTGTCAGTTTCACATTTTGTGTGCAGGTTTTTAAACACATCTATGCACGTACATTACTAAATACAATTCAGAAGTTCGTAAATGCACGATGCTCTATTGGAAAATATCGAAAAATGGATTATACGAATAAAATATTGACTGAAAAGCAAATAAGTAAGCATGAAAAGTAAATTAAACGACATCTAGATTGAATTTTTTATATATTCGATAGATGATTATTCAACAGGTTCATACTGTCCTCACAGTTTTGGATTACTGGCTCACTTTCTGCCACGAAAGTCTTATATGTAAAATTGTAGAACTGAGAGGAGATACAATTGACACAGGAGCTAATCCGAGTGGAACTGGTCATTTCCGATGGTTGAAACTGTATAAATGACATTCAAATAGGGTAATAAAATACGAGTTAAAAAAGAACGCTATAACTTTTTAAGAAAAATGAACGAGTTACAAAGCTAAATCAATTTCTATCGATTCCGTGTGGGAGCTTGAACGTGATAGGTGATCTAACAATCACGTGAAATCAATAGTGAAATGCATTGAATAATATCATCTAGAAATTTGCTAGTTCCAGCGTTCTAGGTAAATTCGAATTATTCAAGTACATTCTACGTATTTTGCTTTGAATAAAAATCAATAAATTCTGATAACTGATTCTGTTGAATTCAAATTATCTCCGAGTTTGGATTCCTTGAGATGTTTTGCTAATGAAGAGTTACCATTGAATTTCCTGAAATCCCATTTGAAAATTGGAATTCAGCTTTCGTTCACTTGTTACAAGCTACCTAATTTCTAATTCATGTTTGTTGTTCCTGGTGACCTAAGCCGTTGAATTCGCTTCAACATCGTAACTTGTTTATTTTATTTGGAGATGAACGCGTTATTCATTTTACTTCCGTTTTCTTCTTTGAAATGGGTTTTCCACAGTACGTCGCTCGTGGTTTAGTTACATCAGGAAGATAGAGAGCTGGGTTGATTCACAAAACTAGAACTAGTGATATTCAAGTTAAAATTCGACCGATGACGCAGTTAATGTGTTAACAAAACAAATTAATCCCTCATCTACTGCTATTGATTTGTCATCAGTCACATTCAGTGTGCCCAGCAGTATTGGATCCATCAGGATTACCAGATATTTTTTAAGAGCATAATTTTTTGTTTCAACGGTGAACCAAAATTTTCATATAAGCTATAAACAAGTGAAGCAAATGTTTTACTTACTTCAACGGGTCTTTCGTCTTAGTGGCAACAAGAACCACCTTCTCCCCACGGTGAACTCCAATGGAATCGGAATCTTCCGCTTTGAAGTCTTGAGTGACGGTGAACACTTCACCTGTCCCCTGAAAACGGAGACGGGCATATTTATTAAATGTATCCAAGAAAGTCACTCAGGGGATTAACTTTTTATCATGTACGTTTGTCAATGTCAGATTTAAATTTGAGAAGAAGCCTTAACGATAAATTGTCAAAAAATATCACCGCTTGGTAGGATAGAACTTTCCTAGTTACGAAGATACAGTTTCTGAGGTTTCTTTTCGTCGTATTTATAAGAGAGTAATAAAAAGGTTTTATTTTAAACTTATGGTCACACATCAAGAACACCTGACCTTAAGAAAGTGTTGATGTGGTTAATTCCGCTGGTGGTGTGATTAGTCACTTTCTGAAAGGTGTTTCAACACGCCTTTTCGGTACTATTTCGTTGGTGAGCACGATTAGTTCTATTGTTGAACATTCAGGTATTCAATTCTTTATGTAAGAAGCGCAGCTCACGTTTTTACTTTGATTTTTCAGAGAGGCTATTTTTTAAATCAACAAAGATATACAATGTACGGATTTTAGTACACTGACTTCAGTGGGAGTGGACTTACAGGGTGTGTATTCAAATGTAGTCCAAAATAATATTGCAGAGAGGAAAGATTTGATTTTTTTGTTAAATTTCAAATCAAAAACTACTCGATTCATTCAAAAAATTCTTTCACCATCCGAAAGGTTGATCAAATGATCACATTCGCTAACAGGACGACGTTGCAATATTTTCCTACAACGTTCCCAGGTTTACAGAGCTACAGAGGATAACAAGTACCTAAGATTTACTTGTAATAGATTTAAGAATCAGCGACATATTCAATGTAAACTGCATGAATAAAGTGGTCAAATCATACATTTCCCGTCATTTCTATTATACTTTTCCGACTAATTTGAGCCATTCATTCCGTTTTCCTATTTTATCATTTCATTCGTGAATGTTATAAATAATGTTGTAGGGCTTTGACTAAAGTATAGTATATAATACAGTATGTTTGTTCATGAATCAAGTTTCATTTGGCCAAGTTTTGTCTTAATGACACCGTATTGTCCCTGTTGCACTGAAGCCCTTAGAATTTCTCAAAAACCCCGGCCATCTTTGAACAAGTTGTAGAAAATACTGGCATATTTCATCTCATATCCTCAAAAATAATATTACAAAGAAAATTTGATTTTAGTTTTTCCGTTTGTTTTTATCAATTTATCTCAAAAACTAGTGGACCAACTTTCAAAATTCATCCGACATTAGAAAGCTGCCTCTTTACTGAGTAACGTAGGCTATATTCTATTATCAAAAAAATTGGAGATCTCTACCTAAGATGGAACAATGTAACACATTGTTGCCAATAAAACTCATTATTTCGCGTGCTCTGCGAAAGCATTTGACGTTATCTTGATAGTACTCATGATTCTATTTAAAAACTCAAATTATAGTACTTAAACCACAATATCAGGTTTTTTTGAATTATTAACGTTAAATGCGGATGGAATCGAAGTGGGTACATATTGGTGTCATGATATTATTCCGTATCAGTTTAAATCATATGATTTTTGAGGTCGATTATGTACATGTTAATTCGACTTTGAATTATTCGGATCCGGCATTTCGTTTAGACGTTACGGCGGGTACAGAAATGTGCAAACAAGAAAAATGTCACTTCGCGAGCAAACTGTCCCATGTTTAGTTTATTAACAGATACAAATTTACTTATTTAGGTTAAATAATAGTTTATAAATTTGACAATCAACCTTGAACGAAAATTACATACTCTTTTAAAATTGGAAATTTAATCGAAATCGGAAGAAATAGTAGATACTACATTCCACAGACAAATATGAACAGGTTATTTGTTTCAGCGAGGATGCTTAGTTGAATTCATTCCTGATTTTACCATTTAGCAACACAATCTTAGAAATTAGAAAGTTGTAAGTCAAAAAAAAAAAAAAAAATGGTATGAAATTTCAGCTGCAATAAATTATATTTTTGTCTAACATTTCTTTCCAGACATTTCAACATCATTAGTAGAGATCTACTAGAGTCTATCCACGTCAATCGTGCTTCAGTATTTTGTGATTTCTCCGATAGTTCGTCCTGAAATATTGACTAGAACTGCTTCTGCAAACTCGATAAGAAGTGTCTTGCAAACTTTAAGTCGTTGTGTAAACATTCTTCTCTCTCCAAATGGAGTAAATCTTGATAGAACGTTTCATCTTTTGATGGTTGGTGTTATTGCAGTGTGAATTTGATCAATATTATTCGTGAGCGTACCGTTCACAGGCCACTACATGTGCAGAGAAATTTGTATAATCAAGAACCCTTACTGACGTTTAAAACAATATCACATCTTGACCAGCCAGTTCATCAACTTGCGGATAGGAAATTGTGAGAAAGGAAGAATCAACTTCGGTAAAATAAACTACGATTGAATATTATTCTCGTGATTCCTTGTCGGAGAAAGTACTTGGTTTAAAATAAAAACACAAGAAAACGAGAAAAAGTCCAATTCAATGCTTCCCCCCACCGTCGAGAAACTGCAAAATGATGCGTTCACGCGAAGCACTTGAACTTGGGTAAGATCGTTTGGTTCGGCTCAAAGTAGGAGGCCTTCAACGCCAAACCGCCTACTCAATGGGATCTTCCAAAATTGCCGATCTGCGAAATGAATAACGACTAGTGGTTGCCAGATAAACAGAAATGTTCTCTCAGCGGAGGCGTCTCAGTTCATTACTATCAACGCCTTCTCTCCAACCTTCGCGTGAAACAGACGATCAACTTCGAAAAATATATTCGACTGTAACTTACCGGCGGAAGCGTGACATTCTGTAACAGAATTTAACTTACCACACTCGAGACGCTAGCTACACAAAATCATAACGGTGTAATGTATGCGGCGTGAAAACAAGACACAGGAAATAATAATACTTTTCACACCGAGAAGGAGGGCCCAGTTAGCCGGGCTGTAACTAACGGCTTACATAAATAAACATCTTTTTCAGTTGCTGATTTTTAGTCGCAGTTCGTGTTTCATGGAGTACTGTTTTTGCCTTATACCCTCAACTTATACCATTATTACCAAAATTTGTTAACTAGCTTTGGATTTGAGTGTAACTAGCCTTTTGCGCATTTTAACGCATTCTAAACAATCTGAAGCATGCTTCACAGTAAAGTCCTTAGAAATTGCACACCTTCGTCATTTTGTATCCAATGCCGATTAAAAATAACGATTTTGTACGTCATAGACCTTTCATATTTATTACGGCTTCCACGTGAATTTATAGTCACTGATGACATTTTTCTGGAAAGTGTTTGGTTGAGATAATACAATTTCTTACTCTTTCTTGACATGAAATTTTAGACCAATGTTCATAGGAAAAAATATCTTTCATTGGGAATAAATCTATGAACTAATACTACAACTAAATCAGTACAGCAATATGACTGCAACTCTCTGTCATTAGTGAATTTTGTATATTACTAATTTGAGCCAATTTTTGATTCATTATTTCTAATGGTAATAATATTTTGTTACCCCTCAAAATCGTATCTTTCAAGCTCCTAGACACCTAAAACAAGAATACCGAATAAAATTCCGACGGCTCTCTGTACCTAGCTCCGACATGCAGAAATGTGTGCCCTCTAAGGGTTTAAGACATATTTATGATGTGGAGATTTCTAAGCAGAGAAACTGATGATCCCAAGCTGCTATCTTATTGGTGTTTACTAAGTAGATGTTATAGCTCTAGGAAAAGTAGGAGAAATCTTGGATGAAAATTTAAATTGCAAGTTTCTAGTAGACTAACCGAGTGTGAAATTCGGTACCCCAGTATTATTATATAACTATATGACAGCGGTCAATCGCATTAAGCTCTACTTCTGACTGCAGTGTTATTGCATGGATCACACCCGTGAGTGATTGATTACCTTTGATTACATCTCAAAACTCCATTAACAAAACCGTATTAGTAAAAATAGATACCAGCCAGACATTTAAAATAAATTTTACGTAAAATTCGTCTCTTCTATTTGTTGAAATGTTGCTCTTTCGTCATTCCTCATCTTGTACAATTTTTTAAAAGATGTCCACAGTAATTACTATTCTCAGTTTCAACCTCATGACCGTCACTAAACGTGCATTAGTTGTGATTAATTCGCATTAGTCCTCAAAAATTCTGAAAATTCGTGTAGAAATCCCTTGAGAATCCGATAATTGAAATATAGAAAGAACCGATTTGGTAGATGTATGAAAATGAGCACTTGCACAATAGTTGGAGTGTGTTTAAATCTCAAAATCAACTTAAAATTGAATGTCAAATGTCACGATTCCGCGATATTCCTACAAGCTAAATCTCGTAGAAATGTATAGTTATTGATTTTTGCAAAACATCTTGTAACACGTGTGTTCTATTTGGTTTGTCCTTGTTAGTAGCTATTTATAAGGATGATCATCACTAGGTGAATCGGCGTCATGTATCACATGGGAATATTTGAATAGTTCCAATAATCCGACAGCTTGCATTTGGCGCTTGTGATGGTTGTAACTCTTTAAAAAAATTGGAGTAATGTGTAATTCTTTTATGAAATTTTTCTCAAATTTTGAATTTGTAATAAAAATTTAGGGCTCCGTTGAAAAAAAAAGCAACGTTATTGAGTAATGCACGAGTTTGCGCTTCTGCTCAGAGAGCGAGTTTGCGTTTGAATTTAATGTTTGGCTCCTGATTGCATAAAAAGGGTAATTGTGAAAAGTTAGTTTTTACTTACTCAAGTTTTTGTTTGAGAGCTTCAATTTTATTCAAATTATCACATTGTGGAAGTTCATGCTATCACAGGAGTGCCCCCATAATCAAAAATAGCTCATACCCTTGGAATGAGATAGTTTCGAGATAAATTTGACGTCACACTGTTTCCGATGAAAATAAACATTTTCATTTAAAAAAATTTAGATAAGGATGCAATTTTTGGAAATTTCGAGGCCTGTTAGAATCAAATCATTGTCAGTGAGTAAATGAGTTTCATCTAATCTGTTGACACCACACATTTCAGAGATCAATTCGTCAGACACTTCTCTGATTAACCGGTTGACGGCAGAATATGTTGAGTGATTCAACTATATCTCCGTAAGCACGGTAATTAAAAATGTATTCCTCATATTTCTGTCATAGTGAGTTTTATGAATTAATTGGATCAAAAAACTTCTTTCTTCTATTTTATTTTAAAAGTCCAATTATAATCTTTAAACTCGAACGTGACTAGTTTATGAATTGCATTCTTTAACTGAGTTGCAGGTATTAGGAAAAATAAAACTGATCATTAAACCAAAATATTTTATTACAAACTTCAATATCAACAGGGAGCAATATATTCACATACAAGGTCTATCTTAATTACTATGGATCACAATTTGGAAGTACAATTAATAAACAACCATGTAAACTTATCAAATTTGGAGTTCAGATATATGTTTCTGAAATGCACATTTTTGGGCACATGTGAGTCGCCCAGCGCTCAGTTCATCACAATATATTCGTCGAGTCAATAGGTGCTATTATAATATACACAGTTCATTCACACTTTCTTAAAACCACACGATTTAAATTCCGAACAAAAAATGGACAAATTTTAAGGAACATGGTTGAAATTTTAAATCTTAACGTTAATAGTATGTTGTTATATTTAGCACTGCCAACTGAATCAAATCTATAAGGAAAGCAAAAATGTTTTTCCTAAGATAGTGGAAAAGTTGAAACATCACATCATGATTTTTTAAGACGCTAGTAGGATAACAGGGAAACAAATATATTACTAGCTTCTTGCGTGCACACGATACTATCTTTCAATTTTCACGACTGTTCTTAAAATACACTACCTATCTATATCACAAGCTCAGAACATTACTCCAACATTACTTTTCACAAAGAACACTAGTTGGTGACCACTTCCTTGAACTCACATTTGTACAGAGAGAACCAGTTTGTACATATTTTTGGAAGATTAATTGCAGTGAACACGTGCTTAGGCTGGAAGTGATGGATACCTTTTTCGTCCAGAAGTACATATGGAACTTTTCCTGCAAGGACAGCATGTGCAGCCTCCCTTGGTATAACAGCTTCACAACCGTGTTTGCTGATAACTAGGATTTTGCTTTCTGATTTGGTTTTATAAAGGAACTCTTCCATAGCAAGAGAGTTTTGCGAGAAAAATAATGCTGTGGGTACTTGTTGTGACGTTTTGATACCTTCTTCTGGAACAACCAAGAGAGCGGCACTTTCCCGTACCAGTTGTTTTATACCTGGATCGGTTCTGGCACCGTAAGGGTCGTGGTTCAAATTTTTCAAAGCTTCTAAGAGCTCTGGTCTCCTCTCGGCAAGTTGTCTCATAACTGTTAGCCTTCTCAATATCTCCAACGTGATTCGATCACCTGCGAGAATATTAGTGCACTTGGGGTTCGATGCAATACCGACCAAGGTCATGGCTGCCTCCTGTAAATCCAAGGCCTTTGCCAAAGCCACAGCTTCTAATATCAACGTTTTTAAATCAAGTGTCTCAGTATCCTTCAACAAATCCACAATAGCTCTTTCTGATGACTCTCGAATACTAGCAACGATGGCACATCGTAGCGTTTCAACAACTTCTTTTTCACTCTCGAGTTTCCCCACAGTGTCTGAGAACCTTTGAACAATCTGGTCAACGATATCAGGCTTGACTTCTGAAGAAATGTTGGAGCGCATCACCCACTGTGTCGTCTTCCTCGTCCATGATAATGGCCATCTTTTTAAATACTTCAGATCGGTCTGTTTCACAATTTAATATTTGTTTAACAGCACTGACTTTATTGACGCGTTTTAGAGGTGATTGTGTACCCGTTAGATAGCAATGGATTTTGTCAACATTCTCAATTATATTAAAACTCATTTCTTTTTCTATTATAGACGAAACCAGCCTGTACGCCTCTTCATCGCTTTTGCAGTGAATTACTCGTTCCAAAATTTTGTTGATAGCTTGAACCTCTTCTGTGTGCCCGGGTACCTCGCCTAGTTTACCAGCTTGAACGACACCTGCGATAACCTCACTTAACTTTATGGTTGTGACTGGATCCAACTTTAATTTGTTACCCAAACTGCATGCAGTGCTCATAGCTGGCGCTGTCCTGATATTCACAGAAGGAACTTCCGTATTTACTTGATACCCTATTGGTATACCAGCATCTGAGAGCTGCCTCATCATTTTGGAGTCGATGGTCATTTCTCTCGTCTCTATAGCATTAGCTTCCGGAGACTTGGACTGAATCAATTTAAGCTCTTCATTTGATATTTCGTACCCCTGAACAGTGAACTCGGCGTCTTCGTCTTCACCACTGAGATCAGGAGCTACAAATCTTAAGCCCTCAGATGTTTCAACTATTTGTCCAGGAATGAAAGTAACATGGTCCCCCGTTTCCATCACGCGACCTGGAACGAACCTGGGGCCTTCACTCGTCTCCACTACCTGGCCAGGTACGAATTTCGCCCCACCTTCATCAGTATGAATTACTTGTCCAGGAATAAACGTGGGCCCAGCTTTAGTTTCGATAATTTGTCCTGGAACAAATTTAGGCCCTTCTTCCGTTTCAACCGTTTGACCAGGAAGGAACTTTTCTCCACACATAGTGACAATTATTCTCCCTGGCACGAATTTAGGACCGTCAGCAGTTTCAATGACTTGGCCGGGAATGAATTGTTCTCCTCTCTCCGTCATTACAACTTGCCCGGGAACAAACGTTTCTTCCACCATTATACCAGGCACAAATTTGATTTCTTCCCCACGGATCAGCCTCCCGGGGACCACCTTTCCTTTAGGAAGACAAGTAGAAGTACCAGGGAAAAATTCAACACCATGCAGAGACTGGACGATATGTCCGAAAACACTGTTAGCCTGCTGTCTCTCTAAAGTGATTTTCGATATTTGTGATAGTTGTGACAATGAATCAACAGATTTGTTATCTATGTATTTGATATCCTCGATGGTTGCAGCTACTCCAAACTTGGGTTCTCCATCGACAACTGTGACAGAACCTGGAATGAATTTTGGAACTCCGTCGATAGAAATAACTTTGCCTTGAACGAATTTTGAATCACCGTCAGGAGATGGAACTGACATCCCATTGACGAACTGTAATTCGTTTTGATCATTACGAACAGATACACCTGGGACGAATATCTCTTGATCGTTTTCAACAACATACTGACCGGGTACGAATGTTGGGGGGGAGCCATCATTGGACGCTACATGTCGACCAGGGACGAAACTGCTTCCCTTCTCACCATTGACAGTCATTCCTGGGGCGAATTTCCAACCGTCTTCGGACCAATAACTCTGTCCCGGTATAAAATTAGTACCGTTGTCCGTTTCAATGACTTGGCCGGCTACAAATTGTGGACCGTCTCCTGAAATGACCACTTGTCCAGGAACGAATTTGTCTTCAACAACCTGACCAGGAATGAATTTGATGCCTTCTTCAGTGAACACTGTTTGACCTGGTTGAAATTTAGTTCCGCTGGGTGATTTTATAACCTGTCCTGCCACGAACTGTTCACCTTTGCTTGTTAATGTGACTTGACCGGCAACGAATTCCAACTGGCCATCTACATCAAGTACGCAACCAGGTAGCAATTTAACTCCTGCATCAGTGTTAACGACCACTCCAGGAACAAAAACACTCCCTGATGTCGTTTCGACAGTTTTACCTGGGACAAACTCCGTGCCAGAAGAACTATTGATACTTTGTCCAACAATGAAGTATTCATCTTCCTCTTTTTGAACCTTCACCCCCTGTACTTTCGAGCCGTCTTTCTCCTCAATATGTAGTGTACCTGATTTTATCAGTCCGGATAATTCAGGAATTTGAGACACCGTTGGAAGTTTATCAATCTTATCCGATAAAACGTGTTCAACGTTACTTGTTTTTTCAAGGTCCTCATCTGCCATATTCATCATATTTCTTATAATTTCCGGGTCTACATCTACTGTCAGAGGTTGGAAAGGAGCTACCACTTGTGTGGTTTCAAGGTGAGTGTATTCATCACTGATGAATGGCTGTTGGACCACACCTGGCTTAGATTCACTGAGATTAATATCAACAGGTTTTAGATTTATAGGTTGAGGTTGAGGAGGAGGAGTGTTATCTTTAACAGCATCGCTTGGAATATTGAATTCGTCCCACTTCCAGTTTTCACAAACTGGCTCTTGGCTTGTGATTTTGATATCGTTCTTGACATTTTTCCAACTTCTGACCTCAGGTTTTTTAGGTTTGACAGTTTCAGCGATAGCTTCCAATTCCGCAGCTGTCTCTTTGTCTTCAAATATCTTCCTGATTGAGTCAGTCGCAGCGGATTTCTTTCTCTTCTTGGGTGCAACAGAAGCAATACCTTCTCCCTCGTACAACAGTTTTTCCTCGCTAACTTTTTCAACACTTACATCTTTCACGTCAACTGATATGTTACCACCTTTTTTTAGTTTAAGAAGCACAGTATCAGCATCTTTAGCTAGCATAACATCTCTTACATCACCGTCTCTCACAGCGGCTTCTAGTTTAGCGGAAAATACGAGACCACATTTTCTTTCTTTTACTGTATATACGTACTGAGATTCTTCTGTAAGAGTATTCTTCCCTTCTAGAAGCTCTTGGAGACCCGGTTCATTGTCCAAACAAGGGAAAATATACCTGTAGCCAGCAATCACAACATGACGTTTTTCCGATTTCTGTTTCTTGTTAGAGCGAGGTTTTCCCACTAGTACTGGTATGTAGTGATGACTGGGAAGGCCATATGCTTTGCCAGTGATACGACAAAACCGTTTAGCATCGGCAGGTGAGATGGGCGGTAATAAGGGGAAATAGTTCGGTTTCGGAAGCCCTCGGGCTTTTCCGGTGATGCGACAAAACGAGGCCATTTGAGATGTTTAACGTTCGATCTAACAGTTTGCACGAATAATCCACTGGAAGAATTGAGTAACTGAAAACATGACAGCTAGTACGAGAACCGCGAGACCGGAACACGAACTTGGGAACTTGGCGGAGCGCACCGCGGTGATATTCGAGGGGAACTGTGGTTCGAGGCCTCAGATCAAATTTGGCAAACGGTCAGGAGGAAGAGGGGCGCTTGCGCCTCAGCCAACAAGCCGCGCCGACCAAACACATTGTAGCCCGTATGTCATTGCACTGAAGTGAAATAAAGACTTATCACACATTTCGATCGTGATTGAACCACTCATTCTGATATTGTAACAATCAATTGAACTAAATTCCAATATCTAGTATCTGTTTTGAAGCAGTTTGATTAAACATATATTAGGAAAAAAGAAATTTGCCATCTTCTCGGTTCATGTTTTTGGTAACAAGTCATCAATAAAGAAAGACAAAGCGTACGTGTACATGTCCTCACTCTGCACGTAAGTCATTAATTGGGAAAATAATTATTAGGAAGGTCGTTTGTTATAAATCTTCTTTGAAGCCTACCAAGACTAAAACAGTGCAAGAGGCTGTATGATCACATTGAGGTGGTGGAATAAAATATCCTCCAACATTGGAAATGTATTAAACTTTCCGAAACAATTTTCGTGTCGCGTCATTGGCTTTCAGCACTAATTTAAGTGACCATGTTCTTCTACCTAACGTCCTTGAAACTTGGTAGATATTAATGATATCTGTATAAAATATAAACAAGTTGGCTATTGATTCAACTTTGTAAGTATATGGAAATTTCTAGTGTTAAAACTCCAAACTACCAAATAATTAGATAATGGTGAAAAGCTAAATATAAAACACTGATACATAGGAGGAGAGTGAACACTATTGGAGGAGGTTGAGGGTTGAAATAGAGGCGATTTTGGCTACTATCATTGTAAGTTTAAGCTCAATCAAGGGTAAATCGCTCCAACCAAGGATTGCGATAGTGCGAAAGCCCGCAGGTGAACAATATACTGATTGGTTGATACAGTTTGACTTGAAATTTCGAAAATTGAGTTCGTTCTGGGTAAGAAGAACCTACCACCCTAAAAGTCGTCTTCCCTTTCTCTCCTCGACCAGACTTTTGCCCTTGAATCACCCCTAGTGACAATAGAATTGCTCCATTTGAGTCTGCCAAAGCTCATTCGAATCAGATTACATCGAGCAACATTCCCGATGACATACAATAGCCGTTCTCAAACTTTATAATTAGAACTCCTTGCATAATTCAGTTATAAGCCCTTGCATAATTCACTTTATATTATAAGTGATTCGCTTTAAACATTTTCCTCCATTTTTTATACACTTAAGTTGGACACATTCTGTGCATACTCTAATGGGGCAATATTTTTAATCGTAAGTAAACAATAAACTCTATACAAACAACTGCTATTTATTTTGGCTCATCCCATTCTCCATTGTTCGTAACTCCCTTAGTTTGGCAGTGTGATTCATAGTTTTATGGTCGAATCGCTTTGATTCGTAGTTGAGTAACTTGCTCTGCAACTTCAAGACCTTTAAAATTTTCTAGCTCACAAGCTTTAGAAAAGGTAAAAGTAAAACTTTTTCAATGTAGAATCCGTATTCCACATGTTTTAGGAAGGTAGGTTAGGATCTTCTCACTCACAAAAAAACTTAAATCCACAATTTAATCTCAAACAGTCTCTACTCATCAATCGATTTTTTCCTAGCGAGATCCTGTGCTGTAGCTATAACAGACAAAAATTTAAATGATTCGAATCGGTAGGTATTCCAATAATCGTAATATTAAAACTGATTATACAATTTTTCTTTCCAATGAACACCTTTAGTTTTCCACATTTGAGACTCCCATCAACATCATATCTCACAACCGTTACTGACTAACTTCTTCTCAATATTTGCATTCGGTGTTAGTAACTGTAACTGTTGATTAGGTTCAAGTAAAGAAAAGTTTCGCTATCTTCTATTTCTATATGATATTGATCGAACTTAAAATAATTTGAATCACGAGAATTCAGCACATTTGAGGCTAGACATTTATTTTCATTGGAAGGTATAACTGTCACTAATATTTACGGTAACGCGGCGAAAGGTGTTTATATAATCTCTCGAGACGAATCTCACTATACGCTGGAAAGGTTGGGTAGGCAATTATTTGAAGGAGAGTAGCGAGAATTTTACTGATGAACGCCTCGAGCCTCTTGGCAGTTCGGTGACGAATCTTTGCTCGTGGCTGAAACGGTGCCTCAAGTTCAACAAACTTGTCATAAGGGTTCCAGAGTGAGGCTTTTCCTCTACTTGAATAATAAATCATTGTTTAGAAAGATCGACCAGCCACAACGTGCGCAAAGCTGGCGACCATCCAAACCGTCGAACCATTTTTTTCGGTCTCTACCTTGCACAACATTTTTACAGCTTGAACTTCTTGTGAGGCTCTCTCAAGATTTCCAATCGCCCTTATTCCGACGAACTGCCGAAGTAGGGTTCTGAAAGTGTTTGGGAGTTATCTCAAGTGCGGTTGGTAAGTTGTAAGCACGATCTCCCTAGGAGAGCAAAGTGCCACCATTTCAGCGGTGCCATCATCCTGAGAGAGACTACGGCACCGGTTGAACACAATTTAGCGAACTTCGTAAATCAGACTGAACAAGAATGTAATCATTCTAAATACGAACATTAAAGCTTGTTCCAATAGACCATCTGCTGCACCGATGCATTGAAATTGAAATTCGAGCACTTGGTGACGTTGTCGTTTAAAATTACGGTTTGCGCTAGATATGGAATGCGGATTTTTGTCTTTTCAACTAATGAAAATTTTCGAAAAACTTCGGCTTCTCAACCGTATGTCAATTTAATAATACATAAAGTTTGCTGTGAAAACATTTGTGCCATTTACAAAGCCTTGAGTATTTGACTCAAACGAATTCATCAGGAACAGGTGGACAGTAGTCACTAACCTTGACCGAAACATGGATTGAATTTAATTTGGTTAAACCAACTTCATACTGAAGACACACCCGCCTACAACTAAATAAAAGTCAGCTAATCTCCAATTCTGGCAGTTTTGAAGTTCGAGGTTTGGTTGTCAAATAATGAATTCGCTACTGAAGCTACACTATATTGAGAACGTCAAAATTACTTGAAAAACTCCAAGAATGAATGCTTTCCCACTTATCATAGTGAAGTTTCACATGTGTATACGGACTTTGTTTAAATGATAATGTTCATGGTTAGGAACTAAAATTGTAGCAACGCTTTCAGCTAAAATATAAGTTGAATCGTTGAAACTTAATATATCGCACTTAATGAATGAATTTGGAAAAGGCGAAGCGACTACCACCGATTGTGTCTGGGGAAATAATCATGTCGAGCTGGCGTGGACCACTCTGTCGTTTAGCTATCGAACAATCGTGTACTATTATTGGAACCAGAAGCTCCCTCATTATCCCCTCCGAACCGATAGCGCACATGCGAACGCTAAAATTAGTTAGATCATTTTGAACTCAGACTAGTAGCTGGTGACAGAGTAAAGGTGCATGAAAAGAACAACAGGTATACATTCTGGGATCGGTGAATACGCAGGTAGACAGACGGTCACGGTTAGTTTAAATCATTAAGAGGGAATGGCGATACAATGTAATAGGATATCGTAATGACCACTTATTTCCATCACTTAATCAAAAAACCATCGTTTGAATTTATTTAATCAAACGATTATCCCGGATTAAATTATCTCCAAGTACGACAAAGTTAATATCCGTGTTGAAACGTAATAATATTCTAAACGATTACTCAAATAACTTATCATTCGAAATGTGTATGCTTAATTTTAGACATTTATATCGAACTATTTAATCATTTGAAGATCATCACCCCAAAATCATTAAGGACCTTATGGTTTGCCATTTATAATCAAATGTTCCAATAATATAATACGTCAAACTCTGCTTGACATTGACTTTAGACCTGTCGTTCCTTCATTTGCAAGATCAAAGTTGAACGAACTTGAACAGTAAATTTGGCCATCCAACAACGACTTTCAACTACGGCTCCCAAGATCAACATTTATTGTTCGGTGCTTCCATTTCAGTCAGGGTCCATCATGCTTTTTCCTGATCAACCATGTTCATGCGCACTGCTATAATACGTTGATTGTCAACAATACCTTGATGTTGGGATGGATACATTTTTAAAATGGAAACCAAATACTCTGAGAATTAGTAAATGAAAAAGAAAACATCAGTTTATTTTCTCATTCTTTGAAAAAATGTAAATATATAGTGTGAGTCTAAGTCAATCAAATTTTGTTCAATCCCAATCTCACTCTGGTTGTGCAACATCCTTGCACCATTTCTTGCTCTAAACTTTGTCGGAGCTACTCGGTCTATAATTCTCATTCGGTTTTCATAGTTCTTATATTGTTTGGTCCCAATTTTAGTCTAGTTGTCCAACAACCAGAATTTTGGCTTTTCTTAGCAGGTGGTGGAATAGAGTGGGTTATATCCAATCCGTTCAATCATTTCTCAATCGAGAGTTCTCGACCGATTCATATCAGTCTTTACTTGTTCAGCTAAGATTTTGGTTCAATATTTAAACATACCTCAGAACATTCCATTTTCGTAGCGAAAGCGTTAAACATACATCAGATTTTATTGACTTTTTGAACAATTTTCTTTCAACTAGGAATTTAGTCTAGTTTTGCAACCAACGTAAATACTGAATTTTCTATCAGGAAGGGGAATAGAAGGGGTAATATACAATCCATTACACTGCCTACTTTCTTGCATCCTCGTTTGTTCGATTAAGAATTAGGTCTAGTTTAACTAAATATTTCAAACAATTATGAATCGCATTTTTAGATTCCAATTTTACAATTGTTTATAAACTTATATAGTTCTTTGTACATTGATAAATTGATCGATGCGAGAATTCAAATTAATAGAAAACTTGAACATTTTTCTAGGGAACACAGATATTGGACCATCATAATCAGGGCATTCCATTATAACGTGTTCAAGTGAACCGTTAGGTGTTCTACACTTTCGCGACTGACCAGAGTTAAGTTGTTGGATACAATTCAGATATGAGTCACATCCTCTGCAGTTTACCCTTAAATATTGTGCTCCCTAGTCGCTTTTCAACATTTTTTCAAACCAGGGTACTTGTGGTGGCTCAGGTTGAATCCTCATCTATAGGTGTTCGTTTTCAGATCCGATATACTCTGTTTTCAGTTTTGAATAGTACGTTTGATTGATACAGGAGATAATCTCTTCAGTCATGACAAATGTATCTAACAGAGATCCTGTTTTTGCTGCTTCTATCGCTAATCTATCCGCCTCGTCATTAGGATGTAGACCAGGCATGCGCTAAATAAAGCCTACTTCTATAGTATGCAACTTGCGACGTTTGTTCAAAAGTTGGAGTAATCTTACTTTCTGTTTAGGGGGCTGCAAGACATACAGATGCCCTCAGTGCAAGCAAATCTAATACTTGTCGAGTTAATTGAAGGAAGTTCATGTACATAACATGAATTGAGCAAACACTTTCCAGCACGAACACAAAACTTGATCGTTTAGTTAAGGTTATGGGCATTATGATTACCTACGACGTGTAAGCTCCCTTGGGATAAACATGACCTAAATGCCACGAAGTACAGAGCATTTGAATGACGTGTTGACATATGTAAACTTTTTTTAAAATGAAATCCAAAATCGTAAAAGCTTTCGTCACTTAATTCTTTAAGTGTCTACCAGTGTTTGCTGTTTTCATGTTTTCCCCCAATGCGGAGGTTAGGAGGCTTGTATTTATGCAAAAGGTTGAATTCGTCTATCCTCCCAAATCCATATGATAAAGTATTGAATCAGGTTTAGTCCTTGGGGTCTCAATACGGATTTCCAATGGAAAACTTCGAAAAGTCAGCTCTTCTCTAAATTTGTTCGACTCTTCGCTAAATTGTACATCAGTACTGACATCTCTTTGCCTTTGTTAGTAAGAGTGTTCTGATACTGGGCAGTCAACATTTAAGCCTACTGGTCAGTAATGAGGTAACGTTTTTCTCGTACTTCTAAAATAAGCTGCATCAACTGACGCAAATCAAGCGGAAACCCAAAGGAAAACTGTCAAAAGAAATTGGCGAGCCTCGCCCCGATATTGTTGTGTGCCGACTGAAGTTAAAAGTAGGTTGTGGCCGTCCCACGTCTGCCGAGCTAGCCATCCTCGACGCAATTACTCTGTTCAGTTGAACGATTAAACCCATTAATCAGCTCGTTGAATTTAGCTGGCATCAACTCAAATAGTATTCGATCCTATATTCCTTCCTATCACACCAAATTAATGTCTATGCGATTGAATGAAGCCAAAATTCCTCAAGGTGTCTCATTTAAAAAATCAATCTTAAGGTGTCACATAACTAATGTTGATTGATGGCTGATTTTGAAATCACCACCATAATACTAACAGTAAATGTTAAATAGTATACCCAATGTCATTTTGCCGTGGTTTGCCCCGTGGGGATTGTTTTCTCTCTACTTATCCTTTCACTGCATATTTATGGAACTCTTTCCATTATCACTGAAAGACTGGGTCTGTCTACTCAATTTAGATCAATAATGAACATGTCATTTGGTTTTTTATAGCCGAGCCACTTTCCTATTAATGAACATTCCCCTTTAAAAGAATCTGTAAACAGTTTTTATTAGAGAGACGGAATGTTCCATCCAAGTTCGTAATTCTTCTATTGTAAATAAGTTTTTATTGAATGACTAATTGTTGTTGGATGATTTCTCTACCTTAAGACTTTATTAGCTTTTTAGCAATAAAGACATTATTATTGTTCTTATTATAATTTGCACTGTTCACACCATTACCTCAAGATATTTTCCATGAGTTAGTGGTATCTTGTTATGTACAACTAGAACTGTCGCTGTTTATCCCAGTTCTTTTATTAAAGGATGAGTGATGCCGGACTCACCGTGTTCACTCAACTAAAATAGTTCTCAAAAGGTTGTTCTGCGCTGTAGCGCTGTGAAATCTATGAATAGGAGGATGCAAAACAATGCAGTTGAATATTGCATTGAATGGACTCTCATCCTAGAAAGTCGACCTACTTGGCTTTCTAGTGGGCGATTGTCTTTCATGAAGAAGCCACGCAGAGTCGTTGCCAGCTGAACTGTCTTCATTGATCTTACGCAATGTTCAGCCGACGTTAACTGTATTATCAGTGATGCCGCATGAATAGACAGCTCCCGAAAGAATACAACTACAATGCTAATGATGATCACAAAGCCAGAGTCTTATAACGAGCACAGCTCTCGAAACTGTGGGATTTCACTCTAACCTTGCTAAACATGAAATGGGAAGATCTCTAGACAGTCCTCAGAGAATCAAACAGGTTCCAAATAATAAAGGTATCGGTGGGCTTAACGAGCTTCACGACTTGCAGCCATGATATGCGTATAATCCATTTGAATCTTTTCCTACCAAAGCTCTTTATTAATTACTCAAAAATAACTATGCTAAAAACAGGGAGAAACTGAGTTTCACACCTAGTTTCCAAAAGTCTAGTGATATTGAATATCGGCGTTTTTGATTTTCAAGTCGACTTTCGAAGTAAATATTCAACATTCCTCAATCATAAGTGAACAAATAAATTCTAAAATAAGATGTCAATTTCTAATGGATAACCATACCAAAGCAAAGGACTGACAAGAATGAAGAATGATTATTCTATTCACACGTAGGTCTGATAATGGAGAGGTGATGGTCAGCTGGAGAAGGAGGAGTTGTGCACAAAAGGAATGTTAACAATAACATAGACCTGTACAACTAGTTCCATTGTGCTTTGATGATTAAGGTTAGGAGAGGAAAATGTTGATTACCTCCCCAGCGTTGGAAGTTGTCCGATGAGGATGACAACACCATTCCAGGAACTAATTCGCACATTATTTTAGCATAAAAATGTATTAAAATTGGCGGATTGGTTTCGAGGTTTAAGCATGTGCACTAACCATGGCTGATCGGATAACAGGAATTGACAAGTAATCAAATGTCAACCCCTGAAAATGTGTACACCTAATTTCCATGTGGAGCTTAACAACTGTGGATCTACAAGTTAATTGTTCATAAAAACAGCATACACACTCTCGAAAAACTTCAACACATTGAGCGAATGTGGACCATTAGGAAAAACAATGTGTTTAATTAAATCTTTGCTCGAATATGGTGTTGAAATTCTGACAAAAACTAAACATGTTGCGGCTTTTGGAAAACTCTGGAAGCTTAGCAGTTTTAGAAGCTATTAAACTCTTGGCCAAATATTTGAGACGTTTCTCCTTTGGCAATGAATTTGGTTGAATGAATATTTATGGCAGTATGTCTCTTGAACATTCTTCTTGAGACAGCTTCAACTGCTCCATATTTCTTAGTGAATTTGAGAGGTATGATGTTGAGTTGTAAGTGTAACAACAGTGTTGTTGTGTAACATGCTATTGGTGGTCCAGAGATGGTGAAACTTTTAAATTGGAAAATGGACAAAAGAATAACCTGCATAATCCGTAAAAAAATCATTAAAATAGGACTGTACTTCGATAAAGATTTGCCGAGAATTGTCACAAAACGATAGACCGATTCAGATCTAAATAGTGGTGCGCCAAGCATTTTGTCTGCACACCAATTAAATACAAACATGCTTTTAAAAAGTAATATATGAAATGAGTGCTACGTCAAACAAACAACCAGGTTCTAATAACTCATCCACTGCCGACATTGCCCGTAGTCGTACGGAATAAAGAATGAATGCATCTGTTTTCCCCGGTAAATGAAACGTAGCCCTCTAACCAGTGCATCTAATGACGGAGACTTGGCTGAGGTTTCAATATAAATTACCTTTGAGTATATCTAGAGTGCTCTTGTAGAAACCACAGCTGGGTAAGCGTGAAATATATTGTATCGTAATTATAACGAGAGTCGACGAAACACTTCGGAGATGGGATATGGCCAGCAGATGCACAATTCCAAAATTTTAAACAGTTGATGATGGGTGGGCTTTCCGGCGTCGCTCTCAACGATTATAATTAGACGACGTCCTTTGATTACGCGCTGCAATCCGAAAATATTTCTCTGGCGTCACTCCCCTTTGATATGGGTTTTTAAGGAAGTTTCGATGCAGTTATAAACCCTCCTGAAGCACCAGTTATTCTAGATTTGAATTTTATGAGTTGTTTCCATTCCTTTTTGGCGAACCCTCCTGTCCTGGGACACTAAGTTTAGTTTGGCCCATTCCTCGATTCCTCGACCTCAAGGGAGATACGTACCTGTCACATTGGCAGAATGAAAGGAATGAGTGATGGTTATGAAATAAAAGCATCTGCCAAGTACGTTGGCAGTAAACTGATTCTGGCGTTAAGGATCGCCAATAACATTGAATATTACGAAACGCATGGAGCGTGTTGGTTAAAAAAAATATATTCTTGTTTATGCAAGTTTGGTTAACCTGTGCGAAGCACAGAAGAAATTTTGTAGTTTAAGGCAGATGAAGAATGTTCCATGTTGGTTGGAAGTTCTGAGCTCCATTTTTCAATCAATGAAAAACATTTTTGGAGGAAACTAGGAGGGTGACGTCACTCGTGTTTCAATTTTCAGTGGATTCACCAGATATAACGGAGAACAGATCGTCCTGAACATCAAATATGAATTACGTTCATTCCTTATAACTGAAATAATTTTATCGATTTTGAGCATCACCCAAACACAGTAAATAATTTTCAGATGATTGCCATGTGAATTTACGTAAAATTATGTTCCGAATTCTACTGTTAATTCTGATACTAACTGTAACCGTGTTTTGAATAAAATCCAGTCAGAATGGGATATGCAACAACGGCATGTAATTCATACTTTTAGTTAAAAAAGCTATTTGAAATCATGATCCTCCTCATTTCATTATTTTAAACGCAGTCTGACTGTTTGGTTAGTTTTTAAATACTCGTCAAGACCTCATCCCCTGTTATACTCGAAGCTGAAAACTAGTAAAGGATGTAGTTTACTTAAATCATTATAGAATGCGTGTCATGTGAGAGATTCCTGAGAGGTTAATAACAAATCAAACTCGTATACAGAAACGCCTACCTACATGTGGTTAAAAAGATCTAAATTTTGCCACAAAGCCACAAAACGTATACCACTTGTGGAAATTTTGATAGAACGAACCAAATTTTGTCAACTACTTAACTTGTAGAATATGTTGAAACTTTGATAGAGAGAATCAAATTTTGTAGTTGCTTAAAGTAAAATGCGAGTAAAAATTTTAATTTTGGACCAAATCAAAATCTTGGATCTTACGCAGAGTTGAGCTCACCACTTTCCCCTCCTTTTAGACTAAAACACAAATACTTGTAAAACTGTAACAACTTCATTATTTCTTCTTTTTTTCACGAATTCTGCTTTCAAAAATTGACGTCAATGCCTTCTGCGTCCCAAAAAACCTTGAAGACATTATCAGTTGTTTTCCTGGCAGAAAGAGGTCGTTCGAAATGGGTCATATTATTTTCAGTTTCACCCAGGTGTTGAAGGAAACTAGCGGGAAATGTTGACATGAGTAGGTACCTAGATAGTCTTTTGGATACGGCCCAATGGTGACGAGGTACGCTTAAAATATTCTATTTTCTTATTTTAAATGAGTCAAGGATTTGAAATATTAAAAATATGAATTGATTTAGATGCCTAGTATTGAATTCAATAATAAATAAGTTAATTGAAGATCACCCAGTAGCGTCATTCCGCATTCTGCTCAATTGGAAGGGCAACCATTCCATCATCTTATACGCTTTAAGAAATGTATATATTCAGCAGGGAACGTTCACGATTATTTCACGTGTTTCGACTCTGACGCTTCCCCATTTACTCTCTCGTTTCTGTAGCCTTTTAAAATCTGTTAGGACAAATAAACAGACAAAATCGACGAGCAGTGGTGTAGAGTGAATGTAAACTGTCTCTCTCTTTCTTATAAAAGTTATTTTTGTTTGCAATCTAGTTAAAATACCCACTATCCTCACACTGAAAAACTGCCTTGTAGTTATTTCTTGTAAAAAGTGGGGTTTTCCGTATTATTCCTATTGTTGTAGTTTAAAATACTTTTCATCAGACATAATATAAAACCGAACAGACATGGTCAGAGAAACAGACTAAAGCCACTAGTGAAAACGTTTTGCAAGGAAACGAACATCGGTAGAGTAGAATATAGGAGAATGACTTTAGTTAGATTCTGGCAAATCTTATGCATGCGAAGACAGCACCTCTTGCTGTCTTATCCCATTCGTCTCCAGTAAGCATTGTTCCTTAGTTAGGAAAATGTCATGGATATGAATAGTTTTCCCAACCCTTTTCTTGAAACAGCCTTTCCTGATGCTTTTTTAGTTTCAGGAGTATTTTCTGGGTGTTGTACAACTATCGTCTCAGCCCTGGGACGGTAAAAAATAGTCCATTTATCACCATCTTGTTATAAAAACCAATGGCTCCAGCTCTAAATGTGATGCTTTGTTCTGGTCTGTATCTTCAGTTTGTTTTCAATGACACGTATCACGTTTTTTCCTAATTCAGTGTCTTGATTTTCCGGAATATTTCACATAGTGCGTTTTGATTCCTTGTCACAAGCGCAGGCCAATCTTCGACAGCTGAGCGACGCTCCAGATTGAACAGCACCAAAGAAAGTGTCCCTGTATCACACCACATTCAACTGGGAATGTTTCACCTACTCCTCCGCCTTCTCCCATACGTAAAGTAAATCCTATATTGTTTTCGGATATGATGAATACCAGCTATTCATAAATATGACTGGTCGTCACTTTGCTCAATAAAATCGATAACGTTTATTTTATCGAAGATAAACAAGGGTCACAGATTCGACCACTTAACCTAACTAGCAAATGATACGGGATTCCTAACCTCAGGTCGTTTTGGCAATCCTGTACCCTCCGAACTGTCATTTAAAAACCCTGTAACAATTGTTTGGAACTTGAAAGGATGGAAAACGTGGAAATTTGGGGAAACTGGAGAAATTAGAAAATTAGGGAAAGTTGGTAAACCTGGAACTGGTGGGAAACCTGATCAAGTTGGAAATTCTTGAGTTGGGTTGAAGCGAATAGTTGGGAAAACTCAGAAAGTTGGAAAAACTTGGGAATGGGAATGAGATGAATGAAAATGGGAATAAGTATAAGGGTGCATTGTACTTACGTCAGCATCTTCAGACATTGTAGTGACGGTACGTCGAGAACTAACTCGACCACCCCTTGTAGTTCCTGTAATAAAAACGTGAAAAATTATAAAGAGGTGAAAAAGGTTAAAAAGTTAAAAGAATCGGCTACTTATTAGTTTGTTTACTTGACCAAAAAAAACAGCCTAGTTTAATTGATTAAAATTTTGATTTTTCCAGAGCTTTCCCACAATTGGAATCCAAACATGGACGAACTCGAATTCAGGAATAAATATCACACATATACTTTCTGATTTGACGTAATCAATTTAAATTTGGGATCCAAGGTAGAAGAGACCTTTTATAAATGAACTATTTCTAAGATTTCTTTAAACAGGTGCAAATAACAATCGGATTGGTTTTAGATGAACATAAATGGAAGGGTTTTCATTAAATTCACAGATCTTACTCCTTCTAAACGTACATATATTTTCCAATACCATTCAATGTCGGTAAACTATGTTAGAAGCAGTTTATAGTCCAGTTTCATGATTTGTAAATTTCCCCCAAAAAATCATCGTCGGCGGTCTTTTCGGGGTTGTCGTTCTCTCTTGAAGTGACCAATAAATAAAATAAATGTGTAAAGAATAAACGTCGGCAGTATTTTCGCACTTTGCTTCAGTTTCTCTCAATCATGAATTTTTAATTTTTTTTGGGAGAACTAACTAATTTTGATGACTCCATCATGCTGCGGCTAAAATACGAGTATAATCCAACACACAGTCAAGGCCACCTTTTAAATATAAGAACATTTTCCGAACACACATCGCTTTTTTCAACTGATGTTGTAAGATACAGAAGATGTCAAACAAAAGGATCATTGGTTACTTATGTATTAGATGCAGAATATGTTCCCGATTTTTCAAGTAACGTACGGATACAATTTTTGGTCTAAAGCCACTAAGTATATACTTTCATACTAGGCGCCACACATACAGCAATCACTCAAGAGTGAGCCATTTTTTTCAAAATCTCGGTTGAGTTACCAAAATAGGTTCGAAATGGCACAAGTAAAGGAATGCAAATTAAATATGGTAAAAACCGTAATTTGGTCAAATTATAATTACACAATAACAGCCATTGAAGGAGATAAGTTTGTGTATAACATCTCTTCGGTGTATAAGCTCATGACCTAGTGATATAATTTAAAGCCAAAAAAAGGGATCACCCCCCCACTCGGGCGAGTTGCCGATGAATAAACTTCTAAAATACCCATATTAACTCCCCTAAAAACCCTTAATCTAACACTCGATTAATTTTTACTAAGACATTAGGGATATCAATATCGTCAAAAAATGTCGATATATTTTTTCTTATTCTTAAGCATCGTTTTATTAAATCGATTTATCCAAGGAAAATATCGATATTTCAGTATATCGGTCATCGGTATTTTCTGCAAATTTTCATCCGAAGTACGTATGAGTCCAGTGAATAATAATTCATTATTGAATTTAATTCTACTACAGGTAAATAATTCAACCACCAGTGAATTCCTGTTTCATCAATTGAACGACTCAAGTAGATCAATAAAAGTTGGAACCATTTGCTCTTGATAATCTGAGTTTCAATCACAGCACCGTCCAACCAAGAGAGAACTCCAAGCACCAGTACTTAATTGGTACGAGACGGCGCAGTGGGTATACAGTACCCGCACGACCGCCAGGTCTTGAAGGTGGGGTTGGTCTTGCCCCTTGATATCCCCAATCGCCAACCTAGTCCGTGGGTGGTATGAACCTATCTTTAGCGGGCCCACTGATCCTTGTAATAAACTGTATTTTTACAGCTTCCATATGATTATGATGAAATTTTCAAGAAATATGCGTGCTGGAATCTAGATGGTAATGAGGATGTCAATATCGGCAAATAATGTCGATGTATCGAATATCGATATTCTTAAAAAGTATCGTTTTAGTAAATCTATATATCTAAGGAAAAGATCAGTATCTCGATGTATCGGTCATCGATATTTTCTTCAAACTTTAATCCCAATTACGTATGAGTCCAGTGAAAAATAATTCATTATTGAATTTCATTCTACTACAGGTAAAGAATTCAACCACTTAAAAATTCAATGAAACTTTTTTCATGATAATAATTATGTACAGGGTCCAGGGAAGTAAATTATCAATATTATGTAGAGTTGTAAAATCGATGTAAGTGAAGTAAGAAGGAAAACAGAGAAAAATTCAATCAAACCAATATTGGTTGTTGATAGAGGTGAGGAAAACCCTCTGATTGATGAGCTCTCCAGTTAGGGTCGAACTGGCTGAAAGCCAAGTGGAACTCAATGGAAATTATGAAATTATTTTTGAGCATTAAGATGTAGGATATGGTTCATATGATGATTTACGGCTGAAAAATATCGGGTCCGATATTGTGCATTTAATATTGATATATCGGAATAGAAAATGTCTCCCAAAAATATTTTGATATATCGATATTTTCTGGACATGCCTATAAGATATACAACTAATGTGCATGGGAGTGCAAGACACCCCTTTTTTGTCATAATTTCACAGTAGGTGATACAAGTTTACAAGTAATGATAGTTTAATTTGTGACTGACACCTCTCCAGTGCGTTTTTGCGTGGTATTTACTCAAATGTTTAACGTTTTACAATGGCCTCAAGAGCAGCGGCTACCATGAAAACAAATCCAATGTAATTCATATGGCACCACAAAACCCATATTGTTCCACAACCCATGTTGTTTGAGTATATTAAATGAGAACGAAATTAAATGTTAGGCGTTACGCTTGTCACACTTTTTGACTTTGAGCCGCTCAAACCAGAAAATTCGATCAAATCGAAGAATAACATAGGAAGGTGATGCTGGATTTCAACGTTTGTCTACGCCCAAAAGCTGCAGATAAACACGATGATTACTTTTTAAAGGAACGGCAGAGTCATGTGAATATTCAATCAACTGGACTGTCTAGTTCCAATATGTTGCTGCTATAGTGATCACGTTGTTTGGTACCAACGCTATCACTCATTACCGTGCTATGTATATGAACCAAACCACGAGGGGAATTAGCACCTGGTGGAATGATTGCTGACCACAAATTATCGAGACCACAGATGTTATAGAGTCCCGTCACACTATTACCATATAACGTCAACTATTTTCACCGTTATTCAGTTACGATTTAAGAAATTCCCGCATTTTTCGGTAGGTTTGCTGGTTGTCCCGAAAGACAGCTCTCGGTTAGGATATTTCAGAACACACGAAGGGGTATGTTGCTTGATGTCATTATTGGATAACAAGAAAGTTTGAGAGTAGAACAAAATAATGATAACTCAGAAATAGCTATCTACAGGGTCGTAGAGAGGAAAAACGGGGGGCGGATGTCTAAGGCTCCGATTACTACGGGCTCGAGTTCTTACGAAATCGATTGAACAATCGAACAGCTGTTTTCCAATAGAAGCGGTTACTATGGGAAGAGAAGCCTCGCCAGCACATTCGACAGTGCGATTCGAGCGTTCAAACGAGTTTGAAATTTTCTTGCGAATTCGTCCGAATCTGCGGCTTTTAGTCCGTGTTGGGGTTGGAACTGTGCCAGTCTGTATTTGGGCGAAATGCATTCGTGGAAATCGGAGAATTTATCGATCCTTTCCTCTATCCCCTTCAGTATTCAAAAGTTTTTGGTGTTATCCTGAAGTAGTGGAAAACCGCTCTGGTCAGTTCCATTATTCTTCAAACAACAAATGAAACTCTTCTTACGGTGTTGTATGGTTTTCAATAACTTGTCCCATACTAGCTTACCTTCGTATTCTTAAGTAGAAAACTACTTACAGTTGGTGTGAATTGTCCATGGACATGTATATGTATTAATTATTTTAGAAAATCCGGGTATCTTCAGAAAGGTTGGGACCGGACCCAATCGAAGGTAATGTCCCATGAGCCCTCATTCTACTGTCACCGCTGAAGTGTTTGTTACACCGGATTGTCATCCCTAATTACAATGACCGATTTAACTTTTTTTCGTCGGAATTCGGTCCACTCATTCACGCTAAATGTATATGTATAATGTTTTTTTTTCTGCCTTATCAGTGAGTTCTCGGATTTTGAGACCGTACAATGGGTAGTTCCAAATTGCGCTTGAACCCCTCCAGTCGTATTTTAAATGATTATGTAATGGATGTCTGTTGTTTACAGGGAGTGAGGGTGATGTCCGATTCGGGAGTCTTGTGTGATGAAAAACTTAGCTTTTCTGGACGTATCGAGCTGCTGGGGGTCGAGCGATGCATGTCGTGTGGTTTTTCAAGCATGAGGTTAAGAGCATTCCTACTGTTGTGTTCATGTACTTCGACTGTCTGGTCTCCTGCTTACTCAGTCCTAGAACGAGTGCAGAATAAGTTCCTCTGGTATTTATATTTCGCGGTATGATTATTTTTAATTCTATTTGATACATGTTACAATTAGTGATGGAGTTGTATTGCTTAAATTAATGGGCATCAAAATACTTCATACGTCTCTCTAATTGAGTGAAAGCCATCAGGGAGTGCGAATTATTAAACTAACGTTTACTATTTCGTAATAAACAGGCTCTCTACGCGGGTCAATGGTTAATGGATCAATACTATGCGCAGTCTGTATATGAACACCGTTATTCAAGAAGAACTAGATCATGTATTGGAAGAAAATGAATTAAATAAATTTAGAGACATGCCAACGTTTCATCAGCGTCGTAACGTTGGTTCGACCGCTGTACTGTATAATAGTATTTCTAATTTGCTCACATTCGTTTAAGCGACATTCTTCGTTCTCAAGGCTCAGCCTTCACGAAGAAAGAACAGATGAACCCGCAGCGATCTATTGGTCTCATTCGATTCATTGAATTGAAACGCATCAATAGCAATAAACCGTTATTCGTTGAAAATGCCTCTTCTTTTACCGAATTTCAACAGAAGATGAAGCTATTGCAATGGCTGTGAAATGTTTTAAATAATCGAAATCCGTTTTGAAGCAGTCTGATATGCTTTTTTAGACGATAACTCTTGATAGGATTGAGATAAAATATTCGTTCTTGCGTCAAAAAACCAAGCATTCTAAACGAAAGGTTGAGTTCATTGGACAACACTTTTTGAGCACATTAAACAGGGCAAATTTTGGAAATCGTACCGAAAAAAAATCATAAACAATGACAAAAAGTGCCTGGAACTTTTTTTTGTTCGATCAAGATTTTGGTCTGGTCTTGGATCATATTTCAGAACTTTCAAATTTAAATATGGAAGGGGATGAATGGGGAGGGTAATAGTGATAAATCCTTATGTCTTTATTACTTTCATCTAATTTTAAATATCGTATTTCATTCATAGATTCTACTGTAAGTATTGTATCTCTTCTAGTATTTAGATTAATCTCATCAACTAATCATTAACTGGGTTTGTGTTGCAGCCAGTGAATTGAGGATGATTCATATTTTCTACGACAAACCGAACCGACGTCCTTACATGTACATAATACAATTACTACTTTCCAATAAATTTGAATGGAGTGCTGGAACGTAAACGCTGTACGCCGTCCGGAGCTTTTCCCCTGAACTGCTGGACCAAAGTTGATGGAACTTGGGTCAAAAATCACAAACGGGTTCTAGTTTGAACAGAATTTAATCCACCCTCTTAAAGGGTGAATTCAAAGCGCTGAAATATTCGAAAGTCAGAATATCGGGATCATTTGATACGATTGTAATGTTTTCATGTTCGTTATTGATGGACGTCCCGTAAATAAATCGAATGATCGCAATTGGACACTTTACGTTCCTCCGCTCACTCTTCCTAATGGCAGAAAAAAGGACGTTAACACGTTTGTGAAAATGAATGAAACATGGTAAAAATCGCCTAGTACATTTTCCTGATCCAAACAAGTGACACAATGTTAAATCGAACCTTTTACAACTGTTATATATTTGCGGAACAGTGAAGAGTAGGTAGGTGTTTTACTTTATACCGTTAGGTTCCAGTTGTTACATTTGTGAGTCAATATACAGTATTTCGCTCTATTTTTTGGCAAATACAAATTAATTAGCTTTTATTTCGCATAGTGGGACTACTAAAGTGTTTATATAATGGACCACCGAGTCCGTTTAATAAAACATGGCTTAGTGATTTACGTAGAACAATACAGAAATAACTTTGTGTAATGAATTTGCGGCGTTTTTTGAATATAGCGAGACGAAACGCATGACCTGGCTCAGCTAGTATGGGAAATCTTGACAGGAAACAATGATCAAACAGGAGCTCCACAGACAGTTCACCGTAAAACCGTTGAGTTCGACGAAATGGACATCTTACCGATGAGACGGAACACGTCAGAGGATTCATTTGTTCATTCATTCTCTCTTGCGATTCTATATTACTTTCATCCTTTACTATCATTTTTACAATCATTTTCCAAGACATCACGAGGGAGTTGGAACCGGATTACAGGAGCTGCCAGGAGGTCGGGGGAGATGCCGGTTCCCGCGATCCATTGGAATCGAGCGATCGATTGAAGGCTATAACCACCCGTTCCGTTGTGAATTCTTCGGAAAAGGGGAACCTATTGATATATTTTTATCAGGTTTCAATTCAGCTAAGTAGAAGGTTTCAGTGTACATCACCCTATCAGTTCTTACCGTTGAATCCAAATTTGACTTCTATACAGCTCCATCGGGTCTGGATTTAACAGCTCAAAACATTAGCCCAAAATACCAATAATACCAGAAACTCAGAACCAGATCAGCAACAGAGATTGGGGTGTCTAACGCTAGGAAATCATTGACAAAATTCTGGATTCTGGCTGTTGCTATGATGACTGTTTGTTTTCGGGGTCGCTGAATCCAAATGCAAGGTTTGTATAGCTCCATCGGCTCCAGTTTACCTTTAAAGTAAAAAAATCTCCAAAACCATTGATCGAAGATGCCAACCCAACATCAAAGATCATCAATGATCTTGTTTGCGATTCATGCATCGATATATGAGACAGATAGATGTAGTATTTCATTTGTTTGTGGGGGTGTGGGAGTGATGAGTTTACGGGGTTACCTGGGTTAAAATGCTTAAATATTGGATACATTCAAGTGGTGAGCCTATTTTTTCTGAGTCTTTAGTCAGCGGACGCATTTGTTTTTATATAGCTTTGGGATATGAAGAATTATTCTTCTTCTCTAAAATCAAAGTTTCCACTAGCATTTCGCGCTTTAGACCATTTGGGCAACATTCGTTTTGTGTCTGCTTTTCTGCCCGTGGGCCCGCAGAACTTTGTAACATGCGTAATTCCCACAGTTTTCATCCGATTTGGATGGAATCTTAAGGGAATGTGTGAGTTAAACTGCAGATGGTCCCCTTCGAGTTTCATCTGTCTGAAATCAATACATCAGTCTGCTCACCAGTGAGTGCCAGAGTTATTTTGAACGAACTTTTCATTTTAAAAATGTTTACCAGAACAGTAGTTTAACCTATATACGATTACACCACTATTTTTTATTGGAATTAGCAAATACAGATAGATTCAAAATTTTGAAAGATTGTTAAATCATGGAGGAAATTACTTCCTGCTCTTCCTTGTGCTCAACCCGTTTTTTCACGAAAGAACTTGAAAAATCTACTTCCACACGAATCTATGATTCTTTGTTTTTGCATTATTCTCCGTTGTACGAGGTTGCACTTTATTCCATGTCCGATTGATCAAAAATACGAGTACTTATCATTTGATACCAATGACACAGAAACAAATATTGCCTCATTGCATTAATCGGCTAAAAAAAGACTAAGTGCAAAATAGGCAACACAGTAGAGCTTAGAAAGTTTTATAAATTTCAACGAACTAGTCGAGGAAACGTTTAGACCTAGTGGCGGAATAGTGCATGAGAATTTCAAAAAAATTAACCCAACCAATCGGCCTGCAATGAGTCATATTTGTTTACTGTTATTTTGGTCAGCTGGAATTCTAAGAACTGAATTTAAATTAATAGGCCCTGCCGTACAGTTCTGTCGCCGTTTTCGTTCTTGATTAAATGTTCGAGTTTATACAAATGAGAAAATTGAAATCATTAGGTTGACAATTATTTGATTTTGGAAATTCGATGCTAATTAATGTCCAAGATAGGTATTATATTGGTAACCGTAATATTATAAACAGGAGAGTTTTTTGTGTATGCATGTTACGATATAACTCAAAAACGACTCATACAGAATAAGACAAACTTCTTCCTACGGACTGTCCTAGCCGTTAGATCATACTTGTGTACTTTCTTATTGGAATGGACCACCTCAATCTATTTCACCGTGATTCGAATCCCAGTTCGTGCACGTGCATGCTCATCAATCAGTTGAATTTGGATTGAAATAGAAGAGGTGTGGGGACGAGCCAAACCTCGGAATCTCCGAATTCTTCCGAATCTAATCCACTGTCAGGTGAGGGCGACCTTTGAACATCAAACCGTCTAAAAATGCACCCAAGGTCGCATGGACTGAACCGATCTAAAAGTTTCGCTTTGACTCACCGAGGCGCGCCAGACTTATTTTGACGCCTGTGCCGCGGATGTGTCGTAACCGGAACAACATCCCACTTGGGCGGTCGTGATCATCGTACGGTACTATATCAGATCAGTTCCATTGGGCACGTAACGGTAGGAAGGAAGGTAGGAACCAACCTGATGCTTATAAATCCGGGAATCGATTCGGGAGGGAAAATGATTCCTAGACTTTTCTTTGTAGATGTAAGTTTTCCGAGTTGTTTCACATTTGGGCATTTGTTCACATTTCCAACATCACTAAAATGGCCATAACTCCCTTAACCGACTTTCTAAAATCAATTCTGAGTGCACCGTTGGAAAAAGCGCTAAATTTCCCATCTCCTTGGGGCAGAATAAGAAAATTTCAACATGAGTGAGAAGGTAACACATGAGTCCGATGACCAAATTTCGAGAATTTATGAAAAACTAATTTTTCCATGTTTTTCCTTGCTTATTTTGTAACTCCTACTTCCCAGGTTTCCAAAGATGTAAACAACAACAAAAATTTCACGTGGAATTTTTTAAAGAAAATCACTTCAAAGTGCGGGAAAACCAACCCGTGTTTATACCAAAAAGATTTGAGTTTTACGCACCTATCTTTTTTTACCGGATCGAATGGTGAACCTTCCACAGACCTCTTCCCTCAACTAATAAGGAATTTTGAGCTGAAAACTTGCAATTAGTAAGACCTTATTCGCAACCTGTTGACACAACCTTTCTGACCAGGTGAAAAGGCCTAAATATCCCTTGAGCGAGGTGGCCCTAGACATTCATTATTTGATTCAAAACGATACATAAAATCCGACGCCAATCTCATTTTTTTGTAGCAAGTAGGTTTTGCGGTATGACCTCAGGTTTTTCCCCATTCAAACGTAATTTTTCACAAAAAAATAACATTTCACAAATTTTTTTCTGCTTATACCGTTGGAAAGTTAGCATTCGTTTATTATGGGCGAGAGAAAACATGGGAAAAAGTCGTTTTTCATCAATTCTTAAAATTTCATCTCCGGTCTAAGTTGTCACCGTCGAAGTCGCGTAGTCCTTATTTTGTTCCTAGGAGATATGGAATTTACCACTTTTTCCAACGATGTCCTCAAAATTAATTATAAACAGTATTTTAAGGGTATTATGGTCATTTTTTTTACTCAAGATCGGAAACGAAAACAACAAAATCCTAAAAGTGGAACAACTTGAAAACAAAGCTTTTAAGCAAAAACGTCCATTTTTCATCGGAAATGACCTGTAAAATCCATCGCTGTACTTTCGACCACCGGATTTGTTAGACTCCATCTGTATGTACTAGTAATCATTAAATGATTGTGATCTCGTTCCCGGATTCATGATCTTCAGACTGCTCAAGATTATTAACGTTAATGCACTCTCTAGAATATCATTTTATACTAGTGTCTAGAATATACTTATGATCCTACGAATCATTTAGGAGGTAAAACACATTTTAGGAATCGTTCAGTTACTTCGCTCCATTTCATCTACATATTTCCCCATTTTTTTGTACCACGAGTGTATTCTCTTTTTCTGGATCTTTTCCTGGGTCGATAGCCATCTTACACATCAACCACATTTAGTGATTCAACTTTTAAAAGCCGTTATAAAGGGGGATTCCACTATTATTGCTCCCCCAAAACCAATGCTCAAATACGTCTTTTTGTTAGTTCCCCCATCTATGAATGATACACCAACCAAATGAACAGAGCCCTTCGCAGATTCTATTTATGGATTTAAGTTTGTGTGGGATGTAGATACATCTTTCCGTTTCTTGAAACTGGAACGCTGAGCAGAAAACTGAACCTTTCAAGCTTCTGGTTGGTCCAGGCGTATCGCCTCAGACTTTCTACTATCCGCGTAGTAAGAATAGTCTTTGCCTTTAAAATATTACCTCCTAAAACATTTACCCCTACCCCTAGCTTTTTGCCTAAATTGAAAAGTAAAATATGGCACCAACAACGGAGGACTGGGGGGGGGGGAATTTACATTCCTTATCCTACCAGGCAGAAATTCTTGTTCATCTGAGTAACCCATATTACCAATTGCTCCTCTATAGGATTCTCAATGTTGGAATTCGAAAACCAGCCTCTCTAAATCAAGTAAAAGTCAAGTAAGCCTCTCTAAAATTACAATGAGAAGAACCGTCGTGGTAATGCGGATACCTGCTGAACATGGTATGTCGTTTTTTACTTATGGTCTACATGGCTAAAATATGAAATAGATCCTTGCAGAATCGTTAAAATTTACGTGTTTCCCTCCCCTGGTCAGCCGACTTATCGCTCAGGAATTTCTCTCCCCTTCGAACTGCAGTAAAGAAATAGGACAAACCAGAAGAATTACTAAGTAAATCTTCTTCACAAATCTGTAATCACCAAAAAATACCATAAACCTGTATGCATAATACCTATAAACCGTGATTTATTCTTATTATTGATTATTGATTATTACTACCATTTTATGTAACCAATTACGAAAATCCACCATGGAGCATTTAGGAAACTATTTAATTAGATTACATTGTTCAAACAGCTACCTAAATTTTGATTTGTCCAACATGTTTCTGTAACTTGAAGTGTTGATAGGTTGACAACCTCAACCGTTCTATGATTTTCTGAACAACAAATGATTAGGCACATGATGTAAGACAACAGTGGTTTCTCATGCACACAATGTGATTCTCTATGATCTTCATGAAATATGCATTGCACAATTGGATGAAAATGAATCAGAAGTGATTGATGGGACGGGCAACACAAATTTGAACGATAACGGCTGCACAGAATTATATATCCGTATAATCGTAGAATGTATAAACCATAGCTGATCTCAAGGGTATATATTCAGCTGCAGTTATTTCATGAGTTTTATGAGTGGGAATGAATATTTTTACAACTGGAATATGAAACGTTCTTATGCCCGTCCAATGTGATTTTATTTATTTATTGTTTTATTTTTATTATTACTTTATTTTATTTTTTCATTCTTTTATGAACAAATCGCCCAAGAGGGCAAGGAATAAAAATACTTCTAATCTAAGTTGTATAAATTTGGATCGAGGTGGATCGAATGTTGTTTGAATTCACAACCACATCAGCTATACTTACAGCTCCCTGTATCTACATCTTAATCTTCAATGTAAGTACGAGTACGAACCATAAGCTGTCCAAACCGGAGCTGCTCTCCGAATTGAAGGGACAAAACAGACAAAAGATTGGCAACAGTGCATAAGCATGTCAAGACCCTGATTCTCCACGTTCTTTGCAATTTCCACGAAAATAAGAAAGAAAAAACTTTTGCAAGAAGTAGTTAACTGCCATTTTTACATAGCGTAATACGCTAATTTATTTTTAAATCTTGTATTCAAATTTGGCCAAAAAAAGCTGTGAATGTACAAGTTAAAAAATTGTTCTTTCCAGGAGGGCAATATGAGTGATGAATCAGCACCATTTAGAAAGTGACGAAATAGGGTGAGCGAGGTAATTACAGGGGCCCTAAAGCTATCCAGCTTTGCCAGAACGTTCGGGGACTTCAGCAAAGAACATCTACTGGTTTCGACAGACCATAAATTCCAGTCATTATGATTTGTTCGACTAATTCACTATAAAAACAAAAATTTATACAAATAGCATGTACATGTACATTATTTAACTGTTTTATACTTAAAAAATGAATTTTGTTGTTTCTTATGAGTCTCGTCTCATATCAAACGTCAAGACGGACACGGATGTAGATCTAAATGTGGACTAAACTCTCAGAGCGGGGGTTTTGGGCCCCCAGCACGGAAGTCTGTTGGCTTATTGCATTCAATCTAAGAGTTTTGCACTCAATCAAGGAGATTCAGCCCCTTGGTAAGGGGTTTGAGGCCATTGATTAGTTGTTCGCTTTGAATAGACCTCATTGAGGTTTGTGACCCAAAGAGTTGAAATCTGCAAAAGGTGAGTGCCCAGCACTATGCACACATAACCTGCATAGGATTGAACTTTGTGTGACCCCAATGCGGCGTAGGACAAACCTTAGGGGTGCGAAGCCTGTTATAAGGCCGACCATCCCCTAATGGATACGGATAGTTCTTCCTTTCCCCGTTTATTGAAACTGCCATTCCTAAGCAAAAACCTGAAGCTTTTTCAGTTTGGGGGGTATACTCTTGATCAGGGGTGCTCAAACGGTAAATCGCGAGTGCTTTTTGAGTAGATCTCGAGAAGAAACATTTTTTTAATAAGTAGGTAACTAAACTACAAAAATGTATTACTTAATAACACTGCTTGCGGCAAAAGGCGGCTTTATCAAAGGAACGCACGGTGCTTGTCAAAGAAGAGCCGTTTTCATGATTGCAGTAAATTCGTAAATATAGCATCATTTATGAGTTATCCTTTTTCATGTAAAAACATTGAGGAATTAGCTACTGAAGTAGCAAGTCAGTTTAATATGAACTCATGTTCTGTTGAAAATGAGTTGGTGCAGATTATATCAGATATACATCTCATAGCTACAGCATTTGATACAAATTTCTGGTGTTTTATATCTGAAGATAAATATCCGAATCTAAGACAAATCGCCCTTCAACTGACGGCAATGTTTGGGTCAACTTACTTGTGCGAGTCTGCATTTTCTGAAATGAAGATAATTAAGACAAAATATCGCAATCGACTAACTGACGATCATATGTCATCATGCTTGCGATTACCACTCAGTGGTTACGCACCATCTTATGGAAAGTATGCTGAGGACATGCAGTGCCACGCTTCAACATCCAAAGTCACTCCTTAGTTAAGTTTAACTCCATATGATCGCTTTTGTTTAAGCGTTTAACACCCAAACCTTGATTAAGATAATGTGAATTTTGCGGAAAGCTCATATCTCTGTATGCTACGGTACACCCTACCTAGGTAGGTAGGGTTTATCGTGTATGGACGACAACCCTGCATCACACATACTTCAGCCTCTCAGAGTCGATCGTAGGTAGTCTAAAAATATTGAGGTAGATCGCCAGCAGTTTAAGTTTGAGCACCTCTGCTCTAGATGTTAGAGGCACATCACCTTCAGCCCTTGGAAGGAGTAACTAGTCCATTCCATCACCTCCTTGAAATTTGGCGGTAAAGCCTGGAACCACTCACCTTCTGATATTGACTGTCCTGACGGCCCTTTCCCTCGCGATTGCCCCATAAGCAAAATGGGCCGTACGTTTTATTTATTTGTTTCTATCAAGGTGGGAAAGCTTTCTTGAAAAATAGAAAAAAAAAACACCAATAAGAATTGTTATATCGGTCTACCTCCCTGAACAATATCAATTACCGTGTGTTCGAGAATCGCTCTGATGATACGAACGCTGAATTTCAAGATTTTCATGACCAGGATTCCCCAATCCCGAAGTAAGATAGAAGTAAAAAAAAACTATGGTCAAACGGCAAACAACCAAAGGAACGCCCCTAATGTTCGAAAGGAGTACAGCGAAACGATCATTTAGTAGGCTCCTACTTTTGAAAATCATGGCCGTACATTCTAGCAAAAGAAGTGAGCTGAGACGTTTCAAGGAGAAAACGTTGTGAAGCCCTTACAGATTGGGGGCCGGACTTCCTTCAGATGCCTGGGAAGGATTTGGCTACAAAAAAGGCCAAAAAGTATACACGGAAATAGCACACTTCAGAAGTAACTAAAATGTTGGTTGATTGGAGAGCATATTTCGTTTTGTACGCTAATACGGATAACGTGGTAAAGCTATAGGTGCTAATTTAAATCCTGACTTGGTGACTATTGTGCTGGTTGTGCAGGTCGAGGTGGACTTGATTCCCGATACATTTCATGATTCCCAGATTCCACTGATTCTTCGTAATATTAGAATAGTTAATGCTTAAATACTCGAACTTGGATTATTTCATTGCTCACAAGTAATGTTCGTGTAACAGCAAAACTGCAATTTTCCTCAAATTTTAATGAAAATCAGCTTGATTGAATAACATTTTTCTTCATTTCTCTCTTACGTTACATTGGTGAAAGGGTTTGCGCATGTAAATCAACAACTTGGAAGACCTTGTGCATCTAGTTCCAAATTCAATTGGGAAACACAAAATCAAATGGGGGACAATTGATTATTGGTATTCGATCTACTTGATTCTGTTTATATAATGTTTGTACTCACATCCGTGATAACATATTTTATTAGACACGTCACTGATGTAGTATATGAGAAATTTTCCGATACTGGGAAAGTCTTCCAGTAACCTCATATTAGGCAAATTGTTTCCAATAGAAACATTGCATTTATTCACTTACTTCTATTTTAAATCCAAAATATGATTTCACCCACATGAAAACTCTTAATTAGTTTCATGGAATGAATTCTGAAGGAACCAATTAGAACAGAAGAAGCTCGTAATTCTATATGGAAGCTGGTAAGAAGGCATTCTATCCTTCGGTTTTCACTCTTGCTCAAATGTAAAAATCTTGCATCACTCGTAGTTTTAACAATATTTGTCTGGTTCTGATGAAATATTTAGAGGGTTAGTCATAAGATGACGTATCGTTTGATAAAGTGATCACAGGGTTCAACAGAAGCTAAGACATGAACGTAACATTGTACCACTAAAAACTGTCTGCACCCACCATAAGATATAGTTACTAATAAATCATATTTTCATTTTTTTGCCAGAATAATATGAAAATTGAAAAATGATATTCATGGTGCGTGTTAAACCTCCAAAGCTGCTGCCTGTTGAAATTGTAATCGATTTCAACGCTTCACGATTGTGGAGTCTGGGAAAGTGCGCGCTACGCCTAACTGGGCAGGTTTTCCTCTCAATAGTTTACAAGTATCGGCAAAGACATACAATTTATTGGAAAACCAATGGGTCGTGTTCATTGCAATCTAGAAATCACAAGTTCATCAAGTATATTTTATAACATGACTCGTCGGGCGTTCACGGACACACAAAATGTAATTTGTGACTCTTTCTTGTAGCTGTCGTCGATAGTAAAATAGCTAACAATTTTGATATTTACTCGTACAGGTGGGTAGTACTCATACAATAATCCGTTGATTCATGAGTACATTAGATATTGTACTGCATTTTATGTGGAATCCACGTGGTTTGCACCTATTCGGACTTGTTCCGCCAAAGGCAACCAAAGCGGTCCTCGAGTTGGGACCTAGGCCTAAAAAACCACAGTGAGACAAAGGGACTTATTCCAAACTGATTCGTAACGGTGGAATGGGCCATAACAGAGGTCAACAATTCTGACAATGAGTGGGTGTACAAAGCATTGGTGGGTATGGCTATTTCAAGTACAAACAGGTAAGTAGGGCTACCTATGCCTGTCACGACATCCCAAAGGGGGGCTCATTTGCATAGAGAGAAGCAACCTGCCTACCAACCTACTACCATGTTGAGGGACAGCTTCTTGCCATTTTAAAGCGAATTCCCAAAAAATATATTCTCGTTAATTTAAAAGAACACGTTTGTTGAATAATCGTTTTCCATAACTCACTACCTATAGTCTGCTGCCATGAAGCTTTAACCATAGAAGAAGCACGAACTTGAGATCGGTAACAACACAACTATTTAGTTGTTACTTAACAAAAGCACTTAAGTAAAAGATAGAAATCAGTTACAGAATCCTAATTAGTTCTTGACTGGTTTCATGTTTCGTTTTTCAAAATTTGGAGTGAGAGTGGCTGAGACATTAACGTGGAAGGTGAGTGAGAAATCAATAGGAGAAAGTTGGGTAGTTTTTCATGAATCAGCAGTTGGTTGAAAGATTAATAATTAATTCTATGTTAAAATGTAAAACTTAATTAAAACATAAAACCTATAAATATTAAAGGTAGGTAGTATTCCGACCGCTACTGCTCGAGTTGGAAAGGCAACTGCGATCTAGCGAAACCTATACGAACTACTTCTCCGTGGATCGCCGCAGCCTCTAGCGATGTCCACGAGAAACACAAGATGTTGAACCTAAACCCTTGACCGGAACGTAGGGGCATCTATCGGGAACCTAAAGAACTGCTGAAAGAACACAAGACCTACCGAACGAGCTAAAAATAACAACGTCCTTGGAGTCCTCCGAAAGCCTGCTCAAGTCTTCAATTTTAGACTTATGCACGAGTAATTTGACGATCGCCTGCAACTAGTTAGGACAGTTATGGTGCTCGTATAGTTTGACGGCACCAACCTACCTATTCATTTCTTTATTGCTCCCATCTTTCCCTCAGTAGGTATAACAGGCAATTCATTTATGTCCATATTGAGGAAACAAGGTGAACTGCAAAAAGAATAATTCGATAAATAGGTATTGTTTGAAAAGAAAAAAAAAATGGTTTTTGCAGAAACTCAAGATAAATCCATTCTATTACTTGAGTTTAAGAAATTGTTGCCCGATTCTGAGGAATTGCGAACTTTCATCAAAAATTGACAAAACATTGACTTCTACTAATTACTAAGAGACTGCGAAGCGAATCCTCAAGCTCATGTGCTATCTGAATATATCTATGTCAGATAATATCTGATGATAGATATCATAATGAAATTTACCCATCAGGTGGTATAAAAACATCTCTTGATTGTTCTCGGGATAGAAAAATACCTGTAGCAATGGATGATAACGAAGCAAACAAAGATCACAATCAATAAAACATTTTATGTCAATTCCAAGATTTAAGCAAAAGGAAAAATCCTATGAAGGCGATTTGCTTTCAAACTAGAAAGTTAATTATTGGTGAGATAACTCCAAAATGGTCTTGTAGAACGTAGTATTATGATAATGTATGTATTTGAGGAATTATTTCAATTTGTCAATAATTATTATGTCAATCAATAGAATACTGGAATCGAGGGTATAAGTGATTGGTCTAACCGATACTACCTACTACACACATTGTTTATAATTTTTTGTTCTATTTTTAATGCAGACTTTTAATTTAAATTTTGCCATCAATAATAATAGAGAAGGAAACAGGATTATATAAACGATTGTATGTAAACAACTTTTGCGTGTATACCTATACAAAGGTTGATCATCCAAAACGGGTTTCATATTTCATCCTTGGCTACCCTTGAAAATAGGGTGGCTAAGAGTGTAAATTTCAAGAAAATAACATTTAAAACCGTTACAATAACTATAACATTGCCAATCTGAGCAGCGGCTTGGATTTCCGAGTTTGTTATCCCTTTCAACTTGGTAGGCATGGGTACATTATGTTATCAGTGCGCAGGCTAAATTGCTTTGGTGCATTTTTTACGATTTTGGTCTTTCATAGTAAACTCTACGAGTTCCATGTAAACTAGAGCCCTCATTTCAACTGTTCCCGTTTTGTACCGATTTGAAAAACGTACAGTAAGGCGTGTTATAATATAACACTTTTAATCTTTTGTTGTATAGCTAAATAGGAGGAAGGTTTAGCAGTAATATCGAAGTAGACTAGTTGAGTCTCTTTTCTTGGTGGAACGAGTAGACGAATGCTCATAAAGTAGAACTTTTTTTGGAAAGCTTTCATTAGGATTATCAGTTGAAATATTATTTGAATCGGTAATACTTATAGGTACATCGAAGTTTATTAGACATTCAAACTCGAATAGATAGCTGTCATATCAATACTGACAGCATGAAATTAGGCAACTGCCAAGAGAAAATCTATGAAATGTAATGAAACAATTTCCTGCTCCTCACCAGTCGCAGACAACTAAACTCATCGTGTTATAAAGTCTATCGTATAATCCGTTTCGATCGCGGTAATTTATAAGATAATTTTGATTCCATTTCTGGTAACACGTGTCGCTCAGATTCCACGTGTTAACCTTCGTTTTACATTAAGATAGATTCATCAGAGGGAGCGAACAGATGGACTTGCAACGATCTCGATTGTCTTATTCGAGTTTTTTTCGTTTAGTGGATTTTTAACAAAATAGGAAATATTTGAAGTTTTCGACCATTTTCATGAATTTGATCGCTCGTACTTGAGTGAAGCCCCGGCCGTCAGATATCTTCCCACTTTTATCGAATTTTCCGAGAAAATGAAGCTATTGTAATGGCTCTGAGATTCAAATCCGTTTATTCCCACACGGACTCCACTCGGCGTCCAATTGGTTGTAACATCTAACCAGCTCAATTGCCTCTCACGCGTGGATGTTAAGGGCCAAAAACTCGTTTAAGAAACATGGTTTCCGAGGCTTTTGCTAATACAGGCAAGCGGGGTTTCATTTTCCTAATAATTATGGACACAAAATCCACTGGGATAGGTTGCGGGTCCGTAGAAATTAACCAGAGGTCCCCCCTTCCCCGCAGTTTCATGACGCAACTCCCCAACCAGCCCTCCCAATATAAGTTGGTATCCAATCCGCTAAACAAAAATGCAAAAATAATCGTAAGCACCCCTAATTTTACCTAAAACTAAAAGAAGATTTATATAGGTATTGAAAAACCATGCCGCGTGTGCCGGCGCCAAAATCACGGACAATATTCGAGTACTATTCAGATAGATAAACGAACCATGTTTAAATTAATTATTAGGTTCATTTTAATTTACTTTCCATCTACTGATGTAATATATTTTTGAATATCGTCACGTTAAACACTGTTTCAATCAACATATGTTACAATAGGTGTAAAGGCATTTTATGATTAGGAAGGAACAATATTGAGAACAATAAACTATATAATCTAACTAATACTCATAACTAGTATACTCAACTAGGCTGTCCGCTGTATATTTGAGGGAAATTTTACCATCTATTTTTATTTCGAAGTTAATATTAATTTTGATGGGAATCAACAAAAACATACCGCAGACGATATATGCAGTCAATAAGTCGGCTGAAATACGAAGTTCACCAATTTAGCGATACAAAGTTTGAGTTCAGTTCTTTTGCTTTGTAAAACTACTGGTCTGATTGTAAGTTCGGTGACTCGTCTAGGCATCGTTAAGCTGTTGTTAACCAGAAGGTAACAGGATCCATGATGCAAACAATAAAGAGCGTTATTGCAATGAAATGTATGTGAGTTGATGAACATTCGGAGGTCAGTAACCTTTTACATTCAAGAGCGGCCTTATCGTTATATTGTGAGGACTTGATTTTTCGAGGAGTTGCCGCTTGAAATAGAGCAGAGACCGAAATTGACCGTCGGGAGTGAATGACGGAGAAAGCCTCTGAATCTCTCCGCAATTCTAAAGAATCGCCAATGATGTGAAAGTTTGGATGGGATGATTGAATCGCACTTCACGAATGATAGTCTCACCGAAATCGCACTCTATTGAAATCTACAAATCTTGAATGTGGAGAGGGGGGAGGAGGTATCCATTTTCCCCAAAAAACTGTAACATTATTGTCTCACCAAAAGTATTTGTTTTGACTCAGCTGCTTCACATTTGAAGAATTCACAAATTTATAAAACTTGAACTAACAGGATTTTTTTTTTTTTTTTTTTTTTTTTTCAGAGAAAGAGTAAAAATGATTATTTTGCGGATAATGATCTAAACTGGAAACACGATGATGACCCAGGTAAGAACGTTTAAAATTCAATCCATAAGGGATTTGTCAAATTTGAATTACTACAGGGTTATGTAGAGCTGTTGAATTGAGATTCTCATTTACATTCTGCTCATTTTTGGAGAACAGTAAAGCAATTCGTGTATTTTAAACACTTAGCTCAAACTGGCCGAACGTTTCGTAGTTTTGTTTCTTATAACGAACTTTATGTTAGGCAATATACATTTTAAAATATAAATTATAATGAAATTCATGATACATTGCATTGAGTTTTCTTAAACTGTTCTTCAGTGCTAGCGAATTCCGGTAATCGGATTGTAAGAAGTAGGTGATTCAGGAAATTTACTATTGCGCTTTCATAAATTTTCGACCGTTAAAAAACTGTTAGGAATTATTATTGCGATAATCATCACACCGTTAGACTATATTCACACTTTACACAGATTAACTTAACTTGAATAATTGAAATATTCATCACACTATTAGACTATATTCACACTTAACACAGATTAACTTAACTTAAGGAATTGAAACTAGGAATATAAAAAGGGTTTGATTTAAGAAGATTGGTTTGGTTTGATTTGTAAGGAGAGCTAGGAAGTAAGTGCCTTAAACTAGATATTTCACACAAACTATCACTTCACTATTGGTACCGCTTTCTAAAATATGTCGGAGAAGGGGCAATTGACGGTAAAATGGGGAGGCAATAGAAACTCGTAAAGCACAAGGGCAGGATCTAACTAATTTTCAGAGGGAAACACCCGGAGTGCATTGGACTTTTGGTTTCCCAAGGAACGAATGAGAAAGGAGTGGCTTAGACTGAACGCAGGGACTTTCCGAGTTGTATTGTTTTGTGCGAGTGTAGGAGTGTTGGTATAAATAGTAAATGGATTAATGGAATGTTCACCTGGTAATCGAGGAGAAAATGAGGAATGGCCAGTAACAGTTTCCACGCTACATAGCATTGGAACCCTAACAATGACCGAAAAGCAAGGAGTTAAAACTGGGTTCAAAGCCCTGGTTTGAACAGAGATTATGTGGTGATTGATCCAGACGAACCTCCAGATTTCACAAAATAGTGCCGGCAATGAGAGTACATACAAATTTCAAGTTTTTTACGCATACATTTTAAACCAGTAGCGACGATTTGCCCAACCGCCATGAAATACTTGAGTTACTACTGTCAGTTTAACCTTCAATTATCGTTCGATTTCGAGCGAATTTAGGCTGTGGCTGCTCGAGCAAGAACTCTCGATCGATTCATGTGATTATTTTTCTAATATTTATTCAATTAAGATTTTGGTTTGATATTAAACATATTTCAGAACTTTCAACTTTTATTGAGAAATGGGGCGAGTGGGGTTAATTTTTCCATTTATTTTTGTTTACTGCCTCAATTTAGTTTAGATGTGAAACAAATCTAACACATTCAAGCGCTGTTCATATTGACGATCATCTTCCTTCTTTCTTGTTCAATTAAGAATTTCGGTCTAATTTTGAAATTTATTTCGGAACTTTCAAATTATTTACGAGAGGGAATGAATGGACGGGGTAATACTGATAAGTCGTTACATCATCACCAAGTTACTACAGATTATCGTCATCCTGTTTTCGTTCAATTAATAACTTGGTCTAAAGGGATAGTTCAGTTTTTTGTTCCTTTGATTATAAGCGGATTGTAAAAGACTTGAAAACCGTATCTTGTGAAAGTATGATCTTGAAAAACCGGACTTGAAGACTTCCATGTAATGCACGCGTTACTTACAAATATGTCATTGAAAATAGCTATATAAAAACTATATCATTTGCTACTCAGTAAAGATGAGGATCTGTCCAACGTTGAAATGACTTTTACATCGGCACAATAGTTTTTTGAGTTAAATCACTATATCGAGTTAAAACTCAAATCTTTCCTCGTTAGAGTGATAGTACAGATGTGCTGTTTGTTGAAATGATGTAACTATAAAAAATTGAGAAAAATATCCTGAACTGAATGATGTTATGAATGATTCGAATAAACCAGTACTAGTTGATTGAGTGTACACTGTTTTCAGAAAATGTGGAAGTTATTTTTCATCAACTAAATTGAAAAAACGTGAATGCTGTTTGATGAAAAACAATTAAGATCGCTAAAGTGTCAAGGGGCACTTAAATAGAAGTTCGGAGGAGTTATGATTATTTGCGGAGGGAGCCGTCATTTCATTTGGTGGCGACGTTCAAGTGAGAAACATGAAACCGAGCCGGGAAAGACTATAATTGAATTGGTGACAATCCGGAATGTAGATACCTCCGCTTTCTTCTAACCTTCATTCCTCCCTCCAAGATATTTTTGGGCTAAAAATACAAGGCTAGTCAGAGGGTGTGAGTCACTATTAGCCCCGTTGGCAATGCAAATGTAAGCAAACATTCAGGTGAGTTCAGTGACGGGTTGGAAATCATTTTAGAATTGCAACTGCGGCTTTTAGTGAAATTATAGCAATTACAAGGGCTTACTACGAATATATATTCAATTTCGAACGCGAGCAAGTAGCAACAACTTCAAAAGGGGTTTTTTTAAATAAAAACATGAAATCATAATAATGTAAACCAAAAAAATTTGTGAGGATTATATGCAGAATGCGAACAAGCAATAACAAAGGGATTACACTTAAGGATTAATATATCAAGAAATCGAAATCTCAAAAACTTCCGAAGTTAGAGGGTCGTATTTTGTTCGATTTTGATAGGCATTAATTAGTTCCATGGTTTGAATGAGACCACTCGGGTTGCTGCCCGATCATCCATTCGCTCGTCGTTTGAAAAACCTCATCTTCCGTTCGACGTGAGGTTTGAGGTAAGCCCACGTATTTTCATGGCTGGCGGCAGCCCACGTATTTTCATGTCGAATGCAAAATATATGGCGTCGCGAGTAACCAAGTTTAGATAACTTAACACAGACAACGTCTCATCTAATAAAGCAGTGGTTTACGTAGAAGGGCTATCTATTGCAGAAATGATAATAAATAAAGTTTTTTTTTTTAATTGTAACAGTTGAAAAATATGCATAAAACAGAAGAGAACAATATCAGAAAAATGAAATAAAATAATAGGATATGATAAAAGAAGAAATAATGTGTGAAATAGGGCTTCAAGAATGAATGAACTTTTAGTAAATAAAAGTGGTATCTTGAAACCAATGAAAGGGCTCTTGTGAACTCGAGTATTTGTGAATCCGTATGGAATCAGTAAGTTGATGAATTGTAGGAACAGGTTGAAAAATGATTCAGAGAGGAGTGAACAAGTTTCTAAGGAGGTACTGCTACTACTCATTTGTTTCTTCAAGTATCGAAAGTACCGGTGAGGGTAATGTAAAACTTCTTCCTTCTATTTCGCATCGTCTTCTTCCAAATTTCCACGTATACTTGGTATTAAAAAATGAATGATTTTAAAGTAAATAAGAAGGAGAGGAGGAGGAAGGTTTTGGGAGTAAATGTAAGATGTGCCTCAAGTATTCGGTATTTCTCTGTTAAAATGGGATAGTTGTTTGTTTTGAATTCATTCCGCATCATACATAATAAGTAGTACTGCCGAAGTAGCTTGTAGAAGGGTAGCTAACTTCCTAGCGCAAAAGGATTTTCACCTATTACCCCCTAAATGTGTAAGCCATCGGGCTGATAAATTTAGAGAATTCGTTATTTCAGCAAAGTCAAGTTCGTGTATGGGCCAAACCTACTACCACTTCAACAGCATTCACGATCAAAAGTGTCTAAGACTGCCAAGGAGGGTGGGCAGTATGGAGTCTCCAAAGAGTAAAAAGGGAATTGCACAGCAAAGAAATTACTTCCCCATTAGGTTTAGTGGAGAGCTCTGCTAAAGCATGTTCCATGTTTCATGTTTTAAACCTTCATTTTAAACATTTTGGAGCCCTTGCAATAGCTTCATTTTCTGAGGAAATCCGCTAAAACGAAAAAGGAAAGTGGGAATATCCATGTCTATCACATTACTGACAATAATGATTATAAATTATGTCCGCGTTCAAAAGGAAATAAAAACTCGAATCAAACGTTGTTTGGACCAATAAGACGATGACTTGCCATTCATGTATTTGGGTCAGCGAATTCCAAAACCAGCATTAACAATCCAAGCTAAGAAGAAGAAAGAAATTGCAAAAACTATTTACCAAACTCGATTGGTAAGTTTCTTTTTTTTTACCTAAAATGTAAATGTTTTGTCTAGATTTGACATTAGAAATTCCATAAATTCTGTCCAACTAGATAGGAAATTTAGCATTTTATTTTGGATTCAACTGGTATTGCATCCACGAGTTGTTTGTTATCAAGACTTGCACCGTTGTGGCATTTCCACCGTTTGGAATTCTAGTGAGGTTGCTTGTGTGGTCCCCTTACATTCTCTGTAGATCTTCCAGCTGCCTAGTCAATATTGGTGTTCTCGGTTGGCAATATACACAATAACTTCTATTTTTGGCACCTCTCTGAAGCAAGGCTTCATCAACGGAGCCTATAAGAGGGAGCCTAAAGTATTGATCATGGTAGTTTCGGGAGAAGGAAAGCACACAAAAAAATAAAAAATAACTAAATACAAATCCATTATGAAAAATCCCTGAAAAAACTTCGGGGAAATGACGCTGTCCCGCCTTCAATCCTCAACCAATTTTCTTGGTTTTTGGTTTTCGATCCCAATTGTATTCTATCTGTTCAACGTATCTCAGATATTTAAAATTCCATGGCGGAATTCCGCTCATACTGCTTACACTCGCTGTATTTTTGTTCGATTGAGAATTTCCGTCTGCTTTGCTCTTGCTGACAGGAAGGGGAATGGAAGGGGTGATAGCCAGTCCTTTAATTCGCTCGCCAAGAAAGAATTTTCGCCCAATTCACATCATTATTTTTTTCTATTCAATCAAGATTTTGATTTAGTATTTGAACATATTTCAAAACTTTGAATGTTGCATTATGGATGACTTGCATTATTCTTTTTATTGATATTTTAAGTTTGTTTGTTTAAACCCAATTCCAGTCTAGTGTGTAACAAACCTAGGAAAATTTGAATTTTATGGGTTAAGGAGTCATAGATAATCCACTCAAACGTTGCTCACACTGCTTATTGCTGCTCATTGCTTCTTTTTTGTTCGATTGAGAATTTCCGTTATTCAGAACTTTAGAATTTAATTAGGTACTGAAGGGGGTGAATAGAGGGGGTACCTAATAGTGAAAAGTAGTTATACCTTCAACATTTGTATTTTATTTTAATTCTAGGTGGTGTATTTATTGTCGTCATTAGGTGATCACATCGGCTAATTATTCGCTGTGTCTGTGAATCGAGGATAATTCATATTAATACTACAAACCAAGCTAAAGGTCGACATTGTAACAATGTAACCCATACATCACTTTCCAATTTGGTTGAAGGGCAAACGCAGGTTCGTAGAACCTTCTTTACTCACCGTTCAATTTCCCTTACGATTTTGAAGTGTGGCGCAATTGATTACAATGTTGCCAAATCATTTGAGATCAATTATCAAATCAAAAGTAGAGACGAATCAAAAGCATTCTTTTTTTTCCTTCTTGAAGTCAATTTGCTAGCCCTATAAGGTACTATAATAATAACTGCGCTCTTAAAACATCACGATTCAATATACATCCCGTTACCTCCAGTTTAGCACTCAGTTGGCTTAAAGCTCTCAGAAATTACGACGACGTTTTCTGAGACCAAAATGACTTTTAATGTGGTAAAATTAAACAAATTTCGGGGGCTAATTCCATGTACTGCTTGATAAAACGAAGAAAATCGTACTTGTGATGTGGATTTGATTGTATTAGGTAGTTTAAATTCAATAAATGCATTTATATTCATATTCAATGTATAATACGTATGCTCATAAAACTCTGTAAATTTTGTTTAAAACAGTATTCGTGACTATGATATCACCCCAATTCTGTTGATAACCATTTTAGCCACAGTGCATTGTGATAAGAATGATAGGGGCTTCCCGTTCGATTCACCATAAAAGTCCCGAAAAATGTGAGGGATGTTTGCATTTTTAACGGTTTCCATTATTTTAGGGAGATGTAAGTTATCAAAACTATTGTGAAAATAATTTTGGAAAATGTGATTTTGGGGGGAAATTATGAATATGCTTTAAGTCAGGTAAAAGATGTGAAAACGAGAAAAATATATTCATGTTGTGAAAATGATGTTATTCGTATGTGCACATATTAATATCTGTATCATAATCGTAGTCAACAGGAAACACACGGACACAAAATATCTTAAAATTAATTAATCAAACTCATGATTACGATTATTTCAAACTCGGACGACAGAGCTTATTGGGATAATGTTTGATACCATTTTTCTTTATTAATAATATGAGTGAATTCATGTTTATGAATCCGCAAGATGTGGTTTTACCTTGGGTAGTAATTGAGACCGATTTCGTTGTCGTGGACGACGAATGGTAGAAACTTCGGCTCGACATTTTCGTTAGTCCCTAGTCGAATCTGCAAAACAAATCATGCAAACGAACACGTGAAACGGACGTAACACATTCACATACAAACAATTGACAATAGACAAAACATTTCAATAATGTTCGAACATAACGTTGTGCAATGACATCTCGAGGGAACACGGTGTACCACTTGAAAAAATGGGATAAATCAATTTATTAACAAAATCATAACTATTCATATCTGAGTGAAAGCTGAAAATGTGGAATATAAAACACTAACGATGAATAGTAAAAAGTAGTCACTACGAATGACTAATGTATCGATGGCAAGGAAAAACGCATCAGATTATTTCACAAAGGTTCCCTTATTTTGGACCCCTAGATACAACACATTTCTTGACTTCCAAGTCATCAAAACGAGGAAAAGTTGGGATTTTAACATTTGAATTTGCACAGATGCTAGACAGATCTAGGCTAGAAGTTAGGACGAACTAGTGAAATCCATGAGGAAAAAGAGGGATTTTTACCTCAATTTCAAGGGGTTTTGTAGCCAGTAAATTGACAAAGTTTGAGGGGGGATTAAAAAGATATTTTAGATGTATGGCTTGAAAATGATGAACCAAAAGGAGGAAAAGGTGCCCTAAATGGACAGAATTTGGGCGAAATAAAGTCAATCCAAGTTTCTTATAAATTGTCACGCCATCCGATCATTTGCATTTAACGTAGGCAATATAGTGATCTAAACCAACTATCAATATTATTAATTTCAATATAAATGAATTGAAGGTTTCGAGGGTCTTCCGTCTGACAGCCCTACTGATTTTCTTGATTGCACCTGGTAAAGGTATTTAATTCTTGAACGTGGATGTTGAGCAAAATCTTAATTTCGTCAAAAGTTTTCAGGGTGGGATCCCACGACTGGCATTACGTAATGACTGTTTACTGACACTTCCGTGAATTAACTTGACATTGGCTGAGGTTTAACAAAACGCGGTACGTGCTTGAGGATATTGGCCAAACAGGATTATACCGCTGTCAGAAAGGAATATTTCAGTGAAGCGACGCATTAAACGTAGACGTATATTGATTTTACACAAGTTAAACTAAGAAGTATGAATCGGCACAGTTTCTTGAAGAGTTTCTTGGGAAAAATTGTTTGTTTCAGGTATGTTCTGCTTTCTAAAATTGACATCGAGGACATCGAAACTACTACTTTTCCCCAAATTAAACTATAACGAAGTGATATAAAGTTTATATTCCTCCTTCTTTCCCGTCAAGTTGGAAAAACTTGCTGATCGCGAAATGGAAATAATGTTTTCACACGATAAACACAACTTCTAAGCATTCAGCATTCGGGTCAACTTCTATTTTTAGAAAGGCAGCCATTACCGTCAAATGCTTTCAGACAATCTTTGATGTTCTGCGTAGACGTGACAGAACAACATTAACAACTTCAAAAGATCCGAGAAATGGAAGCTTTTCCCCCCCACAAGAATAGTGAGCATAGGTAAGTCCCAAAACGTGCTAGAGAGTCCCTGTCATAAGAGATTTGAATAGTTCAACGATTTGTAATTCATTCAAATCAATTATGAGAATTTTTATCGTTCGAATTTACTCTATTCCGATGTTTACTCTATTCTAATACCGAATTTCGGTAGTGTATGGTATTTATGGTTGCGAACAGTGTCCCTAAAACTGGCATAAGACCCAAAAGTCGATCTTCTTCATGGCTGAGCTTATGTGATAGTCTATCTTATTTCATACTGATTATCTATACATATAGAGTTGCGAACGTTTCAGTGGTTTTAATGGATTTTAAGTAAGCTGGATGCGTCGGATGCAGTAGGGGTGGTCCTATTAATAGTTTCATGAATAAAAACGAGTGTGCTTGATTAATTCCCTGGTCAGTATTTTGTACTGCCCTCGAGAATAAATCAACGTAACGAGTGGTAATATCATTGTCCTGTATTGTCAAATCTAAAACCCAATAGAGTGTTAAAGCAAATGTGGAAGGTTCTTGACGCTCTTGGTTTTCAAGTACTCAAGCCCAAAAGGTTGGCCCATCAACAACTGCATCTTTAGTGTGAATCGCAGCAAACTTTATTGAATAATATTTGATACAGACAAACGCCTCTCTTCAGAAAGGCTCACCTTGTGAGGGCCAGAAATCATACTAGATAGGACTTGCTGATGGGTTATCAGTTAAAAAGCCATATCCTCAAATGCAGATTGAAGAGCAGTGCACTACTGACAGCAGTTGAGAGTATCAATGGTCTAGTGCACTTTTTCATGCGAATCTTGCTAGTGTGAGGAGGAGGGGGGAGCAGAACGCTTGATGGATGCTGATTGAGGATGAAAGATGGTTTGTTGGCGGTGTTTGGGGTCAACGTAAACTGCCCCTCTTTGTCTCTCTTACACACTCCTTCCATCCATTGCAATGAGTCGTGTTCTGCATAGTTTAATAAAATATGTGCAATGAAAAGAATGTACTTACCACACTTCCCAAATTATTATTCAACTTTTCCAAACCAGCTTAAATGTCCAATGATTCTTGATGCACCACAATAGTGCCGTTTTAATAAGAATTAACCTCTTTAATTAATCTCATGGTCTTGAACTCATGTGTGAGCCAGGTAGACAGTTCTTGGAATAGGATGAGGAATCAGACTAAAGCCTAAGAAGTTAGATTCAGTGGTTTTATTCGTACTTGTCGATGCGCATTGTACTATTCATGAATCTAAATGGATAATTTACCCGATTACATAAGTTTTCGGTATTTTTAAATACTTTCAAGCAAGAGTGTTAGCCACGCTGGCATATTGACTAGAGACCAGAAAAATGTTTTGTTGTTGTAACACCGTAATTTCCTATGTCATCTGCTTGTCAATGTTAGGAAACATAAAGTCATCAACGTATCTTTTAGTACACGCCAAACGATTGGCTGCTTCCCCGTTGAATTTTTTCTTCAGACGCCACTGATAGCATGTGCCACCCATAGCTTCATCGATCCTTGCCGTTGGTATTGAATTATTAATAGTAACCGAGTAATTAGTTTAGGAGGAGCCGTCAATCAAGTATTTCAAGGAAATGATAATAATATTTTAATGTTTTGATTTTCGATATTACACATAATTATAACATAATTTTCCTAGTCTGGAATTGATGTGACGAATCAAAACCTGTACTTATTTTAGTCAATTCATAGGTGATGGAGCTGGTCCAACACAACCACGTTGTCTGGATGTATGCCTGCCTTCTACGTTTATCTCCAAAATCCTACTACATAGGCCTTTGTGTCTACATCCACTTCACACACTTCTGACGATTGACACGCTCACAAGTTGGTTGGAAATTTCATTTACTGTAGGATGCTATATGATATACGGTAAAACAAAATGCTCCTGCAAATTTTAGAGAATTCAAAATAAAGACTTCCTCGAGAATTTAGATTGCACAATGTGTAGTCTTAGCAAGGAGACGAATTTAACTTGTTGGTGTTCCGAAAATACCACCAGATGACGAAGAAGTAAAAACTGTTAATGGACTACTACTTGCTCTTCAATATTGAGAATCAGAATCAATGATTTATTGATTAATTTTATTATGAACAGTTGCAAGATATAAAGTTGGAAGTAAATGTTTTGAAATCAGAACCAATTTAATTGTTACAATTTAGTTTTAATTTAGTATTGTTTTTATCGCATGGAAATTTGAATAGATCAACGTACTGTGTGAACTCAACGATTTTCGTCAAGCAAAATTACCGATTTAAACCTCCGTAATACACCACATACGTAGCTAATAGGAGCGTTGCCTGAGAACGTGTCCAGATAAATGGAATTCGACAGACACTTGGCAAGAGGCACCACTTCTCTCTTCATGTGAACTTTTATTAAAGCGGCTATAACCCTGTTTGTGATCAATGATCGTCTAAATCATTTCTTGACGGTTCTCAACAGCAGGCCTCAGTACAATTTTTACGGCCTATCATTCAAACGGAACGGACGGGAAACCTTATGTCGGTAGTGTGGTAATAAATATAGACATGAAGAGTTGACAGCGGCTGTTGAAAGATATCAAATTACTTGGCGAAGCGATAGAATAGGACTGAAGTCGGCAATCGATTAACCGGCGTCGATACACAATAATACTTTGGCTTCTGGGACCTCTTGGAGAAGAGCCATCATCGGTGTAAAGTTGGACCGGCAATTAAGACACCGAGCGTAGGGGCGCCCTTGATCCAAATATCGCGAGTTAAGGTCGGTAGATGTGGACCGACTCAGTTCTGAATTTCAGATACTAGACGGAACGCGGATAAATTATATGGAAGATGCAGGAGACAATCATTGTGTGCAAGGTCAAATCGTTTCCCTGGCAAAGAACTTATGCTCTACATTAAATTGATGGATTGGTAGTTGGATGTAATGTCAATTAAAATTAAGTTGAGTTGATTATGACTTCAGCGCAGAAAGTGTCATTTGTAACATGCATTGGGCTTTGGAAACTCGATGTTTGGTTTTCCTTTTTAAGGGTCACTGAGTTATAGGTTGATCTCCTGGGAGACTATCAGTGATAGTTTGCCTTCGTTGGGCACTATAAATAATAGTTTCCCTTCTTCGAAAAAGAATCTTCTAGAAGAAGATTAGATGCACAGTTGACTTCCTGAAACAACTCATCAGAAACCACTCACCATCAAGCCTCAATTCTAAATGTCTGCTGTATGAAACGATGCGTTGTGGACATATGCTTGCGGACCCTGGGGTTTTTTCTTATACACACAATGTGTCATGTTTTGAAATGTCATCTCAAAAAACTACCAGGCCAAGTTGGCGTATGCTGAAAAATTTACCCTGGTTTGTTGAAAATTGAGCTCTCCATTGCAACATGGATATACTGGAACTCACATAAAATTACAAGAAAATGCGGATCTTAAGGATTTTACGCTTAATGTACCTCCAAAACTACAAAGAGACCAAGTGAGGTAGTAAATTAAATTTGTACAGCACTTCTGCAGCTACTATTGAAAACTACAAACATCCCACTTAATTACCACTTCAAATACTATTATTTAGCTGAATACCCTGAATTAACCTCCTAATATATTTTGTTAGTTATTATGTTATTTTATTATCTGAAGCTCGTCACCTTTCAATGACTAGGAGAATAAGTTTCATATTACCTATTCTTGTCTATCCCCACCAACTAAAACGTAAAATTAAAAATAACGACATATATTTTTATATGTATATGAAATCGTTGAAGGTTTTTCGAAATGTGAGCATTACTTAGAAAGCAAATTAATAAAAAGAGAAGGGATATACAAACTTGAGAAGACCTAATTGACCAATGAAGTATTTATGCTATAAGGGGTTATTAACCTTCCACGGATAAAGGTTTGCAAGGGTCGGCGCCCATTTCGATGCTAGTGATCTTTGAGCTTTGGCCGCCATTCATCTTCCCAGATACAAATCCTCCACGTGGAAAATAAACAGGAATACATCACGGGCATCTATCCAATACATTACTTCAGTACCAACCTGTACCGGAAACTTTCACTTTTGAAAGGTGACAAATCATTTTTTTTCCAAAATCAAAATTTTCATTCGCATTTTGAGTTTAAGACCATCGTGAATTACTTTCGATCCGTACCTGTCTGCAGAGAGTCTAGGGTCCTTGTAACCAGCTTTACTCCTCTAACTTTCATCAAATTTTGTTGAGAATTTCAGGGAATGTGCGGGTTGGACTGTAGATGGTCCATAATCAGCTTCACTGCTCACTAATCAATACACCAGTGTGCGCAGGGGAAAGTAAAATTATGCTCGGGTTGTATCAATCTCACTCGAATTAGGAGGGTAGTCAGGGAGGACCGGTTAAAGGATCTCTCATAAATTTCATTCAACACGATTTTTTCAAAACGAAAATGCTCTCAAAGGTGGAGCAGTCACGCGATACCATTAAGAAAAATGAGAAACCCATCAAAAACTATGCTGAATTGAAAAGTGGACACCCCTGAGGATCATGGAAGTACTGGATGATGCAGGAGGAAGACAGGGATGCAAATAAGCCCCATAAAATAACCGCCAAGGTTATAGCTCCAAAGGTCTTGGTGATACCAAGAAGTACTCTTGACGAGATGCCCAACTCGTGCAGCTTTGAGCACTTTTCCGGCACCCCACTCCGCGCCATGACACGGTCATGGCTATGACCTTGGTGTTTTTTTGGCCGACACTCCATTTAGCCCAGAAACCTCTTGCCTCAGATCATTCCTATCATATTTACTTATCTTAGTCCTCCTGCCATTGACACCTGGGCATTCCGGATGTTGATGAGGCTTGATTATGAGCAGCTCAGAAGGTTGAGGAGTTTGACACTGTTGGGTACGAGGCGCCAATAGCTTCTTGCCCGTTTCGTTGCTACGTCATTCGGAGAGACTGTGGCTTGCCCTCCAGTGCTGACGATGTTTTCCTTCCTTCCTATTTCACTCGCAACCATGTATTTTTGTAAATTTAAGTAGTTATTTATTATTCCTTTTTCTTATATTATTTTAATTTTAGGTACGTTTTTTGAGCAGGAAACTTACACTTACACTTCATGGGCATCTTGCTTGTACACATGGCTTTCCTGCCACCAGTATTGAGGAGGCGAAAGCTAGCCAACGATTGTAAGTTCTTAAAACATTAATTTTTTTGTTTACCTACCAACCTACAGATCGAAATCATTCGGTAAGTTGAAATTGATACCATGATTTCAAGTCACCCTCTGCTGCTATGGGAATTTTGATACAAACATGCTAAATGATGGATATTGGTTTACTGACCACTTCATCTTGACTAACGATAAACGTGGGGGCTTACCGATGTGTTATAGTCGGAGTATGTATTAAAATTGTTATGTAGCAGAAAAAGGCAAGAACGACTAACTTTCGCCCTTTGGTTTAGTTACTAAAGTAAAAACTACTCAGACACTTGAGATTGAAATACACTTAGCGGCATACTGGTAACTTCTGGATTCATGAATGCTCTTAGAGGGCGGTGGACTCAACCAAGGCAACGTTTAAATTGAAGTACCTTCTACTTTTTGAATTTTCTAAAAACACGCGTGTATGTTGAAGTCAGCTTCATTGGACAGATTATTCCTCATGCTTAAAACAGTTTGAATAGCTTTGCTTCCCACTACCTTATACAAACTTCATTCCCCAACAGGAGGTTGATGACTGGTGTTCACAATAAATTCAGATAGTAAATTAAAACGATAAAAGCGTATCTAGATAAAGATGTGTGACCATCACACGTAGAGATGTGGATATTAGTGCGAAGCTTGTAAATAAATAATAAAATTGGATGGTTTGCTCGGTTTATGTTTATTTACAAGTGATTAAATGTGAATTCCTATGTAGGTAATAGTAAATTGGTAAGATGGTAGGAAATAGACGAAGCAATTATGTACTAAAATGATGTAGTTGGTGACAACTTAGATTGATTTATAAATTTTATTCTTGCAAAATAGAAAAAATATATACGTGGCACAGAAATAAATTTCCTTGTCACAGTTCTGTTGAACTTGAAGTTATGGGAGACCATTGAAGAATAGCTCCTTCAATTAATAATTTCGATTTCAAGAAAGATTTACACATTCAATAGCTGCTAGTATTTTCAATAATTAGCGTACGCTTGATCAAAGCAGTTTCAAATTACCAGCTAGACTTCATACATCCTCTGAAATATCAGCGAACGGTTTGCCTGAGGTGAATCGTTTCACAAGGTCCAAAGCCCACTTGGGTTGATCATATGAAACCATGTGCCCAGCGTTGCGAACGAGAAGCTCAGTGAAATTCTTTACGGTCTTAGAGTACCCAGCGATGTCGTTTCCCACTCTCCACTGCTGCCTTGCCTGTTTACCATACTGGGTAGCTCCGCTCCATCTCAATTTCTTCAAGGCATTCACCGTCATCGGGTAATTCACTATTAAGTCCAACTGCCCGACGTAAAACAACACTCGATAGTTCTCCAATAGCCCTTCGATCGTTGGCTTGACTGACTTCATCAGCTCATTTATCAGGTAGTATCCGACCTTGTGGTCTAAATAAGAGAAAGGCAGACTCCCGACATGAATCGCTCGACGAAACAAATCTTTTTTTAGGTAATTTTCAAAATGACCGTAGAGTATGTCGTCTTGAGAATGCAGAAAATTATAATATCCGTTGAAATGAGTCAAGTTATTATATGTAGTTTTTGATTCACTCCATTCACCAACAATCATATCATCGAACTTCCGTGCTGCATCCGGATATTTCCGCTGTGCAATCAAGTCGACGATTTTTCCCTCTTGTTGTTTTAATTGATTCGTTCCAGCAACATCGGTTAAGCCGATCTGATAGAAGTAATTGCTATACATTATCATATTTCCTGGATCGAGAACTCCGTTTTGAAAAGCGATTCCTTTTAAGTTGATCTTCAGTAAAGATCTAGGGTTCATAGTGCGAATTCTGTCAGCTAACATTGTAGCGCACTTCGCACCATACGATTCCCCAAATATGTAGAAGTCGTTGTTTACAATTTCTCGAAACACGTTGAAAAACTGAATGAGAGATTCATATAAGTTATTAGATATTGTATTTTGATCTCTCGCGTATCCTTGTGTGCTGTTGGTGAAACTGAACCCTGTCCCAACGGGACTGTCAATGTATATGACGTGGGCGGCCTGAGACCAATAATATTTCCTCATTCTCAAACCGCGGTGTAGTTTCACGTAAAATGGCCCGTTTTCGTTGAAAAGTCCCGATAAGGCAGAAGTCCCGGGCCCGCCCTGAAGCCAAAGTATGACAGGAGCCGAGGCTGGGTTCGTCTCCGCCGGGAAATACCAGAAGAAAAGATTAGAATCAAAACGATCATCAACTGTAAAAAACCCAGAAAAGCTGGACACGTTCCCTTTTACTGGTTCGACGAATGAGGATTTTCTGGCTCCCGTCAGGTTCCCAGCTCTGATTAACGGTGTGAGGAACAAAGGATTGCCGGGAGGCTTGTCATCGGTCGCACTCACGATTGTAGATGTGCAAAACGCGACACATGTTAACATAAACAGATCGCACAACTCCATTGCAGGACTGTGGGATACTAAACCCGGTCGATTAGATAACGAACCGACTAACTACAAGGTTTCTTTCCAGTAATACGAAGGAGATAGTTCTGACATTACAGATAAAATCGATTATCGATTATGCAACAACTACGAGTCTAGTAAGTATCAACTTTTTTCCAATTCGATTTCTAATAGGGAGGTATATGCTGATCCCAAGAAAGGCCTACTTAGTTTGAATAAAATTAAATTGTTTTAAACTAGATTGAGACGTTTTTTATCCCTATGCGGGGAACTCAACTATCCCCTGAGTTTTCAGTACACTCCTACCCCCCCCCCCCCCCCACGGGACTTAATAGAACCAACCACAAAAAGTGTGCATAAAAACCAGTTTGAAACTGATTGTATTTAGGAGCTAAAAAACTTGAGAATTTGGAAGATCGGCTGAATTTAGTATAGAAATAGCCCAATTTGAAAGAAACTCACGGGAGTTGAATAATTTTTAGATGCAAGTAGGCGAACATGATATCAGGAACTTTCTCTACAGCTCATTTTCTGTTGTAGAATCATTGAACAAGTTCGCAACCGATAAATACTCGTAAATTCGAAGATAGGCAATCTAATCTGCCAACTTCTCTTTTTATCCTAAAGTCAAGTCAATTTTGATGAAAATTTAGTTCCATTCAAATCTGGTTGGTTATTGCATGACTCCTTACAATCATCTACCCATCCATAGATGTCGGATTTTGGCCGTTGGTGGTGCCTTCTAAATCAAATCAACATTGCAGTTGATCTGCTTAGCTACAGAATATTTAACATAAATTTAATACAAGTTTCTGTATTACAATAATTTTGAGACAGAAACTTGTATTTAATCGATGTTACAATATTCTGTAATTAAGTACAGTTATTGTAGTACAAAACTGCGCTTCCAAAGTCGAGCCCTTGTCGCTGTTGACGACTGTGACGACTTGAAAAGTTATTCCTCACTTTGCGATCTTTTTTGGGTTGTAAGATGCCATTAGCCGACCTCAGATCACGTTTTCAAGGCAACAGAATAGTTCCCTAATTACTGCAAATTAGACGCGCAATTAGATGGCGACAAAATCAACTAAAATTAATTAAACTCTACATTATACAATATTAACTGCATTGACCGTTGTATTAGTTCCACCAACGATCCGAATGCGAATAAATTTATATGAGACTTCTCCGGCTACACTGCTCATTTCCAGGAAATGTTATTGTGGTAAATATCAACTTTTGAGATAAGCGTAAACTCATCCTTGTTGTCTTATTGCGGATTAACAGTCACCTTGTAATCCCAATAGGATTCGAAATTGGAGTTCAGTTGTTTCAAAGTCCAAATTGGGTACTTTGGTGATGATTCCTTCGCGTTTCAATCGGTCCAACTCCGCATTTACTTTTGGAACAGGTGCGCTAAGAACTGGGAGTGCCTTATGTAAGAGAGGATGCGCATTACGTTTCAATGGAACCCTGGCCATATTTAGCGAGGTTTTCCTACCCCTGGCTAAAATACGGCTTCGTACTTTCTCAAAATACCGGTCAAGATCTTAGGAGAAGGAATTTTGGGAATACTATCGCTGATATTTGCTGACAGCTGCTCATAATTAATCTGAAGCTTTCTGCACCAATCTAAGCCCATGATGCCATTATGGTTCCCCTTCACGACGTAAAATTTCTCTCTACCTCAACATTGACACAATCCAGTGAACTAAACGGGTTTCCCCCGTAAGAATTCAAGCAAAAATTATATAATTTATTTTATAGTCACTAGAGCACACGTGGTCAGAGTCCCTAGAACTGTTGTTTTCTGACTGTTCAGTATCTAGTTACATCGTGTTGAATGTGACTGAGAGTTTTTTGGGAATTATTTTGTCTTAGGGGACGTGCACGCTTTATATGACCTCTCCCTTTGCATTTATCGCACTTGGTCCCTCTATACTTACAGTTTTGTGATCATGAGTGGGAGCAATCATCACAAAGCGCTCTTCATCTCGTGATTTACCCTTTTTTGCAAATCTATACACTTCTATTGAGTCTTCACTAAGAGGCGGTGTAGATGAACGTAGATGAATGTAATTCGACGCAAACTCTGCAGCTTGGTTCAACTATACGTTTGCTATCCCTAGAATTTCCAATTTCAGTTCATGCCCATGGACGAATTGCGTGCACAGAGCATCCTCGTATATCAGGTAGCTGCTGGAAATGTGAAATATCTCACACTTTCTTAAAGTTCTGAAGTGAGTTCGTGAGGAATTCCAGTGTCTAATTGCAGCCTATTTTGAAATTTAACCCTTTCAGCAAGAGCAATGGGTTGAGGTGCAAAGAAGACCGATACCATTTCCTCCATTTCTAATGTCTTCATTTCTGGCTCCGATGGCTCACACAGATCCGTCAGCCTCTTAAGATTACATCCAGCAAGTAAAGCTAATTTTTCGTCCCTAAGAAGTTCTTGTGTAAGTTCGATTCTTTTGAATTAAAGGTCAATCGATCCAATATTCAATTTGGGAAGATCGTCTCTTTTACTATAAGGAGCACTTGCCTCTACGATAGAATCCTCCTTCTCATCACAATCTACCAATCAAGTTTTTATTCTTCTTGGCGGCGAATTTACGTGATGTTCACTTCATCACCTGCGATCTGTCTTATAAATGTACTTACAAGTACTTGACACAATTGGATATGATCAATTTACATGTAAGATAAAGAACGATATAATTAGTGTTAAAGAATGTAAACAATACAAGGTTTCTTATTTACATCAGACATAACTTTTGTGGATTGGGTGGTATCTGCAGTTATCAAAATTCATTTATCTAATTATATTTGTAGAGCAATTATATCCGCATTACATAAAAGTAATTGCAACATTTTAAAGAAATGAGATACATGAAGTATGCAAACAAATAACACGAGCGTACGATACATTTAGGAAATCAAGCTTAATTATATTTTAATCTAAATCTTCCAACTGACGAACTGTAGAGAAATGACGTTTGAATTTGGTCACAAAAAGCCCAAGTGATGAAAAGTGCTAGTAATTTAATATTCATTGGTACCATTCTCTCAAGATCCATCCAGAACAAAGAATTTCTCTTAAAATGAGTCCATCTCTTAAGAGTTTGTAATTTCTACTTTAAAAGTCATTATTATGTGTTTTAAAAACGTAATTACGACAAAAAACCTCAATATCAGGTGAAAAAGGGATGTATTTCAGTATCGAGTTTTCATGTGCCATTCTCTCCCAGCAACATTCAATCATATAAACACAGATCTAATATCTAATCATTAGAGCGAATGGAATATCCTTTGTTGTCCTGTGCCTCTCGGCCTTTTGTGCGCAAAACACTACTGGCACATATGTTCGGAACTGAAGAAAACTTGAAAAAATGAAAAGGCTTATTAGTGTCCTAACAATTTGTGACCGAAATGCTTCATTAAGTTTGGTTTATTCAAATCACGTACCAAAAAATCGATAATCGATATCAAAATGAAGCATTCGTAGGCGCCACTAATGGCCATCAATCTCGTTTGAATTGAAAAATTAAGCGAAGAGGTTAGCAACCGTACTCGCTTGCTTCAGACGCTGCTCTATCGATAGAAACAAATCGAAAAGGACAAGAATTTGTTTATTGATGCACCAAGTAAATTAGTTTCTCTAATGACCCTAGTGGTTTACATCGCAATTTATTGACAAATGGCTAGCGTGCACTCCAATATCTTGTTACATTGACTCAGTTTTTCACGTATCTACTTAGTTTCAGTGAAACGTTTCGCCACACATTCCATATAAAAACGAAATCAAACGAAAGTTGAGATGATTTTCAGTCTCTACCTGTTTTACCTATCAGTAAAAACTCAAATGTTGATCTATGCAGTATAAATAGCGAATCGGATTCCTTAGGGGGCAGTGCTATTTAGACCCGATATCCGGAACTAATAGGTCCAAATATACCGTTCAAACGCCCCACTCTCATCTGATCTGTGTGAAGTGAGTGGAAGGGAGGAGGTTCCCATCCATAAATGTCAGTGCCGATTGGAGCCGATACGTTCGCTTTTAACCGAAACAAAACGAACATCTACTCTTCACCCACGATTTACGCCGGATTTAGGAGGAGAGCAGAACCCACATCACCAACCACGATGTCAGTGGAGCCAAGAGGAGTATGACAGCTCCATTCAAATCCTAATATTGCACAGTGCGGTGCAACCAGGAATTTCTTCTCTTGTTAATGCTATGTTCAGAAAATCCTAATTACCGCATCCAAAATACACGTTCAACTTTGTAACAGGTTATGAGGTAGATTGTCTCGTTTGAAACACAAAATACTCTTATTAGCCTTTGGCATGAAGCCCAAATTAAGACAAAAAAAGTTTAGTCATATACTTAACATAATTACGTTAAAAATCCCAGGCAATGTGAAATAAATTAGTTTTGGGATAGCATAGTGGATCACAGCTCCACATTTGTACGGATCGAATGATCGAAAAAGCCGTTTTGGGTGTAGGTATTTTCTTCTTGCAGTAGAAACCCCCAAACAGTCCTTTTTGTCTAACCGAGAGGTTTCAATTACGTACACGAGCTTAACATTTACTCTCCGAAAATTCTATATGCCTAACAAAAGTCACCACTTTGACCTGACAGTTTTTTCTGGAACAGCAAATAACACTTAATCATCCAGAACGGTTGTAGATGTACTTTACGATGGCAGTTAAGAGACATGATACCACTCTATTTGCCTTGATTCCAAGAATTAAAGGCTGAAATGAATTAATCATGTTCAAAGCCTTTCTCCAAAACTGCTGAACCGAAGTTTACGAGAATTGATTAAAAAATTACCTGTGCTTCAAATTTCTGCATAACTTCAAAGGGTGAAACTTAGAAAATGAAACCATTATCCAAATAACTCTATGAACTAAATGGTAGTGTTGATCTAATGTTTCTCGAAGTGATGAACAACCAACTGTTCCCACTCAAAATTACATGTGTTGGGAAAAATGGTATTCATTCCACCTGCCTCTTGTTCTCGAGAATAGGGTAGTTTGAAGCGAATTGGCATGTAATGCATGGATTGCGGGGAGGTCCACAAGTTCAGTTCTTATGTGGATCTTCAGTTCTTATACTTCCAAAAACGGAACTACCCCCTTCATTCACCTCCTTTCATAATACAATTTGGAACTGAAATACGTATACCACTACTAAACCAAGATATTAATCGAATGTAAAAAGAATAACGAAAATCGGATGGGAATTATGGCTTGGGCTGCAGTTTGAATCGATCGGAATGGATTATCCATTCTAGCCCCCCTACCCCCCCGACAACAAAAATCAAAATTCCCTAGAGAGAGAGAGAGAGAGAGAGAGAGAGAGAGAGAGAGAGAGAGAGAGAGAGAGAGAGAGAGAGAGAGAGAGAGAGAGAGAGAGAGAGAGAGAGAGAGAGAGAGAGAGAGAGAGAGAGAGAGAGAGAGAGAGAGAGAGAGAGAGAGAGAGAGAGAGAGAGAGAGAGAGAGAGAGAGAGAGAGAGAGAGAGAGAGAGAGAGAGAGAGAGAGAGAGAGAGAGAGAGAGAGAGAGAGAGAGAGAGAGAGAGAGAGAGAGAGAGAGAGAGAGAGAGAGAGAGAGAGAGAGAGAGAGAGAGAGAGAGAGAGAGAGAGAGAGAGAGAGAGAGAGAGAGAGAGAGAGAGAGAGAGAGAGAGAGAGAGAGAGAGAGAGAGAGAGAGAGAGAGAGAGAGAGAGAGAGAGAGAGAGAGAGAGAGAGAGAGAGAGAGAGAGAGAGAGAGAGAGAGAGAGAGAGAGAGAGAGAGAGAGAGAGAGAGAGAGAGAGAGAGAGAGAGAGAGAGAGAGAGAGAGAGAGAGAGAGAGAGAGAGAGAGAGAGAGAGAGAGAGAGAGAGAGAGAGAGGGAGAGGAGAGAGAGAGAGAGAGAGAGAGAGAGAGAGAGAGAGAGAGAGAGAGAGAGAGAGTATTCTGCTATCCATGGAGAGAGAGAGCTAACCCAGAAGAGAGAGTGAATGGCCCTCAATGTCTGCTACTTCTACAAAGGGATGACCTAAGAAACCGTATCAATTCATTTCGTCGTGAAGATTATTCAGTAACAATACCAGATCAAGGTGAATAAGTTTTTCCTCTCCTATAGTTTTGATTAGGTGAAGATTAACCCTTTTCAACATGACCGATTCGATTAGTTTTAAGTACTTGATCAATTTTTCAACATTAATCCGTCAAGAACAAAAAAGTTTAGTCGTTGGTTTACGTTTCAAGATACGTAGATTTTCAAAATCGAATTGAAAATTTGAAAATGTCTACCGAACGCCGTCTACCCTACGCTCTCCACCGTTCGAAACTTTCCTCCGAAGCTACTGGACCAAAGTCTACGGAATTTGGCTAAAATGTGCCAGTAAGCTCGGTATCTTGATCGATCAACCCTTATGGATTAAACTATCGAAAAATCGAAGTAAAAAAACCATACGATATAAAAGGGTAGTTTTTTATTCGGATAGAATTGTCAGCTTTCAAGGTTGATTAACACAAAAATCAGGGGAGCAGGTGAAAGTAAGGACATGGAATGTCAATAACTACAATGGTGCAATATACAATACATGGACACATGATCATGGAATAGAAATTCACGCGTCTTCAAGAGTGCATTATCGAAAGTATGAACCAATTTGAATAAAACACCTACCTGACGCATCACATGTGGACACACGGTAATGGAATAGAAATTCACGAGTAGAACAAGTAAACTTAAACCGATTTAAACACCTACCTACAATTATGATATAAGTTTTGAAATACTCCATTTCAAAAGGAACTCTTGAAACTATGTTCCGATTCAACTGATGCGATTCTCACACAATACCAGGCGATTTCCACTATGTCCAGCACGTTCAAATTCGTATTCGTGTTTACGTTCTGTTGTCTGTCAAAGTTCTAGCAGTTAGGGGGAGCGAATGTATGAACATAAAGCCGTCCGGGTGGGATCGATCGATTCTTTGAAGGTACGTCTATCAATAAAAAGCATAAAAACAAAGGTATTATTTCGGAAGTTGTCGATGTTCTGATTTTTTAAATGTCAACCCTTCGGTTTCACCCATTAGGATCGACTGAGATCTGAGACTAATTGAAATTTACCGAGATAACATAAAAATACAGACAAAAAGAGTGCTTCCGCTTGTCTTTCTCAGCTGAACTGAATCTTGTGGGTTGGCGTTGTGGATTGTACGAGTATGATCACAAAGCAACAACTGTGCTATTTGGGCTGTAGCCACCCACACGGTCCTCGCGTTAAAGACTTTAAAGGTTCTCCAGCCCGACCGTCTACCTCACCACTTTTTCAAATAGTGAACATATGAGTGATCTCATTCGATTCGTGGAACTGATTTAAATTTTAATCAAACCAAAAACGGTGCATATTTTTACAGTAAGGAATACATAAATAATAAACCCTATCTGGGGTGTACCAGTAATCTTGGCATCTTGATCAGTCAACCCTAAGGGACTATATTTAATGAATGCTCTATCAAAAAATCTGAATTTCAAATGTTTTCGATAAGAGGGTTGTGTTTTTTTTTTTTTTTTTCAGATAGAAATGAATCCCGAATTTGATCGCACTTGACCATTTCGAATACTCGCTAGATTTCGATTCCCTCACCATTTAATAAATCATCGAGACGTTTTAGACCCGACGAGAACCTCCCTCGATGTGCTGGCGATGGACAGCAGTCGGGGCTGAAATATCTCCTGAAAAATCGGTTGGGTAGACGGTCGGGATGCGATGCCGTAAGTTCAACGGAAGGTCTGAGTTAGACCGCATGGCTAACGCCAGCCCATGTAGCATCGTTGTTTTTATTTATCTTGTCAAGTTTCAGTTGGATTTCTACGGGTGTTTTCGAGTGTATCTAGGAAGCATCATCTCTGGATGTAATTTCAGTTCTGGTTGTTTGGTGATCCACGTAGGAGGGCTATTGAATACAGAATTTCCGTTGTGTAATGTTTTGCAGCGTGGTTAAGGACCACCATCCTTATCTCGCTAGGTGACTTTTGTTGTAATTTTTTTCAAATTCCATAGTGTTTAAATTACCCTTGAATTCACAGAAGATCCACTATGATTAGCTCATTCTCCGTCAATTGACGATTTATGGATGGGTGAAAGAGCACCCATTTATGGATGGGTTAAGTGTGTAAGAGTTTGCCAACCCCATAGACCTCGATATGTAGTTCACCAACCCACGGATGTCTAAAGAACTCAGCTGGCTTCAGTTTTTCACAGACGACACAAATAACAAACAATTAAGGGATTCCACAATTCGCATTTGAAAACTACGCTTCTTAACCCTTCAATGAACGATTTTTCTTTTTTTGATGAAAAAATCGTACTGTTTTCTACTGTGCTGAACACGGGAAGAATAGCGAACGAATTCTCAGATCAAATGTTTAACCCCTAAATTTTAATTTTGAAATTTTTTCCCAAATTCGACACATCTTGGTGGTAGAGCTCAAAAGTTCTGTCCTAAATCTTGGACATCGAGGTGAACAATCCTAAGATCAGGCCCCACATTATTGACTCCATGGTGCTCATGAACTTGATTCTGTTCTACACTATTGTACTATGTAACAAACAAAGTTCTAATAAAATAATAGGAGCAAACATGACCTTTGAGAAAAATTGTTTTGAAGAAAAAGATATGAATCATTCAAAACACTTACATGTCAAGAAGTTAGTCAGGCATTTTTTTTAAATATTATTATAATTGAAATCAAATATGATTATGAAATATTAATAATGAAATCAAATAGCAGTAGGTACTTTGCAAGGAAAACGTTGCTAAAGTCTACGTGAAATTCGAAATTTCTGAGGTTTATTTCACAAGAGAGGTTTGTTTGAGAGAAAAAATATATATATTTATATCCTTTCTCTATTGTGACGTGAAGGGATAAATTAAATAGAAGGCGGGGATGAACCGATAAAGATTAACGAGAATATAAATTTGTATTTCTCTAGAGCAAGATTTACTCGACAAAATTAAATAATCAATGAAAAAATAATAATAAAGGAGAATTCCTAGTTTCTCAGAGGTTGTCACAGATGTAAATTGTGGCAAGTACTAACAAAAAAAAACCGTACGTACAACTCCGTACCTATTGCTATAATAAGAAATTATTTTAAAATGTCTGAACGGCAACGTGGGAAGTTAGGCAGTCCATCCTCCAAGGTTTCAGCCTCAAACCAAAACGGTACGGAATGTTGATTTCGATAGAGGTCTGGCAGGGCTGGAACTTCGGAGACGACCGATTTTCCGAAGGATAATCGATCATGGAACGGAAAAGGTACGGCAGTCTTCCTCAGCTCAATCTGCTTGATTTCCCAAGAGCACTTTTTGGCGTTGAACGTCTTCCTCAAAGCAATCCAGGAGCAGGAAACTTCAATAAGGAAGCGAGACCAAACAGATTTAGGAAATAATTCCAGGACTCCAGAATTTAATTTTTTCGAGAGGCGAAACAGCATGAACGAAACAGGAACAAAAGAGAGAAAATGTCGTTTTCCGATGGGCCGCTTTCGACGACAAGATTTTCCCATGCAGCAGTTGGTATCAAAATTCTGTTGAACGGTGTTGATGAAGGTTTCAAAAGGTGTAAATAGACAGTGCCGGGCCATTGGAGAATGACGAATATATTATATGGATTGGAGAATTTCGGGCTTCCTGATTGGATGACCCGAAACCGTGCGATTCGAATTTGCAATTCAAATTTGGGGGCAGTATGGGATTTCTTCACGTTACACTATCCCATCAAATAATCCATCCATACACCCGCTCGTATATTTAATTTAAAAGGCCTGGAACATGTTTCAACGCAAGACTAAAAAAATAATCAGGAGAATTGGCAGTATAAGCTGATAGTATAGCAGTATAGCGCTTGATTGGATTGAAATTTCGCTTAAAGACTGCACTTTGGGTCTAGTTAGTCGAAATGCCTGATGCTTACGAAGTATGCAAAGAGATAAGTACATAAAATTTGAAGAAAACAATACACTGAACTCCAGCTGAAAATACCATATGATTGATTGTGTTCAAGTACGGTAGAAATGTCTACAGTTCATCAGCTTTTGGGCGATACGATTCAACAACATTATAACGTAATTTTATCCCCTATTTATCAAAATGATATTGAAGAGATCTATATGTGGCGAAAGCCTTTGATTAACTATCTCATTATTATTGGAGGGTATATTAGAGCGTTTCGGCTTGGGAAATTGTCACGTGCGATGGTTTGGCAGCTATTTGAAAAATTGTTTCTTCAAAGTTGCGAATATGAAAAGTAATTTTCACTTCTTTAGAAGCAACATCGAAGGTGTCACAGGGTCCGTTGGTGTTTCTCGTCTTTATTGATTATTGCGGAGGTCTGTTCAAAGATAAGGCATTATTAAGATTACATGACTTTATAGAGCTGTATCAATTTTAGATGTACTTGAAAAAATTCCATTCGAACATTCACAAGTGTATGTTCCAGGCTGTCTATTTACACATATTGTGAGATTTTCATATCACATGAACTCTGGCAGGTATGGGACCCATTTCAATCGACTCGGTATCCAAAATTACTTGAAAATTAGCCCCCTCACTTGTGTAGGTCAATAAAAACCTCAAAAAACCAAGATTTTTGTTCCATAGATCTTTGCGTATGAAGCGATCGGGCTGGCTAGATGTTAGGACCAACCAGACCACATTGTCAAAACAACGGATTTTTACATAAATTCTAAGCTCTTTATTAAAAGTAAAATGACAAATTTGAAGGCTTATAACAATTTTTTGCTAAACGATTATAAAGGCTTATTATTGAAAATAGTAAACTAACTGACCGCACCGTAGGGTAGTTGGTAAAATGTGTATTTTACAATGCGTAAATGTAAATTTTACACAATGTTTTTTTCAATTTTTATAAACCATCTCACACTTTATTAACAATTTTCCGGATTTGTTAATGTTCCCAATTTATACTGTTCAAACTTCTGCTACTTTTATCCCAGCGATACCTCCTTTGCAGAAGATGTCTAAAGATTTTGCTGCTTCAAAATGGAATTTTTCCATCACATCGATTCTGAATCGCAAATTTTATATTTATTTATGTATACGTTTCACAAACTATTTGACACTTCAAAAACGATTTCCGTATTTAATGATTTTCCCATCTCAGTCTGTCCGAACTATCATCCATGTGGCATTAGTGCATTTTTCACCTTCAAGCTCGAATTTCTCCATGAAATTAAGAATTTCCACATCAAATGTGCGACACCATGTTCATGTGTGTAAAGTTTTACCATTAATCGTTTAATTCATTGTAGCCGGAGATTCAGGTTACGTATTGAGGATGTTGTCGATTAACGGCCCTAGTTTATGTTACTGACGTGTCTTACATTTATTAGCAAATCGTCAGGACCTTATAACAATCAGTTGTAGCCAACAACACTCGACCATCATGTCTTTACTCACTTATTTAAGTCGAAAATTGATCCCCCTAGTGTTGCGGCTGACAAAACTAAACTGGAATTAATTAAGCTCCGTGTGGATCACATGAATAACATTGTCAAGTTGGAAGTCCCGCAATTAGCGGTATGCGTAAGCGTATTAGTTCCAGCAGTGGGTGCCCTTCTCCGTCAGTTTAATGTCATATACAACGTTTGATGGTTGTAAATTATGGGAACCCACTTCAATTCACGCTCGAAGAGTATACGCTTTCGGTATTGGGTTTGATGATCAAGTTCAATATAGAGAACACATGCAGTTAACGGTCAACATTTTAGTCCTAAAACCCATCAGGAGTCTTCTAACATTCGCACTGGATAGACAACCAACCTCAAAATTGTATTGTTGAGGAACTGGAAACATTTTTTGCGATACCACCTATGTGGTACATCTTCTACTTCTTGTACGACTCGTTCAATCCACTACACCGCGGATATTCACGATTGATGGTAAGCATTTGTGACTCTACTGGACCTGAAGACTGTTGCCAAGACATGAGTGGTATTAGAGTAAAAATGCTGACAATTCTAACAGAAGGGTTTGTTATTTGTTTATGGAGGATATTGTTGTTGGAGGGTCAATTTAAGGTTCAGAAATTGTAAATATTTGCTTGGGGTGAATTTCTACGGAACTGAAACACATTCCAGGTGATTTTGCTTCCAAAATTACGAGGAAATGGACCCCAACTTCTCTAGGCTGCCTAAAAGTTAGGACCAACCAGAAACCACGTGGAGTCTACGTGTGGAAGAATGGATCAATGGGTTTATGGCCCGTATGGCAATGCCTTACTTATTAGCAGTGGACGACAGACAGACATTGTAGAGTTCGAACGCACTTTGCACGTTGAAACGTAAAATGACAAAGCTAGAGGCTTTTAAGGGGGGGGGGGGGGAGGCTATAAAAATATTTGCTATACAAATACAGAGGGTTTTTTTATTGAAGAAAACTTTATTATTAATTAATAATATCACACTTGTGCGATTAAATATGGGTCTCAATTTACCATGAAACATGATTAAGGACGCAATCCTACGATTGTTAATATACAGAGGGTTAACATTCAAAATAATAAACCGGAATCACCAATCCTGAAGAGCAATGTAACTGTGTAACTGCGGTATAAGTCCAAATTTGGAATCTTTGAACACACAGAAACAAATAATCGACAGTGACAGTTCACTTTTCCCATAGCAATAAAAGAAGTCTAAGGTTGGAAAATTTAACTGCGGGATGTTAATTCGAGGTTTGTTGATATGTGGGTGGTCAACGAGGAATTCGCTGGAAGACGGAAGTGTTTCATGGTGAATTTATGACCATACTGTATAGAAACCTCTTGAAATAGAAAAGATAGCCAAGAAGTTTTCTCAGCTCCAAGAAGCTAATTGAAATAGGTTGAGTAAGGACTTCACATTCAGAGCAACAGAGCTATAATAGAAGTTTTCAAATTAATATACTGATCTCAATGGTGATGATGCCAATATTTAAAACGTTCTCGATGATATTGGACCCAAACCCAGTGAAAAATATCTGCCAGGTTGAGTGGACAGTATTATTTCCTCACTTATTGTAAAATCGACGTACATAATTAATTTTAAAAAACAGTTACTAAAAACGAAATTATTGAATAAAACCAGATCACCAATATATGTATTTACACAGTGATATTCAAAATAGGGCAATACTTCATATTTGCGCATGTGCTCAACCCACTATCAATCCGACGGTATTCACCATTAACGGTAAGTATGGGACCAATTAAGCCTAACTGCCGCAATCCCTGACAATTTCATCAAAATCCGAACGGAGTCCATCCGTAACAATGAATTTTATGTTTGCGGATCCGCAATGGTTACTCCAACCAATCGCCACGATATTCACATGTTACCATGTGAAGACTTGTATACCAGACCCTCCACCCTTCCCACCGATTTGAACGAATTTAAACTAACAGATAGTGCATAATTTATAACTAATTCGCACTTGCGCCTGTGTATTCACTTCTCTGGAAATGGAAATGATGGGGGGAGGGGGGGATGTTTCCTTGAAGAATCAGCCATAAAAGTTTTATTTATGTTGACCGTTTCTAGGTTTGTGGATACACAACAGCTATTATTCATTGAATTGGTATGAAATGCATAGAGTATCATCATGCTGAAACCAGTACCCAACTCATTCCAAAGTTTGAACAAAGTTACACCACCGTACAAATCCGACGTTGTGAGAAATTCACGTTTGTTCATAAACAAACGCTACTGCTGATTCGATGGAAATGAAATGTGTACAGGACCATCAAGGAACTAACCCTCGCAAGCTTCCGTGCAAGCTCTGAAACGCAAAAATCAAGTGGAAATTTAAACTTCGAGGTCAATATACGTTGACTTCTTTCAAGAACACAAAACTCCATCCAGTAATGAGGAAGCGAAAATCAGCTGAATCATAAATAAATGCATACATTTCCATAAATTTCAATGCGGATAGCATTGGGAATCAAAACTTGGATGACACAAATCATTAACCATAATTTATTCAGTTTATTTTTGTTTTATATTCATGACTTTTATCTGTTCTCAGGTAGCAAATGCATATTAACGTCCCCAAGAAGTGTATAGCTCATGTTTGTGCCAATACCTCATTTCATTTAGTCACAACTGAATGCTGACGAGGTTACAGATGGATCACGTCAGATCTCCCACATTACATTTAATTTAGTTTGAACATCACGATCATCAGTTAACTGTTCCCTTGACCGTGTTCTGAAAACAACCTTGGCTGGTTAGGTTTTGATGTATATTAAATCAACAACGTTACTTGTAACATTGAAATAAATAAAATCAATAAAGAAAGAATATTCAAAATTGATGGTTGAAGCACATCAGGAAAAGGTTTTTTTTTTTTTGTTTTTCTTCAATTGGCATTAGCCGGAAGCAACAGCCATGAACGATTTTATTACAAAAACATATTATCTATATACATAATTAATGATAGTGGTTCTAATAATGAACAAGCTGCAAATTAAACATCAATTCCAACTTCGATAATAAATTTACAAATAGCTTCATAAACAAACTTCGATCTTGAATACACTATTTGATAATAGTGAACTGGGTTATCTGGGTGTTATGTCACTACCTTTGTTTTTTTGTTTTTTTAGTTTTTTTTTAAATAACGGAAAAGGTTCCGTCTCAAGAAAAGCTCTTTACAACGTGAATATTTAAGTAATTACATCAGCTCTCATTGGTCAAGAATTGAACTATCTACCGAATGTTTCAATTGATAGGAGGAATTTATAGGTAGTAATTGTGCATTGGATTCTTCGACATAATCGATTGATGTAATCTTAGCTTAGAAACAACTAAATCGACAGAGAAGATAGCACAAGTTTCGACCGTCATGGTTTTTAAAATCAAAATTGCTCTGCACGATGATATTCCAAGTAGAACTCAAGTGTTCCAATGGAAAACTATTCTGGCAGACTTTTTCCTCATACAGATAAATATAAACATTTTTAAGCTTGAGCGTTAAAACGGTTGAAGAGGTGAGATGACAATTGTGAATTTGATTATGTACACAATCCAAGGATCTGTCAACAAAAACCTGAGTGCCTACTACGTCCTGTTTTGTAGTACTTATTGCGACCTACAAGCATTTTCTGCTAGTCATCGACCTTTCATATTCAAAATACAATGAAATTTATGAGGAAGACGAGTTAAAATTATTTACGCGACTTCGGTTTTCTATGTGAAATATCCCACACCCCCTCTACACAGCCGTGCAGCCATGACCTTACCAGCTGATTCTTATAAGCTTCATGAGTCATTATGTCTCTTTTTTGCAGTGATATCAGTTTTATCGTGTGGACGGCTGTTTACTTTCAAATTTGGACAAATCAAAATTTCTGTTTTAGAGCAGAAACCGGGTCGGGAAAATATTTATCATTACCTACATTAATAAAGGGTTAACATTTTGTGTTTATAATCTAAATGCTTGAGAAAACATTTCCAAAACGTTGCTTCAGAAATGTTTTAAACCATTGCATCAGCTTCATTTTTTACAAAAATTACTTAATATAAGATAAATAAATGAATCCATTTATGGGTACTGTAATTAATTTATATTTTTATGGGTACTGGGTAATTGTTTCTCTTTTCCTACATTTAAATTGAGGATTTGACAGATTTATATTTGACACAAATACGAAAAGTATTTACGTAACATCTTTCTAACAGGATCGGAGAGATAAAAGCTGTATGTTACTTACTAAAATTTGGGTAACGTTCGGATATTTGGGTAATAATGGCACTTATACAAGATGAAATTCCAAGATCCAAAGATAATTTCGTGAGAACAGTTGTTTGCAATAATATTGAAGTTTTGTTCCTCTCTGATTTAGCTGCACTAAATAATCCCATAAATCGATTTGTTGTAATAACTGCAAATATTCTCTAATGTTGCAAGGTTGATCTACCAAAATGATAAAGGTGGAAATGAACTATCAATATTATCGGAGTTTCTTCACAACTATTGAAATTGACTGGCCAATCGGTGACAATTATTTGAATTGATCAATTGGTAAATAAGAATGGTATGCCATCTTTCAAGGTTGTCTGGTTGGTAGGACCGTTGAGGGTTTGAGCTTGCACGCGAAGAATGTTTAAGGTGAAATGCACTGCAAATATAATCTTAGTTTATAATTATCTCGAGTCAGTTGACTGCAGTTCCTTCCCGCATAAGGGACGGAACAACTCGATTAGGGGATTCACGTGCGATTGAATTACCCACGACAGGATTACAAGGTTTTCAATTCATTTTTCGAACACTGAGTACTGTAGGTGCTACATGCATATACCTACACCATCTTTTCCATGTTTTTGCGTTTATGATATATGAAATTGAACATTTTACTGGTAGTAAGCTTCTAGAGTGATGATAGGAGTTATACAAGAGTATTTACATCGAAACAGTTTTCAAAAGTAGCGTAAAAACACAAATTGATAATTGAGTTTGAAATGGATCCGAAGGCATTTTGAAGTTTGAAAGAAACTCGAGTTCCAGTATATAACCATCACGATGAATGATAATGTAAACACCAATCGGTACCCCCAGTTTTTCTTTGACACCGTAGATAAGCATGATATCATTGGGATGTTAATGATTTCACGAGTTGGGTAAAAAATTGAAAAGGGTATTGTCCATCCACATATCCATTTGTTTTTCAATCATATAACAAACACACAAGACAACATAGGTACTGATAGACAAAAGAGAAAAAAGTTTGAGGTTTCTACTTACCAAAAAGAAAACTGAATTGGAGAGAAGCGTGAAGCCCTCAACAAATTCTCGTTAGGGACTGATGTGAGAAAGGTACACAGCGGTGTCGGGATGGGAGGGCGCTAGTGTAGAAGGAGGGACGCTGCCAACTATCACAGCTAAACATAAAATCCCACGACAGATTCATTGAGGTGGACAACAGACAAATCTGACCTGCTGAAGAAATGAGGGGGATCACGAAGGGGAAGAAACTATGTAAATAACGACAATCGATGGTTTGCATTTTCCTTCGGAGTATGAATTTAATATTCCATTTATTATCACTCGATTTCGGACACGAATTCACTTTCTGTATAAAGATGAGGAGACTGCGAATCTTCTCATTAAACCGGTTTTTGGGTTCAATGAACAGTTGGATCAAATTTACATCAATCATGCCATCCATGAATGTGTAGGATTGTTAGAGAAGAATATAGGATGTAAAAAGAAATTTGTTGGAAAAGTCCGAAGGCTTCTTGCAAATACGGTGACCCTAATGTTTTATATTTGGATCGGAGGTCAAGGCTCAATGGAGATGAAAAAATAACCGAATTCAAACACGTTAACAAATAGGAGTGACCTAATTATGTTTATACGAATTGGTGACTTCCCAATTGTGATGGTTGGGGATAGCTCTCCTTTCAGTTTCTTAAAACTGCTAAGCCTGAGCATAAACCTGAAGTTTTTAGCTTCAAAGGCATCCTCTGGGTGTTGCAGACATATCGCCTCAGCCCTTCTGGTTCATTCTATCACCTTGTTATAAGGGGTGTCCCAGGAGTTATGCACAATCCGACTCCTACGTGTTGTACAACTCATTTCCGAACAAAAGTTCCTTCCAGCAATTTTTTGCATGAGGCCTCGTTTCCGAGTTATTCGCGATTAAAGATTTTTTTCGTGTTTCGATCTTGTGACATTAAAACTGCCATAACACCCTCAATTTTGGAGATGGCTCAAACTGTATGACACTGTTGGAAAGACTGTTAAATTTGCTCTATTTAATGTCAGAAAACATTTTTTTTTATTGCATTGAAGATTTGCGATTGCTGCGCGAAATGGCAGTTTTGTCAAAATCTTGAAATCGCCTGTTTTTCATTTCGCCTAGAAACCCTATTAACCCTAGACGCAGAACTGTGCAGGCCTGATAAAACGTGCGCCAAAATGTCAGCTTTCCAACGGTGTAGTCGTTTTGGTTTTAAAAAATATTTTTAGTTAAGGAAATGGTGTTTAACTGCAGAAAAACGTGTTTTCTGTTAAAATTGAGGTTTTTTCAAAAGTCTCGACGGAAAAAGGTTGGAGTCGGGATTTAAGTAACTTCTCTCGCTGAATCGAATGGTGACAACGACCTCTCAAGTGACGATTCAAGTTAGTTTTGTCGGATGCATAAAACCTGTTCGTTTGTGGACAGCGTCTACGGCATTTCTAAGCTGTCCGGCTAAAGTCAAGATAATCGAATAGCCGAGAGACGGCTATTGTTTGTGTTCATTTACAATTGATTGTGATGAGCGAAAAATTGCTAAGAGGCATTTTTGTTCGGAAATGAGTTGTAGAACACGTAGGAGTTGGATTGTGCATAACTCCTGGGACACCCTGTACAACTAAGATAGACCTAATGTTTGAAAATTGGGAAAGCTAGAGTGGAGGCATTGTCGTGGTCAGGGGCCATGATATGCAATGACCCGCACGACCTCCAGGTCTTGAAGGAGGGGTTGCTCTGTGCGCCGTGTGTCATCAACCCCTATCTGATTTGGCCGTAGCATTGGGAGTTGCAATGTTGATAATTAGTTGTTTCTGACCAAATTCAGTTTTAGTAAAATGTTTTTTGGCTCGAAAATGTTGTCCAGTTGTAGGGCAATGGTAAGATATTGGGGTTTAAATCGAGTTTATATCAAGAGTTAAAGTTTAAAAGATTGTTAAGAATTACACCAAAAAATAAACATTTAAAAATGAAAAATGAAAACGAATGAAAATGTTCTTTTGCGAAAAGCGTCTACGGCATTCATAAGCTGTCCAGCCAAAGTCAGGATAATCGGAGAGCTGAGAGACGGATATTTGCGTTCATTTACGATTGATTACGATGAGTTGCTTTCAGTTGAGTAGCTATACCACAAGTGAGTATGTTGGCCTGATGTTTGTGTAATGCCTTTGCCAATGGTAATGCTTCTGAAGCAGCAAGGGAGTCACACTCCTCCTGTGTAAAACTCACACCCTTACGAACACGTCTGATCGTATGAGGAAAAATCATTGGTAGATGATATTGTTTATGTCACTGATCCTTTTTTTATCTAGTAAATTATCTTTTTTTTATCTACTGATCCTTTTTTGTCGCTAATGTTTTGGTTATTATGCTTTGGTGCGACCAAGCAACTCCAACAGCTCCTCTGAGTTTGCTGCTGCACTGCATGATTCAGTAGGTGGTAAATAACACCGACAATGCCCTGAATCCCCAATTACCACCGGCGGTCTGACTGGTGAGCCGGGCAGCAGAGCTCGTTCAACAGGAGACCTCAGCTAGACCACGTAGCTGATAGCAGCTCAAGTATTTTTATCGTGAATGCAATTGCACGATATTGAGGAGCGAGGTGCTAGTTTAGATAATGTACCACGACTGATATACATAGATCAGTGATTTACGTACAAGAGCTAAGCAATACTAGTGCTAATTTTTCAGCGTTGTTTTAGTACCCTTATGGGATTCTAGTTCATTATATTAAATTTAATTTATTCAGTGCAAATAATTTTTAAATGTCCTATTTTATGCCTGATGAACTTGTTCTAAGTAGTATCTTACTAAGAGAATTTAAATTTTTGATTTAAAAAAAATAACAGCAAATTTGTTGATTTTTAGCCGATTTTGCATCGGCATTTGTGATTTTATACCGGGTTTTTCGGTATTTGTGATTTTTTCATTATTATTTCCAATGATAATCCTTTTTTGTCGTATAGCAACACTTGCTATTTTTTTTCATTTTCTCGTTTTGACGACTTGGCAGTCTAGCAAAGTTGGGGGGGGGGGGGGGACGGGGAGGGGGGTCTGTCAAAAACGAAAACACAGAACATTTGTAAAGAATTTGCTGCGTTTTAGACAATTTTTTAAATTAGACCAATGAACTCATCCTTTAATTTGGAATGCTTGACTTTATAATGCCGATTTTTATTCTGAGTGTGCCTACCTTCGGGCTGCACAGACTAATTCTGGCAGCCTAGTAAAAGCAGATCGGATGGCTATCTAATGTAAAAATAATAAACTATTGTATATATAATAAATATTACATATATTTTTCAATAAAGTCTTACGAAATTGTAAGTATGAATGCGTTCAAATGAAGCCCCACTTGTTGGTGGAGTTTACCGAAAGACATGGCATGTGCTTCCATGACCATCCAGACTGTTGGGAAAGTACGAAAACAATACTAAAGCATGATTTGCCATTTTTTCTAGTTCGAGTGGCTGATTGGAGGGTACTTGAACATATTCGAGTGGAATTGTAGCTGATTGTGAAGGTTATCTCAAGAGACCGCGCCCCCACTCTCATCACATATAACTTCGCAGGATCTGTATATCCGCAGTTGACTGAGGCTCCTACGAGGAGAACATGGCATTCTACGAGGCTGCGCTCGCTGCGGCAACTTTGTTCGTCGCGTATCTTGTTTACAAAATCTACAAATTGTCCAACTTTTTCAACGACTTGGGCTTGCCTTACATAAAACCGATATGGCCATTGGGAAGCGACATCCGAGGAATGCTGATGCGAGAACACCCTAGTAAGTGCAAACAAATATTCTAATTGAGTGAAACTTCTTCTAACGGACCCCTTTCAATAGCGGGGCCCTCTTCATAGAATTATGAATAGGTTCTCGATTCATATTATAAATAAGGTTGAGTTTTTTCGAAGTTGACAAATCCGGGGTCACAGTTGAACCTTATTTATTTTACTGATGTTAGTTTAGTTTTCAACATGTTTTATTTTTGTATAAACAATTCACCACAATATAATAAATAAACACTATACGGCTTTAGCGTTTGCTATCCGCCGGGGTCGCGTATTCTAACCGCCAAAAAAAATAAATAATAATAATAATAATAATTCCAATGACATGAACAAAGTAAATAAAGCAGAGTGAGTAAATTATTATTCTAGTGAGTTGCAATACGACAAACTTCCATCATTCAATTGTAACACTTGGAAATCACAGAACTTCCCATTCCTTGTTACCATCAAATTTAACTAGCATGTATTTCTTGTGGATTCTATTAATTACTGAAGTTATATTCCTCAATCCATTCTTTTCTGTACCTCATTGCATCAATCACATACCACCCAAGCCCAATCCAGTTCCTACCATTTGAAAATTCTATTGCTAACTGTTCGGAGATGAATCTAGAACCTAAACGGCTTTTTCTTATTCCGCTTAAAATAGGACATCTAGCTAGAAAGTGTAGAAGGTTTTCATCTTCTCCAGAATTGCACATAGCACACGTATAAATCCGATCTTCTATCCACAATTTACAGTTTAAATCCAACATTTCACACCTAGCTTTACAAATAATTTTTACAAACGGAATTTTACTGATGGAGTGGAGTCCATGTGTTGAAAACGGATTCATTCTTTTATAAATTCCAAGGGCGGCATTGCAGATTTGGAATCTAGGCACCTTCAAATATAAAATGACAAAGTCTGAGAAGGCTATAAACCAATTTTACTATACGATTAAAAAGGCTTGTTATTGAAAAGAATAAACCAATACTGAAAATGATAAACTAAAAATGTGGTCATAGGGGTTTTAACCTCACAGTAATAAAAATTAAATTAAACATGCTGTGAGAGCCTCCAGTTATGAACAGGCTGTCCTCGCGAAGTAAAATTAAAGTGAAAAGTTCCTAATCATGTGGCATGTGGAGCGAACTTTTTTCCGAGTACGTAATACCTAATAAATATCTAATTTAGGTACTGAATTTCTGTTGAATCATTTTGGAATTTGTGTACTTTATATGATAAGAAATCGGTAATTTTAATTGTGAGGCGAATTATTATTCATTGTTTCCTAAAGATTTAGCATTACAAACAAATTTTTGGATCTTGATTAATTATTTCGTATATTAAGCCTTGGTAATAGTATGGCTAACATTTCTTTGAAACCCCTCAAATTTTGCCATTTTACGTTTCAAGGTGCGTAGGTTTCAAATTCGCAATGTCAGTCAGCAGTAAGCCACACGTATCAAACCTTGGAATTTATGTTAAAAAATGCATTCATTTTCTAGGTCCCCATTCGGGGTTTAGTTGGTCCTAACTACCAACCAGCCAGATCGCCTCACGTTCATAAATGCTACCACAATCCAGTCAAAACGTGCCAAAAACATGAGTTGTACTGATAGGCTCGGGGGGTCACATTTTGAAAACAAGATTCAAGTTCAAACTTTTCAGTTCTAAGCTAGTAACGGAGAGCCACATTCAAAAATCCGTTAGTAAACGGTCGGCCTGGCCGTAAAACAGTTGGAAACAACGTCGTTAAAGTATGGATTTCTGGGTCGAATGAAATTGAAACTAGCCTGACCCACCACAAATACTATTTTTGCCAATTTTGCAAGGGGTGAGGGAGTACACAAAGTTCACCACTGCTGATACCTTTATAAATAAATTCTCTCTAAAAAAACTGATTTGTCGGTAATCGGTAATTTCTTAATCAAATTACACCAATTCCAGTGGGACTTAAGAGACATTTGAAATTTGGCTAATTTACTGCCTTCCGCCCAAACCAAATGTGTTCAGATGGGTACTCCTTACAGAGAGAAATAATGTAAGAAAACTCTGAACGGTTACTCAACAATTGTAGAAAGTGATCCCATTTTTAATTATTGCATCTTTATTTTAATTGATTGTAAAACATAAAAACCATAAAAGCTTGAATTAAGAATAAATTTACCGTGCAACGTAGTCGATTTTATAACGGTGCAGAAAATGTATCACTTTTCGTGGAGGACACATTGAAACCCTCTCTCAATGATTAAAAAGTGATTGTAGGATAAAACCATTTTAATACATTGTAGTGTAACGTTAATGAAAAATGCCAAGTGGGTGTGGCACATAGCTTCCTCGTATCCATAACATGACTGTACAGATCATTGAAAATCATTATTGACTAAAGAACTTCGTTCAATTAGGCGAAGTAAATATTGAATTAGGGTAAATTTATTGTTATGCAGGAGCATAACTTGAGGAAAAAAAGGTAGGCATGTTCAACTATTGAACAAACTATAAAATATACCAAATAATAAAAATTGACATTGACGCTGAATGGATAGATGACTGAAGTGATAAATAATTATTATAACACTTCTAAAAATAAAATATAAGCATCGTTCAATGACGAAGCTTGAGGCTAAAACTTTATTTTCTCTTTATTACACACGAGGACCATCTTTACATCAGTCCGAACAATCCCTGAAAATTTCATCGAAATTGGTCCAGAACTCCGGAGTTATGCGCGTAACAAGGATTTCACGTTTGCGGATGCGCAGAGGCTACTATTGATCCGGGGGTCATGAAACTCATAGGGGACCATCTACACATCAAACCGAACAATCCCTGAAAGTTTCATCGAAATTGGTCAAGAACTCCCGGAGTTATGCACGTAACAAGGATTTCGTTTGCGCATGCGCACTACTATTGATCCGGGGGTCATGAAACTCATGTGGGACCATCTACACCCCAACCCGCACCATCCCTGAAAATTTCATCAAAATCGGACTATAACTTCGTGTAGTTTTGCCCGTAACAAGGATTTGCAGACAGACAGACACACAGACAAACACGGAACCAAAATTGTTCAGAAAGGTCTAAAACGCAAAATGCGAGTGGAATTTTTGATTTTGGAGACAAAAAATTTTCACATTCCGAAAGTGAAAACAAAGCTTCCGCTACCTTGGTAGACTCGGAAGCAAAAATAATAAAACAAAAATGTCAAAAGCAGTTTGTTTTCTCGCTAACAGTGAACTTTTGGTCCAGTAACCTCCCCCCCCCCCCCCCCTTCAAAATTGGTTTACTCTTTCAATCACGTTGATTCCAAAAATCGAATTAAAAAATCACCCCCTCCGCCGTACGAAGCTTCTGTCCAAAACTACAAAACCAAAGTTTACGAGCTTTGGCTCAAAAATCCAACATAGATCCGGGATGTGCCAGTACTCTCGGCATCTTGATCAGTCAACCCAAAGGGATTACATTCAAGAATTAATCTATCAATTAAAATCGAAATCTCAAAAACTTTCGAAGTAAGAGAGCCGTTTTTTTCGTAGATGATTTGTTGGAATTAGTTCCACGAATCGATTGAGACCATTCGGGTTGTTATACAATCATCCATTCGGATCCAGTGGCATTCGAATCTTTACACGAATTTTGATTCACTTATATTATAAATGCAAGGGTAAATACAGATGAGGTTTTAATTTTTTCGGAGACGCTTATGTGTGGCCCGAAAACGTATTTTCCTGATATATGTTTTATCGTTATTTAAGTGGCTTTGGCAGTATACTGCACAAGATTATTCATATTTTATTGTCAGTCAAAAGCTTAGATCATCGCTGGTAGTCAGTCCTAGGACTTGAGCACAACGATGAAGCACATATTCCAATACATTGACATCATGTTGGTGATAACAGTAAACGAATATGTTGAAGAAAGTAGCTGTATGCTTCTTGACAACTTATTTTTAAAGTAACAAAATAAACTAGCTCTTTGCTCTCAAGCTCTGTGTAAAAATATGTGGGTGAAGAAATTTAAGAAATAATTTTCCAATTATTTTAAAATACTCCCACTTTGACGAGACTACATGCAGGTACTGAAAGTATAGATTTTTCTTTCGGTAGGTGCACTTTTTGTTGTTGCCAAAATCAAATTTTCCACTATTGTTTTATGTTTTAGCCCATTCCGATCATCTTTGGTTTAGTGTTTGTATGTGTGCGTGTTTCAGCAAATCCTTTTAGCAACCTTAATTTCTACAGTTTTCGTTCATCAATGAATGATTGAGTAAAATTCGCACAATTTCTACAGTTTCATTGATCATAATTCAATTCTTAACTCTGTTCATTAACGTAACCATCGAACCTAATTTTCTCGCGTTCCAGTCATCCGATGTGGCTCCGATTCGGAGGTTAGTTAGGAAAGGACGGTAATAGTTTTCCGTCATTTCCTCATGGGCCGAAAAAATCGGAGGTCAATGTGAGGTCTTTTGGGAAATGTCGATTTGATTGCCCCATAAGAGTTTGACACCATCTTTATTACCTTTTCGCCCAACTGTACGCACCCGCTAAGATATTTTGAAGATTACTCAAAACATTTTAATGATCTTTACAATCATGTCACGGGTACGTCAAAGCTTTTTCCCATACACAATTTAGTAGACATTTTTAAATCCATTTGGGATGGTTCTTATTGTAATGTTTTGGATAAATAACACCGGAGAGACAGGTTCTTCATTTATTCTTATCATATTCCCACTTCATATTGACTAAAAATAGAATAATTTGAGTAGGTCATGCTCAAACTCGCATCTGTAACATCGATTCATTGAATCAGTTCAGTTCAGTTGTACCAACCGTTCATCCTCCCGAAGGGGTAAAATGTTGGAAGGAGAACAAATCCTCAATACCCCGATTCATAGTTGCATTGTCATGTAGCAGCGGGCATGGAATGCTTGCTAATTTGGCGCGATTATTTGATTTTCCAGTTAAGACCAACTACGAAAGTCGTGCCTGATTGAATTTATGTGGATCAGTGATCTACGAGAAAGGGCTATGTGATAGGTAGGTATGAAAATAAATTGGGTGATGATTTTGCAGCGTTTCATAACTGGACGTCATCAATTCCATTTGATGAAAACAATTTTCATATCAATGGAATGACCATCTAGTCAGATCGGTGGGAAACAAATTTAGGCTTAGCAGCTAAAAGCTGTTGTAGCTTAATTAAACAGGCATAGGCGATCCAGAACAAAGCGGGCCGTAGTTTAGAGAAACCTGGTCTAAATGATGCGATGGTGGAGACAAAATGTTTGCTCTTCTCCTGTTATTTATGCAAAAACATCTGCTGATTCTTCGGTAACCTCGTGCGCTGTCTCATGAAAGTGGATGAAGGTCCAATTAATTGATATAGAACTATACAGTTCGTTGGCCAGCCCTCAGATCGGAACAGTTCAGTCACAGTCGTCAGAATGTACACTTTCGTGGTCAAAAAATACAGGAAAATATGATTTTCTTTAATTAAAATTATCATGAGTCGATTGAGACGAGGCTCAGGTCGCTAGAATATCAAGGAAATCGATTTTTGAGTAAAAACCCTGAAATTGATTTAAACCTTCATTTTTTCTGGAGTACCTCCTGGTAGCTAACCGGGCAGTACAACTTGTAATACCAATCTAGTATTTGAAGTATGTCCAAGTATTTGTGGGTTCGCCAAACCATTGGGTTTTTGCCAATTTATTAGCTTTCTACACACCTAAAGATCTTTGCTGATATTGGTTTTTCTTATCAAATTTATAATGGTGAAACCTAATTGAGAATCCCCCACCACTAATCATGACATTGATGCGTTTATGAACGAACAGGTTCTATAAAAATGCGATGGTGCGTTGCTTTTTTTTATACCAACTGAATTTTTGTGTGTGTCTTGTCGTGTCGCACATAAATAACGCATTCTAAAATTATAATTCGAAGTATTAATAAGGACCCCAAGGTTATCCTTTATAACATGAATCCTAACGTAGAACACTTGGGAAATTTTATTTTCAATTTGCTCTTTCCTCCGATTATCATACTTAATTGAGTAGTGAGTGCCTCAACCATTATTATTTCTCTTAAGTGGTTTCCACTTGGAAGGATATGATCCGAAGTATTATTAATGCAAATATATCCACTGATTACTTCAAGGTCCAAGTTCCTACATTTTCGCTAAGTCACCAGAGAGGGCAAAATTTTTTCAAGTCATTCATGATTCAGCAAATTGATAATACCAATCTTGTAAACTGACCAGTGGCTGTTTCAGTTGACATTTCCGAAACGTGAAACTGGATAGATTAAAGCCCTGCTTTAGTTAGTATTATATTTTCTGCCGTCGATACAATGCACCTAATGATCAGGTAGTTACAGTTTTACATCAGAGAATCATTTCACTGGTTCCTTCCAGGAGGAAGTTCCTAGATAGGTCTTGCGAGTTTTCAATAGATATTACACGGTTCAATAAGTCCCTACTTGTATCAACATACCCGCAGGAACCTACCAGCATTAATGAGGGAAACTCTTAAAAGGCAGTGAACGTTAATTGAGAATCTCCCGTAGGAAGATATCTCATGACCTCCGACAAGCCAAGTCTCTAGATTGTTCGATTTGTGACCTGTTTTTTTATTCTTGTCTCGTTGAACAACGAATTTTACCAATCTTCCTCAAGAAAACATGAGTACAGAAACACGGATGGCACATACACATGAGTATATGTATGGGCATTGAGACATAATTTGTGTAGTACCGTATTCTCATTATTCTCTATGAAGCAAAAAGTCTCGGAGCTGTAAAGCCACCTAAGGGTGTTGTTTTGCCACACAGTAGAGTATATGGGAATTTGCAGATATTAGAGTTGGCGGTTCAGATATTTGTGTCCCATTATCGAATCTTGTTATAATTGAACTGCTCCAGAACTCAACAAGTTTTGTAAGCTTCAATATTCAGAGTTCAAATCCCAGTATGTAGGAAACTAAAATGCTTAGTGTGATTCGTCCTCCAGTTCCTCTCAACTCTCCATAGTAAGGAGTCCAGTAACGTTACCAAGACTGAAGTTAGCTGGATTTAGGAGCCAATAATGTTATGCAACCGCCGATAATTGAAATATCTGCGGGAAGAGTTCAGAGTCATAACCGTCTACAATAATTGAATGACCTAAGATCGATAGGAAGGTTGTTTTCAACGGGCTCGCAGACATTTGCGGTGACACATTCTGTCACAAACAGTTATCAAATACAGATAACCATTAGGTTTTTAGCCGCTCCACTCAACAAATTGTAACTCGTTCAGTTGAATGCTTTAGGTTTATAGTTTCCGATCTGAACCTGATGAATCTTTGTGATCGACAAAAAAAATGTTTTAATCAAAATTTAATGGTTTATGTTTCAATATAATTTCAAAAATCAAATTAAAAAAACAGAACAGCCGACTCAGCCGTCCGAAGTTTTCCTTCAAAACTACTCGACCTAAGTTTACGAAATTTGGATAATAAATTATCCATCGGGCGGGGTGTGCCCCTAATCTTGACATCATCATCATTCATTTAGTGACAAATTACGAATTGAACTGTAAAACTGGATTATCCACGATGAAACAAGGTACGAGAAAAATCAACTTTTATTTCAATAAAATTCCCACTGGAGAAAACCACGTTTTAAGTGGCACATTCCGGATCGATGTTGGGTTTTTTTTTTAGTCAAATTTCGTAAACTTTGGTTCAGCAGTTTCGGGGAAAAGCTTTGAATGTCGAACGGTTTTCTGGGTCTACTATCAAGGTTCGTCATTGAAAATAATAAACCAAAAGGCTCAATAAAGAATTGTTGGATGTTGCATCAAGCCCCTCCAAAAGCCATTGAAACACTGGGCGGAGTTGACTATAATTAGGAGACCACCGCTTCATTTAAGTCCACTGGCGGAACTCGAGTTTACAGTCGAAAAAGAAAATTCCAAGAAAAGAAGAATTGCAATGATGATGTCCCACAGAGCTGGTGAGTCTCATCTACAGAACGTCCTACGATCCTCTTACTGGTTTGTTAAATGGTCTAATTTCACATTTCGATCTGGCAAATTACAGACAGAGACGTTTACGAAAGTCACAGTTACATTTACACCGAAGGGATTTTCTCCGTCATAGCATTTCAAAAACTCACAAAGATCACAATTTTTTTGTTATTTATTTTCAACAAATACGCGTTTTCTGATAAAGAAAAAAAATCTGGAGAGTTCGGATTACCAATTCAATACCTTTGCCAAGTACTGTTCAAAAAAGAGCCAAGTTACGTTTACGTGCATGTAGTACATCCGCTTTCGTTTCAAAGAAGAGCCTGAAACACATTTCATACATGAAGAGGTCTGCCACCTAATATATCCAGATCCATTGTACAGTTAATGGGACTGAATAGCACAGGTCGTTTAAAATTGAAGAAGAAAGAATTAACATTAACGATCGCTAAATCGTTCTCAAGCGAGAGCGTAAACGCATTAATATTGAATGAACGGTTTGAAGCCTACCATTGTGATTATTATTCCTTCAAACAATGGTAGGTGAAATGAGACAAAAATAGGTACCAACGTTTTATGAATTGAATCATTTTTCTAGGACCTAGAAAACATTGTTGCTCAGTGATACATTTGATCAAATTCGACTTCTTCATTCAAGTTCGGATTCCAGATTTCAGCTCCTTATTAAATAGCAATGGAGCAGATGTTGCTATAATCTGCATTTTGTAAGAAGCACATTCTTGACTAATACAATACTGTACTTGTCATGTATTAGGCACCTGAAAATGCACCCATAAATGCAAGCAGCTTTTCTAGAAGGGCTCGTGCATCTAAACACCTAACAATTTATGTTTTGACCATTCAAAACTGTATAATATAAATGAACCATAATTATTGTGCTGTGTATTCATGCTTACAAACATTTAGTTTCATTTTGACACAGGACGTCAATAACTAGGTTTGGTTCCTTATTTTTATAATGAACCTTTTTGATCCACCAACGAAACTGTAACCCCAATCAAAATTAGTTCGTTCCTTGGTTTTGGTATCAAGATACCTAGGGTTAAAAAATGAAAAGCCTTTTGAAGCCTTTTTCTCTGAAACTATTGAATCTCCAACGAATTTCGCCTCAAAAATCATCCATGGGTCGGGGATGTACCTGTGATGTCCGGATCATTACCAATTAACCTCCTTTTCGAGGTACAATTCAAAGCTGGAAATGTAATAAAATTAACATTTTACAGTCTTTCGTAACTAAATGGAAGAGGTTGCTTTTTGAAGGTTTTAATAGCTGAATAGATAAAGACCATCGGAAGTGTTGTAAGTTCAACCGTTTGCTCGTCACAAGGAAATCTTTACTGGACCATGGTGAGGGAAAGACTGGGGAAAGGAGCGGGCCCTGTCGAAATTTGTCCTGCCTATTTCTCTACTGCAAAAATTGCAAAATAGTCACGCGAAATACCATTTGTTCAATTCCCCGCAGATCCTGCGCTGATTCACGAGAAAATGAATGATAATTTATTTGGTTGGTTTTTATTATTTCCATACTCTAAGGTTGTTTAAATTTATTTTCTCTCGGCAGGTGATGTCCATGCCCAATTAGTCTCAAGGATTATATTTGATGAAATATATCTATACTAATATTATAAAGAAAAAGATTTGATTATTTGTTTGTTTATTACAATTTAACTCAAAAATACTATTCCGATATCAAAAATGTATTCACCATTACAAAGCTACATCTTTACCGAGTAACATAGACTGTATTATATTTTCAAAAAATTGGGATTAGGGATTAGGGGGTTCAGCTATCGGTTCAAAATGGAAAATTTCACGGTTCGATCCACTAGCAAATACTAATTTACGTATTTAGGTTAAACAATAGGTTTAAACTTTAAAATCACTAGCAGCAGAGATGGAACTGATAGTCCTTCACACTTTTCTGTAATCATCACAAGCTAAGGAGTTACATATTTGTTGTGTGATTCCAGTAGCGAATTTCTGACATATACTGATATTTTATTCGGAGCGTTAGGTCTATTATTGTTTGTACCTTTACTGGAAAGCATTCATTTATTTTGGAAATACTTGAGGAAGAAAGAGAAAATGAGTAACAGGACTTCAGCAGGGCTTAGTTAAGATAATAAGTGTGAATCCTCACCCTTTTCATTAACCCTAACCTGGGCAATGCCGGGTAAACCAGGTAGTGATGTTTATACCAGATATCTAAGACAGAAATGATAAAACTTTGTGTAGTCGTTTACAGCATCTGTTCTAAATGACCTAATTGAAACATTTGAAAATCGTGAATTGAATGACCAATTGAGCAGCAGTGGAACACGGCAGCACAGGTTCGTCTCCATGCCCATCCCAATGATGGTGAGATGGTTTTGTGAACACGGTCCCGAGTCTGGAGGTCGCGTCAACTGCCTGGTCAGCGTAAAGGACGATGAATAATTATCGTTTTCAAGGCCTGTAGCGGGTCGAATGAAGCGACCACTGCAGCAGGGACTGAGATGGGTCCCATTCAAACCTAATGAAGCCCGATTCACGCGTATAATGGTCATCAAGTACTCATCCAAAATTGTTTGCAACTTCCCGTATTTGAAGAAGTAGCTTCAAACAAAGAGCCAACTTCCAATTGACCACCTTGCTCGTATATAGCGGGTATTTAAAAGTTACTCGGGAGCATGGGAACACCGTTGTCAAGATTCTGTTTTCATTTTTATTTTCAACAATGAACCTTTGCAATCGACTAAGGAAACAACCATTTTTAACCCCTCTCTAGAAAATCATTGGTTTAAGTATCAGGATAGATGAATTACAAAAATCAAATTTAAAAAAAAAATCCGCCTGCCGCCCATCTGAAGTTTTTTCCGAAACTACTGGACCAAAGTTTACGAAATTCCACTCAAAAATCCAACATCGATCCGGGATGCCAGTGATCTAGGCGTATTGATCAATCAATCCCAAGGGATAATATTTAAGGATTCAACTATAAAAAAATCGCATTCTGAGAAACCATCTCCATTGTTTTTCTCCTAAATTAGAAGTTCCACTCCTATTTTGCGTTTCAGGCCATAGGTACTGAACAACTTTCGTCTCGTTTCTGTCAATGTATCCACAAAATTTGAATAATTTCATTTCGATAACATTTTCAGGGAATGTACTGCTTGTCTGCTTGTACTTTCTAATGTTCAGACACCAAGATATCGGCATGCGCATGCGCTAACGTAGAATGTACCAACCATCATTTTCTTAGGTTCTAGAGGTCTGATTGTCCTCCTATTTACAGGACAGTGAGATAAAAACTATATCATTGCATATCAATTTCAGCGAGATAGTATCATTAGTAGCTGCTGCTCGTGCACAAAAGTCAAATCCTTGTCAAAATCCTACATCCTACAGTTATCATCCGATTTTGATGAAATCTTCAGGGGATGTACGGATCAGGCTGAAGATGGTCGCCTATGAGTTTCATATCTTAAAAATCAATACATCAGTCTGCGCATGTTCAAAATTGAAATTCACCAAGCATCATTTTGTCAGTTCCAAATTTTCAGGAGGTTCAGGAAAAAACGATCTCATACCAATTTAGAATAAGCGCGAAGACCCGCATTACATGACACTTAATCAGTTGAAATCCTTGATGATGTATGGCGGATGTATGGTGTGTGCATGGTAATGTATAATGTATATCCCGCGTCATTTATGTATCGTTAATCGTAGTAACAAGCTTACATTCTACATCTATTAAAGTAGCTAATACATTTCAAAAGTTCGTGTGAGCTAGACAATGGAGTGCCATAACCATTCTCATAACTCACAACCCTCTAGCGAAGACGGAGCTCCTATACAAGATTCTAAATCCTGGACTGCCCCCCACTGCTCTCGAGGGCCCATATGGCCACCTCCCGTTCATCCGCCCGATCTCCTCAACTGTTTCTCGTCCCGTTTTTAGCCACAAACTATGACCGCCATCGCCCCTTTCACCGATTATCCCGCAGCGCAAATTTATTCCTGGCCATGAACCCTCATTTTGATTTTTTTTCCACCCCCTTATCAACTTTGAAGTCCCTCATTTTGTGTTCTCCCATATCTTTAATTTAATTGTATTTACCCCCACCCCGACTTATCAATTTATATATATAGTATTGGACATTATTCATATTGTAATTACGTAACTGAATGTAAATTTGGCTTGCCCGTATAATTGTAAATAAATAAATAAAGCATGAGATATACTGATCGCTTGTGGTTTCACTAAACGTCTCACTGTTCTAATCGAAATATTTGACTCTACAACCGAGAACTCGATAACCAAAAGCCTAGAATTAATAAATTAATAGTAATATATAATAAGAAACAATAAAACCAGAGAGTGGATATCCCTCATTGTCATGTCTGGCAATCAGTATTCAAAGAGTTGACCACAAAAAGCACCATTCTGAAATGAACCAGGTATTCATGGGTACCGATGCAGAAAATTATAGAACAACACTATAGAGTTGGAAAATTATTGTTCCTTACTTGTAAAAAATGTTTTCGAGTAAGGATGAGTCAATAAGTTAGGTGAAACCTTTATTTTGATGATAATTAAGATCTTCAGAACTATTTAATCAAGGCAATGGGATTTGTTGCAGCAAGTACATTGACGAAAATCTATTACCAATTGGCACCGCACAAATTGGGAGGGTACTACATAGCGACGAACCCAACAATAATGGTCAGAGATCCAGAATACGTGCAGAAAGTTTACATTACCGACTTCGGGCACTTCGTTGATAGAGGGATCCCTACAAACGCAAAAGACAACCCATTGGAAGGGCATCTCTTCTTATTGAAAGGAGCGAAATGGAGGTAAGTGTAGTTCTAGATAATTACGTAAAATATAGGTACCTACCTACTTCAAAGAACGGGAGTTGATTTAACTTCTTAGTTTAATTATGATCATTCTGAACAACTTTCATTTAGCGTGTGTCTACTAACAGCTAGGATGTTACCAACTAGCTTAATCAGTACAGTTTGCTGATAATCTTGATGAAATTCATACGAAATGTGTGTCAGCTGCAGATGGTTACATATAAGCTTCATTACTCTCAAACCAGCACCTGCTTCACCCTGTTCCTGCGCAAACGTAAAATCAGTGAAACATCATTTTCTCACTGGGGTTGAAGATTCAATCCGGAAGATTTGCTCCTAACTGCTCCTCTTCAAATCCCTCCGGATGGAATATTTTCAATAAAGAAAAGTGATGATCCGAACCGGATCGATGTTCGGACCAGCCACAAAATAACGATCCAGAGTGGATTCGATCAGGGCCGGAGAGTTATTTTCCCGTCCCAAGAGGATCCGATCCGAGATGGATTGATAAGTATCGATCCCATATTTTTCGATCCGGCCCTTTTTTTGTTTTGAAACTTCCAAAATCATGTGGAAATCAACTCTGAGTCTCCCTTTAAGGCCTTAAGAGATCTCAAGGTGGAGCTAAGTCAAACCTAAGCGAAGAGATTGATAGGTACCCAACTACTCTGGTTGTGAAATGGATGGACTGGGCAGTCCACCTTGGAATCTCTTGAGGCCTTAAATGAAGCCTCAGAGTTACAATGGTTCATTACTGACAATAATAAACCAAAAAGACCCTACGCATAAAACCAATGAGAATAAAATCGTTTGCATAATCCATTCGAAATCAGATAATAACTTATGTGCCTATCTACGGATTATTTTTGCCATGGAATAAAGTCTATCATATCCTTTTTAAATGTTACCTGAGACTGGTAACGAACCACTGAACCTCTAATATTGACTGCCCTGACGCCACATTTACTAGCGCCACCCCCATAGACAAACATTTTAAAATATCAACCCTTCAGAATTACAATTTTCTTCTGCCCTGCCTTGTCCTCTCATTCAGGAATGAGTCCCCCTCCTCCCACCACATGCACAACCTCTCGAAGCCCCTGTTGCAGGGGTGTATTATGGTTTGGGGTATTTTTCTGTCTCTCTTTTTAACCTGGAAATAAGATACCATCAATGAAATTTATTATAACCAGTCGAACAATTTCCATTTCCAGGTTCATGAGGAACAAGCTGTCTCCAATCTTTACATCCGGAAAACTGAAATTCATGTACGATGAAATGAGAAATTGCGTGGATGCATTCATTACTCACTTGGAAAAAACAGTTCCCGTCGGGAAAGACATAGACATGAAGGAAGATGCTGCTGGATTCACGATTGAAGTAATAAGTAAGTCCCAAAATCCTAAACATTTTTTTCCCGATGAATATTTTGCAGACTACCAAACGGGATAGCCACTCGAAACTAAAGATATAAATATATAATATTGTAGTCATGCAACAGGGCCACATGTGCCAAGTTTTAGTGAGTTATCCAACTTCGTCTTAATCGTTTCAAAACGTTACCCGTTTGAGCGTAGGTACTGATATTATTAACTGATGTGTTATAAAATAATCGGTATTTCAATACTTTTTCCCTCCATTTTAGCAGATTATTATATTTTATTTATAGCACGTTTTAATGAAATTAATATCACAAGCTTTCAGCACAAGTTAGCGAAAAATTGTGTTTCAAACAATATTATTCTTGCGTGAAGTACCTACCTTTCATCTGTCTTCATTGACATATTTGTGGGTGAGTGTATACACAATTTGTGAACCCGGGTCATTTTCTTGCAAACCAACGCACTACCTACCCTTTGTATGCACTTTTCTATTTCTAATAATTTACTATTCAGCACGGTTATTGGTCGAGCTTGTTAACATTTAAAAATGCTACACCATTTATTACCAACACCTATCTAGAATACTATGGACCTACCTAATAATCTAATAAAATGTTCATTTTCTGTTTCGAGGTTCGTGTGCATTCGGCTTTGAAAGTAAAACTATTGGCAATCCAGACAGTGAATTCAGACAATTCAGTAAGAAGGTATTCAACGCAACGCCCAGGGCCATAGCGTCGTTGGTTCTCAGGATGCTCTCTCCAGGGTTGTTCAACATCCTCAAAGTAATTAAGATAACAAATTCCAGCCTTTTTAGAACTAGCAAAAATACTTTTAGAAACTCGAATGAAACTGCTAAATCGCCGCCAACAACCTCTGCTGGAACAGGTAGGTACAGATGTGGTAGAGTAGTTTTGCTCGTTGAGTGGCTATTGCTCCCCACTTTGGATTGTGATTGTTGACAAGAAGGAACTGGAAATTAAATTTCAGAGGCTTGACCTACGAGAGACAAAAGTGGCGCCCAAGACTTGTGCCTTGGCACTGCGTTTGGCGAGAGATACGTGCCACTAACCTAAAGGGATTAAATATAATACCCAGTTTATCTACCCCGAGGCGTCACCACCGTCCATGCCACGTTCAGTACGTATCCCAACTCTTTCCAACGGAACAATACATTTCAAACAGAATTTTTCTTTGAATACAGATGTGTTCTTCCCACATACGTACAACGTTTGTTTTCGTCAGTTTCCTCATCTCCACCTGATTACCTGGTACTAATTTAAGGTTGGTTGGTACCCTGGGTAGTACCCAGCCGTCCAAAGGAGAAAAGCAGTAACTCGATTTTTTCACATTTTTACTTTTTGGTATCGTTGGATTCGTCAGCTTAATCTCTAGCCTTTGCAATAGTGAAAAACAGTTTTCTATGAAAAATGAAGAAGTTATTGACAAAAATAGAACAGAATGGAACAAAATGCAAAACCTCGGTTTTCTCAAAACTAGTTTTCCGGGAAAACTGCTTTTCTCCTTTGGACGGCCAGGTCTCCTTCTTCGCCAGAATGGTAATCTATAGATTACCCGCACTGATGTAGATTATACTGGTAGTTGAGGATATTCCCATTCTAGAGAAAGAACAATTTTGTAGACAAGCAGTGTAATCAATGTAGTGTTGATGAAACATGAATGAGTTTTTTCTTACTCAAAGAGTACATGTTGACACAAGAAAAACACCTATACAAGCAATCATTCGTGTTAGATTATTCATTTGGGAAATTTGTTAAGTAAGGATTCTTATTAATTAGCTGATTAAAGAAAGCTAAGTGGAAACTATAATTCATTAGCAATATTTTTATTTTCAGCTGAGATCCGTTCCTCAGGATGTTGAAGACTTCATAATGAACATCGTTAAACAAAGCTTTGACCACAGGTTGAAAACTGGATTCACTAGAAACGACTTTATACAGTTACTGCTCCAATTGCGTGAGACGGGAACAGTTGAAGTAGCGGAACACGAAAAAGACGAAGATGATCATGAAGAAACTAAATACCAGCAAGGTCACGCCATTGAAAAAGAAGTAGTAGGTAAGAATGAAGTTATAAAACTACAGTTTAGTATTCGACTGCCTGCCAATGAACTACACACTGTAGCTATCTATCGACATTTGTAGATTCAAGCATTGGTTAGACTAACCGTTAGTGGAATATCTATAACAAACCTCTTCATTGGCGTGAGCATCATAAGTTAAAGCAAAATAAAAGCTACCAGTAATAACAGTTTCAGAAGGTATTTCGACTTGGAACATTTTTATTAAAAAATTGTAGGAGCTTCATTTTTCATAAAAGAAAATGCTAAAAACGCATTAGCTTGAATATCCAACTTTTTATTTTTTCAAATGAATTTGAGGGGTAAACAATGCCCGAGAAATGCATTGTACTTGTAGGTCATGTAGGTAGGTACTTGAAAGCCTAATGTATTCTAATGTAATGTATTGACTATTCCTTTCAGAGTTGGATGATGGACTGTTAGGAGCTCAATTGTTTGTGTTCTTGGTGGCTGGTTTCGAGACTACATCCACCACTATTTACCACTTGACCTACTTGTTATCACAAAACATTGAATGCCAGGATAAAGCCCGTGATGAGATTAACAAAGGGTTGGCCAAACATGGAGATTTCACATACGACATGCTGAGAGAATTGACATACCTGGGTTACTGTATTGACGGTTAGTACTGCCTCTCCTATAATTTATCCATGTTTTTAATTATTATTAGGTTAACTTAATTAGTATATCATAGGTAAAATCAAACTAAACGGTTAATTATATTGAATCCACAGAAACGTTGAGAATCTTCCCTCCAGTCCCCTTCATGAACCGTGAGTGTACGAAAGATTACACATTCCCTGATGGCACTACAATAAAAAAAGGGACTGGCGTTGTGATCCCTGTATATAGTATGCAGCATGATCCAAAATATTATCCTGAACCAGAAAAATTCAAACCGGAAAGATTTGAACAAGGAATCGTCAAAGGAACATATTCACCATTTGGCGATGGTCCAAGGGTCTGTATTGGTAAGTACCTTTCAACAGTTTCCTTTCAAGTTACTCGTTTGGTAGGTAGGCACCTACCTTATTTTCAAAATTGTTGGGTAAATAAAGACATCGAGGTATTTTTGTGTAAGAAGTTGCTAAGTTTTCAAAATACGTACGTACTTACTAAATATCCCAGTTCCTTCCGAGCAAAATGTCATTTCAGGCAAACTGAACAAACTCATCATGATTGGATTGAATGTTTGGAACTCTGACTATGATCAAATTCCTATAGCTGTTCACTTTACGAGGATTAGGACATACTGACAGACTGACGATGCAAATAGAAGTTTGGATTGTACCTTTTTTTAACCACCAACCAAACGCTCCTTTCTTATAATACTTCTAGCACCTTAGAAGCAAAAGGTCGATGGGGCTGATTCATCAGGTCACCAAAAGTTTGGAATGGGAGTGAAATTAGTTGAACACCTCGCCTATTGAAGTTAAACGTAGGAACAAACTACCATGACTCAAGTGTTAGAAAAATAACACATAGTACCTAACTAATTTCTATTGTAATTTCAGGAAAACGATTTGCATTGGTGGAGATTAAACTAGCAATGGCTAGACTTCTCACGACATTCCGATTCTGCCCTGGTGCTGAAAGAAAAGAAAAGATTGTATTTAAACCTAAATCATTTCTGTTGAGTGTTGAGGGAACTTTGCCCGTACAACTCCAAAAAATCAAACAATAAAAAAATTCATAATAAAATGGTAATTTCAGTTTTCTTTCCCACCATCTGCCACTAGTTCCTATACCTACATGTATTGGTGACATGGTGACCAAGAGCTCCTTCAAAAAGAAAATTGTCTGCCAAATGATTACATAACATGTATCCTGTACATTTGTTGACAGACATTTTAAGGAAAATGTTTGAATGAGTGTGTACGTCAAAAACATGTCATACTGGTGCATATAAAAGGAAAGCATTTGAAATTGTAACCCGAGTTCTTGAAATAACATGATTTTCAAGGGCACAGTAATTCCTAAAAACCACAAACCCGCAGTTCACAGCTTCAGGTAATTTCTGTCATACTGATTTCAACTTATTCAGGTATGACGTAATTGTAAAAATCTGAAGAAAATAACTACACATATTACATCACTTTCCACGACAATGAAAATTGCACCTACTACAATTGAATGTTTTTTTCCGAATTGGTATTGCAAATATCAATAAATGAATATCGGTATGTAATTCAGGGTGAAAAAATAACTCTAAATCGTCCATAACACGTGGCAACCCATACCTCAAAAAATTCAATGTTTTGCATTGTGTCAAATTTTGGCCATTTAGAAATATGAGTGATTTTTTCATGAAATTTTCTGTTTTTTGAAACCAATGAATAATAATTTCCGAATGTAAAAATAAATGATGATGGGGGAGGGACACCAATTGAGATTAATCGTAAGCACCTACCTTTCTAAACGAGACTTATTCTAACTGAAGATCAATGAAAAGCGATTGTATGAATCTTCGTTAGTTCATATCATCATCATGATGTACTCGTAATTGGAAAAAATATTATTGAACTGGTATAATAATTACAAAGAAATGGAATTTGGAGATGAAATGAGAAAAATTAGGCAGGGATAAAATTGCTTCCATCCAAGGAAATTGAATAGAAAATAAATATACTTTATTTATAAACAATTTGGTCCAATTATAACACTGTAAGTTACAATAGTTATAGTACAAATTGGAAAAAAATATTTTCTCGAATCCAAAAATTCGAGCTGTTGATCAGATGTAACAACGTATACACTAGCTTGTAGAAGGGGATCACATAGGTACTCCTTTCAAGTCAGTGTGCAGTATCGACATAGAAATATCAATCTTTCGTAAAATATACATTTTATAACAAAACAAACATATGCACGGCAATTTACGCACATTGTGGATGATAAACAAGGTCCCTTTTTCCTTCGTATTCATTTTCTCCTTCTTGTTTTTCCTTTTTTCCCTTATAAACTAATACAACAGGTGAAATACCGAATATTGGCATTATTATCAAGGGGGAATATTCCATATTGCAAATATTCGCCAACTAAAAACCAATGTTTATGTTAATTTTTACCAATCCCGGCAAAGCAAATGTAACGCCAAAACCTCATCCCTATCACATATAACATTTTCTGTGGGAAAACTTTCAATTCAGTAATGTTTGGGGGTTGTTTTTTATGGAGTATGATTTGCAAGAACTCAGATTAAACATTTTTTTTACGCACAGCTTTATTGGATTTTAATGTACAAATGAAAAGGTGTTTTCCATTTTTCGCCTTATTACATCAGCAAAATTATGTTACAACGTTTGGAAGTTAATATTTTAATCCACAATCCTTTACCCATGTTAAACCCTCTTCAGCGTCTTTTAAAGGCCGATATTCCAGACCAACCCATTTAGAATACTTACAATCATTAAGCTGGTGGAAGACATACTGATAATTCAATTCACCAAAAGAATCTGGTTCGTGCCTGTCAGGAACTTGAGCGATCTGAACATGTTTAGCGTATGGTAAATATTTTTTAATATTTCTGGCGACATTGCCTTTTATTTGTTGAAGATGAAAGATGTCTAGCAGTAACCCCAAATGTTCTGAATTCGAACTGTCAATGATTGAGACGGCTTTGTCATAATCAGATAAGAAATAATTAGGAACACTAAATGGGTTGATTGGTTCAATGACCCCGGTAATACCGGCTTCTTTCAAGAGTGGTAGTGCTGTTTGTAGGTTTTTCAAGTACGTCTTCTCGTGCAGTTCAACAGGATGTTCGGTCACAGTGCCAGCCATGATGTGAATCAACTTGCACTGCAAGGTTTTAGCGTATTCGATGGCAGTTTGAATCCTAAAGAACGACAATAGGAAACCTACAGTACAGTCGAATGAACCAGACGAAATGGAATTATTACAAGCTGACATTAATCAGATAGATTGAGGAATATTACGTTAAGGAACAACTCCGTCAGCCCTGAAAACCTCAACATTAAACGTGATGTAGAATTTAATGTTTATAAAAACCAGTAGATATCAGTGTAATAACTAATGCAAAGGAAGCCACCAACTCCTGGCAGAAATAAACAAAGAAAAATTGCTCCAGAAAGTGTGGGACGAGAAAATCAATAGGTGCTTGTTGAAATTACATCACAAAAACATGACTTCGTAACATGTTTCGGAGAAGGAAAACATTACTCAAGATGTGCATACATACTGATAATCTTGAAAACTGGAAATTTTTATGAGCAAAATAACAGAGCCTTCTTTAACAATGTTTAATTCTTGAAGGACGATATCAGGAGTTGGTGGCCCTCATGTACAATCAATCCCCATTGACGAAAATGCATGCTCTATCAGACTACCATTGGCGTACAATTAAGATCCTGATTGACTAATAAACTATTGGTGAGCAGTAGATATTGGTGAGCATTACAAGGACGTCACTATCTTTTTTAAGTAGATCGGTGAGGAAATCTTTGAAAACCTGACCACCTCATTATATATTTGTTACTGAGCCCCCCCTCCATCAATAAGATCATAAAATATGAACTGCTTTTACCTTGTGAAAACTAACATAGAAAGATTCATGAGTTCCCTGAGGAGACAATAGGCAAGCAATAAAATAAAAGAACAGCCTCAAAAATCGATTGAGAATAGTGAATACCCTCTCTGTTCACCCCTTCCATAATAGCTTTTAGGAAGCGAATTTGAAGAATCGGCTTACATCCCCTCCATTTTCCCTCCTGACAGCGAATGCGAAATTTCCGAGATGTGCTGAACAACTAAAGTTAGTTGCAAAATTTTAACTGGTTGAGCTGTGAGGCTAATTTAATCAACCCTCTTTGATTGTGGGATTGGGGATCAATCATGCTGGAGTCATTATTGGGAAAAACATGATGGTACTTACTCTTAATGAAAAAAAAAAAAAATTTGTTCCTTCAAAAAAACCATCTTTCAGCAACCCCTTCTGCCTTACACCACTCTCAAATTATATTGTTCCAACACTGAAACAGAGTGGGGCAGTGCACAAGGAAACGATTCCTAAGTACATCAGAAGAACAACTACGTAAATTTATCAATAACCTCTGGAGAGTTCCTGATCCTAAACCTATCAACAAAAAAACCACAATCACTGACAATGTTTTCTGCCAAGAAGCTACAGATAATGGTCCTGTCTAAAACATTCGACTATTAAGGCTATTTAATAACATCTATTCATCTGTAGGATTTTCCTTGCATGTTACGTTTATCCAGAATCGTATATCAGCCTTTCTTGACAGAGAAACTGAAGCATCATTAGCAGATTGCAGGGGAAAGCCCTTGATCAAGCAAGGTTGTTGTTATATTGATTTAAATGACACAGTTGCGAAGTGAAATGTCCACATCAGGGAATATGATGTTTCAGTTAGATTGCATAATGTTTGGCTCAACAAAGTGATGGTAAGTAAAATAATTTTTGCCTTAGCAGAATTTGACACAGCACTATTTTCCCTCACAGAGAAGGCCAGGGAAAATTTTGTATTAAAACTGCCTCATTATAGAGGATGTCCCAGACCCACAAAACTAAAGGCAGACTCGATTAATTCTGACTCTATAATGATTACGATTTCTCTGAATACCTTTAATTGTGAAAAAGATGTATAACATATGAGGCACTCCATGAATGTGAAATACACCGATTCATCATCTTTTTAGAGGAATCAACGTGAATGGGTCAAGGATCAAGGGAGGGGCGTAGAAATTTGACGTTTAAATGAAATTTTAGGATCCTTTAATTTGAGAACCATCACAATGGAACCATTTAACAACTGCCCCACCTATGAAATAATATCACTACCTCTCTGAACATGTGATTAGTTGCAATGAGCTGGTACCCCAATCAATTGAAAGACACTGCAGGGTACTCAGCCAACAACAAATGGTGACAATCATTGCAGAATTCACCGACCATATCTACGAGGGGCTTGCAATAAAAAAGGTTCGCTCATTAATATTTAGGCGCCATGTGAACGGGGAGAGCCGAAACTTCGAGGGACCTCCTGTTGGGGTGTTGTGGCAACACTGAATTTTTTCGTAGACCATGTTGTAACCTGGGCGTGTAACAACGTAACAACAAAACAATGTCGAAGATTACCGTGTCCAAAATTGAAATGCGCGCTGTAATCCGTTTTTTAACGTTAAAAGGCAAAACCAGTAATGAAATTCACCAAGAACTAACCATTGTTTACGGAGAAGACGTTTTCAGTGTGCAGAAAGTTGCAAGTAGCGTACACTGAACGGGCGCGAAACAGTGCACGATTCCGAGAGAAGTGGGCGCCCAACAACTGCGTGCTGAAAAAATTCAAATGGGAAGTTTTCCACACCAAGGCTACTCCCCTGACCTAGCCCATCGGATCCAAAAATGAAGGGATTTCTGGGGGGGGGGACTTCCAGGACCACGCGGAATTGCCATTCAAACGCCTACTTCCCCAATTTGGGCAAGCTCCACTTCGAGGAAGGTTTGAAAAAATTGATACCATGCTTCGAAAAATGTTTAGATCGAAATGATGACTACGTAGAAAAATAGAAAATTAATTGCTGAATTTGAATAAAATATAATTTTTTCAACAAAATGAAGTTTTCGATTTTTAATAGCCCAGGGAACCTTTTTTATTGCAAGCCCCTTGTTAGCACTAACATTGCTACTGATTCCTAAACTAGGACGTACCTTCCAGGAACAAGTTTTCTTTCCCTGGTAGTGATGCGAATCCAACCTCGCCTCGTTCAACATCCCCAATAGGAGTGTTAATAAGAATCTGCTGGAGGCCAGTTTTATTTAGTATGCCTTTTATCTCTTCAGCAGGAACACAATAAGGAACAGCTGTTTCCACGCCTTTGAAGCCAAGTCTTGATGCTTCACAGTATCTATAATGATTAAATCAAGAGCGTTAGATATAAAAGAGTTGATTCATTGAATGTTATTGATGTCAGATGTTGTCCAATAGAACAATGGTTACCGACGAAGTCTCAAGTTCAACATTTTATTCATGAACTCTGGCATCAACACGTTCTGTCCAGTTTTGAATAAATTTCAACAGATTAAATTTGAATCTGAGGTAGTAGCAATACTTAGACAATAACAAACTAAACTTTCCGTGCATAAGATTCTTTTCAGACATGAATCTGTCTGTACAATACAATAAGCGAACTTCATCGCTTTTTTAATTCAACAGGGAGAGTGACAATATCTGCCAGAACTGCTAATCAGTTCATATGCAGATTTTTGAGATCTCCTACCTCAATCTCTTGTTATTTTTGATGAATGGCTAATTTCCATGACCAAATAATGTTGTTATTCAGGGGTGATTACTAATAGGACCCCCGGTCAATAAACCAAAAAATAGCATGTACAATTTCAAATCTCTTCATCCTCATTTGAAGAGTAAGTTGGCATGTGACCAAATACTGGATTACAATATTTGAATCAATTCTTGAAACATACTTCCCTCAGCTCAGCAAAGAATGTGGTTTGAAGGGGAGCACCTAACCAAGAAAAACTCCACAGGAAAGAGAACAGAAGACTTAGAAGAAAATGGACAAACAATCCTTCGTTGCGAGACAGCAAGGACCTGGCGCAGTTCGTCTGAAGAGGGAGAGAGAAAAGTATCACCAGGAGTTGAAGATGTTGGAAGAGGGGCTGTGGAAGAAGCTACACCATCTAAGAGGACACTGAGTTTGTGAAAAGAGTGCACACGAGCCCCATGGCCATCAAAACCTACAGATTCAATTCGAACCTTGGAAAATAATCCGATTTAGATACAGGTCAAACGAAATCGTTATCAAGAAGGAGGCTGAGTATGGTTTTACAATCAAACAAGAAGGAAAGTACTCTTCAAGCTGAAAGGGGATAGGGAGGGTCTCTGCACGATCCCAGAGGTTTTGAACGATGTTTACAAGGATCAGGACGGCACTGGTATGACCAGTTAGCACCCAATCTAGATTGAGACGATGTCGAAGAGGAAACTGTATGATTCGCATTTATAGTTCCGATGTTTGGTTGCAAAGGAAGCATATTCTGTTGATATAATTTTGCATCAGTTGTTGTGAGAGTCTCGTTTTTGATCGAACAAGAGTTGTTTTAGTTGAATGTTATAGAGAATTGTTGATAAACTATTAAGTAGACTTTATGTTCAAACTTTATAACAATATTTCCATTTAAGTATATTGTTTTCAGCTTCTGTGTTTTCGAAGTTATTTACGAGTATTAGGTAGGAGTCAAGATGAATTATTAAGTAAAATTTATGAAACTCAACAGCTTGGTCTGCAGGAAACATTGAAAATAGAAATCGTGCCAATTTGTGTCATGAATCCTGTCTACTGCACAACATGTGTAATCAAAAAGGCAAATTTACCCAGAGTTATTCCATTTGCTTATGGTTGAAATCAGAATTTGGCTAAGAAAAACATCTCTCTCGCCCCCTTTGCACCAGCATCTGTTGCACTCTGTGCACCCCGTGAGTTTCAGGTGAGGAGACGTCACTGGTCATTTCCTAAAAAACGTTGATTTATATTTAATTGTGCTTGAGCACTGAATTTGATTTGTACTTTCGTTCGTTTGACAACCTTTTGTTCGCCTCAATATATCGGGCACACAGTCATTTATTAGCAAGGATTTTCTAATAAATTCCAAAACCTGCTATTAGATTTTTTTCAACTTAAGTCTCGTAGTGAAACAAACCACTAATAGCTATCCGCTAACTAACTATACTGTGAATATATGGTACAATCAAGAACAGTAAATTGACCATGAAATAGCATGGGAAAATCCGAACGTCAGTAGAAATACTGGAAATTATTTATTGTTCTTTTCAGTCTAAATACCTTTTAATAAGTGATGAGTGTTCATGGAGCATGAAATCCAAATTCGCACATATTCTAAAGGTTTGTGCAGCCAATGCCATTGTATTTAAAAATGTAATTATATCAAGAAACTGCACTGGATAGGGATGATCGTAGACTTCAACCGGCGATCACTGAACAACGATAATTTTATTCTCAACAGTAATATAACAGGGTTCTTGAGATCTATTTGCTTTTCTGATAGAAACAACGCACGTAGAAAGGAGAAAAAAATACTGCTCGCAATCTCATTCAGGGTAAATAAGATATCCCGACAGAAATTTCATTATCGCAATAATTATTTATCATTCAAAAAACAAATGAAACGAGAAAGAGGGACAGAATTCACGGAGTGTATGGAATTTCTTATCAGAACGCTGATGGATGCTATCGAGAAACTTCCATGACGAAAAGATATTAATATTATAGACAGCTTTTGATGGACTGGAAAGGTGTAACTATCTCAGTCTTGGATCACCAGTCAGATAACGCTATCAAAATCAAATCTGAACGAAAAACAGCAATTAATCGAAGACAACGGGGTTATTCTCTACGTAACTCAAGTAGGTATACCTCACTTACCCTTAGGAATCAGAAAAATTCAGATTAATGTGCACAGAGTTCTCTTATCGTTCCTTATCAGGGAGTACAGTGATGAACCACTGACTTGACGTAAAAACGTTGACGTTTTTCCGAGAGAAAAAAACCACCAGAAATTATTATATAAAAGGGAAGAAAACCCCAGACTCTCCTTCCTTTCTTATGCCACCATGCCAAGGATGACCATGGATCAGATATATACAGTTTTGTAAATATGATCATTTTTTGACATTCTATAATGGATGAGAGTACAACTCGATTGGTTTCAACCACAGTGAGCTAATAAAACTAAAACACCACCATTTCATAGTTTAACCCTTAGGGTTAATTGAGAACCATGCAGAATTTACTGTCACAACCATGGTTATGGACGATTTTTTTTTCAAATTTAATGTTTAAAATCTACAATTCTTGAAAAATAAACCAATACAATTTGATGGAGTGTTACAATTCTCTTATTTTTTCTCGATCATTTACAAAGGCTCATGAGTGGAAATGATGAACCAAAAATAAATTAACGAAATGTTAACCTTTCTCTCGATCTTTGTTCAAATGACAATTCTAGTCTATACTCTCATGCTTTGATCAAAGGTAATCACTGCCTGTGAGACCACAGTTTCACTATACTCTTGCCCATGGAGGTTTTCTGAAGACCTCTGGGTCTGGCAATCCCGCTCAAATCCAAGCCTCCAGGTAGTGGCCTGACAGCTCGCATTGGACCCTAATTATGGTGCGGTATTTACGTCTTATGGAATTCAAATGTGATCTAATAGTTAATTCGATCATGCCATCACCAGAATCGTGATGTACATGAAAAACGGGACACAACGAGTATAAATTTGAACTCGAAAAACGTACCTAGACGTTAAGTAAAAATACCCAATGGCGTTTTTCGTTAAACTCAAACAAAATGGGTTTTTTCCCATGTGAGGTATCATGTTCCATGTAATTTTGGACGCTGAAGCGATTGGAGTGGGTCCCAAACCCGTGCGATTGACCCAGAACGAGGAAATCCACTTTCATGGGGTAAAATGGTGCAAAATGACATTATTACCGTACTTTTTCGAGCCCCATCCCATCTGACAGGGTTGGATAAAAAAAACATGAGTTTAAGTGCAATAAAGTTCGACACAAGAATAATAAACCCAAAATCAAATTTGCAGCGTTTTTTTTTTTTTTTGCAATTTATTGCACTTTTGCAATATGGCCACACACTTGTTTGATAAGGTGTTCCTGAACTGATTGATATGAAATTTAGACTTGTTTTCCTCAGAACATTCTGAATTTCACAAAAAATTAGATTTTTCAACAAAAACAACTAAAACGTCTTGCGTTAAGAGGGGAAGATTGAAAGGGGCTTTACTGCTGCTAATGAGGGATAGTCGGCCGAGTTAAAGGGTCCGCTGCGGTGTTGCCACCTGATGGCGGGGAAGGGGTTTTCGTCCCGGCGGTCCGGGGTCGCTCCTATATGGGCAATGGTATAGCCCTGCATTAGAAGGATCAGCCAAGGTCTTCATTGTCCACGTCAAGTCAAATCAGAACGGTCCCAGATAGGAAGAAGACTACAGTGTTGTTGCCTTCATGGATAATCATTATTATAATGTCCATGTGACTGCTGTCATTTCAGATTATTTATTATTTTGTGTGTGCCCTGTAATGTAAGGTGGAAACGTGAGATGAAAGTGTGTGCGATGTCATATCAAACCATTTCGCCGGCAGTTGTCAGATTAATGTTTACATCGTGAATGTACGTTTTTGTGGAGAGAAGAAATTGATCCGGCTTTAATACCATCTCACAACATAAGTGTTGATTTAACACCGCTTGGAAAAAAATGTGAGAATGGTGCTGTGAAAGAGGTAAAATAATCTCACTTAATTGCCACTTTGTTTATTAGTTCTTATACATTATTCCGCTTGTATCCCGAACTGTTATAATGTGCAGTTTTATGAAACTAGCATTGTTTTATAGGGATGTTTCTCCGTTCGTAATTGGTTGGACCTTGCCTTTAACGCATATATTGTTTTCTACAATTTAGAAAACTTGTTAGTGGATTATTACTCCGTTCAATAAATGCGTGTTCATCCGTAGCTGTGCGCTGTATAACGGACGAGTTATAGGTTTAGGTAACTAGTTTTTCGATGACATATTGTAGTTGACGATTTTTTACCTAACCTAATCTCAGAGGACTGCTCGTCATTTTGAAATTGCTGCCCCTCTATTGATAATGCTTGACATACGCTAATGCTAATGTTTGTTATAAGTTCTGTTAATTTCGTTTAAAACAAGATTCCAGCATGCTGCTGCATTGGAATAGTGAATCTGGAATGTATTGTGTTGTCGGTGCAGGTATTGTGAATTCCATTGTTTAGTTCGAAGGTATCACTAGCTTTACAAGTGACATTGCTACTTACTGAGCTTAATAGAAGACCAAACCTGTTAGAACTAAATTCCGGTTGTTCTGTTTCTGGTGATGCAAATTTTTTCCAAACTTGTGGCGTAATAATTGGCGGTTTACAACAATATGGAAGTAGAATAAGCACCATTAAAAAAAGTAGTTAACAATAAAAATAGCAATAACTGGGGCCACACTAGCCTCATATTTCAGAGCCATATATCTCTGTCCAACCACTCTACTATTTTTGACGTTCTATCACTGACCATAATGACGTGACCACTATGCCCTTCCAAAACAACTTTAATTTTCTACATTACTTGTATTTGCCCCTCACAATTACCTCAACTTATTTCTTAGAGATAAATGAGATTGAGCTTCAAATGTTAACCACTCAACTTCAATAATTCTTATTAGCAACTTAACAATTATTTGGGAATATTGTATTCCATTTCATTGAGAATGATGAATACAGATCGCTTGATCGATTGATTTTGCCCACATCTCAAAAATAGGGGTGGATAAAACCCTAGAACTCCTGACTTGTAATCCAGTATGTCTTCTCCAGCCAATAAGGTTGCAAACTGTCAAAACAGGCTTAAATACAAAAAAAAAAAAAAAAAGCTTATTTCATTCAGTGCTGATAATGAACATGCTTACAGGGAAACAAAAGTGATAACAAATGGTGTTTGTTGTGGGACTCGTTGTACAGAATTTTGTACTAAAATCTCTCTCAGCAAAACTGCTGGTTTCTTGTGCTATTCACTAACTATGTACGTGAGTGAATCGGATATTGTTATTGATGTACCTACATGGTACTGCTCACCTCACGCAGTTTAGGTTAGGATAGTGTGGAGTGAGTAACTGTTGCTCATTAGTTTGGGCAATCTGAGCTAGCATAGTGTGGTGGTCCTGGGCTGCTCAAACACATGTATATTGCCACACCTACTGTAAATTTTAACTGAATAGGGCTCAAGCCTTTTAGAATCGAAACATGCTTGGGCAAGCTTGCTCTATGCAGTGCGGCACAGAGCATGAACCATTTAGATTGTGTCTGAATCATCATTGTCAGACGCTGACAAGATGTTTGAACACATATATCTGGTCAGTTATCTCCTACTTGGATTAAGTGACCATTTTCTATCCTAGACCCTTGTAACTCTAGTTCATTGTTGTAGCCCATATACATATTGTAATGATTGATTTCCTTTTTTTTAAATGGTTTTTAGTCTTATCTTGGGTAAGACTGTTCACATGCTATGAAAATCAGCTGTACTTGATATCTCTGATGTACTTAATGATTTTAAAAAAAGGAGGGAAACGGAGGGAATATATCAAAGAAATCTACGTTGTTAGCTTCTAGTTGTTGTAGATTTGATTTTGTAGATATACCGTTTTGTTCTTAAAATTGAGAAATTTGTCTCACAGTGCCCTTGCACTAATGTATGATAAATCTAAACAAAATATCCTTCAGTTCTTAGGGGAAATAGTTCTGTACCACAAGATTCACTATTCTATTCTTGTGGGTTGTGTTAAATTTTTAAAATCAACGTTATTTACATTGGTAATTCTTTGCAGGTTGTGAGTCTGTTTCCAAAACTGTAGCGATATACATTTCAACCTGGTAGGTTTGGAAGAAAAACCAATATGAGTCACCAGGAAATGGTGAGTGCGATCACAGGCAGCTGCAGTAGCCTGCCCCATGCTGAAATAGACATAAAGACAGGATATCCAGATGAAGATGATGGATTTGACGGAAACGTTAGTCCCTTTGTTACCTATTTTGGTGGTACTGTTATTATATTTGACAATTTCATGAATAAATCCAATTTGGTCTATTTATTGTGATGGTTAAAAATCTAGGAAAATGCAATTTCCAAGCAATTTTCTTCAGGTTCATCCCCTTTGATTTGAACAACAATCTTATTCTTAAACATCAATTTTCTATGAATGGGGTTTGGGTGGGTTGAGTAATCCAACCCAAACTCAGGATGCATTCATTGTGAAAGGTTGAACTCAAAATAAATAAAAAATTACCATTTTCTAGTGTGCTGTACCCCTGGGTGTGATAAAAATTGCCCACAAACTTTTCAGATTGATCGAAGCATTCTGACGATTAACTCTTTAGCAGTCGAAAGTTGAATTCTGGTCTTGTCCACAAGGACAGAACCCGGTCAGAGATTGGCATCATGTATGTATCTTATAGGACGACTTAGTACACGCCATTGCTTCTTTCAAACAATAAAAACCGAAACAAAAAAATAGAAAAATTTAGGAAAACATTACTCCTCATTTAAGTATTCAGAGTGTTATGTTTGAGATGGCAATGTGATGAGCAAGATTTCACCATGACGAAAAAACACTTGAGAACTGAAAATGTCAATCCCTAAACTCACAAAATCTGATACAATGGAAGCCACACACGAAAATAACACGAGAACCAGAGTAATCAGTAAGAAAATAGTGGTAAAAAGTCGAAAATAGTAACCAGTCAAGGAGAGGTTTCCCATTTTCCTTCCCTGTGGGGTTCGTTTTATCAATAAAGTGCTGCTGTCTGTAGTCAAAACCCTCAGAAATCCTACAGAATATTTGAAAAATACCGAGCTACCACCGGGTTTCGTCTATGAAGACAAGAAAGAGTGCCGAGCAGAGACCAGCATTCGACCGCTACAAGGTATCAAGGTTGCCAAGCAGGGGCCCGGCTTTTGTCCTGTGAGACATCCCTCTCCCAAAACGTTCCGTCCATATGTGAATACTAGTTTAATGGCCCTGCTACGCAGGTTAAAAAGAAATAGGCGAATAACACAATGAGGGAGTATAATAACAATATGCAAAGTCAAAAAATTGTATATCCCAAATCCCCGAGGAGAGGACCACGTCGCTTGCCCTGGGAGACGCTTCCCCCCGCTGGGGCCCTCCTTCCTTCACTGGCGTGGTCGGGGGGAGGGGGAGCAGGTCAGTTGCCCAGCGTTACCACCCCCTGAAAAGTGGATATACTCTGATAAGCTCGTCTTTATATAGTGTGATTTTCTTGCTGGGTCCTGACCGGGTTTCAACCAGAAAGGGTTAAGTGGCAGTTAAAGTTCAAAACAGGCTGGTTTGGGTTCACTTTGCCAGCTGCTCCTGCCATTATTCCGCCTCCAAAAAATAAAACCGTTTGTTAGGCATGTTTTATTTTTTGTCTGATTTCTAGGCATACAACTGTAGAGCATCCAGCGAAAAGAGCATCTTGGGATATCTGGTCGTTAAGTCTCAGCAAATATAAAATATCTTTGATATAAGTATAAATAAAAAGCTGGTTAAATGGAGGAAAAATTGTTTTTTGGAAAAATCTCGGTGGAATTTGAAATGTATTGGTGAAGATGAGTGCATTTCATTCCAATTCACTTTTAATTTGCTTTTTTTCACTCCAAAATTCATTTACCCAATTAAACGTATAGGTAATATGATGTTTACTCTTGAGTTACCAATTAAGAGAGATGCCATTAGAGTGATGGCAAATAAATAGTATCACTTGGATCAATTGAATGAAGTTTATTACTTAATCACAAAATAAATTCAGTTTGTGTGATTTTCTACAAAATTACAATTTTTTTAATCATAATTGATTAAAATTATTTTCTATGTGTTACAGCATCCAACTTGCTATTTGTGCAATGGGTTTTATGGGCCATCCTTTGAAGAACCTGTGTGCGTTACCTGTCACGCATTCCTCTTCCCCGAGGGATGGAACGTAAATTCCCGACCAATATTCACTGAAGTAAGTATATTGACGAGTTCTCATGATAAATTACAACGTGTTTGTTTTATATTTTCGAATGAAAGAATATTTCATTGTCAGAATTTTGGTACCTACCTCGGTCTCTTATGACTAGCAGTTTCCTCCCTAGATTGCTTTTCATAAAAGTTTTGAGAACAAGATCTTGATATTTATTTTATTACTTGCAAGATTATTTACGATTGTATGAAAAACTTTTGCATTTGAACATATTATTTCATTGCTATTATCGTAACAGATTAGGTAGCTTGGGTTTCAATTCAATTTTGATTAAATATCCAGGAAATAGTTAGCTCCTAGATAGCTCTCACAATTCTCTCGTATTCTCGAATACTATAAATCTACTGAACCCATTTGGGTGGGAATAGTCTCATGATGGTGCCCTGGGTTTCATTGACCCCAAATCAATGTGCATGCACAAACGTTAAATCTATCAAGTATCATTTTATTACTTTCTGATCTTGATCTTTCCTGAATTGGGAGGCTAATTAGAAAACCGGATTTAATCATCTCATATCAATTTCAACTCATTTTTTTCATTATTGTATCCACTACAGAATCACCTAATACATGTCAACTCAAGTGAGTCAAATTTGATGTCTGTAGGAACGTGTCCCACAACATTTCAGTCAAACAAATTGTTGCAACAATCTTATATCCTACATATTTTAGATGAAGGATCTTTTAAGATTATTTACAACATTCTAATGATAATAACATTTCATTTATGTTACTAATCCGAGGAAGCTTTTGACCACACCCAGCTTGGTAGACGTATTTAATTGTCCGTTTTAGATTCAATGTCCTGTCACATTGACCCTCAATTGGACAATGTACGTTTGGTTTATAATCTGAGACCTACATTAGAACCACCTAATGGAAACCTTAGATGCATTATATTTGGTACTACATGAATAGGATAATAAAAACATCTCTACCAAAGATGCTTGATAATTTCTCAAGCTCAAGTGTGTACATTTGAATTTAGTGTTTACTCCGTTGATTAATTAATCATTTAGTATTAACCATTTGGAAGTTATCTGGTTCGACTTTGGAGACGTGTTTAACCATAAGAGGAGTAGTACATAAAAATCTTTAAAAAATAAAAGTTTATAGGTAACCAACAGGTAGTTGAGTTTATTCATAGGCTGGAAAAAATTTATCCATTGAAAATTATACCTACTGGACACTTATCTGAAGAGTTTTATTAATGAACCTTTCTTGAATTGCAGAAGACTGAAGACAGCGATTCTGGGAACGATGAACCCAGTGATTCATTTAGTGGTAATATAAATCTTAGTCCTGTTGAAGCCTACATTCCTGCTAAAGCTCACATTCCTATTGAGAACAGGCTAAAACCTCCTATTATTGGACAGTCTGATGAAATATCATCTGGGTTAATTATGTCTTTGCCTCCAGAAGGTTTGTTGACTTCTTTGTTTGTGTAATTATTATAATTAGTTAAGATTTTATCAGTGAAAAGTACGAACTTTTGGTCAGATTACAGATTATTTTCATCATTGCTCATTCTTCTCTGAAGCCTAAATGGAGAATTGATTTATTGGTTGTTATGATAAACCATGACATTTTTATTTTTCCTGCTCTCATTTTCTTTATTTTTAAATATTTTTTTTTCCATTTTCGCAAAATAGGAATTATATTCTGATGAGGGAAAGTAATTGGGGGACAATTAACTGTATTATTTACTGTATTTTTAGTTGTTTTTTGTTATCCAATTTTTGTTTGATTAGTTTACAAATCGGATATTGGCACCCTCAGTGCAAGCATTATTCACCATATGTTTATTGTTGTTATCTGATATCAGATTCAGTGAGTGAATAGTTCTGACCTTTGTTTATTTCAGTCCTACTCTTGGTATTCTCTTTTCTTGATGACATGTCACTTTGGAGTGCTGGGAATGTTTGTAAACGTTGGTACGTGATTATGAGAACTTGCAAGACAAGTGAATCTTGGAAAGTCTATACAGAACGACGATTCCCCATCTACAAACCGATTTGTCACATAGAAGACTGGTACAATGCTTATACAGCTCTGTAAGTTTCTACTCATTCCTTGTACCAAAATTTTGCTTTTCAATGTTTTGTATTTACTCAAATTATGAGTTGGTTGTGAACATGGTAAAAAGCAACTTGTTAGTGGATATAATATGTAAGACACCCTTTCATTTGATGATGGTTCGATCAGTCTGAGGGAAGCATGTATTTTATGAAGGGTCAAGAATACAAATTATAGGCTAAAATCCATGTTATTATCAAAAGCTGCTGTCATGAACTGGTTTTGGAATGTTCTTTTCCTGTGTACCAGTGAAATTCGTCAAAATCTGCCTTTCCATTTTGGAGAAGCTTTAGAAGTATTAAAATAGATGATCCCATTTTTAGGTCTATTCCTACTTTTTCACCCTTAAAATTGCGTCTATCTATTGAGCTATGATTCTTGAACACATATAAGGAACCTCTAGATTGAAATCTGATTTTTTTAAATGTTCAATCTGAAGGTCATCTGAACGTATATACAATTGCACAAAACATAAGGACTAATGTGAATAGTTTCAAGAAGTAGCAGATTTTCAGAAAAAAGTTTTGATGAAGGATTACAGTACTGCAATACTGTATCTTGGGTGTTCAGTTCTAGGAAACTAAGCAAAACCATACTATCTTGAGAGTCAAATGGGGAAACCAATGTTGCTGCTTTTGACCTTATAATTTTAGCTTGTCCTTCACAACATGGCAAGATATTAAAAATTGTCTGTGGTAAATTGTTGCTTTTTAGAATGGAGAGCTGCCCTTGCAAAGCTTGTTTGTCCCAAATGTTTTCAAGAACCATCCCTCATGGAGAAGAAAACTCATGGCGCCGACATAGACTACAGAGTGAGCTCAAAAGTAAGTTGAACAGAACATTCAATCGATATTCTTCAATGAGAAATAGCATATAATATTCTTATTCAAGTCAGAGATTTTTTAAGAGCTCAATGTAGGAATGTGAGGGAATGATCTTCCTTCCCTCTTTGGAAAAATCGATTTCCCAATGATTATTGTTGGATTTGATTCAAGGTTTGAAGGCTGATCCACCTCATGGAATCAATGCTATTCCTCTGGATATCAATTGCTGTCACTGGCAGGCATCGATTACCGGACCTGTGGGCAGTCCTTATGAAGGAGGGCTGTTCTATCTGTATTTACAAGTTCCTTACACGTAAGTGATGAGAAGAGGTTGATAAAAATATGTAGCTGACCAAGAGTAAAATTATCTTACTTTTAAATCAATCTGAACTTTAAAAATGCTTCAACGGAGTGGAAAACCGTGAAAACACAACTAACTTCTACTCAACAGCATTTGATGGTTCCATCACTCGAGTAGTGACATTGCAATGGGAGTTATATGTGCTCCAAACATTTTAGACTACGGAGACCACAAATGTAAATAAATTTATACCTGGTTTTTAAAAGCAATTTATAGAAAAGTTTCTAACAAGACTTGGGGGATCTCTAGCTTTGAAGTCCCTCTTTCCTTCCACCTAATTTACTCTACTCCACTTCCATGTCTTATATAATGCAGAAAGGAAAGACTAACCTATCTACCTATACCTTTAAACCTCTACCATTTTAAGCCTTTAGTTCTTTCAAAAACTGTTGAAACTAGTTTTCATATAACAAATATACTCAGACTCCTACTACATAATCTCCATTAATAATCTGTACTAGCTATTCTTTACCAATGAAAATATTCCATTTTTACCAGTTATTACTGGGTCTACCTAAGCGTGGTGTAATAAAGGAAATACCTTGTTTCTGTAGAAAATATCTTTATATATTTTATTTTTTCAGTTACCCAATGATGCCTCCAATCGTGCGTTTCATCACAAAGATATTTCATCCCAATATATCAAGGCATGGAGACATTGGGTTGGATTCAATACTCACAAACTGGAGTTTGGCCCTTACCATTTCAAAAATTCTGATTTCAGTCCAGAGCCTGTTGACTGATCCATATTGCGAGGTATTAAACATCAGATAATATTGATTCATTTAAATGATATTCCGTGTTTTATGCAGTATGCTACAAGATGAACATTTTGATTATTCAGAACTGGTTATTGTTGGTTCCTGCTTCCAACAGATTTGTTATTTTTACATTTTACAAAAATGATTGTTCTATACTGACGAATGGTTCTATGTTACAAAATCTATGAGTCTACCATGGTAGGGGTCCATAATCAAAATATTTGTATGGATTTTGTGTTTTAGAACCATTGAAATAGTTTCGTTTCGAATCTGTCTTCTGTTTTGTGTCTCTACATGCCCTTGTAAAAAGCTTCATTTCTACAGTTTTCGCTTGATTTTGTTGAAAGTTTGAGCGCATATGTAGGGTTAGGCTATTGTGCTCCCAATTGATTCCGCTGCTCACAAATCAATGCTTCATTCTGCTCAGCGTGAACTTGAAATCTGTCAAGCATCATTCTATAACTTTCTAATCATCTGATCTTGGCAAATGAAACTGTACAGAGGGTTCAACAATCTAAAATAAATTCAGCGTAAAAAAAATTGCATTTTGTTCAACTTTAATAATTTTTGCCAGAATCTCAAAAATGAGAAAATTACAAAGCACGCAATAATGCAACCATGCGCAGCAAACATCAATTCTATTTTTCCAACAAGAAACCTCCCTTTTCTACCAGGAGTCTCAAATTCCAGATTCGGATTCTCCACAGAATTTCAAGAAATGTTTACCCCTCATTTGATTTTGTTGGTCATGCGCAACCCATTCAGGAGTTTGAAAAGTTGGCTAGTCACGAAAATGGCCCTAACATAAATATAAGCAAACCCAAAGTGCGACACATCAATTGTCATTGTTTTTTGAGGGCTGATTCACAGGGTGCTATTTTTTTTTTTCATTTAAATACATTTAAACTCTTCAAAAGCCAAACATGTCTTTATTTTAAGTGATAAATTGTCATATTTCAAAGCGAGTGTAGCAATAAAGTGATATCCCACTCTCAAAGTAAATTTGGACCATGGCAGACCCACCTTACTTTGCGAAAGAAAGGAAGAAGACATATGGGCGCGAGGCATTATAGCGCCAATCTCGTACACAGATCTAGGAAGACTGAGCTGATGTGAATGAAGTATTTGAGAAGCTGGAGGTTTGAACACTTTGAATCAGGGTTGAAAAACAATGAAAATTCGTGTGTGCTAGACTCATTTAGGAGATGTATTTATCACTTTAAATGATATTTTTGGCTGCAAAACATTCAAATTCAGTTGAAGGAAAAACAGACAGCACCAGGTGAAACAACAATTAACATCTTAATATTTAACTTCAACATTTAAACAATTATAATTAATGTTTCACACTTTGGTTTGCTCATGTTTGCATAATTTTGGTGGCTTGGTAAATTGGCATGCTCATTGAATGGCCTGCACATGGCCCTAACAATCGAATGAGGGTTTAAAGTTTTGTGAAATTCTGTGTAGAATGTCAATCTGGAATAATAAAGGGGCGATACCAGAGCAAAGTTGATGTTGTTTGCCTATTGCACTCTGCAAATGATCAATTTTGAGACCCTTGCAAAAAAAAGTTCAAAACAAGATAAATTTTGTTGTTGTATTTTAGCTGCAATTACGATTTTAGAGGGAGGGAGAGGATGTTTCTTTGTACACACTGTTCATTTCTTATCAGATAATCGTAATTATCATCTTGTTGCTTGTAAAAATTGATTGTCTAGGCGAGGGGTCTCCAAACTATTTGTCCCAAGGGCGGAATGATAATGTGGAGGTGGTGGGGTGGGCCAACAGGGGGTCGGGGGTCTAGTCCCACAGCTGAAAGGGGCTTCCCCCACAAATTTTGAAAATTAGACACTTGAAAACAGTGTTTTTAAGCACTCCTAGACGAGTTTGATGAATTCAAAATTAGATACAAAAAATTAGTTTTTAGTGATAGTACCTATTTTTTTAAATTCCATAACAACTTTTTCGAATAAAAAGTATCAACATTGTCGTCCGTAGTTGGCAGGCCAGACTGAAGTGCTGTTCAACATTCCATGAACTAATTTGTGGGTGTTCCTACAGTGTCTTAGATTAATGTGTAGTTATTACTAAGAAGTTTTTATCAATTCATTTCACCAACTGCTCCTCTTTCATTTTGTGGCAAATTTTTCAGGGCTGCATGGAGCCAGGTGTAGGAAGACTGTATAAAGATAATAAAGTTGGGTTCGCTCAAGTGGCCAAGGCATGGACGAGAATGTACGCTATGCATGATGTGATCTCCCCAAAAAACAGGCTGGACAGACATCTTCTACTATAAGTACTGCAACTATTTGTTTCTATTTTGGAATATTATTTTCTCAGGTAATAATTCCTTAAGAGCTCTATGTTCCTGAATTGGCTTTCAAGTTGATTCAATTAGTTAGGTTTTATAAAGGCTACTTATTTGTTTCTGCGATCATTTTAGCCTTTAAAAAGGTTTTATCAATTCATACCTAATACATATTTGTTTTTTCATTATTATAGTCAAAATATCTGACTTGAAAAAAATCATGAACGTTCGATAACATAAATTTACTTCTTTTCTACGTTCAACTATGCTTCCTTCATTGGTTATAGTCACAATGTATGCCATAAAATTTTAATTTGAAAATGTGATCTTTGTAGCCTTGAAATGTGTTAGTATTAAACAACTTATTCAATTGTAACTTTTTTTAAGTGTGCTGTTTTAAGTTCAAATGAAAAAAAAAAAAAAAAAGGTTTCCAGTATCTATTCTTCCTCACAGAGCTTTTGAGGAGATAGAAAAATTATTTACAGTATCGTAAGTTGAACAACTTTTTGATTAATTTGCTTCCATATTTGTTCGTCTGGACCTCTGCGTTAATGGCCCATAACTTTACCCAATTCTGTGGGAGAGAATGTGTTGAAAATTGCTTTGGGTGATCGTTGACCTCATTATTTGTAACGTTGAAGTTCCCAAGTGGCTAAGGTTTGGTTTATTTCAGTTGTACTTTCTCCAGCTGGTGCAACCCCGCCTAATTTAAAAAATTATAATCCCTCCATCCACATTTGAAGAGTTTGAACCAACGCAGGAAATAGTGTTGTTGTCTTCATTATTTTGTGTTCATTGCGTTTTTATTTCCAATCAGTTTTTTAATGGAGTGAAACAACGAGAAGTAGACTAGTTGAAGTTTGTAGTTGTCTAGGAAATGCATCTTTTCTGTTCCCTTTGCTTTAGCTCCTGTTGATCTCTTGTACCCACTGAGTTTCAGGGCAGGTGCTGCCACTGGTTTATCTAATGGCAGAATGCGTCAGTGTCATGAGAATCATCATCATTTTGTACATGTTGGTCAGTTGTGAGTGGTGGTTCTTAGTATTCTGAAGCATTACTTGAATATCAACAAAAACGGTTCTTCTAATGGAGTTTTTATTACAATCGATTGATGGTGTTGGTGGAACAACCACCTTTACGTTTGAAGCCCAGGCGTAATATTGCTTGATGTTTTACCTCAATCTGGTTTTATAATGGTTTCCTTTCATAAACACTCTTTTGGTTGAAATAGACGTCAAGATATCCCAATCGCCGAAGCTTTATCGTTCTACTGTCAAAAGTTCAATCTTCTTCAATCTCCCTATTTTCATAATAAAAGTAAAGTATTAGTTGATGATTTGGAACACTCAATTGAAAACATTTTATTGCCATGACAATTCATAAGCAAAAAATAATTTGTATAATATCACATGGCTCTGCTAATGATGAGCTTGCCGGAATCGTTTTTCGTTCAAATTTCATTGAGCACTACGTTAGGTGAAATGGTAACCATACATCAGATCATACAGAGTTTATGGGTGGAGCTCTGTTTGTACCAACCTTGTTTCACGTGTTGCCAAAGTCCTTTGACTCATCCAGCATAAGTATTTCGTTTCCAGCGTGGTACTGACCCAAGTTTGATATTCTCATTTATTAGTTTCATATTTGATAGGTTTTCCATGGTTTTCGGTGTCATCTATCTTCTAAATATCTTCTTGTGTCCTCGTATGTACACATTTCTGGTAGTAGTTGCAGCCAAGAGATATTTACTAAATGCAGTTAAGACTGTGGATGGCTGCACTTCATTTCTCGTGGTTTCCTTCAGAGAAAAGCTTATTAAAATAATTTAATTAAAATAGCTTTATATAACTTGAGGTGTATGTGTGTGAACATCGATATGAAACTGCTGTTGTTGTTCAAGAAATTTTTGCAAGCCCTGGGGATTGACTGATCAAACTTGACCACTTTGGGGGATGAGAACTTTGACGTTAAAATGAACGTGGTGGAAGACACATTTCTATTGCCACTCTTAATACATTCAATGAGTATTTAAATTAGACTGTGTTGGGCAAATACGGAGATGACCGCTCAAGCAGTCATCTGCATGGAGTGTGTTAGTAGAGGTTGAAAAGCAAAGTCCACCCAACAAGAGGTGAAACATAAATTTATATAATTTTAATGTTGATTAGACCCATTAGCTAGTTATGAATCCAAGTTTCCATCAGCCCCACCCATATTGCTTCATCCGTCATTTTGAAAATGATCACTTTTTCAGTTTTTGGCTTTTAGCTCTATCTTAGTGAATTTGATGAGATTCAAGACTCTGTACAAAACTGTAGATGAAAGAATGTCCAAGAAATTTGATGCGGAAAGTTTTTTTTTTTTTTTTACCAAGCGTATTTAGGTTATGGGAAGGCAAAAAAGTGGAAAATTAGCAATTTGCCAATTTTTTTTCCAATTTCCACTTCAGAAACAGGGATTGTATTTCACAATGAAACAATTATTGAATGAAAGTTGTATAGAATATGATTTGCTGTAAAATACATGTCTCAACAAATATTACATACAGAAAGCTGGTATTGAAGCTGGCTGTGTTTTGTCATAGTTTTCACGATATTCCAAGCAGTTTTTGATCACAGAAAATGCATGAAAATTCATTCAAGTAGTTCTTATATAATGTAACCAAATCAGCAAAAAGTCTTTAGGAAAAGTTATCAGTCATTGTGAATAAAACGTAATATTTTCATGAATAAATTATGAGTTTATTTCATATGATATATAACTTGTATGGTTATACATACATTTAATGTGAAGCTAACGTTGATTTGAATCATCAGACCAATTGAATAGATAAATAGAGACAGAGGTGATGAGAACTTCAAATAATTTAAAATGTTGTGATAAAATAGAAAGTATGAAGGTTTACCACCCAGGTATGGTTCCTTTGTATGCAGTAGCATGCTCTAAGACTTTCTCCTGTTGGGTTGATGACCCTGTCAAAGAGTCAGCTCTCCCGACCCCTTTGCAAAGCATCCCCAGCTTTTGTAGTAGCCTCCCTCCCCCCTTTTTTAAACGTATTTCAGTTTAACTGTTCAAACGCATTGTGATGTATGGTTTTGTATTCTCACTTAAACACAAACAACCTTTCTTCAAGTTCATGCAACATGTGTAAAGACTTGGTTGTCCTCCATTTATGTGTGAATTATTGATATTGTGATTTACGTGCAATGTTGCGATCAAAAAATGCTTGGAATACTTAGAAACAAAAAACGTTCTACTCAGAACTTCAGAGGAGGATCTCAAAATTATCATTTTTTCTGGTTTTGTCAAAATTGGGCACCATACCTGCCCATTACTCCCTAGAAAAAAGTCTCCACGGCAGGTTCGTTCTACATATTTTTATTTTGACTTGAATCTCAAAAAAAAAGCACTGGGTTAGAGCTAGAAGCCAAGAACTGACGTATTGATTTTTAGTTGCTTTTTCAAAATGGTGGACAGAGCGATGGAGGGGAATCGAGAAAAACTTGGATTCAAAAGTTAATGGCACTAAATAACAAAAAAAGGCGATATTGCACCTTACGTATAGTGGACTTCCTCTATTGACTGGAGCACATTGAATGGATGCTTCAGATGACCTGACATTAACGTAGATTGGTGAAAGTTGCCATCAGTGTGTCAGTGGTAATTCCTTGTCAGGGACAAAAAATACTAGATTCAATCCAATTTTAATATTTGGTGATGTGCTAGGAATGTCATGAAGCACCCATCTGCTCCCAAAACTACAATTAGTTCTACTCCAGTTGTATAGTGAATAAAAGGCAGGAACCAACTTTGGTTCTCTTTTCCCATCATATAGGGCTGAACTTCTCGACCTTCAAACTATTTATGCACGATACAATTACTTTCACATATTCTTATCAAACCGACATTTCAGACGTTTTCTTTGTTTGTATCAATTTTGTGCCAATATTCTTAAGCCTTTATTGCAGAATTTGGATTTATTTCATGTTTTCCACGGTTGGGTGTGTTTCATGCATGATTGAAGAGAGAGCTCAATTCCATTACTCAATAGGTGAATTTTATAATGAGGTAACCTTCATTTCATGTAACAAATCAATTTCGAAAGTGTTTCTATGAACATATTATTGAAGTCTTTCAGCTTAACTTATTTTTGTTACATTTCGTGTTTGTTACAATTTGAAATACGTTGGTTACTATTATCAATAGTCATGTAAAATGTTAAACATTTGTCAGTTAGGTATGTTACTTAGGTACTGTTACTTTTAGTCTAACCTCAATTTGTTATTACATTGAAAATGGGACTGATTGAGAGCTATGTTTGTAAATTTGAAGAATTCTCGAAAGAATCAAGTATTTATAACTACTGCCAGTTTTAGATCATTAAAATGCCAACTTAGCTGACATAGGTTTCATTCCTGAACATGTCAGTACAGTCTGACCTATTCTGACTGATAGATCCTCCACTCTCACAAAATGTTTCTTTATGATGACTTAAAAACTGATTTTCTGTGTTCCATCTCAAGTCTCATAATATTCCATTTTCACAACTTGGTATCCATTATTGAGATACACTGGCACATTTAAGTGTTTCACACTTGTATTACGATATTGTTAAGAAAACGGAGTGATGATATCAGTGTTATGAATTTATTTAACCCAATCCTGAATTGTTTTATAAGAAGTTGTACTAACTGAAGGGGGGGCCTATGATAAGTCTTCAACTGGTTTTATTTCTCCCAGTTCATCATGGCGAGACTAAAAAAGAAGATTTTTTGTGCAAATGTTAGCAACGCATACCAATTTCGTTTTTTCAAATCATCAAAGTTGAGCAAACCAAAAGTGCGAAACAAAGGTGATTCACGTGATAATATCGTTTTTTTTTTCATTTTACTGAATTTGAACGCTTGTACACCCAAAATAGGGTTGTTGTTGATTGTACAATTTTGATGACTTGCCAACGTCTTGCAAACACTGAATGGGTTCTGGGAGGATGAAAAAATGGTGGGTGAAAACTGAAACGGGAATAAATAGGAGGGTTCACATGTGGAAAAAAAATTGTAGTGTTGGATGAAGTTTTCATTTCAAATTTAATAATTTAAAAGTTACGTAGTGATACAAGAACACTAGTCTCATCTAAGAGTGGTCATTGATAAGAGCCATTCACTGTTTTCTGGAAAATTTATCGGTTTCACAAAAATTATTCTACATCATCAAGATGAAATCTAAACGTCATTTTAAAGAAGATGTTTAGTTCTTATATTTACTTAAGTTATGACAATTCTTGTAAAAGTATCTCTCGACATTATATTATGAGCAGCATTATCACATAAGTTTTGCCAAACTTGAAATTTTCTCGGTACTTTGATGCTTACTGTTTTTTTTTTACAGTAGATGACGGTTCCATTTATCATTACCTCCATGAACGAACCAATATTTTCCGTCTACATAGAGCCACTTTGGACTAAGTAAATGCAAATGCAAGAAAATTATATTATTAAAAAATATGACGAAAATCATTCCTTGAGAATCCTGATAATTTATAACAAGACGTAGGTAGTATAAGCAAAAAAAAAGTCGAGGATTAAATAAGTAATAATTTTCAGTACATTCCAAAATTATTCGTTAATGCTTACCTTAGGAAAAAATTAAAGTGAGAATGACATAATTATGACTAGCTCTGAAATTACAATTGCCATCAGCCTGCGTCACTAACGTATGTCAACATCTTTGAGAACGTGAGGCACTGGACACATTCTTGTTAACAAATTCTTACCAAGTACGTACAATACCAACCACTAATGTATGGAAGAATATTCTGAAACCACGGGACTTCGTTTGACATTGCCATGTAGGTATAGTTAACACATTTTTGTGACAATTTGAACATTTCGAATAGTTTAGCAGTTACCTACCTTCTCAGTTTATGGTAATCTACTAAGAAAAAAAATTAAAAAGCAGTGCGAAACTTTATCAAGTGGAAAGAATATGAACAAAAAATGAAGTGTTGGACGATTATGAACACATTTAATTCACAAAAAGTCAATTTTTTACAAATTTTGTTGATGGGTTCCGAATTTAGTAATATAAAAACTGAGTGGTAAGTTCATCAAGTATTTTCAAGGGCTTCGCTAAACTGTACCGTCAGGTTTAGAAAAAATGTGTAAACTATACCTCCCCAGCATTCAATGTTGAAGTAAATGACATTTTATTCCAGTTCACATTTAGGTAGGCACATTGAACGGAGATTTAAATACCTATTGCCATAAAAAATTTAATCCAGTGACTATGAATATGACAACAAATGCGATACTACGGTATATATTAATTTTCCAAAAAAATTAAACCGAGCATAACTTGTGGTCATCAATTTCACTCTGTCAACAGTGTAGTTCCTTTCAATAGCGTTGTAAAAAAAATTAAGGTAGATATATATATGACATGGCCAATTAAAAATTAGGTTGATATACGTTTGAAATATTTTTCATTTTATCATTAAACGTCTGAAAAATATATCCATGTATGGAAAAATATAGCCTCTTATCAAGACTGAACAACTAGCTATTCAACATGGGGTTTCACTGAATTGAAAGATAAACTGATAGATATGTATTATTATGTACCTATTGAAGATATCCTGAAAATGTGATTAATTTGTCTTGCTTTATTTTGAATTAATAATCCAGAGAGCATGAATGCCAAATATGATTTCAACTCTAAGAGTTACGTTAGGAAAAAGATTCATCATTGCAACGTAATTTAATCTGATGACTAGGTTCGTGAAAATAATAGAGTGAGCATGAAAAATTATGTCATCTTATAAACTCAATGAAGAAGCATTTCTACAAGTTTGCTGAAATAAAAGGAAATTATTTTTTTCCATAGTTGTTAGAAAGCTATTCCTAGATGAATTGATGGAACAAAGACAATTGCACCTTGTAGCAGTGCCACATCCTATTTGACGGGGCTTTGAATAATAACCTTAACATTTTGGACCAAATTTAATATATTCAGTTTTTTTTTTACTTCTTCTCCGTCATCTTATTACTTATGTCGGTATCTTTTTCAACAAGCTCGTGCGTTTTTAATCAACATCTAAATCTCGGAAATACTTATTCAGCATTTTACCAACTCGTTTTTACGTTGGTAGTAGGTGCTTACAGGTTCTCAAATGTTTGAAGTTGGTCATTTCTTATGAAAGTGTACATGTTTCTGAACTTGGTGCTTTCTCAACATAATTTAAAAAATGTTCAAGGTTTTTCTAATAAACTGGTTTTGTTGACTGGCTCATAACATAGCGCCTTAAATGTTTGGTAGGTTGCAGTACAGGATCACAGGTATCTACTAGGTACAAATAAATCTAGTACCTAGGTTCCTATTTAAACATTGATACCCTGTTAGATCTTTACGAAAAATTTATTTTTCATAAATAATGCCCTCTGCCTCCTTTACACATCAATCTTTTTATTCATCTATTCTCTTCGCTATTCAATGTAGTAGATGCTATCACAGCAAGTTGTTTTATCAGAGGTGGATATATTTAAAAACTGATTTACAGGATATGCATTGGTCAGTATTCATGTTTGAGGTATCAACCGTTCATACTCCATGATAATCTATTTAAGCTATTTTGAATTTTTTAGTCTCTTCTATTTAATTGGGCGCATAAAATACAAAATGACACTGATTTGATGACAGGTTGGCCCTGAGACATAGCTGCTTCCATTCTCTGAGAACAAGTTGTTACTGTAAATGAATTCAGTATATTAGGAAGGTAGTTTCTCAATACAATCGTTCGAACCGTAATACAATCTCTATTAACTCATGACAAGGTGCGATCTTTCCTGCTAAAATCCTTACTGACTTAGAAACACAATGGACGAAAATAGGACGCAACGAAATGTAGGTGTGAGTGCTCCGAAAGTGGCCCTCAACATGCTTACTTAACGGGTTTCTTAAGTAGCAATAAAATAAAATTAATCAATTTTTAAAAAAGTCAACAGTAGAAGTAATTAATTCTATAGGAGAGAGAATATCCAACCGCAAATATCAGAAATTGGTCTGAGGATCACACAACTGTGCAGAAGATATTTAAGCCTGAAGTAACAATGCATTTATGAGTTCACATAAGTATGGTTCTAAGGAATTCAGTTTGTAAATTAAAAAACGATTTGGGACGCTAACCTCATTAAAAAAATTACACAAATAATTAAAGATAAATTTTGGAAATGTAGCAAAAGGTGTGGATAGACGTTAGATGATTCTGCAAAATGAAGTGAATGTATTTTTTATTTTCATAATGAACCGATTCTGTGAGCTTGTCTTCGATTGTCATCCTGATTTGAGCAATACACAGCCACCAGGTCGTTGTAAGTTCGTCATTTCTAGGCTCTCTATTATGTGAACACTTGACCTCATAGGTGTGAACTTAGATACGATTTTTCGATGTTTTACCAGTTGATATTGTGAATACATAGTCATCAACAATGATCATACAGAGACAAATAATACCCAAAAGTCTTTTATCACTTTGTAATACCTGTACGCCATTGCTATCCTGAATCTCTAAAAACTCAAAATTTTACCGGTTTTGGTGCGATAGGAAATTTTAGTGTTACCCATCTAATGGGTCCTTTTTCTGTGATACAATAAAAAAAGGAGGCCTCGATTGAACAAATCAAATTGGTGTGTTGCGACTGTTCACTAAGGATGCACATACTTCATCTAGAAACTAAAATATCTTGTTTTTCAAATAAATTAATCATTTCTTGGAAAAATCAGGATATGCTATGTTGGTGGAACATCCAGTGGCGTGTATGATTGATATGGGATCGTCTCCTTAGTTAACTTGTATATCCATATATAGGTGTCATTAATTTCATGCTCACACACTTCCAGACTTGCCTAGAGCTATTAGAGAAAAATAAATGCCCTACTCCAAACACGGTATTGGTTAGGTGTGTTTGATTGTGCAAAACTGAAAGTGCACAATTCCGTGCAAAATATCGAGTTTTGGATGTGTTGGGATTGCCGTATTTAGTGTGTGATTTTAGAAGATTTTACCGCACTGAATCAAATTGTGTTGTTAATTTACTCATCTTCACAATACCAACTTGGGGAAACACCAAAAAAAAAAGACCAGTATCAAAAACGTCCTTATCAATTTCATCAACAGCTTGCAGTCCATAAACATTTCGTCATTGAGACATTCTGTAGTATGTTTGCAGGATTTCAACTCAACCCTATCTTGAAAAAAAAGGCCTTAGAGAGGATGTGTATAAGTCACCATATTAACTACTCGGCTATCTCAGCCAATTAATGAAACTTTATGGACTAGGGGTGTCTTTCTACACAAACTGGAATGTTGAGGGTTAATATTCGTCAATACCAAAGAGAGCACATCATCCACAATTACTCAATCTTTGAAGGTGAGTGATACTCATTTGGGAAATCATCTTGGCTGAACATGTATTTACCTATTCACTGAAAAATATAAAAGGATCTCCACTATGTTGAACAAGTTTAGGTTTTGTTAGTTAATTGGCTTTATATGAAATTCAACTATTGTTCAATTATGATAATCCATAATTCATTTGAGGTTTTGTGTGTTTAAAAAAAAATTTCAAGTCAGTAATCTTTGTTTTTTGTCATTCAAGACTTTTAAAATTAATAAATGATTCATAACAACTAGGAATGGGATTATAATCCTTAATGCTGCAGTCGTGGAATAAAATTAGATTTATTAGTAACTTGGTGGGAAGGTACCTTAATTTTTTGGTTGATTAAATTTGCATTAGTGTTGGCAAAAATCGGCTATAGGGGTTTTAACAAGTTACGTGGATATCGTGTTGAAATCATAGTTGATGGGTGGGTAGATGTACCTACCTAATGTGATACTAAATGGTAACAATGGAATTTTAGAATACATCCAATTTACACAAAAGGACAGCAAACGCGACTTTCCAATACAAAGGAACAATAAAACACTAATCAACTATCTATATCGATTGGACAAAAACATTTGAACGACAACAATACATTATTTAAACTTAGTATAAGTTAGACAAATATTCCGATAATTACATTAAGGGTGGATCATCGAGTCATTGTAAATATAAAACAAATTATAATTAGAAGGTAGGTATTTGAACCTGTACACCCAAATATCCTATGGTCAGATCTTGATTCGGTGTACTTCTGCAGGAGGGTGACTAGCAGAACTCGTGGGTACCCTCGATGGGCTCACTGTTGGTGGGGTGAGAGGCGGATTAGGATAAACGCCTTTCGTTAAATTAATTTCCACAGTTATAATGCTCGACATCTGCAAAACGAAAATGTGTTGGTTATTTGAAATGTACACAGGTAGGATCAATAGTAGAGAGTATACGATTAATGTTTCATTTCAATTGACAAATTAAGGATAAGGATAAGGGCTTAGACATCACTGGGTACACATCAATCAAGTACTGAGACAAATATCAGAAACTGGCAGGTTGTCTGATATTTAATATCAGACACTGGCAATTACACTCTAGTCATAGATTTGAGATAGCAGCACCCAGCACCCAGAGTATCAACCCAGATGTTCACTGATGACTGAAAGAGTGACACATCTCAGGGTAAAATAGTTTAATGGACAGGTGAGCAGGAACTTGTATCATCAAACTCTGGCTACAACCTGACTGATAATCTTGCTAAGCAGCATGCTCATTAATTATTTTGGTGTGTTTAGGGAGACTTCTCCGCTTGGAAAAGATAGAAAAAGTTTGGAATAGAAGTAAATTACTTCTGAATGTTCTTGTACATTAAGATTGCTTCCAGAAATGCCTCTTTAAATTCCATTTAGAGCTTAAGAAAGAAACCATTTTCAACGAGGTGTAATCTGTGTGAAAAAATGGAGGAGACAGTGCTTGATGAAAGATCTTTCGTGACTTTGGAGGAGCTCTTGCTATACCCTGCAGCTATGTTGCAATGAATGACCAATGTGCCCATATGCTTTGTTGCCACGATTTCTTTGCAACAAAGATAGTATTAGTTATTGGCTAATAAGTATCTGGTAACTCCTGATCCAATCTTGAAGTAATGTCGATCAACAACAGTTATAAAAACAATAGCAGTACCTGCGCCTCATCTCCATGAACTGATGTGAAGGGGAGTGGTGTGTTGGAGCGTGAGTTCAGACTGTAGACTGGTGAGCTGCCACACAGCACGACGGCCTGCTCATAAGTCGGTAGGCCAGTAACGAAAGTGTAACTTGGAGGCCCTTCTTTAGATGGCCGCCTCCGTAAATCTGCGTGGCTGCTATCTGCCTCCTCGCTCCCATCTAAGATAAACAATTTCACTCTGTTAATATACCAGTGAGTGTTGGCTGTTCAAGTATTCAGAAAGTCATTCACTGTTCATATTTATTTCATAATGTTCCAAAAAATGTGTTGAGTGAGTTCCAACTTGGATTTTTCATGTAAATGAGCTCAGTAGTAAATTACCCTTGAGCAGCTAATTTATACAGCTTCAAGCTTCCATACTTGGACTTTGAAAACAGTGTTTTTCAACAAAAATGCTCATAAAAATATCAGATCTATGCACCTTGGAAAGTGACATACCTGTGTTCCTACCAATTCCACAGCTGTTAGGATAGGGACCACTGAATTTTTTCCAATTTAAAATGTAAAAATCATGACTATCCTAAAGTTTTAAAAGTGTGGATCAGAAAATGGATTCCTGGCCGTTCGATAATAAGCTCCATTATATTTTTGGTCGGATACCTACGTACAATATTGCGTTGTTGCGACACTGAATGTCAGCAGACCTCGTTAAATTAAAAGAGAATTCACTTCTGTTATGGAAAATATCTTAAATGAAATTAAATTCGGCACAAGTCTGCATAAAGTAAAATCTTTTGATTTCCGTTTTGGTAACGTAGGTACCCTAACATACTATTTAGAGTGGTTGAAATAGGAAATAACGAGAGACATTTTGAAAAGGCAATCATAACATTTACTAATAAGCTGGAAAGATAGTGTCATCACAATAAAAAAAATGGGTGAATAGCAATTTGGATAACAAATAGGTTTGTTTGATGATTTTCAGGAGATGGTTTTGTTGGAAAGAATGAGTGGTTTTCCAGTAGGTACTATTTATGGATGTACAATGAGTCACCTCTCCTAGGTGGAATTTAAAAAAAAGAAGAGATTACTACGTTTGATTGCATAGCAATGACCTAATTGAATAGTTGGAAATAAAGTAAAATAATACCTGAGAATAACAGTAACACTGGATAACATCTACGTTCTAGAAATTGCCTAATACTATCTAATGCTCAAAATAAACGTATTTCGTCAGAATAACTGGGGCACAATAAATAGGTATCGTCAATTATGATAACACAAGGTAAATATATACTGGAGCGGCGTTGTTGACTGTGATTAGGAGGTTGACGTTAATTTATTACCGCGTTACCTGTACGTCGTTCAACCAACCCTTTACGTCAAAGGAGTAAGCCTGTCATTTGAATTATCACTCTAAAACACATCAATTTGATGTAGAGAAAGAATTTAATTTTCCCGTTTCATTTTACTATCCTCAGTCGATCTCTTTCTATAAGTAAGGTAGCTGCACCAGACCTAGTTGAACCACTAACGAATCAAAACACTGCAAAAACTCCAAAAAAAAAAAATGTACTTAACACTTCTTAAAATTGTTTATAGCCCGGGTCATTAACAAGGGACAGGATCCACTTGTGATAGAAATTAGTTGGAGGACGTATGGATGATATTTTAAAGCAATTTCCCAACAAACCCAAATGTTCCCCCTACCCGGACAGCAGTCTAAATGACAGAAGTATTGCTTCCAGCAGATAGTCGGTCAGTGCGCTCCAACTGCTTTTATTTTCATGTTCAAGGAAAAATTGTAATCAATGTTGTCAAACACTGAAACTTCATGTATTTTGTGCGTGTTGTTTTGTAAATGGTACATACCTGTATAAAAATAAACATACATTAAAAATCAGCCTCATTGAAGCAAAGAGCGGCGGCGACTGCAGAAGGCACTTTCTTAGGAGGTAACATTTTCTAACTTAGATTTTATGGCAACCAAAATTATCATCAATAACTTGATCATATTATTTCAGACAATCGCAATTTCACTTGTAGAATATAAAATTAAAAGAAAACGGAAGAGTAAGTCCGAATGAAAACATGTGATGAAACAGTCTTTAAAAGTTGAAAAATACATAAAATATATATAATGAATTCCTTTGTATAATCTCTGTCTATATTTACTAGATATGCATATTTCAAGCAGCATTTTTAGTTTTAGTGGATCATTAGTAATGGGTACCTATTTATTTTGTTCCCTTACACCTTAAAAACTGACTAAATAACAACCCTAAGACGTTCTTTCAGACTGGCTGGAATTTTGAAGTTACAGCACCTACCTGCGCCAGTTTTTCTCAAGTTGAGTAGTTTGAAAAATCACGATTTTCAATATAGCATCGAATCTTAAATTTTAACGAATTTATATTTTGTGGGGTGTTTAATCCGAAAATTTAACCATATTTTAATTATTGAGCTTCGTGTTCAAGTGAAAATCTCGTTTAAACTATGAAAATTACTTTCTTTATGTACCCGTTTGGTTTCCAGCAGCTAGAGAGGGAGGGAGGAGAGAGAAAATAACAGTGAGATAATGGATAGGGAGAAAAAAGAAAAGAAAAGGGAAGGGAGGGAAGCACGCTCCATAGATGCAGGACCTACGTGCTTGTATGCTGTATCAGATTCGTAAGTAGCTACGATTCAATTGCTGCATCGAGCACTGAATTACCCTGAATAATTGACCAATGAATTTTTAAAAAATTATTGTGTGAGGTTTCAACCAAATAATCAAACTGCCTGACCACAACAATCTCCATCCATATTTATGAACTGAAATGAACTGTAATATGTGAAATGAAGATTTTACCTGAAACTTTCCATTTCTGGAACTTGTAGTATAGGAGGCAGGAACATACACATCCAATGCAGGATAACGTCATTAGGATGAGGACTATGCTCACCCACACGTCGGAAACCAAACGCCCATCACTGTCAAAGACTGGGGTGGAGTTAGTTGAAACGTTGTACAACCCTTGTTCACCATCATCGAGTATGGGGATCGACTGATTATAAACTTCAGTTATCTCCATTACATTCTTGACGTATCTGAAAACGAACCGATTTCATCCATCATTTTAATGTTACAACGAGGAACTAACGAAAATGCAAGAAGTGGACCTGTGTAAAGTGATCAAATTTTAAGGAATATACTACACTAAGTCACCAAACATTCAAAAATTGCTACAGATTGTTATATTTACAAATAGAAGTATAGGATTCAGCAGGGTATCGCTCAAATAAAGTTTATCTACTATGAACAAGAAGACTAAAAAACCAATTGGGTGGATCGCAGAGCTTCTTCGTATCTATAACATGAACACATAGGCGAATCATTAAAAAGGTGTATAATGTTAGCTTGTTACGATGTAGGATTTGTGAGCCAAATTCGTAAACTTCGGTCCAGTATTTTCGGCGAAAAGCTTCGGACGAAAAACAACGTGGGGCAGATGAACGTTTTTTTTTTTCTAAATTCGAACATTGAAATCGACGTACCCTAGAACGTAAACCAAAAACTACTGAGGGGGAGATTAATTTTTCTCTTGGGCGATTACAAAGGTTCATTTTTGAAAATAATGAACCAATACTACTTCACGGGGCGTGTTCCTGCAGACATCAACTCCTTCAAATCGGTGGGTCGGCAAGTATTGAGGGTCGGTCGCGCTAATTCTATAGCGGACACATTATTGATACGATGATTAAATTGGCTTTGCGAACCTATGCTCTAAATTTTAGCACAAGTAGACCAGAACATGATGCTTGATGGACTTTATATTTCCGCATCTTCTCCTCAACATCTTCTGAAAATTTCATCCAAATTGGATGGAAACTGTAAAAATTAGGCTTGTTACAAAGATATCACGTTCTTATTTGAGCAGCAGCTACCATTGACATTATCGTGTTGAAATTCGTTCCAAGTCGTACAAGTAATTTATAACTCGTCGAAAATCGTGTTCAGATCGTTTATCACAACTTCCCTCCAAATTTGAGCTCGGGACCTGGAACCTGAGAGATGTTTGGTGGATTTCAATTATGTGCTTGTGCAAAGTGAAATGTTGATTTTCACGTGATGAAAATGAAAAGCACCGTACCTTTACAGCCTGAAACGCTCGACCCATTCATCAAAATTCCATCAAAAGATGAAAACTGAAGACTACATAGAACGATGAAAACTCAAGATTTCATCAAAATCGGATGGAAACTGTAGATATTTAAGCTTATTACAAGAATTTGCAAATGCACAACAGACTGACATCAAACGAAAGGTTTTTAGAATGGTCTGCAACGTAAAATGTGAGTAGGAATTTTGACTTTGGTCGAAACACTTTTTCTCTTGAAACTGAAAACAATACTTTTGGTTAGGTTTGGAAGCAAAAACTTAAAATTATACTGGAAAACGCACTGAAATTTCATTTAAAGATGCTAAAAAAAGCTGCAAATCTTTTTTAAAAGGTTTATTATTTTTGTAACCCTCTATATCCTCCACCTCATCCCTACCATCTTTTCTTGGCAGTCATGGCATCGAAACGGAAAAAAATTGAAATTTCTAGAAAATGATCGCTCATGTCATGGTGAGATTTAGGGAGTTACTTGTAGGATCAGAATTTGCAATTACTTGCTTTGAGGGAATTTTTAAGGTTTTGAATACTATTTCAGTCGATTTGGCGTCCAAAATTCAAATTCCCAAATTATTGTGTGTGTTAATGAACAAAGGAGTCATTGATGAGCTACGTATAGTGTGAAATTTCAGAATGAGAATGGGATTAAAAAAACCTTGATGGAACAATATGCGCATTTCATACGTTTTATGAATGTGATGTTTAAATTTTACACAAACAAATATAACGGATTTGCATTGAAACATGTCTTCATTCCACGGAATAAGGAGAGATAGGGGAATGGTCGTAACTGTTTAACAACCAAAAAACTGAACAAATAATAGAGCTGCATATTATTTCACAGGTTCATTATCCCCCCTCTTTCTTGACTACCAAGTGGTATAAACGAGAAATTTGTTTGAAAAAGGATTTGCAATTTTCTCGAGATTTTTTAGTGAAAGGTTTCACAAATTTCTTGAGATTTTTTCGAGAAAGGATTTACCTAACAAATTAAAATGTTCAACCGTTTTCAACATGTTAAAAATGACATTTTCAACGTCAAATGAGCTTTGACTGATCAAGGACCCATTTCAATAAAATGCCAGTTTTTGGGGGGGGCTTATAAACAATTTCCACTATACGATTACAAAGGCTTATTGTTAGAAATAATAAACAGAAAACTTCTGTTAAGTAGGTACCTGTTTACGTAACTTCACGACCAATGATTTTGGGTTGCTACAAAAAGATGGTATTTTGAAACATGCACATTTTATGGGAGGAAATTTATAATTCAAATTCCGTTGTGTCCATCTAGAGGTCACGATGAGGGGGGGAGGGGGTAACTACCGCCGTTGGTCCTAAGCCCTTGAAGCCTGATAACGAACGACTCACGCGCTCCCTACACGTTGTCTTCACAGGTACCATTAGGTAATACAGACTCATCAACTTCAATACAAAAAAAAAAAAAAAAAGAATAGTAAACCCATGAATGGAAGATTACGTAGGTACACACGAGCGGGCAAGTCTAGGGAATCCCTCTAAAAATATAATCCGATAATGACTTTCAAAGAGAGAGCTGCTTCGTAGCTCCACGGGATCTAGGAAAAGGTGTCGTCGTGATCGTGAACTTCACATATACGAGACCCGATAAACTATTGATCGCAAGTTGAAGTAGAATGAATGAATACTCGAATACGGAGGAATTCATGTATTATGAACTCTGATGTATGTAGTACGGGTGTTGTGTCTACCTCGAGAAAATTAAGGCACACACGAGAAAAACGGGCACATTATTTCACACAGGCTTACTATTTTTGAAAGGGACATCAAAAAGTATGCAGAACATCATTTCCCCAATGAATGAGGCTGATAGAAAAGCAAAGTAGTCAAGATTAAAAAACCGGATAAAGGACGAGGCAATCGGACATTCCTAAAGAAAATGACGGAAAAACGGTCTTTGTTTTGAAAAAAAAAAAGTGAAACCCTCAGCAAAAAGTGAAAACTTGTTTAAAACAACCCTACGGTTTTTAAGCCAACTAATTTCTATATTAATCTAATTAAAAAAAAAAAAAAAAAAACCTACCCATACTTTTGAAAGTTTTTGAGATTTCGAGTTTTGATGGATTAGTCCTTAAATATAATCTCTTAAGATTGCTGTTGCCGAATCAAAGTAGTATTTTTGAGTCGAATTTCGTCGAAAATCTTAGGACAGAGGACTGGCGGATTAATTTATTTTTAATTCCATTTTTGAAATACGCGTATCTTGGAATGTAAATCAGTAACTTTTAAGGGGGGGTTACCATTTTTTTGTTGGTCGATTACAAAGGTTCATTATTGGAGAACCGTTCATGATGATGTGACGCTTGACACCAGATATTTCATTAAAAAAATTCTTCCTTCATAGTATTAACATCAACTATTCATTTTTCGGAAAACTCGTTCGGATTGATCAACCATGCTCCCGTTTTCTGTATATTAAGTGAACCTGAGAGAGGTGCGGTGAAATTAAGTGTCTCAATACAATGACCGCCGGTTGTGGTAAAAGCCTCCGGTGCCGGTTAAAGTGTCATCACTGAGTACACATTTTAATACGCCCAATTCTCGTAGCTCACACCCTGACCAACATGTTCGCGTTCATTACCTAGACGTCACCTGTCGCTACTCCTTTTACCTTGGATATCACTGTCATAATTGCTTGCCTTTTCCAGACAAGTCTGCTACATGCCCAGTCTGCTGTTGGCTACCGAGATATTTAGGATTATGCCCGACTCGAAATCTTTAGTCTCGTAATCACTTCGGAATAACTTCTCCAAATATAACTCGAATAATAACGTAACTGTAATATAACTTCTCGTTCTCCGAGCACCAACCTAATGCCGAAGTATGATCATGGCGATGAATATAATATTCGTCATTACTCATTCCTCAAGGAAAACTTTTTCAGGATCTCAACTTTCTCACAGTACACCTATGTACCTAAGAGATAAATTATTACACAAAATGTCATTATTTTTGTATTCTATAACCCGACTGCGCGGATCTCCTGCCCACCAAAATGGACTATTCATCCCAAGATAATGACAACAGGAAAAACGTGTAGAAACCCAAATTAAATTTAACAAGATAAAACGTAGTCATGGGCACATTATCGAAACTCGACACCTCCATGCTTCGTAATTGCATACCTCGTAATGGCATTCAAGATGAAGTACTCGAGCGGCCGCCAGCCACGCGGTCTAACTCAGACCTCCTGATGGACGGGCGCTCTAGCGCGGCACTCCAGCACGACCGCCTACCTGTCCCTAGACGACCGATTTTCAAATGGAGAGCGAACGGATGGTCACATTCGATTCAGCGAGCTTATTTCTATCTTAATTGAAATAAACTACCCTCTTACATTAATAGATTTCGATTTTTTATCCATTAATCAGTCAATATAATCGCTTAGGGCTAAATGCTCAAGATGCCGAGATTATTGGTACATAATCCAATAATCCGATGTTGGATTTTTGAGCCAAATTCCGTAAGTTTGGCCCAGTAGTTTCGGACGGCGGACGGTCGAACTTTTTAGTTTATCGTTTTCAATAATAATCCTTTGTAATCGAGAAGGAAAAAAAATAATAATAAAATAAATAAATAACCCCTCCTCAAAAGTTCTTGATTCATGTTTCAAAATAGGTTGATTTCAAAAATCAAATAATAAAAAATCCGTCAGTCCGGTGTATGCTGTTCGCCGTTCGAATCTTTTCTCTGGAACTACTGGAGCAAATTTTACGAAATTTGGCTAGAAAATCCAATATTGATCCAGGATGTGCTGGTAATATTGGCATCTCGATCTATCAGCCTGAAATGATTTTTTTAAAGATTCATCTGTCAAAAAATCGAAATTTAAAAAACGTTCGATGTTCCTAAGAGGGTAGTTTTTTGTTGGAATACGATACGAATTAGTTCTCTGAATCGAATGAAACCGTTAGAGTTACTTTGCCATCATCCGGTCACTCGCCATTTTAAAAACTTGTGGTAATGGAAATCGGTCGTCTAGCGTCAGGTAGACGGTCGTGCTGCTGGAGTGCTGCGCTGCAGAGCCCGTTCAACGGGAGTTCTGAGCTAGGACACGTAGCTGAGGGCCGTTCGAATATTTTGATCTTGAATGCAACACTAAGGTATGGAGTTTAGATAGAGTACCACAGACATCGTCTTGTATGCACGGATAACTAATTTACATAGAAGGGCTATCTAATACAAAAATAATAACCCTCTGCGTTTCCCTGTGTAACTTCTGAACGAAAAGTCCGATCCAAATAATCTCAAGTGGAGCTTACACGTACGAAACCACCCGTACGTATGTAATTATCGTGCCATTGAAATTAATAAAGATGACAACCATTATACTAGGTTCACCACTACTCATCATTGCAGACTTTTTTTATGAGCAATCATGAGTATCAACATATGGTTTCAATACCAACATCAAGAATTACACTATATAGGTGATAATAACAGCGAACAATGCACACCGAATAATGCCTTTTGTCAAATCTGTTTTGAAGTATTCTGGAATCATTCCTGGATGTTAACGCTTTTCTAAATGTGTATACCAGACGATAATTCTCGAAAGCATTGACCAAATTCATTAAAAATGGCCAATTAATTCTTCTATTCTACATCTTTCAAGATTATCTCGAACATTTCAAAAGATCTAAATGTTCGCGTTATCTGGACAAGGAAAATATGTACCACATTCGCCTTGACGGACTTTTTTCTGTAATCGAAATACACCGAAACAACTCATCATAGAAACACAACTCCTAACACTATTAAGTAATATCCCGGAGGGTTGCATGTTAATTTAAACTGTTCCAAGTTGTATTTGACGTGTTGGATTTCCGTTTACTAAGCGCCGGCCAGCGATGCTTGTTTATCAATAGGTTGTTCGTGAAGTCCTTGGGTCGTCTTCCGTCCTCTCGTGAAACAGGAACTATAGAGCTTGACCGGGATCGTCCTAGCATTCAAGGTGCGTGCCCCTTATGAACGTGTTTACCTTACCAAAATTGTCACCAGCGCAATGCTCTTCAGGAAACCGGTCTCTAGAGAGATGAGCCAACTTGACTGTCAACTTCTAGGTCATTCGAAATCATCCTCGCCTATCGACGGAGTAATAATTTCTTTTATAGGTCCTCTACGGGTGAACGCGCCTTAATACGAGAAGCTACCGACTGATTATCAAGGGAGAGCGAACAAGAAATCGATAACTGCGTTACTCACTCATTGACGTCCCCATTACACGGATATTATCACGGTGATTAGGTATAACCACTCACCTGAAAAAATAAAGCACGTAATAGAATATAATACGAAATATTGAGGGCAGAGCAGTTCATTATTACTATTGAGGGTGTAACAGTGAAGAATTCAGGGATCGATTCTAGAGGTCATTTCCAACAAAAGAAAAACCTTTTAGACTTTTCCTTTTTAAAGGCTTGGTTTCTGAGTTATTTCACTTTGAAAAAGTTTCCCGTGTTTCTGACCTTACGTCACTAATATATAACTCCCTTGAACTACTATCTAAAATGAACTTTGAAGAAATATTTGAAAAGAGGGTTAAAATGTAACCCATTAAACTTTAATGTTCTATATCTTGAAATAAAAAAACTTCAAGATGACTTGAAGGTGAAATCGGGAAATTAGTCCGAAGATAAAATTTCGAGAACTTTTGAAAAAAAACCCGACTTTTTTCCTAATAATAAACACGTTTTGTAACTCATACTCCCCCGGAACAGCAAAACAATTTTCACACGGATTTTTTTAATAAAAATCACTTTTGAATCGGAAAGAAGTGGATTTATACAGTGAAATCGAAGTTTTTCACCCAAAATCCACTTATTTACAAAAAAACGTTGGATTTTATGTTTTTTTTTTTTCGTTGAACCGTAAAGTGACCCTTTTGGGCCTCTTCGATCAACAAATGGGGGGTTTTCAGACCGAAAACCTAATTAAACCAAATTAAATTGATTAAGAATTAACACCAGGATACGATAATGCAGGAATTGATACCTAAGTTAATCAGTTAGCTTACCTAAATGTTTTTACATTGATGGTTAGCTACTTAGCGAAATTGAATAAAACACTTACACCTTACTGGAACCTCTTCAAGTAACAAGAGCTGATATCCAAGTGCAATGAATCATCACAATCCAAGTACATCGACTAGACGTATACGCCCACCAAATGAAAGTCAATAAGAAAAACTAAAAAACCCACCAACGCTTGAGTAGTTTGCAAGTTGTTATGTACTTTCACGGCATAAAGTACACATTTATGATAAACTCGACTTCTTGTTCTCTGCATCAACGCTTCAATATTTGATTTATCTTAATAACATGTATTTTCAGGTAACTTGATTTTTCAAGGATATGAGGAGGAATGAACGTCATTTACCTCTCTGCCGCGGCGGTGTGGATGGGCTCTTTCGATTCGTAAGACTGAGCACCTATAGCTAATCATAGTTAATTTCATACCGAGAAAACCGGTGGGAAAAGGTACTTCACACGTAAAAACCTTTGAGTTTTCTACAGACGATAATACCCAATTATAATTTCAGTAACGGATGTGACACTTTGGAAAACATGAGAGCATGTACTACTTATTCAAAGAGTAACCTAGCGCATAAAGTTAAAATTTTGAAACAATGACCTTTTAACGTCATGCTGTGTTCAGAACGACAGCATATGCTGCAGTGTCAAGGTCGATTGACCCGTTATATTTCCAAAAGTTGGTGTTGTGTAGGAAAAAATTGAAGTATTCATTGGAATGTAAACCTACAGCCTTGTAAGAATCGCAAACCTAATGATTAAGCATCTTACTGGCACTATTCACAGAATACTCTTGAATAGTTCAACAATTTTGTCGTCAAATGTGTAGTGGATCGCCCAAAATGTAACTAGCCAGGTTACGTATGGCAGCTTTCTGCAAAATATTGATTCCGTAAATTTCTGTATGTTTTTATAAAGTTATCTATGCTTTACTTATCTAGTAGTAGAAGCAGCGGTAGATAAGATTATGAAATTACTGGGCGATTTCGATGACATTTCCAGAGATTAAGTTAGTCCCCATACTGTCTCCTTTAGATCTTATCACATTCAGAGCAATAGAAGAGATAAGCCAACGTGAATTTCGTTACCCCCTCACCTTCCCACGATATAATGCCACGAAATCGAGATCCTAGCTGATATACCTATCGCATCATTTTCACTGCACACTCGCTAAACAAAAAATTCATAGTCAGCAGGATAACGCCATAATGGATTGTATGATCTTTATTGCATTTTCATGGTTATTTGGATTAGCTTCTGAAATATCCTCTATCTTGTTTTAGGCATCCCAAAATATTTTTTATTTCTGTTCATCTGTCAGTTTGTAAGTTCCAACCACATTCGATAGAACTGCACTTGCCGTTTAATGTCTGGGTGAACTCTTTAACGCTCTCATATTAATTTCACTGTGGTTTGGATGATGGGCAAATGTAAAATCAGTTGACACTCGGTTTCTCCTTCCAACGCGATTGCTAACAAATCTTTTTTTCACAAGTTATTTAAATCATGCTCATTTTTGATCTTATAATCAACGAGTATGTATAATCTAAGAGACTCGTATTTGTCCATCCAAACCTCTAGTAGTAACTGGTACACCCTCCGATAGAAATTAACGAGAATGCCAAACACATCAAAAGATAACATCGTTTAAAACCCATAAATTATGAGAATCATTATTCAATGGTTTGATAGACTTTCCTCTCTAATGATCCGCTTCTAGAAATAATACGTAACTCCCATTACATAGATACCAACTCATACGCTCACTGGATGGATGCAGTTTCAATGAACTTCAGGAATGTCAGTTCTTATTTCGTACAATTATCGAGCAATGTAATCCTTGATAACATTTAATTCGATAGCTTCGTTTACTTTTCTCGTTCATACAGTCCCTCCTTTATGAAAATATTAGCTATTGCTCCCTATTTAAACTACGGATAAAGATAGACCACAATTAAAAGGCATGACGTCACATCCAAAATTATCACCGTCATTTTTTTTTAGCAAACCGTGTCGTCGTCCTTCCCAAGAGAGACGCTGAGTGGTTCTTTATTGATACTTCTGCATCATAGTTACGAACTAGGTGTTAGACTTCTTCAAATCAATATGAAATGAAATGTCCTATTTTTCACCTTTTACACAAGGGGAACACATGCTTTATCCGGGACTACTCAGCGAGATTAACGTCAGCAATTGACAGAATAAATTTTTGAAAACGATCTTCCAACTGTTGTTTTTGACTCCTGGATACTAGCTCCGTTTGAAAACAGGTAGCCACAGATGAAGATGGCAGCTTTTCGGGGGATAATTCGTTTACGGACTACATTGCTAGTCATTGACGAAGATCGACTGCCACCTTTATGCCTGGGAGAGCTGGCCCCCTTCGACGGTACCAATCATAACCTCCCTGATCTGAATTGAGCAGCACAACTTTGAGGATTCCTGGAGATCGTTTGGGCCGTGAACCTATGGTCATACATGAGTCTGGGAACCATAAAAGCACACTCCAAAAATCTCTGCGGGCGTTGGGAAAACCTTTTCATGTCTATTAACATCAATCGATGCCTCAATCCAAGATACGATTATTTTTCTCGGATTATTCCATTAGGTTCTACTGGCGCTTTCTTTCATAACATGAAAAACCAGATTTTCGTTTAATTAATCGAACAGTTGGTAATGGGTTACAAAGTGAAACTTGAGCCTGTATATTGACAAAAGACACCACGTGTTGGATTACTCAACTCTCTGCATGGTCGGCAATTGTTTGACACTGGAGACGTCTTTTTGTTCGTATGCCCGATCAACAGTCCCATCGATAGTGTTAAATCTGCGACACTCAGTTTGCTGGGCTGCTCAAACGATTACGACAAGGTCGTTGCAAAATGCAAATTCTTCAGGAGCGCTCTGAGCCGTCGAGTATTCTCCTTAATTGAATGATTTTGGAGCTCTCCGCCTCTCTTGTGCTTTTCTTCAAGAAATTTCTTGAGTGTGAGTTCTACTTATTTGAACCAATGAACATGCTTTATTTTTATCATTATTCAATAGTAGGGTGCAATTAATTTTCTCTTTGAAGGACGAGAATTTACTTTGTCTTGCGTTATAGCAGTAGGTGGCAATAATATTTTTATATTTTCACAAATAAACGTATAACACTGAATGGATTCAATTACCAATCTCGAATGACAGCTTTTAAAGTTTTGTGAGGAAGGTGGTCAGTTGCCCCTTTAGTTTCTCGGGATTCAATTCCAATTCAAAGATTACGGAGAGCATATACATATACAGTTAACTTCACAAGTCTATTCAAAACTCTGGTTCGGTAAAATGGTGATTTAGATGTGATGAATATGTTCCACATACCCTTTTCTCGAAATGGCTATTCCAGTGCATGAACCTGAAGCTTTTTAGCTTCAGAAGCATCCGCTGGGGATTGCAGACTTATCGCCTCATCCCCTCTACAGAGCCTAGTCCATTCCACCACCAGCTTGTTACATGGTAGCAGAGCGTGGTTATATTCACCCTACGTTATTTACTGAATAGATGCACCTTTCCCTCACACTGCACCGGTAGTCAAAATGAGCAATACCTTTTAAATATTACCCCTAGGAAATGTTCGTGTCATGCTCATTGCGAGCCTCTCCTCCTATTCAACCCCCGCTCCCCTCCCCACTGCTTTTTGGGCCCCGAGAGTGTAATGTATATGGATGGGTTCCCCATTTTTGTTAATATTGCCATTCCTCAGCATAAACACGAAGCTTTTTAGCTTCAGGTGTATCCTTTGAGTGTTGCAGTCTTATCGCCTTAGAACAAGGAAGGGGCGACTGGTCAATTCCATCACCTCATTTATACAGATTATCCATATTTAGAGAAAACCGGATTTCGGAGCTACGGATATTTCACTTATTTACTTTCAGCGGGATGTACCTGAACTCATTATGAGCATATCAGAGGTAAACATTTTGTAAAGATTAGTCGAATTATGGAAATTAACCTGTTTTTTCTTCTCGCCTCTTTTTTTTTTACCCAATGTCAACTTGCTCCCTTTCACCTGCGCGTGCTGTTCACACATATTAATGGGTTTGTTATCCTGGAGGAGACTAGCGAGAAACTCTTTTGTTCTGAAAATAGCGATCCAGTCATCTTGCAGACTGCATGGCGCAACATTGAGGCAACGGAACAAACCTGCAGCGCACGTAACTGTCTGATAACAGCAATTTTCAACTGTCTTCAAAATGTTAACCAGAATACTCAATCAAATCACTAAGCAAGGGTTTTCCGTGCATCATCTATTGCGACTGACAAATTAATGTAGTAACTATCAATATAAATATTTCATTTCGTGATGAGTTTATCTTCTTTGTTTGTATTTTCTGTCTCATAATATAACTTCAGTCATTGAAATCACATTGTAACATGAAATTAAGTATGCGACCAATCTGTTCGTGAAGTGGGAAGCAATAACACCGTTGAAAAGAGCCATAAATTTCTTATCAGACTATGGAACTGTAGACCTTGGGTTTGCTTTTCATGTAACAATTTAGGATGAAAGGTAACGCTTTTATATTCAATAACTCCTTATAAATACACATCTGCTAACATGGTAGTTTGACTAACTACCATCCTCCTACGTTAAAAATAGAGTTTTACACTTAACTAACAAGTTAGATCTTTAAATAACTTCACGTATTTTGTACAACTGAGCGTCACTGTTTTAATGTTTCTTCTGCTCTCAATGTGAGCCCGAAGTTGAATGTTATTAACCATCCGAGGAACTCATAATTTGAAATTGTTGAAGTTTTACTTCCCAGTTTATAGACGAGCAATTTTTGTAGCCTGGTAATGTTATTCAAAGGAATTTTTCGATAATTGACTTATTCTATTTTTATAGTATGAACCTATAAGCAACGTCGTAGCAATATTTTTACTCGTTATTGCCACATTTCGAAAATGTCTACTTTTCTTTTGAACCTCTACTACTAGCAAAAAGTAAAGACTAAACTAAAAAGTAACAGCTCGGATTCATCTTCTCTACAAATTTCTTTGCTCGTTTGTTCTCAGATGTTTGGAAGACTCACAATTGTCTTTAATTGCAAGTGAAGATGACATTTCAGGGCCTTGGCGATCAGCCGATAAACCTCTCACAAGAATGGAAAGGAATTTTAGGACTTCTTATTGTTTACAAAGCGAGCAAATATTGGTTCAGTGACACTGATGAACATTATGCCTACAGTGTCACAGACCACATATGATTGTAAAGATGCACCACGCATCTAAATGCTCATTTAAAGAAACAATGACACAGATGGCAATTATTTAATGCGTGGGTTACCACTGATATCCGATCCATCTGGATGTACACCGTAACGATGGATGACGTCATTTGAAAACAAAGTAACAGCTCGGTTCATGTTCTCTTTCCTATATGATGGATTCAGCACGATCGAAAAGGAATATCAGGAATATTTCAGATCATCGGCTGATGCACGTTGATGTATTCAGATCACAGAGTTGATGTATCACAACAATATTTACCGTAAAAGTTATTGGACTGAGAAATTTCCTCATTACACGCAATTAGTCACCTTGGGAGTCTTACTGAATTGCGGAAAGTTGCCCAAAGATGGATTTGGGATAATATAGAAGCGGATTTTTTTTTTGGGATCAAACGGATTTCTGTTTCTCTCACATGCTGACACATAGTATCTGACTCGTATCAACGTCAATACAAAAGAAAATATCTGTTTTGGAGTGCCGATTTCCTGATGGGTATTCGGGATTTCGTTATCTACCGTTGCCTCATTTATTACTAGTACACTAGCAAATCAGTTAATTTCATAATTGGGGTTCCAGGATAAACTTCTCTAATAACTATAGATAGCGATCTACACTCAAGTGCTATCCTCCGGGTAACTCGTACATGTTACAGGTGAGCCGTTTGTGAATGCTAAAAAATCGGAGAACTACATACTAAATACATCTAAAACTATAGTTTGTACCTCAAGAGGTAAGGCAAATGTATGCAGTTTTTGCTAACGATCCGTTTTTTCTACCATTGCCAATTATTAACTTTGGAAGAGGACGATGAAGAGCTTTTTCGAAGATCGCCTAATGTCTAATAATGTTCGTTTCCATGAAAAATGTTGGTAAGTAACGCATGCGTTTTATACGACCACACTTATAAACAATGGGTTTATTAATCGTTGATAAAAAAAATATAATAAAAAAAAAATAAAATAAAAAAAAAAAAAAAATGAAAAAAAAAACCGAAACTACCCTCCTCCATTCAGCGTCGTTCATGAAGAAATTTGAAACGAGTTTCACAACTAGACCAAGTTATTAATTGAACGAAAAAACGAAAACCGGCTGAGAACTTTAGCTCTGCGATGCTCGGACGAATCAGCCAATACCTATCAATTTTTGTTCACCAAAAATCGACTTGCTACTGAGTTTGGCATCGGATTTTATGTGTTTGGTAAAGTCAATGTTGTTGTTATGTGGATTTTATGTTAGTGGCAAGGGATTTTGAGGCCCTGAATGGAAGCGTTGAATCAATAGTGGAAAATTTCAAATAATTCAGAAAAAAATTAAAATGTGGTTATGAAAATCTCTTAATAGTTGATTGAGAAAGCCTGAGGGGTCTATATTCTAGTATGCGAAAACATTTACATGAAATCTGATATCAAATTTTTTGGTGTAGTAGATTAATTTAGGGCAAAAAAATTTTTTTTGCTCATATCGTAAAAATGTTGAGATTCTGAGGTAGTTTTCCCTGGGAAGTGGAATTTACAAAACTTGTTTATTATGAACGAGAGAAAACATGAAAAAACGTGTTTTTTGAGATTTGATCTTCGAACTAATTGCCGCCTTGCATGTCAATTTTTCTTATTTTACCCATAGGCAATAAGAATTTTTACGTTATGTCCAAAAGTATCCTCAAAAATTGAATTTAGAGAATAGTATGGAGCTGTAGCTACTTTAGTAGCGTAAGATCGCAAACACGAGAAAATGTTAGAAGTTGAATAACTTGGAAAATGAAGACTATAAAAAAAGTCTGGGAGGCATTTGTTGTTGAAAACGAGCTCTGGAATCGAATGTCAAAGGTGGATAAACATAAGTCGCGACGATTTTAATACGTAATGGAAAACCTAATTTCTCTCACAATCTATCCTAAAATGCTAAATAAATATTCCTGCGAATTCTGTAAAGAAAAATTCGAAAATATTTCGTCTGTGCAAGTGCTCTCATTTCCGTAAACCTTTAGAATCTCCCACTGTCTTCTGTACCGCCGTCAAAAGAGTTCCAAAGTGTGACATTCTAACTATTGCCAGCCATTCAAGGGATATTTACTACTTGAAGTTATCTTAAGTTGGAAAGAATTTCACTTACGAGATTTGATTGATGAGCTTGAGATGAAAAGCCTGGAATATACGAAGTAGGAAGTTCGAGGACAGCCTATACTTCTTAGCATTCATGATTTTGTTATAAGAAGCTTGACTTCTGTGCAGGTTGGGGTGGAGATAGAGAATTGTAGCCAACTTGTAGCCCTTATTGGGTCCATGAATTTGAGTTGTCGAGTGAATCAACACTCAGTATTAGTGCTGCCCATGATGCGACATATGAGCTGCTTAAATCCCGGAATTTGGATTTTGTGTTAGCACAAAACTGCTGTGCAACTTTTGAAATTTTTGCTGCAAACGACCGGAATGCGTGGAGTTATTCTCAGAATCTTTGTTTATCGTCACTGTCCCACCATGGGAAGCACAGATTCTGATAGCATAAATCCAGCATACATTTTTGGGACAAATTAGTAGGATTTGGAGCTACTAGTGGTGGGGCCACCTTCTGGGACCTTGGAGATAGTTCTCTTCGAATTCCCTCAGCGGTCGGTTAGTTGAAAGTTTCGAAATAAGAAAGAAATTATTATACTACAATAACCTACTGTTTTTCGGTACAGTATTACAGTAACTACTGTCTACCTACTGTTGAAACTTGTACAGGGTTCTGACTCGTTGTTTTAAGTTTCTGGGGCATATCTGATGGGACTTTTTTTGCAGTACAAAAAGAAGGCTACAGTGTCCCACAAATACTTGTTCCAATCGCGTGGACAACTAGATGTTGAGGAAGGACTACTGATTATTAGCATCCATTGATGATGAATACCGGCTTTTGTCTTTTGACAAGAACTCGTTTGTCTGTCGTACACCTCATCATAGAATCGGGAGTGAATCGCATCCTTTTTTTTCTTTTCAGTCCACTTAGTTCTTTCTATACGTATGGGACATTGTCCTGGACTTTGTTCACGAGTAGAGCGAATCTAATACCACCGCTTTCAAGGCTGGGAGATCAATTCAAACATATGAGACGTTGTGTAGTCTCAAACGGTAGCGAAAGGTCGCTGACATAATTAGGAGTTTCGCGCTTCCTGCTCAATATCGGATTATTGTAGAGGTTGTAAGCCGTACGGAAACGCACTTGAACGCGTCTCAATGTTATAATAATTCATGGAACAGCGAATGGAGTCAGTAGAAATACAGTGAGCTGGTTTCTCACGTGATGTATGAAATAGTTTTTTTGATATCAGTGCCTACATAAGTAGTGTGCACAGACTAAAAGACCTTGTTAATTCCATGTTAGTGGGTGAAATTCACGCATTATGTCATTTTAATAAGCGGTCCCTGTATTAAGAAACCATACAATCGCTGATCTAGACCATCGTTTATCATGTCCACCGCCAACGGGTGAACAGTGGCCATACTCGCAACACCTATTCGATTTTCTTCAACATTTGAGTAGTGTTTGAGTAGTAATTTCGGGATGGTATCCGACGAATTTATTTGCGACTGATTCAAGTTATCATTTCGCATGCACGAACCGAAAATTGGTAGTAGCAGACGAAATCAAGTCTAATAGACCGATTTAGATGAAATGGTCAGGGGTTATGTCGATTGGCTATTAGTTGGACACCCATATAGCTACCTTCATTAGATGGTAATGCCGTTGGATTAATGATAGAGTGAGCCGTCGCGCAAACATGGACGCACGCGCCTTGCTTACTTCGTATATCAGCATGTATAGGGTTATTCTCCGAATAGTCCGTGTCTGGAAGGCCCAGTAAATCGAGCGCTTGGGTTTTCAGCTAGGTACAGAATTTTGGCACATACTAGCAACTTTTCTCTACGAGATCCAAAAATTGGTTTGAATTAAATACCAATTCAATTCCATGAATTCACGGGAAGCCGTCCACGCGAACGGACAGGTGTGGTTCTTAGGCCGTATTTTTTTACTGCGTCATTCTTCCGTCCTAGTCTTGAAGGAAAGTTTTGCTGACTTTGCATGCATGTGTGTCATTTCGTCCATTTGGGATGGCCACTTTTGGCAGCGATAGTCCGTCAGTCACAGATTTTCGAGGGATAAATTTTGTAACATAGCCAATGTTATGTCAGTTGGGTAATTTAGCAAAAAAGAAGCGGGACAGAATTCGTTACGAACAATGTGGAACGTATTCGTTCAATTTTGTTTTGCTGTTATTTTCAAGTAGGTATCTGGGTATAACATATTTCTGTTCCGTAATGTTTTCTGAAAGTACCTACATTACCGGAAGCCCTTGGGCCCCCGAATGGTTTTGCTTGGAGTATGGCTAAAATTCAAGAAAAATGGAATATTTTTGGAACTTGTGAGCTTTTTTGTTTGTTTGCTGTTTTCCTTTTGCTATTCTCTTATCTGCGACTACGTTTCATCATAAATATACTCATCATAAATAATCATGAGGTTACGTAGAATGAATTTTCCTGATAGATTTCACATTCGTAAATTCAGGTTTGGAGGATTTCGCATCCTTCCTGAATTTTTGCACAACCTAATTCTTACATTCGATTTTCTGGTAAGCTGCAGTCCCAATGGGCACGAATTTTAAGAATGACCCATACACTTACTGTTTCATTGTGATTTTTCGGATCAGTAGGTACCTGTGTTAGAATTGTGAGAATGAACGAATGAAAACGAATCTAGTTATTATAAGTCCTCATTGTCACGATACGCTACAGCCCACGGCGTTGTCCGTCGTTTGAACTAATGAAGTGAGCAACCTTCCGAGCTAATGAGACTTATAATCACAATAAACTACCGGTCCGTTTGATATATAATTCAAGGGCGGCATTCAAATGGTTTAGCTGTCGATATCATACAAACAACGATGTCACGGGTGGGGAAAAAGTCAAGAACTATTGGAAGGAGCGACAGCGAAGAGTGAATGATGGTAGCCTGTCTTGTTTTTATGTGTATACTAGTGCACCCAATTCAGATAGTTGCCCTAATTAAATATTTCTATAATAGCTACTACTTCGTGGATAACCGGACAACCTAAAGCTTCCTTCTTATACTCAGAAACACACGTAGAAACCCAGGAATAGAACAACTGATAAAATACTATATACAACTAGATAAAATTAACATACAGGAAGAAAGAATGCTTCCTCTCGACCTGTTACTCAACTGAATTGAAGCTTGGGAGTTAGCGCGGTGGAAGAGCGCTAGGTAGTTGCTCAGGTAGTTTCAGCACTGATTCCTCTCCATCAAATTAGAACATGGAACGCATGTTCTTCGAGTTTTCTTTTTATCGTTTAAAAGATTAACAGGAGTACAATCCAGTTCTTAGCGACCGACCCGACAGTCCCCCTCCCCCCCCTCACTCAACACTCCTTCAACTAACCTTCGGGTGGGCTCCTTCCGCCCTTTGTTATCCCGGCATCACCACTTTTTCGTCCGCCCTAGGGGGTCATTCGTGTACCTGCCACCTTGGTAAGCACCAACCTCTCTGGTGCTCTGGTTGAATCTACAGATTTTTCCAGGGAGTTGGTTAGGCTTAGTAAGTACGGTTTATGAACACAGAAACCCTTGTTAGCCCCCCCCAGCTGTAGCTTTCATCTCTGTTTACTAGCTCCCCTCCTCTGAGCTAGAATCCCATATTTGCAGGTTGCATAGGCAATTTTTCATCTTCGGTACTTAAATGTGTAAAATTAATCATTTAAGTGATCTGGCTGTAGAACCATAGAGGTCTACTGTCCCGTTTTTTTTTTTTTTCAAGATTCATGGCTAGTTTTTCCCGTCAAGTCCCCGACAATACTGCCATTTATTAGCAGTAAGAAAGAGACTGAAAAACGGAATTTTTCTAACAAAATTTTCACTATGGCCTTTTTTTGTGAAAATTACTCAATGGAGTTTTATTTTTGATAAAGGGATAGGAAATTTTAGTTGTCTAAAACATTTTTAGGAAATTTCAAACGCATGGAGGTGCTTTTTGTAGTAAACTAGTTGTAAATCGATTCATGAAGTTTTATCTTTACACTTGATAATTATGTGCACCAATGCAATATTTCAGTGTAACCTTATTTAAACTAAATTTTTAGATAATATTTTATGCAATCAGGCTGTAAAATTTAACGATTTAATGCCAAATAAAAATTTTGGAAAAAAATATTTAACAGAGTTAAATAGACTAGTGGAGGTATTGGAATCATGGCATTAATCATTATCCATTTAAATATTCTGACAAGAAGTGTGATCGGGCTTCTCGTTCATAACATGACGTGTTTGACGACGAGTTTGAACAAACTGTTCTGCGTTCAGTCCTCTCACTAAAACTAATTTACGGTCTTAGGTTGAATGATGGATATTACATTTGAAAATCGGTCCATTAACAACAAAAAAGTTTACACCCCTTATGGTGTAACACAGCGTATGGTGATCAACCCTTGGAAATTCAGTCGAAATCGGGAACAAACAGCAAAACTGAATGTTGATAAAATGATTTTGGTTCCCGCGTGTGCAGGAATGACATAACTTCATCCCTGCACATGCCCAAAATTATTGTTGATAGTCCAACAGACTTTTGGGTAATAATAATGAGCTACGAACTACGCGTTCTCTATCGACTGTGTGAGCCCTGTGGCCCATTTCTTTCTGGTTTACTAAAGATAGTGACATTTTATACGGATACTAAAGGTATTTTAATGTAGCTGTTTTATGTAAGGGAAAAATGAGAAAATGAATAACAGGATTTCAGCTGGACTTTCGCAAGACAATGATTAGTGGTCGCCTCAACCTTTTTATTGCTCTAACCCGGGGTACTCCTGACAAACCAGGTAGTACGTTGAACTACGCTCAACCACTGTAGCACTGTAATATCTCTACAACTTTTACATAGAACGCTCGATAAAGCCAAAGATAAAGTGCCATGTTTCAGAACCGAATTTTTAAGGGGTATTCTGTAGTATCAACCGTTTTCTTACATTCTACATTTATAGTCGATTCAGCTTTAATCCAAAGCGCCTACTTGTAAAATTGACTATATGAGTGAGTAACAACGTTTCTTATCATTCCACTTGTGGTCAAATGATCGGAATATTTCATCCAAAGGACAGTGAAGCCCCGCTCAGTCGTTAGGACAGAAGGACGCCCTACAAAGTTGATCGGGGATGAATAATATCATCGCAAGATAATTATGTAAGACTTTAGAGGTGTGTTGAATGAGATGATAGTATATAGCTTCCTCGCTCTTGTCGCCCCCCTCTAAGGAAGATCAGTTGGGGTATCCCAACATTGGTAATTAGAAGATCAAACAATTTCAAACAATATCTGTTGTGATCTATATAGTGTCAGAAATCATGAAATTCAAGCTATCATCCGGTATAGGTATGCTATGGGGAGAGGCACTCAAATCACCCTTAGGTAAGCAGAAAGATTGTACGTTATTCGAATATGATGAAAACTTATTACAAGAAAATAAAATATTTATTGCAATATACTCAAAAAATACAATATTTATCGAATTGTTTTTTTCAATAAACATTTTTCAACATTGAATGAAAAAAAAAAAAAAGCTCCCCCACCCGAGAAATGATCTGCTGTTAATCAATCTGACCCGTGAATTCGCAGAGCGGTGTTGCTTTTCAGATTCTTTCACTAAAAAAGTCAATAATAGAGAGCGATCGGATGTACTTACGGGAACAGGGGTGGTTTCTTCTGGAGAGAGGGATTGGGGAGAGCGTATTTCTACGCTCATGTTCTTGCATTGCGAACAGAACTTGAAATTATTTTTGATTCTGGCAAAGATGTTTCGAAATCTAACATGCCACAAGTAGTTCTGCAAGCGAATAAATTTCCACTGTTTTCAAACGAAGCTAACTCGTTTTCCTTCTGGTTGTAACATGTTTACTCAGAGGCATCAAAATAGAGGACGTTCAGTTCTTGTAATTACGCGATAATATTGTAGACCTATATAAAGTTCTAGTGTATAAGTTTACTATCATAGGGAATATTTATTTTTTGTTTTGCTTCCGAGTCAACCTATTTGTAGCGGAACATTTGTTTACATTTTAGGGGGTTGAAAAATTTGTTTTCCCCAAAATCAAAATTTACAATCTCATTTTGCGTTCAAACCATCCTGAGCAACATTCTTTTCGTGTCTGTCTGTCTGTCCATGTGCCACCAGTCCTTGTAACAAGACTATTCTCTGCAGTTTGAGTCCGATTTTCATTAAATTTTCAGGGAACGTGAGGGTTGATGATCCCCTTCTATTCCGATCGCGCTCAAATTTTCAGGGTAGTCAGGGTAAAAACGATTACGTGATATCTATATCATAATGTATTCACCTATATCATGATATATAGGTAGGTACCTGTAAGTATTTACCTAATAAACTTATAAAAAAATATAAAAAATAAACTTATCCGAATAAGTTGGTCAATGAAAAAGGTACCTAGGAACTAGTGAATTTACACAAGCCTAAATCTCGCGAGAAGCTTTTATGATTTTGTAATTGTGTATATAGGCTATAAGTAGACAGTTAAAATTTGTAAGTAAAACATGTTATTTCCTTCTTTTTAAGGCATTTAAATAAAAGCTTTTTCAAAAAGGTTTTTTTGTTTAATCTTTTGTAATTTTAAATACAATGTCTGTCACTATCATTAAAAACGGAACAGCGGAAGTGAACGCCAAACCTATCAAGAATTTTCGTCGTGAAAAGATAGAAAACAAGAAATTTAGTACAATAATACATTTAATACAATATTTACTATCTTACATTTTTCTACAATATTCAGTTCCTAAAAAAGTTAATAAGGATAGTAATAATTAGAAAAAAAGCTCTTATTTAATTTCGAATTCCAAATTTTTTTAAAACTTCATTTTTAATTGAACCTACTGTTATTGATTGTTGCTAACTATGATATAAGTGTCAGTAAATACTTACAAGGTCATTACAAATCATTTTTACCTAATTTACATATCTGAAACAAAACAAACACAAAACTACCCTCTTGTAAAGAATTAGTTTTAGATTTTTTATTCTGTTCAACTCGTCCCTGCCCTACATTCATACAGTTATTTAGACAATTCACCATACTCTTTGTTTAATAATTATTGGCAGACCACTGATATGCATATTTTGGCATGCTGATGCAGAAACACTCTTATTAGTAATAATTTGTAGCTTTAACAAAAAAATAAGTAAAATAAAAAATAAATTGATTTCTACTAGGTACATTCATTACTTTGTTGGTTCGCGAGTCAATAGATGTTGATCCTAAAAAAAGTGATGATACAGGTCGTCCGTTATCTTCCCGTAAACGGTTCGACACTACAAACGGCCACAGTTTAAAAACTTTTGATAGTCATTCATTTCCCGGGGATGTGCCAGTAATCTCAGTTTAATCTAATAATTACATACTTATTTCTGCAATCTACTACTACTGCAGGGGGGGCTGTGTGATTAACGTTATACAGAAACTATAAACCATTGTGTAATAATTTGCAGTGTTTGGTAACTAGCTAATGATTTGACTACACTACTTACCTACTGTGGTGGTAATAGCAAAATCGTAGTAAGAATAATTAGCCTGAAATTCCTCCCAGGCTTGCAAATATGTCATGGCCTATACGAGAAGTTGCGAGCATGCTTCATGTGTGATACAAGTTAATAACGGGTTAGAATTCGTTCGTTCGTTTTCTTGGGCGATGTTTACCTCAGCCCACTCGATCAACCGTTGTTCACTTCTACAACTTGAATAATTATCAGTTTGCTGTTATAATACTTCAGCTAGTAAATGAAAGCCGCTTTTTTGGACGTCCTTCTGAAGCAAGGCTTCATCAATAGGGGGACTCCTATTAGGATTGATCTAGGAGGAGAGGGGGGGGGGGGGGCAAACACGAGAAAAAGCAAACTAAAATAACTGGATAAAAATCCATTTTAAATCATTATAAGACCGAATTTATGAAAAATTTGAAAAATTTATTAACGTAGGTCTGTCTGTCTGTGTGTGTATGTGACAAACTTGGTCGAAGTCGACCTGAATTCAATTCATAATAGGCTTTTATGATTCTTTTCGGTTTGATCCCAATTTTACTCTAGCTGAGCAACAAACTTCGGATATTTCGAATCACACGACGGAAGAGAGAAATTGACTATTGATAGAAAAGGACGATTGACTATTTGGAAAACATTTTATTTGACTCCAATTTTAGTCTGCAACAAACCAAGGAGATGAAGCGGGAAAGGAAAGGGTAACAGACAATTTATTCTAGTGCTGATCATACTGCCGATTTTCTGGCATCTTTTTTTTCGATCACGAGACTTGGTCTAGTTTTCAAACATATTCAAGATCTTTCAAATTTAATTATGGAAGGGAGTGAGTGGAGGGACTAATAGTGGTAAATCGCTTCATTTTAACTATTTCCATTTTTTTTTCAAATTTAAAAATTAATTTAATTTTTCACTTCATTTGATCCCAATTTTTGTCTAAAAAACTTCCATTACTCAATAAACGTAAGAAATTTTGAATTGTTGTCGGGATGGAGGGGGTAGTGCCTGATCCATTTAAGCGACGCTAATAGTTAGTACAATTCCCAACAGATTTTCATGATTTTCTCTTGTTCGATTACCCACATGGTCTACTTTTTAAACATATTTAAAAAGTATGCTCATAATCATATAAAAACCGACAAATGTATTACTTAATATGTTTGAAACTTGTTGCCGTTTGAAATTAGTCTGATCCACGTAATGAGTATAAAATCGCTGGGGTATCAACAAATTAACTTCTTCTTACCCTTCTGACGTATTGCGATAACTCCAACCGGACAAAACATCGGGGAGTTTATAAAAAAGTTAGTTAAAACACTAATATTAATCTGGGGCAAACATTAATTAGCAGACCCAGGGTTCATCAATTTCAAGACACACGGTTCGTCAATCGCATTTGCTTTCCTGATTAAAGTGTGACTACTATTGTGACTTGATTAATCAGGTACCATACAGTTGAAGTATGAATCAGATTGATAAACCAACACATAGTCTGGCGTATTCATCCATTTGTTTTATGTGAACACCATTGAAGAATGTTCAAACACAAAACTAGATCAATTCGTGTTCTCGATCTTTCTTAATGCAATCCTGGGTGTAGGTAGTGGGGTGACCACATTCATTCGAATCCCTTATTTTGGAGCATAAGTCTTTATTTTCTGGCGGATACGTTTCGTCCTTCACCGACCACCATGTCTAAGCCGGAATTCTGCATGTATTGATGACATAATAAGGTAAGAAATGTTAATATGTAAGGTGTTTAGTAGATAAGCTGAACAATATGTGTTATGGAATGAAATGTGATCATTTGACCATCTGTGTATACACACTATGTAATTCTAACTCAATGAAACTTTTATGCTTATATGTAGACTGATGAGGTCCTCGGTGAAGGACGAAACGTATCCGCCAGAAAATAAAGACTCATGCTCCAAAATAACGGATTCGGAATGCAATTCTTGCTGGGATTTCAAGGGTTTATTTAAGGATAAATGTAATGAGGTATTGGTGAGAGTATCTGTAAGAGAGTATCTGAGAGTGTCCTCGACAAATTTATTTGACTTTGAGGATGGAATGAGATATTTTGATTCGGTAAACTTTTGGGCAATGTCATGGTTTCCTGCTTAGCCATGGGAATAACCAAGGGTAGTAGACTACAAAGTAGAGCTCAAGAGCCGCGGAGGTGAAGACGATGACGCCATTCGGTAACCACCGCCCAACTCCGTGCCCTTACCTTCCCATGCAACGCCACGGCATTTTCTCTTTCATCGTGATTCAAGGATGAGATACAACCCCAATTACTTGAAATACGATTTTTTCTTATCATAAGAATAAATTGAAAAATTATTACAACGTTTATAATAATCAAATTAATCAAGCATTTTTTTAACTGTTCGTTCTGCCAGTTTTTACTGTTCAACGGTTGCTTGATAATTTCATCTTCCGACATTGATTTTAAAATTTTAATTCTCATAGATATCTTTGTTCTGATGTAGCATAATACGAAAAACTCGTCGTATGGGGGGGACGGACTCTTGGATTCCGGTTATCGACCATAACATGACTTGTTCGTCTTTCTTAACGCTGATACCATGGTATTCAATGAATTTCTCCTCCATTGTCTTGAAAATCCGTCATTCGGTCGCATGACCCAGTCTCTTGATAAAGTTTCCACCCAATTTTCCTCGGAGGATGTTGGTACAGCTTTTGAATAACTCCCATAAAGAACTGTTATCTCAAGGATTTTTTTTTTTTTTTTTTACAGTCGATACATCAAATATCCTGCTAACATTTCGAGTAATTCGTGTTTCTTGTCGGAAAAGTCAACAATTTTTTTCTTCGAAGTTTTCCTGGAAAAGCATCTTTCCTTCCACACACAAAAAAACCATGTTTCTTGAAGTCGCTTTTCCTTGGGGAACCGAAATAGGTGGAACCTGAATTCTTCTCATTTCCTTTAGTGGTTATTGCAACCAAAAATGGCCCAAATAACCATGATGGGAGACGCCAGGAGACCGGCCATTGCCAAAAAGGGTAGGGAATTGAAAATCAAACAGCACTCACTTGTAAGGACATTGGTTAATACGAAACGCAATGAAAATTTCTCCAAGACTGCAATAAAAGAGGAGGGTCTCACAAGGGTACCGGCTGACGTCAGGACCCTATGGATTCCCCACCGTCGCCTTCCGGGGACCCTACCTTCTACAGTCTACTACCCTTGGGAATAACCATTATTACTGTTATGTATGCGGTACAAATGCACTATATGGGTCATTCTCAAAGTCAGAACTGGCCCATTCGTGTCCAGAAGGTAGACACTAACTAGCAACTTTCCTCTACTCGATCCATTGAATTGTTTGCATTAAATGCCATTTTAAAAGGACGAAATTCAAATTTAAAGAACCTCAAAAGTCACTCTTTCACCCTGTCCGGACCTGACCTTCCTAACTTCCCGTACAGTTTTTGACCCCTTTTGAAGCTTTGATCGACTTTCGATGATTTTTCTGACTTCGGTACAGTGAACAGCTACATGAAAAAAGGTCGGACCAGTGGTTCACCGTTATTCTCTGACCTCATTTCCGTCATTTTCTCCAATTTTGGTAGACCTAGCTTTCCGCCTTGAGCCTGGCCCTCCCTCCATATCAATACGCAACATCTTAAGTCTACGCCATGAATTCTTAAGGTAAAAGAATGACTATTTCTGCAGGATCTCGATAAAATCACTTTTAATCCAACTTTTAGAAAAACGAACGTTTGTGAGGACTGTACATAAAGGCTAGTCATTGACTTTCAAGTCTGTCAGCTCGTCTGTTTGAGATGGTTACTGCTTTAGGCTCAGCATAACGACTTTGATTTCATAGCATTTTTTACCAGCCATGTTATTCACGCCAGTTTAATGCCAGTAGGTAGGTCGCCCAAAAATCCCTGATAAATAACGGACGACGTGGAACTTCTACCGTAGGGTTTGATCGAACCTAGGCACTGCGTAAGAAGGCTCCTCAATCGGAGGAATGTCAGTTGGGCAAGAAGTTGGCAAAAACAGAATGGGACAGAATTCGTTATGAACACTGTGGAACGTATTTGTTCAATTTTGTTTACCGCTGGATGAGTGTACCTGGGATTAGGTTATGAACATTGAAGCTGATCTAACTATTGTGATTACTTTATATACGTCTATAACTTACCGAACTACCTATATAGGTAGTTCCACATTGTTTTCTGAAACTGCTTATATTAAGGATGTGTAACGCTTGTGCGTGTAAATCATTGTCAAATACTTTGTGGGGCATTTTCTAACGTTTTTCAGAAGTTAGGCCATACCAAAAATGTTTCGTGCTAAAAAATATAAATATAAATTTGAGATAAACGATTTTTTGGCAACTTGTGTTTATGCAATTTATTAAACTAACCTATTCGTAAAATTGTAGCATGAGTTCTCATGATATATTCTAACATTCTTTAATTCAGGTTTGATGGATTCGCACACTTGTGGTGAATTTCCAAATTCTAATTTAACAAGTGAGAAATGACTTTAATGAGAGAGAAACTAGTGGTAGTTCACGTCATTTTTCCACCAACCCGATCATTCTCAAAATTTTGAGTTTTATTATTTAATTTATTATTTGACAATTATGCCCGCTCATGTATGCTCCGGTATGAAGACTAAATGAGGGTGATTAGAAGATCATTCCTGAAAATGTTCACAACCTAATTTCTACTTTCACTTTTCTGAGAAGAATGAGTCTCAGTGGACACCAATTTTGAGAATGATCCATATAGTCTCGGTTTCATTGTGCATTTTCGAGACAGTGCCTGTGTAAGAATTTGTGAGAATGAATGAATGGAAACGAATCCAGTTATAATGAGTGATTATTGTCACGATAGGCTATAGCCCGTGGCGTTGTTGTCAATATCTCTGAATTGTTACAATTTTCATTAATTTTGAGCCCTTAATCTTACTTGGAGGGAGATTCGTTAAATAGAGGGGCGTCCCAAGTTCTGGGCGGATAGTAGTCTTATTGGTTGAAATGTTCATTTTTTTAACGTACCTTGAAAAGTAAACCAATAATTTTTAATTGGGGTTAAAACATTTTTGTGTGATCAATGACAAACGTTCATTATTGAAAATGAAAACTAAAAAAAAAAAAAATAAAAAAAAAAAATTCAAGTGGAGTGGAAAAAATATGTTATAGGGCAGCTTATGTTCCAAATTGTTTGCACGATCAATTTCTCTCTTGTGGCGGGCAACAAAGGTTATCACCCTGCTTTTGTGGGTATGTGAAGAACTTAACTTTCCCGATCGAGTGTAGCTATAGCGGCAATAACTTAACATTACAAAGTTGCAAATCTATGCATCATATGAGTACAAAAAGCGTACCCAGCTTTCACGAGGTTTTGTTCAAAACGTTCGTTCATATGAGCCCTGCAGCGATTCTCTACGAACTGATTTGACGACCTCTTATCATCGTTCATTTTTAAAGAAATGTAACATTCTCGCTCTAACGAAGCAAGTGACAAACAAGAAACGGTGAGGATTTGTGTTGAAATAGAGCTCGTCTTACCTCTCTATGCGTATGGGCGCCGTGGTGAAACGATGTGGAATTCCGCCTCAATGAAACCGTCACTGACTGCTACTACCACAACACTGAGTAGCCGGCGTGCAGCGTTCGGAAGCCAGAAGACAGAGCCCCCTTCCCCCGCCCCACCGGGCCGCAACCACCCGACTCCAAAGGCCTCCGAACCCTCCCAGGAAGAAGGTGATGTTCATTCCAGTGATGTTGGTTCAGGAAACGAGGCCGAAAAATTGTTTTTAATTTCTGGTGAAGGTTCGGGATTGGATTTTCAAAATGCAGACAATTCTGAGTAGGAAAATCTTTGCCCGACATACCGAAATTGGTGCCCTCACAAGCATGATCGAAATTGCGCATTTTGAAGTTTTCCTCGAATAATTCCTAAACCTCAAACCTCACCGAAGTTGTGAATCATAAACAAACAAATCAATTCAACTCTTGAAACAAGGAAGTTACAAACATTTGAAAATCAAGTTTATTTCAATTGAATCCCCCCCTCCGTATAGACTTTTTCCACTTTTCCATCAAATTGGAATATGAAACGCCGTTCCTTCGAAATTACTGAATAAAATGACTCGACATTTATGGGTTATGGTATAAGTCAACCAGGAAAGGTCTGAGTTGAAACCTGCATGCTACAAACACTGGAAAGTATTTAAACATAAGTGGCATAAGCTGTGGTAGGCTTCAATCATACCACTATTTTAATCGCTAGATGATTTTGAGGGGCAGAAATCTATCGGTAGAGAGAGAGAGAGAGAGAGAGAGAGAGAGAGAGAGAGAGAGAGAGAGAGAGAGAGAGAGAGAGAGAGAGAGAGAGAGAGAGGACTCACCCAAAATTGTCCTGATTTTGAAATGTGATCAACATTTTTGCATCATGAGATCATTTACAGACTTTTGAGTTCAGCTGCTTCGTGTTTTTTGAATGCTCTACAACTTTGGTAAATATTAACACCTCTGCAACGCTCCCGGTCAGGAATTACTCCAGTAGTGTGGACTCTTGCAGCAATTTACGCAGCTTCCGTCAAATAAAGAGCCCAGTACATATAAACTACAGCTTACTCCAACATTGGTTGGACTGGTAAGCTCCTGGACGTCAAGTTAAAGTCCTATCCTCAATAAGTCCCAATCTGCTATTAAAAGAACGGCTAATCATGTTAGGTTGAAGAGGCCAACCCGCACGATTTTCGAACCATCGACACATAGCTTGAGCTGAATTCAGTCAAGTTTTGCGTGAAACAAGAAATCATCGCAGAAAGCTTGGAATCACTACTTCCTCTTTTTCTTGATGCAATCTGAAGGTAGGTCAATGCTACTAAGCCTCAATAGGGATCTAGAAAGGAGATACATCTCGTGTACATGAACGCGAAATCCATAAAACCATGTATCCTTACCATCCAGAAGCCTTTCGATGAACAGTGTACTTTAAGGAACCGTAACACGAAATTGAACCCACTGATTCAACTAACGTAAGTTATAGATTGGGATAGAGATGCATTTTTTTTCCGAGTAGGGATGTGAGGAACCCCTGGTCACTGAGACCACTAGGATCTATTGTGACGCTGTCCTCATTTTAATTCAAAAACTTTTTAATAAACTCTTCGTTCACAAAGTGTAGGAAGTTTTCAGGCGTTTCCAAGGCAATATCAGTGGGTGTTAGGGCACCCTTCCCGAAATGCCGGAATCTAGTTGATGCAACAGCAGGACAGTTACAGAGGATGCAATTAGTAAAGAGTCAAATTGGGCACGATGTAGTGCTTACTATTCAGTTTGGTTTTCGATGGGACAGTTTGTTTTCTATGTTATGTGGCATTATCATGTCTGAAGTCGGTTACACACGGAAGTGTGAGCACGCGGAAACTGACGGCCCCCTCAGCTTGTTGAATACAATCTTTATTCAATACACGTGAGCGGTATCTAGAGGAAGTTCTACTGCCAAGCACGTATCGAACTTGATAAATGTCAGTTTTCTATACAGCGTTGAGACAGTTGGGCATCAGAATTTCAACGATCCTAATCAATATCCTCTTTATCACTTACGTTATTGCTGCTGTAATATTGTAGCGGCTGAGATTGTTGTTATCATGACCGACTAAGTTCGGAATGCTATTAAGTATAACCACTATCGGCGTGAGGAAAATGTAGTACCTATGTATTGAGCTTGCTCAAATTAGGATGTTTACAATCTCAAAGTTCCACGATCGTTTCACGTACGCTATATTTGTATGTGTAATTCTCATATGATTAACTAATACCTAATCTAATATAGGACATATAAATCTGTAGGTTATTTATTAGTAACTTCGTTCTACACACACACACACACACACACACACACACACACACACAAATACAGGACTCCCGCGAATGCTATCTGTGGGAAATTGTATGGACCAGACAATGTGGACAAGGCTATCCATTGCAATAGCTCTATTTCAACGTTTCTAGAGAGGATTCATAGCGTCAGGACAGGCAATTTCCGAACAGCTTTAATCCTTGGGTGTGGTTTGGCAACCGTGGTCCTTAACGGTTAAGCATAGCATCATCAGTTGAAAACCTAAACTCTGATTTTCCTTACATCTTGAACATTTCAGGCAGCATTGGTTGCGCTGTGAATATCAAGTGTACCTATTCGTATAGTCATAATTTCTATTCGAATTTCACGAGTTAGAATTTGTGAAACAAATTTCGTTTCGTGTTGCTCCTGTGTCCAGTAGTTTTTACGGGATTTGCTACGGAACATGCAGCTAGATTTCGAAAAAAATATTATGGGATTTTTGGAAACAGGACACGAGTAGCCCCAATTCGTTTCATAGTCTTCGAATCAATAATTACCTTGGATTTCATCAGAATCGTGGAACATTCTGCGTATATACACATGCCGAAATTTATACGGGAGTTTCCACCAACTATACCAACAATGTTTGACATTTCTCAAGATAAGGCGATTTTTCTTTACGAACAAATTCAGTATTTTATATGTTGTAGTCATATTTTGCCCAATTGAAATGAAATGTACATATATTTGGGTTCTTTATCCAACTACCCATCAATTTCGACAGACCCGGAACATTAGATTTTGAGAAATAGGTTCAAAATGCTTTCCTCGGATGCATTTTTCCTTATGATCAAGCATTCTAATGGGTCCGTCGATCAACAAAACTATGGAAGACTGTGTGGGTACCGTTCCGAACAAAATCTGCGATTTTGGGAAAAATGTTTGTAAAAACGAATTTACACTAAGCAGATAGCTGGTTTTTGTTCATGTTGCTAATGTGTGGGTGGACTGCATCTTAAGCCGAGTCATGGGAGCAGAAAACCGGATTTTGTTGCTAGCAACCGCCACTTTGGATGTCCAGGTTTGTCAGCGTGTATATGGAGCCCACATGGCGGACCAAGGTATACAGGTATAAAATAAATTATCTGCTGGAGGCGATAGCTTATCTAAAAAAACAGGGGACAAATGACGTGGCCGAGGTCGTGGTACCATGGATTTACTCATGTTAGGCATCTCGGCAGGAGTGCTTCAGGATAACACCACCCATCTCCTTAGTACTCCCTCTCTCTCTTCATTCTCATCTCATCCCAACTACCATTGTCGATATTGAGTATTTCTGTCCCCACAATAAATTCAAAATTTCCTTTACAAAAGATGAATAGAATAGAAGATACGTAATAATACTAAAAACAGCCGATTTGAAATGCACATGATCCAAGTTATACGTACTACACATCGTCCATACCAATCATGCTCCGATGTTGATGAAATCCTTGAGACAGAAAATGCTGATCAAGTTATACTTAAAGACAGGAGCCCCTGGTAGCACATCTTCTCTAGAATGTTTATCTAACGTTGCCTTTATGACCTAGTGCCTACCAAACTTCAAGTTGATCATTAATCACGTTTTTAAATCAACACGATTTGCGAAATTCTAAAAAGCTAAATAGGAATGCTCATTAGTTGAGTACAAGATTGGGACATGACAAAATTAAATAGCGGTTTCTCTTGGGTTACTTCCCTAGGGTATAGGAATTTCGGTGGGATTCGGAAAGGTTACTTTTTACATGAATTTAAGCATTTATTGAATAGGAAACCTTTCATGTAAGGGAATAAAAACTTCTTTCGAAAGAGCAACATCTGAACTGAAGAATATCTCAGTAGACTGAAATTGAAGACTACTAACATTCACAAACAAAAAAAGTTTGCCAGAACGAAAATCTCCCGATTTGCTCGATAAATCCAGGTATAGATAACTTTGTCCAATGTCCCTCTGACTTCGAACTGTATTCACTTACCAATACTTGGATGGATGGGGAAATAATATCAATCTAAACAACACCAGTCCAAACAATCAATTGTATTTCACTAATTCTCTTGTCAGTGCATTAGACCATCTCATCAGTACTAGAAGAACAATGAGATATTGTACAATGTTTCCAATACTCTGTTAGATAAGACACTCTCTCACATTTACTCAAACAGGTCAATACAAAACCAACTATCATCTTTTATTGGCGGTCGTACAGTGCCCAAAACAACTCTACATAGCAATTTAATGAGGAAGACGTATTGATGTTCTTAAAGATCCTACACAATTTATTGGCATGTACCATGGGAATGAGAAAAAAATGTCTGGCCCAATTTAGTTTGCCAAATCAAATATTTCCAGCTATCATTACCATTCAAACACAACTCTAGCAATATACAGAGCGGTAGGATTTCAACAGTACACTGACACAATTGTATTAAAGCAGAACTTGATGCATAGTGCCCAATCCTGTCGACGTGTTTTCTTCTTATTTATTTTCTGCTGACATCAGAGCGAGGATTAAACCACACATACCTTTCAGATGAGAACATCATTATCGCGACTTTAATTGATCGCTTTAGTATCGAGAATAACATGTTTTCTCCTTATTCTAGCTTCTCTTAATACCTACGAAATTTCGAAGAAAATTCATGATCACCAATAGACCGAGCGGTTCCCAGTGAATTGACATATTTCTTAGATTTGGAAATAGCGTGCTTCGTTCATTCATTCAATGAGAGCGCAATCAATTTGAAGTACCTTGTACCTTGATCCACCCTTGAAGCAATTAAGAGCCTTTTATTTTGTTCTCCACAAGTTTGTGTATACGTGTAAAACAATTGAGAAGTTGGTCAAATAAATACGCTTTTCACAAGGATCATTGAAAAGCTACACAGAAAAGCATAATCGATGTAGTGGAGTGTAACAATATATTTATCAACTATGTTGACTGAAAGGTTGTTTCTGAGTTAATTTTTCTGAAGACAATCTACAAATGACGATGATATCACCGGAGTAGTGGTGGTGAATATGGAATTTGAACAATGGTTAATTAAAAATAATGTGAAAGAAGAAACTGTGAGAGATTTTCAATGTAGATGACGAATTCTCCCACGAGAAGTTGTCAAAGGAGTTTGGGATGTGTCCAGCAAGGACCAGAGTAACAATTAATGGAAACCCATGAAAAAGCACACGGAGTACCACTAAGTGATGCGTATTGTTTCCAAAATAAGTCAAGCGAACCAGAATTTGCACCCACGTTCGCAGAAAACGCTTCAATAATAGTGGCACACCACCAATCCACCCCCAATTCATCGTTCTTGAAGGTCATCACGAGCAGATATTGATGACATGATGGTTTTGAAGTAAATACAAGTTGATGCAAGGCAGGAGTCTGATCTTTCTTATTGTCTTTCCGATAATGACTCACGCAGGAAGTGTGATCCTCATGCACTGAAGACTTCCGCATACTTACGAAGACAATTTTCACGATGCTCTCCTACTAGGCAAAGCCACTAGGACTTGAACAAAAGTGTGAACCTGAACTGGATAAACTGAGGATAGCCGTCCCAAGCATAGATCAAGTCGGAAAGAGGAGTAAGGAAATTTGACCGGACCTAAATTAAGGGAAACTTCCATGTAGATTAAAAAAAATTCAATGAGGAGTTGTCGAATGAGTTTAGGATGTAAATTCGATTAAAGTTGGGTGTTAACGATAAAAATGCATACGTAGAGTTTTACGAAGTGATTGTGTCGGAAATCTTTCGGCCGAACCACAAATCGTCGCTGTGTACTTAGAACATGCATTTTTAAGTTAAAACCACACTTTCCCGCTCTTGAAGGTCAATACTGGACAAACATAGCGAATGATGAAGGCACGCAGGTTTGAAGTGAATCGCAGATCAACTGATATGTATATACAAGACGTTTATGCAAAATAAGAGTCCTTGATTCTGATAATGAATCTATTTGCATTCTTCATGCATTGAGACATCCGTATCAACACGATGGTAACGTTTATCATGTCACACTGTGCCACTCATGTTCAGATGTTCTCCCAGGCAAGGCTGCAAGGATTTAAACAGGAGTGTGCTCCAAAACCAGATTAACGAAATATAGCCATTCCAGACATTAAATGTTCATTGAATAACAGGTGGCAATCAGTCGATAGATAGATGACATAACTTCTGTTTACTCTCCACAAATAAGTGAGAGTTGCAGTGTCCCATAATCAAATGTTTTCTACAACTCAGGAATGAGCCAACTGAGAAAGATGTGCGTCAATACATCAATTTTAGGGACGCTTTTTGGAAGTTCGGCGGAATCCTCCAAGGCTACCTCGTTGTAAATAATAGCAACGCGATACTAATATCCCATTAATTATGCCTGGATTTGAAATCCAATGATCACTCTACGGACGATTTTTAATGGCGGCAATTAAACAGTAAAGTAGAGAAGGGCCATAGTCAAATATCTTCTTAAACTGTTTTTCAATATTGCTCTGCTAAGTGAAATTGCTCTTCTCAAGGAGTATAGTATTGATGTAACTAATATGAAGACAGCAATGAAAAAAGTACCGCAGATAACTTCCCAATCATATTCCAAGTTTCGGTGATGTATTAATACATCAAAAGTGCAAATGTTGTTCTTTGTTCAGACCAGTGTTCATTAGTTGGTATTGATTACAATCACAATTTATTTTGATTGACGATCAATTACTATTAATACACTTGCCGTAAAAGCATCCCTTTGAATGTTGGTTCATGAATTAATTCACTGTTATTTCACAATTTTCATTAGGGTTACATCAATGCATTTTCACACATATCACTCCAAGAAACATGAAGAATGACACATATATCACTCCGAGAATCAATTAGTCGCCAAAATGTACTTGATTCCTCAGTTGGGCATCATCATATTTTATAGCAATTAAATTCCAGATGGTATGGTTCAAGCGGAGTCACGGAAAAATGCTAGTAACGCTGGTGGTTTCCACGGTTATTTAACATTTTAAAGTGTGTTCAAATCTTATGTTATCACGATTATCGCATAAATCCATTCGTTTATTTTGGCACTATTTTCTGTCAAGTTGCATTTGGTCAGTGTTTATGGAACTGTACATTCAAAATTGTGTACTTACTATTATTAAGCATGAACTTTCAAAGCTAACCAACGTCTCACAATACACCTATATAATGCCTAGAGCTTAAGCAAGATATGGTACACTGTCTATGCAAACTATAAGCAAAGATTGGATGTTAGAAATATGTGAGAAATAATGAAAATACGTAATCGTTCACAATTTTCCTATCCCAGGAATTACACGTTTATGAAGAAATCTGATATCATCTTTGGATATGTTTACTTCGTCGAGTTTACTTTGAACTATGAAGATATACAAACAAAATTTGATGGGAACCTCTAGGTTTTGCATTCTTCGTAAGTTTATGAATTTAAATAAACTCCTATTACATAATAAAAATACAAATATTCGTCCAAAACAGGCGTGATATCACCCTTGAAGTGGGTACAATAATTTTTGGATGGAATAAGGTCAAGTGGAAGACTACGTAAACTACGATTTATTTAAAATCATAACACAGTTTTATGCCTTTTGGAATGCACTGATGTAGTGGGTACCATTGTGATTTGTATTGATCTCAAAATCGAACCCCACATTGTATTGAATGATTTTTATCGAAATAAAAGTACAAATACAAGTTCATGACGTACAAAAGACTGAAAGAAACTTTTTTATCAGAGCAGCTTACTATGGATTTTGTTTCCCATATTATTTTCATTAAAATACTTCAATGTTTTTCTTCAGTGTATAGATACTATAACATAAAAATATATTGAATACTATAGGTAGCTAGGGAACAAATAAATTCTATAAACGCAACACAGGGAATCTATTTGTTGGAATTCAAAATAAGAGATAAGTTGAGATGAGGTTTCGTGCCCCTTATGAACTACTTACCTACATATTAATGTACAAATGATAAATTATAAGTGGAAAATACAATTTTTCGAGGTTAGTAAGAGTCAGGTACAGCATTCCAAGTAGATTGTGTCTTCAATAGGCAGCTCGAAACAAAGCGTTGTTAACAGCTACAAATGAAATGATAAATTCCGTGAAATGATATGAACAAATATGTAAGGATGATGTTGCTTTGCTGACCAAATCCACTCAAATCCTTCCTATCACGTTATATTGTTCTTGGCATTGTATTTCCAAGTGGGGGTCAACTCAATTCCACCTTAGGGACCAAGCTGGAAATATCTGCCGAGCTCTGAGAAAAATTATTGTTACCATCAATGGAAAGTCATCATACATTGACGGAATTCCAGCAGGGACCCTAAAAGTCAATGCTAGAAGCTGAGCTGCTGTAACCGATCTTCTGAATAGTGGAAATTTGAATATGGAAATACATCAAAATAGAGGAGAAGTTCATTTCCCTCATTGACCTGTTCCAGTGAAAATAATTTTTGGATTGCTGCACTACTTATTTGTAACATTTCATTTTTATCTTTTGAAAATCTTTTGTCCTACAGGATTTTAGTTCGATACTATACAAGATTAGGATGAAGAACAAAGATTTTCATTGCACCGTATTTTCTGCTTAAAAAAATTAATTTTAAATTATTCAAATTACCCTTTGGAATATGCATTTAAGTAGGAGCAAGTGAAAAAAAAACATGAAAACAAATTCAAATAGTTCAGTAGCAACTGCTGATCGTAATTAAATTGATCACTGCCTTTTGTATTTCAAGTCGGTGTAACACCAGTTATCACCCTGAAGGTTTGTACTCATACACATAACGTAAAATCCAGTTTCCGTAGAGAGCACAAAGACTGTAAGAATATAAAATTAATAAGGTGGTATAATACTATACCGAAGCGAAAGGTATCTGCAATTCTGTTCACCTACAGGTGACTAAAAGAACCTTCAGAAACTCAGTTGTTGAGTTATGGGGTATCAGGATGTTACAAATATAACTAAAACTAAGCGGGGTCAAATTATTTGAGGAGTGCGTACGAAAGCAAAAATGTTCTCTTCATAAAAATGGATAAATAGTTTTGATTGCTGTACTTATAAGGGGAGATGAAATTGTTTTACTTGAGGATATTGGTTTTAGTTTTACTATTGACTTATTTGTTTTTGCTGGATAAGAGGTTTGTGAGCTCCTTGCATTGGTTTTTGAGCTCCTGTGGAGTTGTTTGGTATTGTTTAAGAATTATGCAGGTACTACGTTGTGACGTCATTATTTCTCCGCTGGTAAATGAATCACGTGACGAGAATCACATTTTTCGATTGGCCAGAAGGGACATATTTGTCAAAATTGAGATCTGAATAGTGCGTCAGCCTATGATTAGTTTGGATAAAAACAGACGGTTGAGACTCAGCACAATGCAGTAGACAACCTCTTTGTGAAAAATGAACATGTGCACTTTTGAGAAAATTTCGTCGGGTTGAAAAGTCGCCACACAGAATCAAACCAAAACATGAAATGGCTTCTATACTTACAACGTTCAGCCGGTTTCATTCATGCTCGAAAGGCATCCCGGAAAGTTGGAAGTACCTTCATAATTTCCGTGATATCTCAAATATTTGCCGACATTACGTTGCCTTCCGTGTACTCATTGCGCTCAAGCAAATGTGAAATCCGTACCACCCTCGTACATCTCTTAACTTTCAATTAGATTCCGAATAGATCAATCATCTCAACGCCAAGCTTAATGCAAAGATTATCTGTTGGGATTTAAAAGAAAGAAACATTTCTTGGGTAACCATCAACATTTCAATATAATACATTAGGATCATCGTCGAACAAAACGGTGTGCCTTGGATTTCGCTCTCCTCTCAAATCCGGAATTCGGATTATTATCTTTGAAAAATCTCGTACTAGAACTTTTCCACCTCTAATCTTGGCTCGGTTAGACGTGAGAAGGTAGGAAATCATTAGGGCCCACTTACACAGATCATTCATCGTTAACAAACATGGTACCTACGGATGCATGTGAGCAGCGTTCGTTCGTGCGCGGGGTCGCTCTATCCACTTCGGTTTTTCCGCAAATGCTCGTGTTAATTTCCGTCCAGTGGCGATTGCTGGCTTTAGAATTCTGGGAAGGGGACCCTTCTCCCATTAAGTGGTGATAAGATTTTCTGTTTTTGGTATTTTTAATTATGTTTCAACTCTCTCAAAAGTCTCAATGGAGTGGAGCAACGAAAAGTGCCTGTCTTTCACAGCTCTCTATGAGGAAAAGCCATAATTATGGCGACCCGACCATAAATATCATTTCACCAAATTGAAAGAAGATGCTATGGAATTTATACAACAACGACCTCCGGCTGAAATTTTCGAAGAGATATGTTTCATCGCTTCTCAAATCGGTGAGAAATTAGATGAAACTCCTTCCTCTCAGGAACAAAGATTCTCACATTCTGTTTTCTCCTACAGCGCTTCCTTTCAAGTTCAAAAGAACAGCCGATGCCGAACATATCGCCTTTCCGGGCAAAGCGGGTGCCTTGGTCGAACGGAGTACGTGCAAAGAACATGTGGATCCCAGGCAAATGGCCAAGAACAACTGCTTGTTGGACGTGCACAGGCAGTGAAAATTCGCCCTCCTTTTTAGCGTCTGCAGACGTTCAGCGCGGCGGGGTGTTCACATGTTTGTAAACGTGTAAATAGGCCTTCATGAGTCGCATCACAGTATCATGGAAGTTTGGATTTTCCACTGTCGATGTCATCGGCTACATATATGTCCAGTGTTTATTATAGCGTCAATGCTATTTTGCGTTGTCCTCGTGGACTTGGATGTTAACAGCATTGAATTTTTCACCGACTCAATTTACCGCCGCTGTAAATATGTCTTAACGAAACTATACCAAAAGTGCATTTCTGATTTACCACCTCTTGCAACATAGTGCCACCAAAAAAGATTTCGCGTAAAAATACCCAGTTATTACATGACTGGACATGCATGTCGATTTCACTAACAAAAGGATCAACTATGTGCCAGCCTTTCTCCATAACAAGCCGATACCGTATGCCAATGAAGCGAAATACCTTGGAATGACACTGGATGCCAAACTAAGGTGGAAGTCCCACGTCAAGAAAAAAAACTGAGCTTATGATCAAATACAGAAAAATGTACTGGCTGATGGGCCGACGGTCAAAACTGTCAGTCCACAATAAGTTGTTACTGTACAAGCAAGTCCTAAAGCCTGTCTGGACTTACGGTGCGCAGCTGTGGGGGTGCACGGCCCAGAGCAACCGTGACATTATTCAGCGCTTTCAGAATAATGACCTAAAAAGCTGCGTAGATGCGTACAGATATTTTAGAAATGACAGACTTCACTACGAGCTGCAGATTGAATCTGTCAATGAGGTCATTCGAAGCAAAGCCATGCATCACCTCTTGAGGCTACAAGATCATGTAAATGAGGATGTCGTCCAGCTTCTCAACACAGAAGATCTGCTCAGAAGACTGCAGAAAACCAAGCCTCACGATTTAATTCACGTAGTGTGAGCATCATAAAGTGCAAATATCAGGACAATAAGGACCAAGTGAAGTATCTTAGATTTCTTAATGTACGCCAACTATGTATATATCAGAATAATGTTGCTTATACGTTTATAACTTGGTGCAATAAAATAAATTTAAATAAAAACATGTTTTACAAACATTGTAGACTCGTTTTGTACCAACATCCTCATTATACAGATATATAAATTTAGTATTACACTTCATTATTGTAGCTACATCTATACAGCTAAGGTTGCTCGTGCCATGTACTATTTTCGCAAACGATTTTCTGATTGGAGGGCTTACTTAAGACATAAAGTGTCCAGCACAAAAAATATCGACACTTCTGACTTCTACCTACTGATTGTAAGTAAGAGAGGTTAAAGCGACACAAATGATGTTCTCTCGATTCTTGGGATTTCCCTGATTGATTACGGAACTTGACGTCTCTCATGTTGGCTAAACGTACGGTTTCAGAAATGGGGTCCAAGTTTTATTATGGAAGAATCGATGAAATTCGTGTACTCAATTCATACATTGTGTAGTTAACTCAGATCAACTACCAAATGGAAAATACTTTCAACGCCAGAAGATACTGATGGAGAAATGCGGTGGCCCGTCATACGTCTGCAGTATCAGAGAGAGTAAGCAAATCGATCAACCAAACATTTAGTACTCTATTTAACTCGAGGTGCTACATAGAAAACCCCATAAATAACAATTTTCATATATCATTATTTTTTGTACCTTTCGATTATAAATTTTAAACGTTTTATGTTTAGAGCACTGGTTAGGTATCAGGCACAAACCAAACCTCGAAACAAAGATTAGGTTGTCCGAGGAGGCCACAGTACTCTTCCGGTTACGAACAGACAGACAGACACTGTGACACTTACGTAAATTCTATATCCATTGTAATATTTATCAAAAAATGGATTTTGATGAAGTAGTTTATTAATAGCGTCTTTAAAAACCAAACCAAATAGTAAAAGTGAATACTAGATGTTTAATAATGCGAATGACGTTTTTTTAAATGAATACGAATATTGCAGCGTAAGGTTTGTTAAATCACAATTCGCCAAAACTGATTTATATGAGAAGCTTATTTGAATTTCTTACTTCTAGCCATGTTATGTCAAATGAAGATTGGTAATAGATGATTGGACAATGAATGTGCTGGTAGTTATTCTAAATTTTGAAATTAGCACAGCCTACTCTTACATGAGTAATTAGTTCAATAAATGTATAAATCAGCTTAATATCTCTATTAATGTTTAATAGTTCTCACCCTCTCTTATAGGATATCTGAACATCCCCCGTTCCCACTCAGGATATCCTTTCAGCAACTGAATGAATTTGTTCCGTTATTTTATTCACGGTTGTTAGAATGTCAATAGTTTCCGTTCGAGTCACACTAGTTAGCTAATAAAATGACGAAAATTACGTTAATACGTTATTGTTGTTAAACTTCTGAAAAGGGTTAAGAATGAGCTCAATTCAGTGTATGAGCTATTTGTAGCCGCTTACAGCACAATACTTTTTTTCATGATGCAAAGAACTGTTTCCAACAATGTGATCACAATTGGAGGCGAACAATCAACCTGGCAAAGCAAAGTTCTGAAAACCTTACATTATTGTCGGCTATTTTCTTTTCATTTACATTTTATGCAAGTAGATCAACACAGCTTTCCATCGACAGAAAGCCATTCCATTAACTGGACTAATTTACTAATTTCTATTAAAAATATTCATGATAGTATAAAAATAAGCGGTAGCTTTAGGATTGCTGGAAAAAATCAGAGGGTTAAGCAAATGAAATACAATTGAATGCGAAACGAATGAAAATGAATTCGAATTCGAAACTCTCAAATTGGAAATTGCAGTAGTATTCCAAACGGATCCGAAACTGCAGTTTACTTTAAGGGTTCGATATCGTGATCTTGATTGTTAATATTAATTTTGATTATTATTGTGACATCTCAGCTTAATTAAAGAAAACGCACAATAAAACAAAAAATAAAAATAAAAAAATTCAAAATAATGATGAGCCGCATGCTCAAACATAGGTTTTCAATGTTTTCAAGTACTATGAAAATGGTACCAGAAATAGGTCCACTCAATATCTCCCAAAAATGTTTTAGTATCTGTATATATTTATATACAGGTTTTAAATATTTAAAATTCAAATAGGTTATTTTTAAAGAGCTCTTCATTGGTGCCGAGTATTTTTAAAAAATCGTGATAAATTGCAATAAATTGAAGAAGAAAATGTGTTGAACTGCGAACAAAAAAAGAAAATTTGAAACTCGTAATTTTTTACAGTTACAGCTGAATGAGAAACCATTTTGATTGAATGAAACTCACAAATTATTTAGAGCTCATTACTAATTAATTCTTAAAGTTTATTAATTTTATTTCATTAATTAATTTTATTAATCATTCGTATAGTATGTGTTTACTTATATATTTATGTGATCTCTTCAGTGGCCTCAGGGGAACACGTAAATATTCGCTTGAGCCTATAACAAGTGTATTTTAGCGAAATTGCTAATTAACTATCTATTTAGTACATCGTCTAATCTTACAATAATTACTAACATGCTAATTATAAGATGACTGATTAAATTGTTTTATCAAAATATATATAACGTAATGCATGAAATACACGCTCAGCTATTCAAATATTTGCCTGCGTTTGAGTGCAGTGAATGTTACCGTTTTACTTCCACGGTTTAATTGATTGTTTTAGGATAATCCGATGTAAATTGCCGAACTCCCGTATTTTTTAAGGCGAAACAATATTTTTATAAAAGTGTTACTTCAGTTGGGCAGTCGAATTTTCATATACAGGGAATTATGGGTCAGATTTATCATTTAAACAATAAAATGAAACTAATTCCAATGGGCTAAAATTATTGTCTGAACGATTAATTATATGAGATGGAGGAAAATCCCAATTTTTTCAAAGCATTGGGTCACAATTCCAATAGTTTGAAAAAATTGAATATTTATTCAATAATGACATCTTTCAAAATCCCTACCGTGGCATTCCCGATATTTCTAAAAAATCGACACCTATTGAAAAAAACAATGGGGGGGGTTGCATACAAATGTACATTGAAAATCGGAGCAGGCCAGGACGATTCTAAAGGTTTCTTCAGTAAACACCACCAACACCTACACTAATAAAATGAAACGAACAATGACAGCGGTGGTAAAAGTCAAAAGTTAAAATTAAAATTTAACGAAACATATAAAAACGTTGCCAAGTCAAAAATTGTATCGATCACATTTGTCAAACTTTTCATCGGGGAGAGTTGATGTAAATCTTCTTATGATTGAGCTTACCAAATGTATTGACCAAAAAACCAGTCATTCATAAAGGAAAGATGAATTCATTGGATAGCACTTTTTGAGCATTACAAAGTTTTAAGATAAAACTAAAAAATAAAATAATTATAATTAAAAATCCAGGGAAGACCGAAGCGGTGTAAAATCAGTAGGTAATTGATACTTTTCTAAGCACATAGAAAAGGTGTATACACTATATTCCAAGAATAAGTAAGTTTGCAAAACAAATAGGTACTCAAATTGCATTAAATAGTGCTGAAAAAAACGAAAATTTCAAGAATTGTATTAACAAAATTTGAAACTAAACTTTATGGCAACATTTGATAAAGGAAACTTGTTTTTTTGCCATAATTTATTAGTTTTCTATTTTTGAGGCCAAAATGTTCGAATGTCAAAACTGTACGATATACTTAAGTTGGATGCAGGAAAAAATGTTCTTGAAGTCATCCTGCACCACAGGAACATTGTTTTTTTTTTTTTTTTAAATTTGATCTAAACAATTTACGTTGTGATCTCCACAGGCAAACCTACTAGTGGTAAATAAGAGTTAACATTTGTGCGAGAAATTGTGCGAATGGACATTAATATGAGACAAATACCTGCCTACTCTAAATATTAAAAGTATTCAATGAAATCTCCTCCATCTACCTTATCTGTATACTGGAGTATTGTCCCCAATATTTATTTATTATTATAACTGTTTTTTCAAATCAGGATTAAAGTTTTCTTCGCTAACAAGGAAATCCTTGAATATGGGCTGATAAAGTATAGTCATCCCTAATTATTTTGTTCTACAAGATGCCTATTAGTAATTGTAGTGAAATTTTTTTTCGCCAGTGATAACAGTTGAATCAGTCACCACTACCTGATCCAACACAAGGGGCGCTTTCGCTGTAGAAACGTCATCATCACAATGTTCTGCCTGTCTGTCATTTTGAAAAGGTGCAGTCGGTGAAAGGAATCTTATTAAGGGAGGTAAATGGACAGAACACACCATATTCCTTCCCTGTTAACAGTTAACACCTGTTGGCCCCTGACATTTTTTCCGGTCTAATCAACTCTTATCTGACACTCACCACTGCGTTCTCATTTATAGCCTGATAATGATACACGAACATACCAAAATGTTGGTTAAGGCGGATAGCGGCTAAAACATCATCTGAAATAATGTATCGATACCTATTTTTATCAAGTTTCTATTTCGAACCATGATCTTCATCATAATGATGACCATCATTACCTAATTGAGGTCCAGGTATCTACGACTTTGTGACAGTTGTTACAGATTTGAAGTAACATTGTGCTGAAATTTTTTAGTTACCACCAAAGCCAAGTTACCGGATTATTTACGAATTTGTAACTAAAGTAAATAAAATCCGAAAAAGATTGAGAGCAAAAATTGAGGGCACATATTTTCTGCACTTACATTTATTCGGCTTTAAAGACAATGAGGTATGAGTGATACCTATACATACCTAGGGAAGTGCTGAATAATTGATGACCGAAAGCCCTGTTTTCATCGAATAACTTTCTTTACTCATGAAGTCCTATACAATTAGTTAACCTACATAATCCAAATGTTGTTTAATAATAAAATTACCCTACTTCATCACTTTACCACTAGGAGCTCAAAATGCAAGGATAAGATTAATGTTCATGGTTCTTTGCTTGGATCTGTTTTAGTTTTAGTGTAAAAAGAAAACCAATCAATTGTACAAGCTTAAGAAATAAAAATATAAATTATTTGCAGGATGTAAAATTGTGAAATTTGATGTATTTTTGTTTATCCATTTGCAATCTTTGGGGTGCTGAGTTCGAATACGAACTGAGATTAAGTATATGAATTTGTATTCAGTGAAAAATTGGTGATATGATCCGCTCTCCAAATGGAAAACAAGTTTTATCACAATTCAATCTTAATTCAATGATTTAATTTCTTTTGCATTATGAACAAAACTAGTTTGTAAGATGTAAGAATCCGAGTTCTTATACGAACTCAGCACCTATATAATGTATAGATTTATACGTATTTAATACGTTAATTACGTTTGCATTTTAACACATTCAGCGCTGGCGGCCACCATAGTAGCCGTTTAATCGCTCTCGGGAACCCCCCGTTCCGATCGGCTTCCCACTCCACTACTCGCTCTCGGTGGGTTGCCAATGGCAGATAAATGTCGTTTGTATTTTCGCCGTTTGCAACACGTGTTTAGCCCCGTTTTTAGCCAAAAGTGCAAGAAACATTGGACCGTCTTAAAAGTAAGTTTTTTTTAAACGTATTTTCGTATTACTGTGAGTTTTTTCAGGCACAGTGGAGTGCCGGAAATGTCATTCAAATAGATTTTCGTGCTGTAATATGATTTAAGCTTTCCTGAACGTGCAAAAATGTGGGTTTCTCTTAACCATACAGCCTTCTGAAGTTCTCCTCCTGGCCCTAACGAACATGATTGCTTAGTGCAACCTTTTTTCTGTTCATTTTTTTCGTTTCATGTTCTATTTATTTGGTCTATTTCAGGATTCTTGAAGCCACAATCTTTTTATTTTTGTGCGTTTCTGGATCCAAAACGCAGACTTCTCAAAAAAGTAAGTTTTCATGTTTTCCATTTTCTTGTGTTTGAGTTGCTCTTGTTTACTCGTTTATGAGTCAGAGTCCCTAGGAATCCTCTGAAACTATAAACACCACACCTAAAAAACTACTATAGTCCAGGCAAGTGCAGGGTTTGCATTTTTTCTGCTTAGGATGGATCAAACTGGACCGTCTGATCTTAGCCAGCAACCTGGCCCCTCTGGTCAACCAGAATTGAAACATACAAAGGGTATGAAAAACTGTGTTTCTTGATTTGTTTTCCAATCCAAAACTTTTCATCTTTTTGTTTTTTTCTTGTGAACAAAGTCGTGTCACTTTTTTTCAGGAAAGAGAGGACATGACGGGACACGGTACCTAATTAGCGACTTGTCGGACGAATTAGTACGTAAACTGTTAGCTGATGAAGCAAGTGAAGATGAGGGAGATATAGAAGATTTTGATTTTGAGGCAATGAGTACTACTGCTTCTGATAAAAATGTTGCAAGTGACCTCTCACTCACTGCATCTATACGAGACGCTCTTTCTTCTATCCTAGATGGTGGAAGAACATCCCCTATACTATCAGATGAATTGAAGGAATCTGATTATGTTCCCGAGTATAGCAATGCAACTTCAGAGCCTCAGGAAGTCGATATGGAAGGTCTAGATCCAGTTGATGAAGACAGGATGGAAGACTCTGGGACTGAGGAAGAGGGGGGGATATACGAGATGGATGTAGATATTCCACAAGCTGAGGAGCATCCTGAAGATCTGCCAGATGAACAACCTGATCAAAATTCGGAGCCTGAGCAACCTAGTGTACCACGGGGTGCAGGTAGGGGTAGGGGCAGGGGTAGAGGTAGTGCCAGGGGTGCAGAGGGGTAGGGTAGAGGTAGTTCTAGGGTGCATGTAGGGGCAGAGGTAGAGGTGGGGGAAGGTGTGCATCAGCTCCAACTGGCCAAGCTGAACTGGTCCAAGTTCCGTCTATGAACTGGAGGACTGTCCGTCCTGAAACTGTCCGCTATTCATTCACAGGTGAACCTAAGCTGAAAATAGTTCCTGAAGGAAGACAGCCCAAGGATTTTTTCGACTTGATCTTCACAGAAGAGTTTTTTGAACTCATTGTTCGTGAAACAAATGCATATGCAATCCACCGTCTCTTATCAAGTGAAAAACAGCATGCGAGAATAAGCAAGTGGAGAGACACGTCGGTACCTGAAATGAAAAAGTTTCTTGGGCTGTCCTTCCATTCAGGAACTATAAAGGTTCCCTGGTGGCCTCTCCTGTGGAGTAAAAATGAAAAATTTTGATATACCTATTTTTCGCAACAATATGTCTTGGGATAGGTTTGCAAATATTTTGGCTTCTCTGCACTTTGCAGAAAATATTGACCCCGAAGCTGATGAGGCCAGTCCTATACATAAGATCCTTTCTCTTGTGGAGCATTTTCACAATAGGATGGAACAATTGACAGAGCCAGGAAAGGAGATGTGCTTAGATGAATCTGTGGCACCTTGGAGGGGTAGGGTGTACTTCAATGTATATATGCCCCAAAAAACGCATCAGTATGGAGTAAAACTATACATACTGACAGATCCTGACGGTCTGATTCACCGTTTTATTGTTTATGCTGGTGCAAAAGATAAGGACACGCTTCCAAAGTTGTCCATAAATTGTTGGGTGAAGACCTACTGGGCTCAGGTCGCTCTCTATTTATGGACAATTACTATAACAGCGTGGAATTGACCAAACAGCTCCTTTCCCAAAGCATATATGTATCTGGCACACTTCGGGCAGACCGTAAGGGAAATCCCGTTGATGTACTGGAGAAACGACTTGAAAATGGTAAATCGATCCAGCAGTGGACAGAAGAGGAGATCATGGTAGGCAAGCGGCGAGACAAACGTGATGTCTTGTTCATTTCCTCAGAATTTTCTGGGGATATGATGGACACTACAAACCGTATCGGCACCCCCCTTCAGAAGCCAGAAGCTATTGTATAGTACAATGAGAATATGGGAGGAGTGGATAGGGTAGACCAATACCTGGCCTACTATATTGGAACCAAAAAGACCCTCAAATGGAATAAAAAAATGGGCCTTCACATCTTAGAAATGATGTTGCTGAACGCCTATATTTTGTTCAAACGCTACAGTTTTTTCAAGATGGACTACCTCGAGTTTCGGCTTCAAATAATAGATCATCTTGTCGGTGATAGGCCTGCACTGCTCCCCAGTCCTGCAATCAGGTTGAAAGGTAGGAATGTTATCAACACTGCTCACTTTCCGACTGAGGTGGCCCAGAGGGATAAAAACGGGAAAATCCTCCCAAAAAGGTGCCGCTGGTGCACCTTGAAAATCGCGGAACAGAGGGGAGGGAAGAAGAAGGAGAAAGACATCCGGAAACGAACCACATTCCACTGTCCTGCCTGTCCTGAACAGCCTGGGTTATGTATTGGCTGCTTTGCTGACTACCATCGTGTTGTGAAAGGCTTCAAGATCTTAGCCTTCTTCTTGCCTCTATTTTCCTCAACCTTACCAATCTTGATTTGTACTTACCTACTTCGACTTGTAATTTTTTGTTTTTGTAATTTTTCGACTTGTAATTTTTTTTGTAGGTACCTATGTAATCTGAATAAATATTGGAATTATGTAAGACTGTCATTTAGTTGAAAATATGTTGAAATACAAATGATTGAATGTGGGTACTTGTACGAGCGGCCCCGTAGGGAGCGAAGGCGATGTTTTGGAGTCATAGGCATGTACGAGCGGCCCCGCCTGGTCTAAGGGCACAGATTAGAAATGGTACGAGCGGCCCCGCTCGAGCGAAGGCCCGCAGGCCAGTTGAACCCAGTGACTGGAAGATATCCGAGAGAAGATGGAACCCGAAGTAGCCTTGTTAACGAAAATTTCGCGTGGAAATCGAGATATGATGTTGGTAAACGGTTACCGTAGCCAAGTATGTCCAAATCGTTTCTTATAAGTACCAGCCCAGATCGAATTACTGAGAAGTACGTACTTGGGTCGGGAGTCATGTGACTGTGATTGTCTATTTGCACGTTTTGACAGTGTTCATTCTAGAGCAATAAATTATACGCATGAAAAAAGTGTCAAGTTGCTGCTATTGGTTTCATTTCCCATATTTCCGTGGGGCCGCTCGTACATATACGCCTAGACCAACCGGGGCCGCTGGTACAAGTGCTCCCACACTGAGTGGGGCCGCTCATGTACCCCAACTTGCCCGCGGGGCCGCTCATGCCGTCAACCTTGAATGTAGATATCTTGTGCAAATGTAAAATATAACGTAAGCGTCTTGTATATAATATATATATTATACGCGTATGTAGTTAGAAAATATCCCCTCTGAACAAACTGAAAAAGAAAAAAATTCGGGAAAATTTGGGAAAGTGTTGACTTTTAGTCAGAATATTTTACTGACAAAAAAAAAAAAGTTGGTTCAATAGAACATTAGAAGTCATTTGTGTGAAGGAGCCACAAGAAATTCCAACAGTTGGCGCATGTGAGAAGAGAATCAGCGTCCACTAGTCCCGCACGGCAGGTTGGACGTGCATGTAGTCTACCTGTGTTGTTCCCTTTGGCTGACCCAAAGTGACGTGTTTGCGCATGCGCAAATGTGCAAAACTTCAATAATTCACTTCTTAGAACCAAAATAAAGCGCCAACAAGAATTTTCGGTTTCAAAAAAACTCAGCCAGCAGGAGGTTTTTATAAAATCGGGTCAGCGCTGAATGTGTTAAACGTCACAGTTTTAAATCCTCAAAAATACGTGCAAGCTACTTGGTGTTCAAATTTATTTCAATTATTAATATTATTTTCCTATATATTTGTTAATTTATTAGCTCATTTACCCTTTTTTTTGGTTAGGCTGTGTGGTATTCGTTGCAGCGATTCTCAACAACTGACGATGTTCATATTTTCATTTGAGGAATGTCCAGTATAATATCGTGGACGACGTTTTTTGTGTTTACGATTCATTTGAGGCGAAGGCTCTGCCGTCTGCCAGATCCAGCGATGCAAAATTAGTTGGATCGTTTCGTACTCATATCAAATTCGGTTTCATTGACATACCCGTAGCAACTGTTTTCAACTTTCACAAATAACTAAAATTGTTTTTATTTTCCCCAAATGTTAGAGAAACATTTGTTTTTGAATGCTTCATTTTCGACTTTTTTATATCTGAAATGAATCCATTTTTCCGACTTCCCCTCACTAAAACGGTCATATCACCCTTGAGGTACTCTGTAGAATCAATTAACGATATCATGTAAAACCTCAATTTTTTATTAATATTTTAATTTGGAGAAGCAAAGCGACCTTTAAAATTAAAATGTGTAGAAATGAGACAATACAGTAAATGTTATATTTATCATTTGATCATTATTTGTTTTTTGGCATCAATTTTTATTCACTGTTTGTTCAGCTTGTTACTAATCAATTTATTTTTTAAATTTGATCGCCAACCTTGTAACGCCGGAAGACTTACAAATAAACGATTTCATTAATTCATTCAGTAAATGTTACATTTAATTTGCTAATTAGTTGAGAAAATAGCCTTTTTCATTAAAATTCATGTTATTTTCCAAAGAAATCCATCCGTTTCTAGGAAAAATGATCCCATGACAAATTATGAGTTTGAGCCTCAAAACAGTTTGGAATCTTCCCGATTATGTTATAACGGAATTTTACGCTCTTATCAATTTGGATTTAACTGAGCAGCTTGAGGCGTCGTTTTAGTGCGATAATTTCAGCGGTATGAAAAACCTAATAATACTGAAAATAACCACAAATGAAGGAAAAACAATTTCCAATAAGTTTCTTTTTGACAGAAATTAGTTGTAGAATCCAGTCTTGTATGGGGAGGGGGGAAGTCCTAACATGGAATTATTTGTGGATTAAGTTCGAGTAAATCTTTAACGCGTCCTTGGAATGCAAATTCTCACACCATTTCTCCCTGAATCAAATCGATTTAATGATGTTTTATTCTTGCTTAATGGTTGTCTTGTATTTCGTCAGTTATTCCGCCTTGTGTATTATTTTTACGCCCACGTTTGTCTCGGTTTTTTTGTAAGGCGAAGATCGGCTTTGAACAGTCCCCAGAGACTTGCATCTTTTGCAGCATACTAAAACTCTAGGCTTCTGCACACGATTCATCATCATTGAAGGTATTTAAAACGAACGCGAAACAGTGCTGAAAAAAGTACCACTAAAGACAGGAATTTGAAGAGATTAGGTCTTGAAGCATGAAATATGAAAAATGTAAATCTTGGATGTTACATCCTGCACAATAATGGATCAGTGGAATTGGTGGCGCGTACTAGCGCTTTATCTACCACAAAATGCAAGTTTGATATAATGATGTAATTGAGTTCTTAAATTAAAAACAAAAACATTTCAATTTAACTTTACTATGGTGAAGAATAATCTTCCAACCCACTAAGTCTGGCGTGGCAAAGCTACAGGACACAGAAATCATAATCTTTTGTGTAATAATTGTCAGCGTTTTACAAAAGCATTTCCGATGAGTACATATCAACTTTTCATCATGCTAGTATATTTGTAAAAGTAAAAGCCAAGCAATTTTTGTTTGTTCTGTGGCCGAATCCTAAAATGCTTCACAGAATTAGATTGAGCAAATTGGAAAGTGTTGTTTGAGTTATTGTACTATGTGTAGATATTGTAGTAAATTCTAAAATCATTTGTTCGGATGTTAAAGAGGCCTTAGTGGACAGGGATGGCAGTCTGTCTTGGAGTTTTTTAATTTTTATTTAAACACAACGTAATGAATGGGGAAAATGGATTTAGTAAAAATCCGGCTATAGCGACGTTAAGATAACGAAGCTCATGAATTCTGAGGAGGTTCGTATTCAGGTTATAATCCTGGAGTTTAAACCTGTTAATGGCTTTCAAAATTTGGAGGAGTTTGGAAGTGCAAACTTGAGGATGTTCAATAAAGATCAATAGCCCGTAAATAAATTCCCAGTTGCAATCATGAAGTTCTTTCTTCTAGGATACAAACCTTGCACTCTATCGTACAACCTCACTATAACTCATATTACTCAACTGCGTACAAATGTAATTTTGTCATCAACCTCTTTATCAATCTCAACCGGAAACCTGATAGCTAATAATTAACATGTCAAGTTGAAGGAGGAGAAATTTGAGCTAATAACAACAGGCTAAAATGATCATTACTTGGCAAGCTGTGAAAAAAACGAGAAATTTAATTCAAATTTAAAACAAAAGAACAAATTAGAAAACAATTAACTGGATAAAGAGACACTGCAATAAAGTGAAATTAAAAGCGATGACAAAAGTTTCGTAAATACGTCATTACCGTAATTTTGTCAGTTTCATTAAGACTGGAAGGATATTACAGACCAACTAAAACGTGCTGATTTGATATACAAATAAAAATGAAAATGCCTATACATCTGGATGTGAACATTCATAAGTACAGACGTATTAATAAGTTAGTATTGGTGAATCGGTAGGAAGTAGTTGAGCTGGTAAGTACTATTTAATTTCTTCCAAGAGTAATCTAATTTTACCATTGTTTGGAAATCGAATTGAAATAGTTCAAACAATGATCCTAAACGTTACCCTAATGAGCCTTTAGTTGAACATTAAAATAATTTTGTTTCAAGAAGATCATTTAGGTAATTAATTACAGACCTGTTGCCTATATTTCTATAATAGATTACATTGTGTTGCGTCAACATTCTTATTGAATCGATTTTCGTTCCACTGAAATACCAGATACAGACTGAGAAAGTGGAAATGCACGCTTTCATGTCTATCGTAATTTTTTTTTTTTAATATATATTTTTTTCAAATAATATTGACAACCTCCATGTAAATTTTTTTCTATATTACTTCACATGTCACATCAAAAACTATCAAAGGTTAGAAAATTTGCGAGAAATCATAAACTTCAAAGCTCTTGGACATAATAACTAGGTACATTGTCAAGATGAATAAAAAATTGTCGAAATAAAAATGATTAATATTATTGACCTCGTGAATTATTGTCATTAGGTTTTCAAATTTATTATCGAAATTTACAATTTATAATTTTTTTTTTTGTTTTACCTAAAATGAATCTTGAATTTGAAGTCGATTCTTCATTGTGACCTAAGATACTATCAGTCTACATATTTATCATGGGTACCAAGTACATATCTATTTAATTCATCAGGAAATCTTTTCACTTCACAAGTATTCACTTTGAATAATCTATATACATAATCGCACATAATTGCAATGTACAAATTTCGAATCGGGAACCAGGGAAAAGTGAGTTCGTTGTGTATTAAAGTAGTTGCTGTAGATCTATAGAAGAATACTTTGAACGACTGACTCTATGGAGATAATGTTTTTTTTTTCATTTTGTAATTAATATTATTTTATTTTTCAATCAATTAATTAAGTTTTTCTTTTTTTTTTACTTCATTACTATATAATATTGCCATAGTATATGGTTCACTCTGAATTAGATATGTATAAAGCTCTACTAGTCATGTTACATCGAGTAAAAGTAGGAACGTAACTTATATGACCGTTCAGTATACAGGGTAGATTCGATCGAGTGTGACAAAAAATTGGGTGAAATTAAAAAACACATTCTTCCAATTATGTAAAAAGAAAAAAAAAATGCTAGAAACGGTAGGTTTTTCGTCTCGATAGACCTTACGTGTTCACCTAGTTAGAGATCAAGAAAAGAGATATTTTGAGTCGCAACCAACCAAAAGCCAGTAGAACTTAAGGGAGTCGGTCGCTGTCTGAGAAGTGACTGGGACCTCTGCTTATACAGAAGACTCCTCTTTCCTAACTTGACTTTGATAAGAAAATACTTATGTTGTCGGAAATGTCCAACATATATACGCAGAATGAGCTTGCAAAAAGTTATAACAAAGTGTAGAAAATTGGATGCTCATGAAGAAAAACGTAACCCGACGACGTAACACAAATATAAAGAGATGAACCCCTGGTAGGAGATAAACTTGGCGTTCTGCTTTACATCATAATATCAATATGAAGTTCACATGTCATTCATCTAAATTTTTTGACACAATCGGTCGTATTCACCTCGTATACATACATACATACTCAAGAGATATATATGTATATATTTAAAAGTACAATTCCCAAAACGATTACAATGTTTTTGGTAAAGTGTAAAAACGTGCAGTAATCTACAGCTAACATATATACGCAGGACATAGGAAAGTAATTGAATCATTTTATTTTTATTGTCAACTTATTGTTCGAAGGTTACACTCTATTTGAATTTTGTTAAATATTTTCTTCCATGATTCCAAGCTGTTTTAGCACCTTATAATATGTATCCGAATTTGAAAATAAGCTTTTGTTCCATCTTAGTTCCGTGCGTTTTCAGCCTGGCATAGTGAAAGTTTTCAGGGAGTCTACGTTGAATAATGTAAGATCATGATTTTGTTATGATGTGCAATCTCATGTGTTTCGATGTCTCGAATTTGACAGAAATTAACTCCTTGAGCATTTTGAATTTTCGAAATCGGTAGTTGTAAAACGGAAGTTGTATTATTTCCATGGCAAAGGAGTAGGTGGTCACAAGACCCAAAGGAATCTGCTTTCCATAGGTTGCACTCATTTCCATATTAATTTATTCACCATTCATTCCAGTACCATTCGGAGTCAACTAACTACAAACACATTGTCGTATTTGCAGGCTCAACAATTAGAAGCTTCTAAATGACCGATTTAGGAGGGCAAAATGAGTTTCTATACTCCATGCATTCATTAAATAGGAAGTCACACATTTTCGTAGGAATTCATTTCCTTTTTTTCTGGTAGGCCGCTGATATTTGTTTAAAAAAACTACCTTAATAATGAAATTGTTAAATAAACTTTTTACAAGCGGCGAGGGGTGTGTGGCATGAGTAGCTACGTACCTGTACTAATTATTTTTTGGAATCTCTCGTGGAGACCTTACGATTAACAAATGGCCGATTTCAACCAATTTTCCTACCAACTCTGTTGTTCAATTAATCTCATTTGCCTTGTTTATAATCCTTCTACAAAAGTACCCTTTCTACCCCGAATAGACCTGCATTCTCCACGAAAAGAGTCTAAATAGACCGTCTTATTTAGCTTCAAAGTACATCGATAAAAGAGCATCACGGAAGTAGAACTTGAATAATTTTTGTTTTATATAAACCATAAAAATGCAGCGTCCCGCTTTGGAGATCCACAAAATTGGTCGTCGTAATCTTACAGTCAGGAAGCCATTTCAGGGGAGTTATTTCCAATATAAATGAGGATGTTCTTGAATGATTTTTGAACTGGTTGAATAAAGCAACAATAAATAAACCAGTGGGTTATGGAAATGTGTGTTTCGAATTATACTGCTTGCTTCCTGACTCTTAGTGGCATAAATAAGCAAGTGGACCGCTAATTTGTCCCCAAAAATCAATAAACATCTCATCCCGAGGTCATTCTAAGCGGATTCACATTTGGTCCACTGAAATCGGTCATTTATTCACTTCCGAGTGAAGTCGATTCACCTCGATTTAAGGCGCTACGTCTGTCGAACCCGCAAAACAGGCAAGTATTGCGTGTTCGGCATTCATAACAACGGAAGTGAAACCCTCACGAATTTTCAAAACCCCTCGTCCTTTTACAAAGCCCGTATCCAGCTGGCGGACTACTATTTCTTGAAAGACTCCATTTATAGTTCGTACTTACTCAGGTAACTTTTTTGCATAATTTTACTAAATGACGCGAGGGTAAGTGAATGTTTTACTGGATGCGTAATCCTCGTCAAGTGCACAACGTGTGAAGGCATAATTGATTTTGGTATCTTTGATAACTTGATTTGATAACTGAAAAGACTATACGTGGAAATTAAAACTCTTCGACCTTCAATACAAACTGTTCAACGTCAGATAATATTTAAATTATCACGCCAATAACAACAGAGTTTTCGAATCGAATTTGAGTCACACCATGCGCAAAAAGCGAAAGTATGATACAATTTAGTTAAGTTCAAAATCAAACACAAGGGGTTTATATCGATTTGGATCTCGTCTCAACAGAATACATACTTTATAGTTGAAAATCGAATGTACAAATATGAATCCCAAGAATCTCTTGATTCGAAACATTGTTACTTTACACTGCACTGCCTTTACGGCAGTTCCAAAAATTTGACATGTCTCTGCTCAATTTCAAATTTACTCTTTCAGACCGAATAATCACGTTCTTGGCCAATCCAACACAAACGACAGATTAGTCTTCTTCAAACTGAATTGTCATCCACCTTCACCAACTACAAAAACTAATCCGCAAATGCTTTTTACCAACAAAGTAACCCAAGTATGTAATTATGCAAAGAGTTCTATAGGATGTGACAAAGACGCATCTGAAGAAAAACTAGACAAGTGCGATTGCATCAAAATGCCCAGTTACCATGTGGCTTAGAATCATTTTTTCAATAATGATTTTGAACTATGTTTTTCACTTTCCAACATACATTTACTACAACTGCAAGCAAAACTCATCTTCTCACTCATTTATCAATTCCTGAAACATAGTTTTCTCGATTAGTTATCAGACTCCCCTGGATTTCAGCCTGGAATCGGGCTTACTTTACTGATCTGTCCTGTACATGACAAAATATGTTTAGATATAAATTATTGGGAACAAAAAACCCCATAAAAATAAAGTTATAACAGCCGATGCTGGATATTCGCCTTTATACCCATCTTTGCTGCGTGCCTTAATCGTTAGTCACTTGAAGTAGATTCCGAATGTTTCTAAACCCAAATTTGGCTTGGTGCACTGGTACACCTCATCAAGCCTCACCCAGCCATCAACTTCCATGCAGTTTCAAGTTTATGAAAGGTGTGAGCCAAATAAAACAGGTTTTCTTTCAACATATCGTGAAAAACATAATGTGAAGATCCTTATGACTTTTCTTCAATTTCGAAAATTCCACTGCCAGACCAAAATGCAGGAATGGTTCCTTGAACGTAATTGTTGTCTTACTCAACGTATCATTTTTGATCCATCATCTTCACAGTATATAATATAACATTCTCTCCTTTATTTTCAATAATACATCTTTACATATTGTGTATTTAAAAAACTAATAAATATGTATTGTCATGGTTAGATTTAATTTAGAACAAGAATCCACAGACGAAAGGCACCATTTTAATTAGAAATTTGTGTATTGGTAACTCTTGTTCGTCATTCAAAGTATTTCACTGATTACTCTAGAAGTAATATATTTCCCTTTTGACGTTCACTTAATTTATAGTAATTTAGATTGTCAGGAGAGGAAGAATAAAAATAAATCCAAGAGTCATGTAGAGAGAAGAGACAATTCAGTTGACATTTCTGTTGCTCCTACAATTCATTTCGGAGAGATCTTTTCCTTTTGTTTCAGGAACAAAACATACTATGAAGCAAAGTCCTCCGATAGACACGGCCGAGTAGAACCAAAATGCTCCATGCAAGCCAAACATTTCTTGGAAATCAACAAAAGTTTTGACACCAATGAATGCACAAGCATAACTAAATGAAGTGGCTAAAGCGCTGCCCAAACCTCTGTATTCAAGAGGAAACAGCTCACCAATGAGTAGCCAAGAAATTGGGCTGATGCCCATGGAAAATGCTATAGTGAACACGAGAACGCATAGTAAAGGTATCCAATCGTATTGAGCTACTGCGTAACCTCTCCCTCTGTGAACGTGCTCGTAATAAGCGAATGAGCCGAAACCGGCCAGCGCCATTGACATGAAGACGCTACTAGCGATGAGAAGCGGCAGCCGACCGACTGTGTCGATCAAGAGACCGGACAGGAGAGAAGATAAAAGTTGAACGAAGGCCACAGCCACTGCGGCACTATGGGGGTCCATCCCACCAAACGTCTGGCGGAAGATGGATACGGCGTAAAAGTTGAAAGCATTGGCCCCAGAGAATCGCTGGAACACCATCAAGCCACAGGTGATGAGTATGGGGTTGAGGATTGTGATGAGGGCGTGGCGGTTGGGGTTCTGAAACCGGTCGGAATGAGCCGCCAGCACATTGTTTCTGATGGTGAGAAGTTCTTTCCCAACGTCTGCGTGAGGACCTCTGAACCACTGAAATCAGCACGACATTTGTTTAATGGACAGGGAACCTATCTCATCTCTTTCTTCCAACACATTGATATAGTGGGAAGGTTTTAGAAAACATCAACAACAATGTTAGACACCAATCTGTGATAACAAACCAGTGACATCTAACATGTTTTATCCGTCTATTGGTGCTTTACAACATAGAATTTCTACAACAATTGATAAAACCAGCGTTTTGTACATGGCCGAGAGACTATGCGTTGAAATTTGAACACAACTGAATAATAAGAATAATATTTTTATGAAATGTGAACCGATGTGTACGATTATTTTACTTGATTGAATTATGAGATGTAAATCAGAGCTTTCAAAAAATTAACTGTACGAGGAATATTGGTAAACGGAAGAGAACCGGCTCATTTCAAAGACATTAACGACCGACAACATCACCTGAGGAAGGCTATATTCATAACGGCTGCTGAAATCAAGAAGAGTATACGAAATGTTAGGGTTATAATTGCTGGATTGATATTTCCTACTGGGGTGTTTACATCAGAATGAAACGTTAAATTTTAGAATTCACTTGAAACGTTTATTGAGATAAAAAGATTTTTAATAAATTGAGCATTGTTGTATTATTTAAGAATTACCTGTAGAGATCGAGCAGCTTCTTGCTCTTTGCCGACCAGAACGAGGTAGCTTGGGGTCTCCGGCATATACGCGACGCTGATGAAAAGGACGAGAGGAGCGCAGCCGATCACCATTGCCAGCTCTCGCCAGTCCAAGTAAGCTCCCACAGCAAAGCTGATTAGCACCCCTACGTGTGCGAAAATCTTGAGAACAGCACTGAGGCAACCTCGTATGTCTGGTACGGCAATTTCACTGATGTACACCTGAAAGTATCACTTATTGCTTTAGTACTCGAATTCTTCACATAAAATCGCTGTTCATCTACGTATTGTTGCAAATTGATAGCCTACACCATCAAGTATGACTATGAAAAATATTGCCGAAGCTATAATAGTTTAGGAGGTAATGACGACTTTTCCAGTACATTGTCCTCAATCATTATTCAGGACTGCAGCCCTTGGCTCATCTTATTCAATATTTGTCTGATATATTAACTTCCCTGGACCCTTCGATTCAAGTAAGATGAGTAAAAAGGGATTTTTCCAACGAGAGTTCCCATAGCAATACCTGAATTATTTATGAGTTTATTTTTCAATTTTAAAAGTAAACGGTATAGCAAACAAAACACTACAAGCCATGGTGTCTGTCACGAATTCGAATCATCTCCCAATCCACTAAATACTAACAAATTTTGCCTAACGTTTCTCATTTTCAAGGCCAGTTAGTAATGTCATGGATGTAAATTAGCATATATGCATTACAACTTTTAAAACCCGCTATGAACGGTTCTCTACACTCTCAACAGCAAAATGTCCTTGAGAGCAACATCTACTCACTCGACTGTCCCTATAAATAATTTGAGTTACTCAACTAAGTAATGTGTTTTCTATCATCTTCCACTTCTAGCTATCGTTTCGAAGTTTGCAATTGCAAAATAACAAAACAAGGATATTTCAAAAGACCTGTATTTCGGATAATTGTCATTACTTGAATGCTGGATGTTCCAGGAGAAGAATCAATAAAGAAGGTAATCATCTGCAAACTTGAACTGATTAATTACATTAAAAAATCAGCCAATTATCTAAATTCAAATATAATGGACAATATGTTAGAATAGAATAAAATATTCGTTTATTGGCAAAAACAAGTATGAGAAAAACAAGTATGAGAAAAAAAAATGAAAAATTAATGTTATAGGCATAGATAAGATTGTCCGATGGATTATGGTTCAATTATTCCGAGACACCGGTGAATAAAATAACTACATGTAAATTCAGTTCTAGTTTGAGCAAATAGCCTAGAAAGGATTGTAATTTGGGTAGGAGCAATTTCTAAAGAAGCAGATAGTGAGTAAAGGTTCTTGGAATGGGACGAATCTGAGAAGTATATCAAATGATACAACTAATTTAACCATGTCATCATTATTATTATTAATTTAATTTATAATTATTATTTTGTGTTGCAAAACTCAATCGAAGCCAGTCTTAATATCATGCAGTTGGGTAACATAGAGGGTCCAGAAAGGGAATGCCCTTATAAATACCACAATTTAGGAAAGCGACCCAAAGGAGGCGGATGGTGATACCACAAAGCACTCCTCAAGAGATGTCCAACTCGAGTAACTCTGTGATATTTTTCCACCACCCACACACCACCCCTTGACACGGTTCCACTCATGACTTTGATGTTATTAGTCGCCACACCGTTTAGGTCAGATATTACTCCCCACAGGTAATTCCAATCGTATTTAATTATCTTAGCCTACCGAATGTGCTACATGTTCACGTTGTCAGTGACAAACATGGCAACCAGGATTAAGATAGACTCAGTGGGCTTGGCGGCAACGATATTTGTCTTCTCGCGTCAGCCACTAGGCAACTGGTGTAGCTTCCAGCCACTAAATCAGAAAGCACGTGCAATCTGCTTGGCAACTTCATCACCATACGGGGAGAGAAGAGACCTTCAAACTCACACTGCAGAAAACTGTTTCAGATTTTCAAGTGATGCATTCTGAACCGTGGGAGATGAATGTTTAGTTTCCCTCATTATTTCTTTTAGCACAAAGTTATTGATGAAACCAGTCACCTACCTGGGATACCAGAAGTACGATGGCGCAACAAAACCCACCGACGAAGCCCGTGGCAAACATCATCTCGACATTCTTGGCAAACACAGTGACGAGCCAGGAGGCTGAAAACGGGATCGACGTGATGAGGAGAACCTTGCGACGGCCGAATTTCATGGCGATCCCACCGAACATTCCGCCGAAGAGGGCTCCCAGAAGAGACAGACTGGCGACCCATGAAGCTTGCTGGGAGTTGATAGTCAGGGTGTTGGTGAAGTTGCCCGTGTGGATGGCAAACTGCTGTTTCTCCTGGAGGGAGGCTATGGCAGGCGAGCTGTAGCCTTTTCCAAGACCAGCGGCAAGTGGGCCAAGAGCGAGTGCAAGGGCTGCGATTACCTGCGAATAATTTGCCTGAGGAAAATCACGAGTCAATACAACTTTATAATTATACACAGAACAAAATAAGTACAAATTAATTTAGCAAAACTCTATGAAAAATCTACTTTTTCATATCAATCATCATACACAAAAGATGAGATTAAAGTACCTCACAGAGTTCCCCTCCATAGTTGATTGAATGTTTGGTAACTGTTTTTCAAGGAGCAGTTAACATTTTTTTGTTTCCTTCGATTTTTTAGGTTTGATGTTAAATCGATTACTATATTCCATCGAACAATTCAATTGAAATTCTGAATGTACATACTGAGGAATATTCCAATGTTTTTATTCACTGAAATTCCAGCCTGAAAATAAATCTTTTGTGCATTTTACGTAATTAATTGTTGACAGAATAGCATGACCTTTATTGTCAAGGCAGCAGGCAGCCCGCTGTTGATATCATTTCTAATTGATTTATTTATGATGTCAAAAATAAGTTGTACACGTGATTGTAGTAAGTGTACATTAGATAGGTACCTGAGAGAAGTAGTTGGGTTGAGCAGAACTGATGAGAACTGAAGTTGTGGGCCGATGAGATTTTGATTCCCCATTTATGACTTGTGTTCGGACCTGTCAAGGAAATAATGGACTGCGTCATATGTCTCTGTTCTCTGCAGATACAACCTTCCATTTAATGGGATCAACGGAACATCTCGTAAGAATTGGATAACAGTGGAATATACAACAAGGAGGTGATGAAATGGATAAGAGCTGAAACGATATTTCTGCAATACCAGAGGGTAACTGTAAAGCAAAAAACCTTGAGACTTATGTCAAGTTTTGCAGTTTCTAGAAATAGGAATGATCAATTACATGCTACCCTCGTGTCTTTATGTATTTTATTTTATATTAAGAGTGTAAATATGATTGTGAATTCGGCGGAATATCAGATCGGACCTACCTTGGGTTTCATTGAGAGAGCGGGTTCGCACATGACGGTGGTGCCCGGTGCTCCGCTCCCGCAGCAGATGTGATTGTCAGCATCCCAACCTTGTGGAGCGCTCCCTCTGCATGGCCTTACCTTCTGCCCCAAACACATGGATTAGACACGTAGATTGAACATTTAAATTAGACATTTCATGAATGGAAGTTGTTGTGCATTTATGTATAGATGTGTAAGCAGGATTAAATATAAAACTCGGCATGTGATTGCATAAGATGAATTATTTCCGTATTAGATAGCCCTCCTCGCGAATCATAGGACTACCAGAACTGGGGTGTAAATCCAGAGGCAATGGTCCCTAGGAACTTTCGGAAAAGAAACCCATGAATAGAACAACTGAAATTAACGAGATAAAATAACAAAACAGGCAGAAAGAATTCCTACTCTTGTTCCCCTGAGTTAAAGATTGGGAGAGAGCTAGTATATTCGTATAGTACATAGGAACATGGTTTCCCTTGGAACATGGTTAGCCTTGGACTAACTAGCCGAAAAATGTCACGTGGGCGGGTAACGTGGAAGTGTCACAGGGACATCCGCAATGTTCGGGTACGTTCGCTGACGTAGCCGAAGTCAAGAACCATCTCTCCCGGTAACGTCTAGTGGCATCAAGTTCCCGCTAACGTAAATGATCAGTTTACCTCCTGCTGTCTACCCATGATGTTGTGTCCAGGACCAGATTGCCCTCCTTCGACGTCTTCGGGTGTGTGTTCGATTCATTCTACTAATAAATCTACGTTTAAAGTGGGAAATTCGAACATTCCGAATTACTGAATGCAAAAAAATCAAACTTTTTAAGAAGTGGGCAAAATAAGAAAACTGAAACCAGCAAACGTTGATTAAAAAAAGCGCGGCTAAAGCATGTTCCATGTTTTTTGTAGCCCTTCTCCCACTCTCGCATCAAATACCACCTTGCGGTGAGCAAACGGTTGATCCTACAGTAAACACAGAGGTCTCATTCGATTCAAAAAACGAATTTCTATCAGAATGGAGAAAAAAACTACCGTCCTGTTTTGAGAGTTATTTTTTAATTTTTAACCTTAAATATAAACTCTTAGGGTTGATCAATCAAGACGCCAACACATCCCGGATCAATATAGGATTTTTGAGACAAATTTTGTAAACTTAGGTCCAGATTCCCGAAAAAAGCTTTGGGCGGCAAGCCAAGAACGGCGGATGGGAGGATTTTTTTTTTTGGGTTATTATTTTTTTATTTGATTTTTGGAATCTACATTTCTTGATCTACCAACAACTTTTTATAGAGGGTTAAACATTTTTCTTGGTCGACACAAAGGTATATTATTGAAAATGATAAACCAAAATGAATATGTTTTTGGTCAAGTGTATCTTAGTATGGTTCTGTATCTACACAACTACATACATAACGAAACATCAATAACTTATGATGTAACAAAATCGAATGATCTTAATCTACAAATGACAATATTAAGTCCGTTCCAAATCATTTGTCTCATTAATGTCTTTATTTGCAGTGCCCTACACAGATAAGGGAGAAATATCCATTATTTATTTCTGTTTAAAAGAATATTTCCTCCCGCCTTTTCATTGTATTTTTACAGACGAAATGTGTTTTTTCTTTCTTCTATCTAATTCAAGGGCTGTGTAACATCAAAGGAAAGAGCTGTAAAGGGGGACCGAGCGATGGAATTGCGAGTCAAAAAATTCTTTGTTCACTAACGGCAAAGGAAATCTTTATTCAACGGAAATGAAATTACACTTTCTTCGACACTGCTAGGCGCATCAGCTAGAAGGTGCTGATATCCCTGGAATTGGGACCAATCATGTCGCAAATATTTCAAAAACCCGAAACCACGTTGGGCCTCAGAATTTAGATTATAAACTACATTTAGAGACATCTTAATATTTCACCAAACAATCAATACAATAGTTTTTAAAAAGGGTGCCAAGTTAGGTGTGCAACGTAGCTCCTTCGTATAGGTAACATTATAGCATAGATCATTGAAATTGTTTGAATAATCTATAAATAAGTACAATACGCCTTCAAAAGGTGATTCGACACGTATTGCGCGTCTGTCACTGATGGTACAACGAACAGAATAGAGATGGTGGAATTGTTGTTCATTTATATGTTCATATGTACGAGACGACAGACATCAACGCCTTCAAAAGGTGATTCGACACGTATTGCGCGTCTGTCACGCTGATGGTACAACGAACAGAATAATGATACGATGAAGTTGAAATTTAAGTGAGATTGTTAAACCGGCAGGTATAAAACGTTAAATCCTAACTCGAATGTTACACCTTAAATGTTTACTCTTTTGATGGCATTTCAGGGAATTGACGAGGTTCTCGATAAACGGGGACGAAAGGGCCAAAGAGGCTATAATGAAAGTTTATAGCAGCACGAAGCTTTATATCACCGCCATGTTTTGTTTGTACAGCCCTAAAATCGAGTTTTGTCAGGGTTCTTAACCGAAGGTGGAAAAAATACCATACTCGCTATCCGGCAGAGCAAAAACACATGAATCAATGTTTTCACATTGTAAAAATATCAACGACTCGTGGACACGTTACGCAATATCAGTTATTCATCTAAATACGGTGTTAATAATAGTAAATTTGTGAATTAGGCAATGATAAATAACCAAGGGAGAATTTATATGTAGATCTCGATTGTTCCCCCAACACTGAAAACAACGACATTTCTTCAATGAGATTCCCTTTCATTAGTTGCAGCACCGTTTAATGTGGACGTTCTACGCAGATACCAGAGTTAAAATATAAGCCATTGTTCACAAAAAACAATTTACAACTGCATTCGCTGGCAGATTAGCACTTAAAGCTTCAATGTCTTTTATCTTATACCAAATAAAGCAAACATTTAGAAACATAAAATGAGATAAGCAGTAACAACAATGTTATGTACAACCTCTCTTACCTGAAGAGTGCCGGATAATATTTGTTTGGGTTCCAAGCATTGATGAATCACTATCAGGCAACGAATATTGTGTGTCAATGTTATTTATTATTAAGCGTATTTGCTCATTGCCTATTCGCTCGATCTCGCTCCGAACCGGAAAGTAGTTTGAAAATGACTAATTACTTCACATGATTTCCATCACGAGTGTACCATTTTCTGCGCTTACGACCTTAAATCCTAGTTACATGCATGTCTTCTACAGTTTTTCATCCGATTTTGATGGAATTTGCAGAGTTCTGAGGGAAGAGATTGCGGGAGCTACGAAGGTACCGTACTGAACACTCAAATTGGCGGCCTGGTGACTAGAGAACAGGATCTCGGGGCTTGAGACACTTGATGAGTCCAGTCAGTATATCACCCTTGGCATAATGCTTTTGCCCTCGATGCTAAGCACGGACAAAAGAAACACTCGGAAACGGATGCTCGAAGAAAGGTGCATATGAGAATCGGTGGGAGAAGATTCAGCCCAGATCTTGTGGTTAAATACCTTCGGGGGGTTGGATGGTTATTGTCCAATTTGTATCTGGCTCAGAGAGGCACCCACTGAATAGTATACATCAGCGTATGAAGATGCACTATGAATGGATGTTTTGAAACCACATTAATTCATATGACTGTGGCAACTCTTACAGGGAAAGGAGTCTTGCATTACGCCCAAGAATTAAAAAGGGTTTTCTTGACTTCATTTTGTGCTGGGCAGTGAACTAAGAGTTGAATGGTAGTGCGTTCATTTGATCGTCATTGGGCGGTCCGGGAGTTCGATGACAATTCCAACCTTCTCTTTGGGGGAGTTTTTGCTTCCCCCTTCAATATATTTTAAATATTGTACACGATAGATTATACTGAAATATTGTAATTCATATTGTAAATGTACTTGCGTGATCTAGAACCATTGAAAAAAATGAACTTCTTACACATGACATTTTCAAGGATCGTATTGGTAAAGGGTGTAGATATCCCCAAATGAACTCCATTGTACTCGACCGATGGGTAGTTTTCGCGCATGCGAAAATGGATCATCTATCATCCATAATTTTATCGTTGTCTGTATGGCCGATTTCGACATTTTCGCTTCATCTTTCATTCATTTATGTACGTCCCTCAAAAAAACGTACCCTCTAAGGAATCATTGAAGATTGTTCAAAACATTTGAATTATTATTTCTCCCCACTGTGTTACACTCTTCGTACGGAGTATCGGCGAAAAACGGGTGTAACGACTCGAGTGGATAGAACCATTGGGTTTCTCAAGATTGATGTTATACCGGTCACATTTTTAGGGCATGGTATTCACCTTCACATGCATTTGGTATTTCCACCGCCCGTAGTGTAAAGTGCTTCAATATGGCATACGCCTAATATGGCACAGTGAGTTTATTGGAAACTGGAGCACTGCACTCTTCAGTGGAATGGACAACCGGTAAAGTTCACCGAGCGGCCACAACAGAGGGGTCATTACAGTCTTTGTCACGAATCCCAACCTGCACAGTTCAATCAACAAGTTTCGGTTGGTTTTTTACTTAAACAACGACATCTTTTCGGGAAGTTTTGCGGAATACCATATTGGGCTACCACTTGATCTTATCATTATTGTTATCTTTCACGGCTCATTTACAGTGTGTTCAAACTGTTTCTTTGATCATTAACAGATGGGGAAAGAGCAAGAAAGAGGCAAGACATACTTTACTGTTTTCCTAAGGTATCTCAATACGGAATACCATGCCATATTGAGCACCTCCTACATGCCATAAAAGGCAACCATTTTCCCAAAGAAAGGAAACACATGTTTTTGGAAAAACGTTTTTCTACTAGTCAGGTATTACTTTTGGGGAATCCTGGCGATAGGGCCCTAGTAGAGGGGCAATATACTGACCTTTTTGAGTTTTAACCACAACAAGATCGCTTATGTAGGTTTTCATGGGCAAAAACTTATAGTGTACCATATGAGACCACCTTACCCTATGAATGCATTTCTGTCTGTTGAAGCAGAGTACCAGAAAGAAGAAAGATAAAGGTGAGACACGGAGGATGACTCAGGCCGCAGGCCTGTAAGTTTTAGAAAGTGAATTGTCACTTCCACTACAAACTCAAACTTTTTTTAGGAAGCACCTGGCATTTATTTACCATTGTGTGAAGAAGATTAGAAGAGATCGGCGCTTTTACAGAGCCTGTCAACCAGTATCTTGGTAAGACAGGAAGCGCCCATCCGTTCTAATCTCCTTAAAATGTCATTGGATAAGCGCCAGACACTCTCGGGAAATAAATTTTCAGCCTGTTGTTACGCGACCAATAAAGTGGGGCTGTTCATCTGAATCTAATTTCCAAGTAGCAACATCCTTTTAGAAAAATCATAAAGATTAGCTGGACAAATTGATCGCGTTGCTGTATGTAGTTTAATGGCCTGGATGGGCATCCCCAAAATAGGCGAGGGCGGAAGGTTGCATCCTAAAAATAAATTTAAAAGCAATCCTTTTAGTAAATTGAACATAACCAGCCCGATTAGGACAGAATATGTGGCTGAATTCGAAAAGAAAAATAAATTTTAAATGGTGCTGGCTTTCACTCTGGCAATTTTATAGGGATTTCAGCAGGGGCGGTACTTTTACATGGATTTATCCACGTGATGTTCAGGTGAGTGGATAAATGCGCATTAACAGGTGCTGTAAAATCAAAGTTTAATACATACGTATAATATAATAAACGTACGTTTATTCACATACATGATATTGAATACGCACCAGGTGGTCTGAGGAGACAAAGTTTCAGGTTATTATAAAAGTGTGTTCTAAAATATTTGACATGTAGAAGTTCCTAACCGTTTTTAATCCCTCCTAGACTTTTCTAAAATGGTCTCACCAGGGTTTTTTAAAGCCAAGTTTCAGCTTGTAGAAGTACTAAAATGGAGCCAAACCGTCGATCTTGTCTAAGTTAGCAACATCCATAGTAAATTTTCTGTTTACCGAGAGCATGCTTTTGCTAGGTTTAAGAAGGAGTCGTACTTTTCCACGGTTTTTCTAGCGGATTGTCACTTTTACACTCCACTCTGTAGCATTGTCAAAAATGTTTTTGTAGAAGCTACTTTTGTCTGTCTAAATTCACTTTGTATATCATTGTTACTAATCATCTCCCAAGAACATCATTCGACCAACATCTTATTAGAACTGCCACTCCCAATTCCATCTCACCGTAACCTTTTTGCTCACCGAGTTCTCACATTTCTCTATTTCCGACTGGCATTATGTTCCTCCTCAGCCGTCTGTCAAAGCAATAAGATACGAATATTATCAAGGGAACGAGACGGGCGCATAATTAGACAGCGACCTCTTTAAAGGTAGAAGAGGGGTGGAAGGAAGCAAATCCTCATTTCTCAAAAGAGTGGAAAGGACCGAGTGATATCCCACTTTTATTCCATCTCATTCTGTATCATTATGTCTGGATTGTCCCATTACTGGGAATACGTTCGAGGGTCTCCTACGTGGTTCACCCGCAACGGAAATCGATGCGATAAAAACAGAGGGAACACAGCTGAATTTAGAGCCCACATGTTGTGTTTCGCTATTAGCGATAAATCATTGAAAGGGTTTCCCTGTTTTGAGCCCTGGGAACTCTTCGTCGGCCATTCCTGGACGGTGAACACCGCCCTGATTTTTTATTCCTCTTTTCTCTGCATTTATGCTCGAACTGGGTTACTAGTGAATTCGATTCCACACCTCTTCATAATTGAACCTGCAGGATGTGCTCACCTGTAAAAACGTAGGTATATGGCAAGTTGCCTGAGTTGAAATTTGAGCCTTTTCTATGGTTTCATTAGAAGAAACGTACGTCATATTTTCCCAATGTTTAACAAATCCAAAATGAATCTGACCGCCTCGAAATTATACCTATGGTAGATAGAGGCGCAACTGCATGGGCGATAGTAACGGAAAAAAACAACATTTCTTCCTCCCTCAGGAATCGAACCTGCCACCCCCACAGAGTGAAGTGCTCACCTTAACCACCCAGCTACAATGAATACAAGAATACAAGAACGTTTATTTGCAGAATTTTGGTACAATACAGGTATTGAAACTTATAATAACACATCAACTCCGGCTAAGAGCCTTTTTTGATTGTAAGTGAGGTATGTAATTGTTTTGTTGATTGTTTCTTAGTCTACGTGAGATGCTATATACAATTTACAACCTATTTACTACTATGTACAAAAACCTACGACTAGATATATGCGTTATTTACAAATAATCGGTCGGGAGGCGGTGACCCCAAGTCCATCCCCTTCGCAACCTACAGCCCCAATAGGGTTTTAGTAAGGTGCTTAAGCAATTTATGTATGTATTGGGGTGTGCTGGAAGTTTTGAGTTGAAGTTGTTAGTCAGTTTATTAATGTGCTCGGGAAGAAGTTCTATATTATGTTGCGCGTGAAGGTTGGCGGTATTAGTTCGGAAGGGGCTGTTGGTGGCTATTCGTAGGCATTTGTTCTGGGTGGTCTGGAGTTTTTGAAGGTGGGTTTGAGCAGTGGTGTGCCAAATTGGAGCTGCGTAAGTGATCGTGGGCCTAATTATAGTGGTGTAGATTAGTAATTTTAAGTTTTTGCTTAGATTATAGTACCTACCTAGTTTGGAGAGGGCTTCCTTATTAGTTGTTTAGCCAGCTACAATGGATCTTGTTCAACATCGACGAAATGAGCGCTGATCACCATTTTAATCATATCGCAAACCTATTTATCTACATTTTCGTTCATTACGATCGGATGTCTTGAAACTTGAATGGAATTACATTATAAATCCAAAGAACATTTTAAGACCAATAATAGCGAAAACTGAATCAACATTTACTAGGTATATGGGCTCAAATAGCCGATTAGCAGTAAGGGATTTTTGTCAGTTTTTTCATATTTTTGGTGACATTGCGGCGAAAACAGCACCTTTCGTCCATTTTTATGGCAACATCGTGCTCTGCGGGTCCCGGAACGTAACTTTGTCACTACAATACGAAGTGCTCTCCATCAAATTTTAATGTGGTAGCCGATAGAAGATCGAGCGCTCGGCCTGGATACGCCGAAAAACCCGACTTTGCTTTACATTTTTGATCGCTGAGATCAAAATATCAAACTTTATCTCGATTTTATTAAATGGGACCAATGGGAGATTCCAACGAACAATTTGAGACCAACCGGAGCAAAATCGGTTAAGAATTTAAGCGCTTTGGACACAAACAAACATTCATAGAAAATAATCATAAAGGCCGAATTGACATCATCCCTCCTTTTGTAAAAATACGATAAATGGTTGTTTAAAGTGAATGCGAAATTATTATACAATTGTGGAGATTGAGGTATCAACAACGAACATCCGATTTGCTCTTGTTTACCGAAACCCGCTGCGTGGCATCTTTCATTGAAAACCCCTGGCTCTATAGCAGAGCTATAGATTTAACATAAAAAAGATGCAAAAATGCATCATATTTACCACAAAGCTCCCTGATATATATTTGAGCGAGAAGATGTACCTGAGCTTTTGAAAGGTTTACCGCTCCCCACTCAGTCAACTGAGCCACTTGTAAGGATCTCAAGATCACCAGTGCTCTGTTTTCGTAAAATGAGATTCAGAAATCCGTGAGGTGTTCATGTACATGTGGGCCCAGGTTATGGGGCCAAGAAAAACGAGAAAACCGAAAATAATGTAACGAAAATGAGGTACTCACCGAGTGTGCCCTTGGATCTGCGTTCATTGCGTTTCTCCGCCAACCCCAGCCCTGCAAACAAGAGTTATGCGTCACACATGTGGACAGGATGAGAGCCTCAAAATCTTGAGAGCCCTTTTCACGAGGGGTGAGCCCATATCTGACTTCGAAACGAAAATATCATCCAAGAAATAGCTAACTGACTTTTATGTCGACACTACCCGTGTCAACTACATTTTTTCCTATGCCTACAAGCATACTATAGATGGAGAACTCTTAAGGGGAGGGAATATTAACGATGGATAACTACGACAGGTCAGTTCGGTACTATCAGCCACCTACGTTCCGAAACCTTTTGACCAACTAAAAGTCTTTTCTCTTGATGAATTAATTGAAAAATATCCAAGTAAACAGATTTCAAACAACATGTCACTATAGTTTCAAATTCACATTAGGTAACTTGAAGCGGCGTGTTATAACCTTACAGGGTGGGTATTTGTGAAGTGGTAGAAAATTAGTACAAAGAACGAAACTACTGGAATCATTTTCGTCATGTTCAGGTCAATGCGACTTTGGAATAAATTCAACTTAGGAGTATGTCAGGATCCTCAGATGTGGATAACACTATTAATTATGACTCCAAGCGGGGCATTCATTACCCTTTGGTGTCGAAGTTTGAGAAAACGACGTTGATATTTTGCTAACGGCGAACATCATCAGGACTGGCAACCCACCCGTCCCCTACTAAAAGCAATACGCGCAATCATTACTAGGCGAGAAGTTTGATATGGGCGAACATAAATTGGGCTTGGTATCGATTGATTCCTCCTGCATTAGTATCCAGTTGACGATACAAGTAAAACTGCCTGAGATTTAAGACAAAAATCACAAACTTTGATCATATTTTGCGAATTTGTCGAATTAGATCTGAACAGGAGAACGCTAATAGGAGTATTCCAATAGTTGAATAATGAATCAAATGCTGAGTTGGTAGTTGAAACTATGTCCGACGGTGGGGAATAATTTTCCAGAAAAGTGTTTTGGTCGTCTCTTAGCCTTATCTTCGAGCGGCTGAGGAATTTTGGTTCATAACTGTCAAACGTTATTAGTTGAGTTAGGAAATACATGGTAATTGGGGTATACGTAGTTGCACGTCAGCGTGTTATGCAAATGCTCCATTATAAAGATTATTTCTATCGTTTTATGTCGATTCTGGAAATACACTTCAAACACCGATATTTCAAACCGATCTCCCGCTTTCAATTGAAATTTTTGCGGCTTATCAGAATATTGGCTGTGATGATATAGTAGTAAGAGATGTCTGTCGACGAAGGACGAAGGAAATTTTCAATGGAAACATGATAAATCTGTTTGCAGTCAACTTACTCAGTTCAAGACTCCTCGTCAACCATCTTTTGCTCTTAGTACACCGACGACGGGGAAAAAAAGAGCGATCGTGCTACAGAATAAATCCCTATTTAAACGCTATCGATGGCACACCAGCTCTTCGCGGAGAGTGGGCTGCCGGTTCATGAGATGGTTCTTTTATTATGGAACGAATGGCAAACGATGCCAAAATGATGTTCAGAACACCTCTCATCTTTTCTTAAGGTGATGGTTGAAAAAAACCAATTGGTTCTCTACACCATGTATCATTAAGGATTTGTTCTAGATTAACGTTCATCAACTTACCAATATTCATGTTTTAAAAAAGCACAAATTCGCTAATATTAGATGGAAAAAAAGATCAATTAAAGAAAATATGTAGTACGTATCGCAGTTTCCCATCTTAAACTTAAAAAACAAACTATTTCCATTATTTGGGTTGTACTCAACAATTGAATAAAACCAAGATACGAAACTTTAATCTTGTTGATATTCTAACCATCCGATCGAGTGTATACAAATCTTATTTATTATCAGACTTTATGCGTGGTACCAGTTACCGAACGACAGAAATAATGCTGCCATTGGGTGGGCAGAGTAGCTATATGAGCTTACACACTTGGTTGACAAAGAAACCGTCGAAATGGTTTAGAGCAGAACAGAACATTAAGCTATTTTTATGACGGCTAACAAGTGCAAAAGAGCTATAATTCCGACGGATTTCACCATACAAGGTGTATGAGGTCCGCCTTATTGCGAACATACACCATACCTGATCATTTCATGAAAATTGGCCTGATAGCATCGGTTTATCGTCTACAACAAGGAATATCAGATTCGCGTATGCGCGATAGTTATCACCCATCCAATCGCCAATTAGAATCATAGTGCCCCATTACGAAAACTAAATCCAACACCCAACGTGTTTGCATGAAATAGAACCGGTAGATCAGAAGAAATTATCATGATGATCAATTGACTTTTTTGCACGTTTACAAGCAACTATTCATTCAAGAACAATGCAATTATCTCAGACAATTTATGAGCCCAACCTCACAATCCTCCTAAAACTTTGAATGGTTATGGGTGTGACAAGGAAAGCTAGTTTGCACTAGCTTGTTGCAAACCTAGGTATGAGGTAACGCTAAATCTTATGCTTTGTCTAATGTTTGTCTATCTGAGACAAACATGAATCAGTTCAGCATTAAGAAATCAGAATGATTTCCTAATTGATTTTCTAAATATCAGAATGATTTTCAAATGTTTATAAAATCTTGGTTTTAGAAGATAATTTACTGATTTCGGGGTTAATTTGCTTTTGTCCGTAAGTATATATGTATATACAGGGTGTCCCGGGAGTTATGCACAATCCGACTCCTTCGTGTTCTACAACTCATTTCCGACCAAAAATGCCTCATTGCAATTTTTTGCCAGATTCCTCGTTTTCGAGCTATTCGCGATTTAAGATTTTTTTCATGTTTTCGATCTTAAGTCATTAAAACTGTCATAACTCCCTCAATTTTGGAGATAGCTCAAATGTCAGAAAACTTTTTTAAATTGCAATGAAGATGTGCGATTGCTGCGCGAAATGGCAGTTTGGTCAAAATCTTAAAGTCGCCTGTTTTTCATCCTCCTAGAAACCCTAGGAGGATGAGAAATCCTAGAAACTTGACGCAGAACTGTGCAGACCTGGTAAAACGTGCGCCAAAATGTCAGCTTTCCAACGATGTAGTCGTTTTGGTTTTTAAAAATATTTTTAGTTAAGGAAATAGTGTTTAACTGCAGAAAAACGTGCGTTTTCTGTTAAAATTGAGGTTTTTCCAAAAGTCTCGAAGATGAATGCAACTCATTGCAGTCGGAAATGAGTTGTAGAACACGTAGGAGTCGGATTGTGCATAAGTCCTGGGACACCCTCCTGACTTTGGCTGGACAGCTTGGAAATGCCGTGGACGCTGATTACAAACGAACGTTTTCACTCATTAAATTCATTTTCATTTTTCATTTTTAAAATATTTATTTTTTAATTTAAATCTTAACAATCTTGTTTAAACTCTAACTCTTTATATGAACTCGATTTAAACCCCAATATCTTACCATTGTCCTACAACTGGGTAACATGTATGAGTAAACATTTTACTTAAACTGAATTTGGTCAGAAACAACAAATTATCAACATTGCAACCCCCCCTTGCTACGGCTAAATCAGATTGGGGTTGATAATACACGGCGCACAAACCAACCCCTCCTTCAAGACCTGGGGGTCGTGCGGGTCATTGCATATCCTAGCCCCTGACCAAGACAATACCTACTCCGTAGCTTTCCCAATTTTCAAACATTAGGTCTTTTTAGTTATACAGGGTGCCCCAGGGGTTATGCACAATCCGACTCCAACGTGTTCTACAACTCATTTCCGACTGCGATGAGTTGCATTCATTTTCGAGACTTTTGGAAAAACCTCATTTTCAACGGAAAACACACGTTTTTCTGCAGTTAAACACCATTCCCTTAACTAAAAATATTTTTAAAAGCCAAAACGACTACACCGTTGGAAAGCTGACATTTTGGCGCACGTTTTACCAGGCCTGCACAGTTCTGCGTCAAGCATTCAAGGGGTTTCTAGGCGAGATGAAAAACAGGACAATTTTGATTAAAGTTAAGATTTTGACAAAACTGCCATTTCGCGGAGCAATCGCACATCTTCAATGCAGTTTTAAAAAAGTTTTCTGACATTAAATAGATAGAAAATTCAACGCTCTTTCCAACGGTGTCATCAAATTTGAGCTATCTCCACAATTGAGGGAGTTACGACAGTTTTAATGACATAAGATCGAAAACACGAAAAACATTTTAAATCGAATAGCTCGGAAACAAGGCCTCTGGCAAAAACTTGCTAGGTGGCGTTTTTGGTCGGAAATGAGTTGTTCAACACGTAGGAGTCGGATTGTGCATAACTCCTGGGACACCCTGTATGTATAATTCCACCGTTTCGAGATGACCAACAAAGATTTTTTCATTTACAATGGACTATGTTTTCATGAGAATATTTTATGTATGTTATTTGGGAAGCAACACAGAGTTTGTGTTACGATTTAATCTTGAATTAAGATTGATTAAAAGCTAGCACTAGACATTAGCAGAATCGGAAAAATTTCGAACCGTCTCATCCTGTTTGATGTTCCAAATACTTCCAGTAACCAAGCGAGCAAAGATTTATGAGATACCCACACACGTTGTTACGTTAGAGCTGACGTTTCTCGGATCTTCGGCTCGTTTTCTTGGAGGCTTCCCCGGAAGGCTATTTCTGAGAACGTGGCAGGTTACAGGGGGGGGGGACTACACGCATCATCCTACAACAAAAGTTGGATCCATAGTTTGCCTGACGTGCCTTCGCGCGTTATCTCTGGTCTGGGTAGGGAAGCAACCCTTCCAATTCAACCGACACCTCAACACAACATTCCCCCCTCTCTAGCAAGTCCCTTCGTCCCATTACAAGCTTGCATTTGAAATCAATCCACCCGGAGTAGATCTCGTCATGAGAACACATCAGAGGCTTTGATAGGAGAAGGAATAAATCGTACAGTGTTGGTTTGGACGCGATGGCATTCCCAGATGAAAAAACCGAGAGGAATACTTGAATTGTTTCATAATAAAAAAAAGAAGAAAAAAAGAGCATTCTCATGCTTTGCCTCTGCAAAATATGGGTTGATTTTTATGCTTCGGAATCAGTAAGTAAATTAGGATAATTTCAAATGGCTTGTATTTCATGTCAGACTGGTTGAATGTCCGCAAATCCTTGTGAGTTTAATTTTGATAGATTTCTTGCAATTTTGAAGAACTATTCAGAGGTTTTTCTGAGTTACACAATAGGATTGATACACTGAACACCCAGATAAAATTTATGCCTAAGATTGCATGTTCCGACCAGACCTCTGTGAAAATAATCAAGTCAGGCTTAATAGACTGATACTCAAACCATACACAAAATGCATCAAAGTGTCTACTATAACTCCTCAAGTTTAACTGTAGTAGCGGAAGATCATTATTTTACACTGATTGTTTCTTGAAAGACTCTAAGTTATCATACAATTGACAATAATTGCATAATTATTATGCAAGTCATCCTGACCTGTTAGAAAAACCAAGCTGTCAAACATCACACCAATAGTTAACTAGAAGATTACCTCGGGCTGAATTACCTACTTTCGGTTTTGCAGAATCTCCAAGTTGAATTCTTTATCTTCACCCTCCGTCTTCCTTACGTAGATGTTATGGTTTTTGGCCGATTTGGAACTTTTTCGTCCCATCTTAATTTCACATTTTTTTAGGGACCAGTAGTGATTCTTATCAGTTTTTTAAAAACATTTTAGTGATCTTCACAATCCTTTTCTCAATACGAGGACGCTATATGCTTATCCGTTTTGGGCTATTATTTTCAATAATGAACCATTTTAATCGAAAAAGGGAAAAACACAATTTTAACCAGCACTCAAAAGTTGTTGGGTTATTTTTAAAGGTATGTAGGTTTCCCGTACGTCCGTATCCGACGTTTTTTTTTTTCTTTTACCATAGTTTACAAAATTGGGCTCCAAAAACATACATCTATCCAGAATGTTTCAGTACCCTCGGCATCTTGATCAATCAACCCAAAGGGGTGATATTAAGGAATTAACCTGCCAAAGAATCGAAATCTCAAAAATTTCAGGTAGAATATAATTTTGAACTAAGCCAGTGGAGCCAACATTCCAACAAGCCGTATAGAATTTTCAAACAGAAAACAAAACAATATTGGATTAAATTCCACGGGTTCACTAGATATTGGATGCTCCAACGATGCCGCAGGTGTATACATAATAGGAAGTGGTGACAGCCTGTACCATAATGTATGATCGAATTTGTAGGACTAGATCAGTATAAATCTACCCGGCGGCGCCCCACTCATAAATTTCATTTAAAAGGTGAATTATAGCCATACCTTGCTCGCATTGTGAATATCTATTCTTCCTGGATCGAAGGCCGTACCAGAGAAAGGGAAGAGATTTAGTGTAGGCTTACACTGCGGAAAGAACACGTAAGTCTTCTGTATTGGCCGATGGGGTTTCCTACGGCTCAACTCCGAGGTTCCTTATCTTATCACAAAGGGTAGAAGGGAACAAAAAGACGGCAGAGGGTGGAGGGAAAAAAATTGAACGGGTTGTTTACCGAAGTGAAAAACTCATCTCGGCCGGCGCCCTTCTATGGTTTATTGTTGCGGTTGGGAAGGTTCGCTCAACGATCCTAACATGGAGGGCAATTCATTATTATTATGGTTTTATCTACCGTAGATAGGTACCTACGAATTGTCCATTTTCACAGGTAAAACCACCATATTAAATTATTCCCCATATTTATAGATTATACATCAATATATTCCCTATATTCTATCATTAACTGAATTCATTCCGTCTCATCCCATTGCTGATGACGTGAAATAGGGTCGCAGACCTCACTAAAATATCAGATCATATTCAAGTTGAATTTTTTGGAAATTAGAACTTTTGGGAACGAGTAAAATCTTCTGCTTCTTCTTGAAAAAAAATTGTTATAATTTGTTGTATATTTTCAACATCCTGAACTCTTAGGATGATTAGTTGCTAAGCTTAGGGTATTTTATTTGGTTTATTTGAGATACATTTGGACAGGAAACATTCAAATCAGGTCTTGTCATTGATTTTGAAATATATTTGAAATACTCATTGAAATATGGAATAATGAATCGAATAATATAATAAGGGAATAACGAATAATACGAATATATGATGATATAGCTTTTCCAAGTCGAATGGAGAATTTTCCAAACCAAATTGAGATTTTTCCAAACCAATTTGAGAATTTTCCAAGTCGAATTGAGAATTTTCCAAACCAAATTGAGATTTTTCCAAATCAATTTGAGAATTTTCCAAATCAATTTGAGAATTTTCCAAATCAAGTTGGGAATTTTCCAATCTAGGGAAATTTCACTACTAAAAAGAAAGAGGGAGTTTTCCAAACCAAATTGACAATTTTTTTAAGGCAATCCAACACTTTTATTGAAAACCAAATTAGTGAAGCAAAATAAAAGAATAGCACTTTATGAACAAATTAACATTGAAATCAGAATGTCAAAATGAACGAATTTTTGTTTTTGTTGACTTCAATAGACCAGCCAAACGCAGAGTAGCCTCGATTTTTTCTGTTCTTAACAAGACCGTCATTTTTATGAAGTATTCTTCGTTCACTTTGTCTTTTTGATTTCAATGTTAATTAGTTCATGAAGTGCTATTCTTTCATTCTGCTTCACTAATTTTGTTTTCAATAGAAGTCTTGAATTGCCTTAAAAAATTGTCAATTCGGTTTGGAAAACTCCCTCTTCCTTTTTAGTAGTGAAAGTTTCTTAGATTGGAAAATTCTCAAATTGATTTGGAAAATTCTCAAATTGGTTTGGAAAAATTTCAATTTGGTTTGGAAAATTCTCAATTCGGCTTGGAAAATTCTCAATTCGACTTGGAAAATTCTCAATTCGACTTGGAAAATTCTCAATTCGACTTGGAAAAGCTATATAATGCCGACAATTTCAAAACTATTGTGATAAAAATGCTACTAATACTATAATACGACTTCCATGATACTATAATTATGAGTAATGATTTTTTTATGAATGTTTAATTTAATACCCCTCAAGGAAGCACTTCAAAGGTCGTAACCGCTGGGGGAACCTTTTGAGGTAAGCTCGGGCGTCAGACAGGGAGATTTACTGTCAGCCACACTATTCAACTTAGCTCTGCATGAGGCAGTCAAGAATGTAGATAACAAGGGCACAATAGTCGCAAAACATGGCAAATTCTGTCAGTTGCCGATGACATAGCATCAATGGGACGAAGTCTTGATGCTTTACAAAACCATGATATCCCTACCATTACGTGCCCAGCGAGTACCCCGGAAGGTGACGTTTGGTATTTACAAGTTTGATGAAGTCTAAGGCTTGGTGACATATAGGATGAGATATGCCCTCGAATAATTGCGGGCAACCGAGCATTTTATGCCAATATGAAATTCTTCAGGAGCCGTGTGATCTCCAGGACAACAAAGATGAGGCTTTACAGATCCCCAGTGCGGCCTGTGTTCTGTTACGGGTCTGAAGCTTGGACCATGATAGCTGAGGATGAGAAAAGACTGCGGGTATTTGAGAGAAATATTGTAAGAAGAATCTATGGTGCAGTTAAAGAAGGGGAGAACTAGACAAAATACAGAAATTGATGCATTGTTAAAGTATGAAGACATAGTCCGGTTCATCAAGGATGGGCGCACAGAATGGCTGGGGCATGCTGACCAAGGGGTGCCTGCCCGAAAATGATGCTGCGAGCTTGGATGGAAACTAAAAGATGAAGAGTTCGTCCTAGGAATCGCTGGGTTGATGAGGTCTTGAGGGACCTTCAGGTGGTAGGGATGCGGAGGTTTCAGGCAGATGACCACACCAGGTGGAATTAACTGGTATCCAATAGAGCTTAGAACCATTGTTATAACATACTCGTATGTATCGCGTAAGGTAACGGCTGTCCTCCATCTTAGGACCATCGAGCCATGGCATATCTGTAATTTTAAAATATTGTTTTTTTTCGTTCTTAGGTATATGCACGTTACGTACCTATCTATCTATCCTCCAAATCAGCATTGTTCGTCCGCCGTTAAAAGGCGTTAGAGTTGATGACAAAAATATGTTCTTTCGCATATGGGCTCCACTTGGCGTCTAGTTGGTTCTAACTTCAAGCCAGTCCAATTGCCTAACACGAATAGAAAATGTGATGTGCCAAAGCTGGTCAAACTGGTCAAGGTTTTCACCGGCACAGGCCAGCAGGATGCCATGCCTTAGTAATTTTGGACGCAACTTCAACTGGGAAAAGTTTCAGATCCGTTGAGACAAGCTTGTATTCTACAAGAATCTTCTAAGTTTTCAAGTTAACAACATTTTCCTGACAGGGCATGCATGTTGCCGACACGAGCAAGCTGTGTGCCACATCAATCTTGGCAGACGGTCCTTTTTTTTTTTTTCAAAATTTTATAGTTTATAAGAAGGTTTTTACCATATCCACATCCACATGTGTTCTCATCTACAAGTTTTTATTTTAAATCTTAAAATGAGAGAATGATGAACGCACAACGATCTAATAATTCTCTCTCCTGATTTGACCCATTAACATAATTATGTTGATTATAATAATAACGAATAAAACTTATTATTTCAGAGTTTTCCGAAATAACGATTTTCAAACGAATTGAGGTGAATCGAAGGTTATACCCCATTAGTGACTTTCTTTGCTAGTAGAGGGGGAGGGGTTACACCAATTATTAATATTTCATTTAATGATTTTTTACTGGAAATAACGAGTCAAATAACTGTTGGAAATTCCCATTGAAAACGTTTCAAGCATTTTCTGGTTAGAGCCTTACATTTCGTGCTACTTTGATATAAATCAAACAACTTCATTATTGCTTTCACGATAGATTACACGAAACATGCACTGAAATCCGGTCTTTTCAACAAACAATTCAAGGAAATTATATCTGTTTTGGTTTTCTTCCATTTAGAGAAAAGCTCTCAGAAAGGCTTGCCTTCCACAGTATTTTACATTTCATCCACGTCGCATCCTTTCGGCCTCTATTGTTGTCAACCCATTTGAGGCATTCGCTAGCTTGGCCTTGGAAGCCTTTTCATATGCAGCGACCCATGACAGAATACACCTTGCGATAACCGAGAAATCTTTCAAGCGGGAAAACTCTTGCAGACTGTTACATTGTATGTTTAATTTTCATCATATTTCATTTTATTATTAATTCTTTTGCCATATCTTTATAAACACACATCAGAAATACTCATGATCGGGGACTAACACCGTTATTATTTTTTGCTTCCGAGTCAACCAATAGAAAGCGTAAGCTTCGTTTTTGTTTCCACGAGATGTCCATTTCTTTCTCCGAAATCAAAGTTTTCGCTCGAGTTCTGCGTTTTAGACCATCCTGACCAACTTTCGTTTCGTTTCTGTCCGTGTGCCCTCAGATTCTTGTAATGAGACTAATTCCAATGAGATTTTGATGACATTTTCGGGGAATGTGCGGGTAAAGCTATAAATGATGCTCCATCACTTTCATTGCGCATAATCAATACATCAGTCTGAAGCTTTTAAATGTAAAATCCTACAAGTTCTTTTCTCAGGTAATATTGGCCGGATCGCTTTGAATTTTCAAGAAAAACGATTTGTTAATCTCATTTCATTTTCAATGCAATTAGAGTAATAAGTAGGAATAAGTAACTGCTGCGCATGCGCGTACGTAAACTCCTTTTAACAATCATAATTCCTACAGTTGTCATCCAGATAGTTATTAACATGATGTAAATTTCAACAAGATTTGTTCAACATTCTATCCGCTTTATAATTAGATAGATATAATGCGATAGACCCGCAATACATGTTGACTAACCTTTTGAAGGAGTTGATGTATGTTGGAACACGTCCCGCAGAATTTCTGTCCCGTGAATCGTTGAAAAAAGCTTATCTATATTATACATCTTTTGTCATTACCAAAAATGTTTCAAAAGTAAATGAGTATACTTACAAGAAAATGATGGAGAATGAGTTTGAGAATAGAAAGTTAGTCCGTAAGATAATCAAATGGAGATTATGATGAAATAATACTGTAATATTAAGCAGTAAACTATAAATCTCTTCAAGTTTAGTTAGTTCATGCAACGAAATATAAAGTTTGAGAACAGAATTTTCCCACCGAAACACAATCAACAGGAATTATTAGCAAACGATTGAAACTTGTTGGTACTATCTATGCGTCTGGAATTGCTGCTTTAATATTTGACAAGTCGAAGGGGAGACATTATGCGTAAGACTCTTGGTTTTGTTAATTAGTGGCATTGAAGTGGACATGGAATAGTATTGGATTTCTCGAGTATAACTGCGGGTTTAAGAAATTTAGCTTGTCAAGAATAAAAGGGCAGTCCAAACGTCCATAAACCAGATTGAAGAATGAGGTGGCTTCCCCGAACTTCCATCGTTTCTCTAATGAATCGGCACGTGCCCTTCAATAATCCACCCCATCACCACCAGTGACCGATTTGGAAGCTACGAGTCGTCAGAATTTGTGTTGAATCATCTCCAATTGAGTAATACACAAATTATATTGAGGAAACCAAACAACGGATTCGTAGACTTCCATTGGAAGTATAGGACTTGTGGAGCAGACTTATGGTGTGCTATTGAAATCTCTGGTGTGTCGCTTCAGGGAGCCCAATCACTTATCTTAGTGTTTGGATATATGAAGGATCTACCTACATGATTCAATACTACGAACAACTTGAGATAGAAGATGGGCAAATTAACGAAGATCTATTATCTTAAGGACCACTTAATAGAATGAAACTTAAATTATTTTAAACTTAACTTGTGTACACTTTTTGTATACATTTTTAGTGAAGTTTTTGAATATAATTATTCATGAGTATACAAACATACTAGGTAGGATTCACCACGAGAAATTACGCATTGAATGTAACTAGGTGTCTCAATACATGAAGGATAAATCTATGTGAGTTCAGAGCTAAATATAATGCGCTACAGAAGATGGTCAAATTAACGAAGATGTGATACCATAAGAACCACTTAAGACAATAGTTCCTGAACCCCATAAATTGAGTGCCAGGTTATATTGAAAGAGGGTCCTCTTAATTAGTGAGGGGCTTTCATTTTTCAAGTTCCACAAAAGAGAGAGAGGGGGGGGGGGGAGGGGTGACCGGGACGCGATCTCAAAAATCCTGGAACAGTTTTAATCAGATTACACCCTCAAATAGGGTCGAGAGCGATGGAAATGGGATTTTCGAGGGGTTGGGCGGCGGGCAAAGGAAGCGGTCCTTCCACGTCCTAATCTCCGAGCAACTTGGCCATTAAAATGAAGACGGCGCCAGCTGTCAGCGAACCAACACGACGCATAAAATCGTAAATCTCGTTGGATAGCTTCGCTCCTAACAAGATGATACAATTAATCAAATCCGACGCGTTTAATTCTTGTACTTCAAGTGACGCCAGAGGTCCTCATGACGCTTGAAACCGTTTTTCACTCATTATAACGAAAAAAACTGAATCGAGGGTTACCCACCCCATTTCATCTTTATAGCAGTTTTCGAGGGAGCTGAATCCGAATCCGATCATTTTTTTTATTTATTGAATTGTTGATTCTGTCAATTTTTGTTCGTTTTCTACCTAATTCTACGTACGTTCTACCTAATTTTGCGGATCGCATTCCAACTCTGCAAAAAAACCTCGCCCCTCTGCCTACTTTAGAGTTATTTTAGTAAAATTCGTGTTTAATAGGAAATACCGCACGTGATAACCGACCAAAAGTTCTAAAAACGAACGAAAGCAGAAAATATCGACCAATAAAAAAAAACTGTCATCATATTCGGAATCAGCACTCACAAAAAATCCCATCCATGATCAAATGGGGGCGGCAACCCCGGCTCACACTTTTTTCCTTTTTTTTCCTTAGTTTGACTAGATCCTTTTGATACAGGGTTAACTTGGGTGGATACCACATTTTCCACATAATCAGCTGGTATCATCACAGTTGTTGCTAGTACAATTGTAATGCTTAGGTTGTTTCGTAGTTTTTGGTACAGATGAATATGAGACACTAGGTGCTGCATGTAGAGGCACCATTCGTGCCAATAGAAGCTCCCAGGCATAGAAAAATGAAGGAATGACCGTTTCAGAACTTTCTAATACTGGATCCATGAAAAACCATATGTGTGAGCGTGTGACTAAATTTTGTCGACGATACCCAGCCTACATTTTTTCCGATCGATCCGTGTTCCACTCTTGTTGTGCAACGAACATAGGGAAACCCGATTTTCATGATGGAAAATCCATCGACATGTTATTTCAAATTTCAGATTGATTTCAGTGATTTTAAGGAATCTTGGGTAATTTTAAAACAACACGATTGGCGATGGCGATGAACACCAACAAACCCGCCACCAATGCCACGAAGTCGGTTTTCATGGATATAGCAAGAAAAACAGAACCGCAATCAACATTGATTGACGCTTTGAAATTACGCAGCAGTAATGACTTTTCGAAAATCAAAAAAGTGACTAGTTTAGTTTATTTAGGAGAGAAGTTTTGATTCTCAAATGAAATGGACCCACAATATTCAAAGTTAGAGTCAAAAGCTAAGGAAATGTGTCCATACCCTGTATAGAATCAAATGTTTTTCAGAAGAACTAAAGATCAACATTTATCAGGCGCTGTTTGAGTCAATTTTACAGTATGACATTGATTGTAATTTGGGGAAGAACTTTCAAGTACCTAATTGATAAAATTTCGAAGATTCAAAAAATGACATTAAATACATTTTTCAATAAGCCAAGGCGCCGACCCACCTGAGCATTATTTCATGATTTGAGTTTGTTAACTTTCCATCAATTGTACACATTGAATATGGTCAAACTAATTCGTAAACACAAAATTATTTATTTTGCTGATGTGAGGCAGCGGCAATCAAAATCATGTAGAGTGAAGTTGACGACACTTAAAAATACATTTGCTCAAATGACGACAAAATACAGTGATACACTATCCATCTCGGTCATTGGTTATTATTCAATTGAAGAATGTAACCTGTAAAATGATATAAATAAACTGTCAATCTATCTAACACTCTCTGAAAAAAGCTGATTGTTACAGTTTAGAAGACTTCTAGTTTGAAACCACTTCCAACATGTTCATAAATTATTTTACACCTTTCCACTGAAATCAATTTATGAAGTAGAGGAGTCTTCGTCGAGCCTGATCGCTCCCATGACGCTCTCCATAATGAGGGTGGCTCTGCACACAACCCGAGTACATTTTAGGTGTCGTTATCGCGGCGTGACGCTGGAGAAGAATTAGTGTGATACCTCCTACCGATTTTCCTTCAGCCCGGGGATATGGGCGCGGCGATCAAATTAGTTTACCATGTTACAGTTGTGATGAACATGGCTGGTTTCCCCTTCTCGATTCCTAATCAGCTACGTCGGGGGGTAAACCTGACCCCTTGAAGCTATAGGAAGATACTCTGAGTGTTGCACTCATTAATCGCCTCATCTCTTGCAGGAGCAACTACCATTCCGTCATCTCCCATGTTACTAAGAATAGTCAAAGAAGTTTGAAACCATACACTTTCCTACGATAACTATCCCTCTTTCTTCTTAAAAGTGTTTTTTCTTAAAAGTGAGTCTCGGTGGGGAGGCGGGTTATGGGCACAGTTGCTTTGACATCACAATGACTTGGAGAAATCGTTGAAGGGATAAAAACATAACAACGAACATCAAAATATTGCTGTTATTTCGGTAGTTGTTATATTCCGATTTTTTAATATTCCATCCCTTTGATTTCACCCTTAAGGGTTGGCCAACATTGAGTGATTCAGGACCATATTCGGTCCATATTTTATACATGTTTCATTAAATGTGGTCCAGTAGTTTTGGATAAAAGCTCCTGACACCAGAAGAACGGATTTTCGGCATTGAACATGCTTCAGCCATGAGCCAAAATTTTAAAAACTTTCTGGAAAATTTCACATCAACGCTACCCAAAATTAAGGGGTGATGCTGGATGACATCATTTTGACGTTAAATTATTTAAGTGGGGGTTACTTTCCCAACGGAGTGGGAAGAAATCTTCACTCTCAGGCTTTTTACGTAGAATATTGAGACTGATTATGAAAACAACTTGTTATTCGAGTTGTCATGAATCAATATTGGGTTCACTTCCAGAGGTTGTACGGAGCAAAAAAATGATATAATACAAATAATATGTTTATTCATAAAGATCCTACTATTTCTTGAAAGTTTTATTTTATTATTTGTTAAATTACCAACTAATGCAAAATTCATGTTTTATGAATTTTAGCAGCATGCTTGAATCAAAAACCAAAGCGGGTCCAGGAACCTTGGTAACGTTTTTATTCGATTTTGGGATTCTACGCATCTTGAAACATGAACCAACACTTTTTGAGAGGGTGGGAAGTTAAATTTGGTTTTCGTGGTCGAAATAATGAACCAAAGCACCGCGGAATCACGACAATCATTGAGAAATTACGGGTCAAATTATTATTTACTTCACGTTTGCGCATTCATGATATTGTTTTGAGAGCACTGACGCTGTTACGGGACTATCTATATGCAAATATGTATGTTTCATCAAAATCGGAAGAAAAATGTTGAATTTAAGCTTGTGTTGTCACAATAGCCCTAGTTCAATAACTGCTAATGTTAGGTGATGACATTGATGTGATATGATATGATTAAACCGTCTTCCCCCGACAACCTTCCTTATCAGAGCGAGATAGGACCACAAGGATGTGAATGACCAGGGTAGAATTTATCAGTTTACGGAATAAACTCTGTTGATACATAAAAACTTACAAGGTGAAACTATTCCTACAACAATATATATTGAAAATTATCAACCATTCGGGATCGAATAATGGTAACTCATTCTCGACAATCATCGAAATTAACAAGAAGTCAACCTCTTATTCAATCGTAAGAGGGTATGGCAAAATACCCCTACCAAGTGCTCCAACGATCACCTGTGTACCTCTCGAAGGCAACACGGTGTGGACAAGGCCGGACACCACTCATGTCGTTACTACGCTGGGCCAATTTAATTCCATTTACGGACTCGAGCGCTGACCAGCAGCAAACCAGTGCTAAGTTATTTAAAGGGGCAATATCTGCAACACTTATTTAAAAAGAGGGGAAAGAGAAAGCTAGAAGGAAGTTGATGCTTACCGGGTGGACCATAGACCCTCGATCAAACACTTAAGCCACCTGGAGAAGCTATCGTTTGGGTGTCCCGCAAACATGGATCGAATACATGGCCGCTATAGAGGCTACTGAAGAAGCGAAGGAACTACAAAACGAATTGAACTACAACAACGCCAACAGCAAGGCACTGGTATAATGCAATTACCATAGAGCTCAGTCGGCCAAAAACATTGAGGCTAACACAACCGCACAAAATACATTGATATCAAATACCACTCGCCAGAGAATATAATATCACATCGAACTGGTATGCGTCCCGACAAGAGATATAATCGCTAACGTTATGACCGAAGGAATGCCATAACTGAGATATGGCCTTTGTGGATCAGCCTTGGGACTTGAAGTCTACCGTCCCTGCACATGAAAGTTAGAAAGGATAATCGAATGTGATGCTTATATAACTCACACAACATTTGGGTTGTCAGTGAACGAAACTGACTTGAAATGTTCAGTCCACATATCTTTTTTTGGTTTAAATATAAAATATATTCACGTTTACACCACCAACAAATATCTGCTTTAAAACCTAAACTTTCAAGCTGCATTTCCGAGTGAAGTATTGATTTTTGAGCAACGAAATTCTTAAGGGTCCATATTCAGTTTAACCCGTTCCTACACCAAAAAGTTAATCACTATCAAGGATTAATGGATATACGACAGTCAAATAAGAAAAACAGTTCAGATTGTTGTAAAATGCAAAATGTGAGTGGAAACTTTGATAAAATCTAATGAAAACCTAATAAAACCTTATCTCCTCAAAGTGAAAACCACGTCTCCGCTATGGTGCCTCGCAAGCAAAACTTCCTAGGATGGAATCTACTTGAATCTAGAAGTATGAAATAAATGTTCAGAAACTGTTTACCGGTTGTAGCGATGTGCTCTTACAATCAGTTTTATTCTAAACATATCAAACAACAATGAAAGGCTTTATTTGACGAGTGTCATTCCTGATTCTAAAAATCAAATGGTGACAAAAAAAGAAGAAGAGGTTTTAGGTGCAAGGTGTACTAAAAGGTTTACATTAAATTTTGACGTGCAGCAAGATTGTAATTTGAAAGGATTGGAAGAAGAAAACATTGGTTATTTACTCAATAGGTATTGAAACCAATACAATATGTCACGATTCGACTCGATTTTGTTTATTTTTATCTGCTCTTTAATTCTGATAAACTTATAGGTTCCACACGATAAAAAGTTCCAATCATGTAGCATGTCCATATGAGTAAATTTTGTAACTTGTTTGCATTATGCCTATGCAGGATTTTTGGAAGTCAGAGCAATTTGTGTTTGCCGGGTGTTCACACTTTCGGTTATTATCCTCCTAGAGATCGATTCTACAATTAATTTACAACAAAACGTACCGCATAGACTTTCGTTTAGGGGCATCGTTTGTGATCTATTTACCTTTTAAGATTGTTTTCGTGTTTTTAATCTTATTTCAATAAAACGGCTATTGGCTTGTTAGTTTGCATGTGATTATCCCGTCGGAAAAAGTGTTACATTTCATTTTGGATGGGTTCAGCATTTAATGTTCAAGTTTTCTGGCCAATTTTGAGGTGAAAGGCGAAGAGTTTCTCATCCAGAATGGGCTGATTTGAAAGTCTAATCGCAAACCATCTTCAGAAGTAACTATTAGTTTTTGGCCTCGGATCCTGAACTGTTGGAAGGAATACAAGATTTTTCGATTTCGACATGTTTGCCTATCTGAAGGAAGATTTAACGCTCTTTTCAACGATATAATCAAATTTGAACTTACTCGGTTATAGCTGTTTTAGTGATGTAAGATCAAAAACACTAGAACAAAATTTTGAAAGGGAAATAACTGTGAAAGGATGCCTCGAAAAAACCACGAGTCCTTGGAGGTTAGTGATCAAAAGGTTGAACACCCTGCATATGAGTATGTTGAGTGCTTTGGGCATTCGTGTACTTACACATAAGCAAAAATACTTTTTCTAAATATCTTGCCCCAGTAGTCAATTTTAGGACTTGCGTCAATTTCTAATTTTTTTATTTGTTCGTTTTTGCACACTAAAACTATTTTCAGGAGCCGAATTAGTTCCGGATTTTTATGAATTCCTTGCGAAATCATGTTTTCACAAACCAACACAAACACCCACAACGACGTCTCAGCAACTCACACGTTACTTATGAACGTGTCAACTATTATATCAGCAATTTTCATGATTTGTAAACATGAAGTAAAACCATATTCTAGAAGTATCGACAAAGAATCATGTAGACAATGATCTCATTCTTAGATAATTTAGGTATGTTATATACATGTACTCGTATCTGTTTGTGCGCTACGTGTGTGTCATCACTACACTTCATTAAACTCGATAATCTAGAGCGCTGACAATTTACCGAGTGTTTTTTTTTTTTTTCCAGATATGGCGCCTCGGTTATTCAGAAGGATATAGATAGCTGTTGAAGTGCCTTGTGACTCATTCGTTAAGTGTCCTTCGAATCACTCAATCACCTTCTCTGATTCACTGTTGGTTCTACTTCCCTTGCAGTGTGAAACGTAGATATACCGAAATGCTGCAATCGACTGGAAAGAACAAAACTTACTCAACAGATGAATTCGGACAGAAATCGGTTACTATTGGAAATAAGTTTTTCTAACAATTTTTTGCCTTTTTGCTTCAAAAAATCTCTACTTTTGTATTTTGATTTGTCTCATTTTTCCATGTTATTGGGTTTCCCTTCTGGGTTCTCCCAACCAAGATGAAATTATTTTCTTATAGGTCATTATAATCCTCGAAGATATACACTGACACTCTACTTCTATGCTTCATAGAGCTACAGCATTATGCTTTTCAGCTTCCCAGGTAATATTGCCTTCGAACAACTTGAAGGTATAGCCGCTATAACAACTGTCGATCGAACCATTTCCTTGGTCAGCATCTAAGTATCGAATCCAAAAGTTGTCCGCTTTTCAATTGGTCGCTTGTAATTAAATGTTCCTTTCAGGTGTGTACGACATGTGCAAGTACACTTTTTCCGCTTATTTTCTCCGCGCTTCGTATTGTACTGGCTTAGAAATTTTACAGTAAAAGTTATGTCAGGTTTTGTTCCAATGACTGAGTAAACCAAAGCGCTGTTCAACTCCCATATCCTATTGAAAAAGCCCATTTTTACCGGCTTCGTAATGTAACAGTATGTCTGAATGATGCATAAAAAGATTGGCAATTCACAATCATGTGGGAGAAACGTGAATGAGATCGAAACAAAAATAGATAATTAAATTATATCGAATCCTCTTACAGAAATTATTTGGATCTAGATTGTCGGAATCAAAGAAAGGTGTGTTCGAGTGACTGATACAGACGTATGTGCTGTACAAGCCTTTACTATTGTACCTAGAATAACAGGATTTTCGATTAGGTGCTGTGAATCAGCCCATATCGATTATGGCCAGTTCAGTTTCGGTAATTTGCAAACAAACATTTTTTTTTTTGTGTCCAACTTTTCATCTTCTTATGAAACTGTTCATTGTTGTGTTCGTTACTATTGGTGGTAATGGTGACCGTCACCTTTTCTTTGTTTATGAGTACTACTTTTTGTTGTACTTCACGATACGAGGCAAGCCCAAGTTATGATGCTACTCTCTCTTGGGCAACGGACTCTTACAAACAAGACCCACGGCTGTACAGGGATGGAAGCCAATCACATTCTAGTTGCACCATTGATCGCTTTTTGGCACGGCGTTGGGTGCGGAAAGGGGTGGCACTGTTACGGTAAAGGTATATTGCCAGAACTTCAATTGAGAGGAGAAACAATAGGACAGTGTTCCACCGACCAAGTTAGTATTCGTATAAGTGGTCCCAGAAGATCAACAAGCGCTCTAGGTAATCGTTTCACGTGTCTGAATGGGGGCCGACGCCCGCAGCCTTGACTATGGATTCACGAGGTACACTCATATACTAATCCCGAAGCGTTACATAATACGCCACTTCGGCAAAGCTCTTCGGTGGTTTCGCTCTCGGTTCTTCTCTTTGCTGAGTCACCGACAATCGAGACAAGTGGCACATATATTAAACGGTAGCGCTCAACACAAATGTTATTCAAGAGAAATTCCAGACCTCAAATCCAGAGAATTGCAAAAGGGACGTTTGACGTTCTGTTATTTAGAAGTATCAAGCAGCCTAATTTATCACGATTGTACTCTTATTTAGTTCACAAATCTTTCTCTTTTACTGTTGCCATGACGCGCGTATTTGAATAACAACTTTTAAAAGATTATGTGCCATTAAAGAGGTAGATCAGCTAGCTACCTCATTCCTTCTGAACTATGATGCAGTCTATGAACTTATGAAGTAAATGTAAATGAAAATCAGTCACAGCATAAATGATTTATGGGATAGTTGGGAGTCTTTGACAAATTCATTCATGAAGTATTGGCGAACTAAATTACAGCACACCCAAGCTTATTGTTGTTAACAACAATATTGTTATCAACGAGCGTTGATTTGCGCTGAAGCACCACTAAAACCTTACTTTCCTTTTAAAAGTTCATCCTGACCCTATGTTTGTTGTTCATGTTACAGATTGAGCTTTGTTTTCCATACCAGCATTCACCAGAGGAATCATGAGTAAATGATAGTGTTCATATTGCAGTCGGTAAAGGAAAAAAGGACCACAGATACCTCGTATACTGATGGTTCCAAGATATAGCTGATCTTTGGGATAAACAGTATTTGGCTCAATGGTACAGTCGAGACTTCCGAATAGACCAGCGCATTGTGTAAAGACGAATCCAGTTGGGTTGTCTCTCAAACAGCGGAGTAGTAAATCATGACATTTAACCGCAGTGGCCATAACAGGTGATCGGAGTAGAGTTTTCGTTAATATCATTTACTTATGATTCCTCTGGTGAATGCTGGTTTATTAACCAATGCTAAATCTGTAACATCTACAATAAACATAGGGTCAGGATGAAGTTTTAAAAGGAAAGTGAGGTAATGGTGGTGCTTCAGCGCAAATCAATGCTCCATTTCCCACAACGAAACTCAGCCTGGAACTGTTTGACACATTACTTCAGGCCAAATCAATGCTCGTTGATAACAATATTGTTGTTAACAACAATAAGCTTGGATGAGTTGTGATTTAGTTTCTAATACTTCATGAATGAATTTGTCAAACACTCCAAACTACCCCATAAATCATCTGTGCTGTGACAGATTTAAATTTCTTCATAAGTTCATAGTTCTGCTTACATAACATCAGGTTTCGTAATACTTGACTTTGTCCTGTCTCGTTGACATCGTAAATTTTGATTTAAACCTGATTACCTCCTTCCTTTTTGGTTTCAGCCTTACCCACGTGGTTAGGGCCACAGGAGAAAGTGGTTGTGTATGTTCTTCCTTATAGGAGCAGCTGGTGGTCCTGTCAACCAATTCCGATACCAATTTAGCTCCATGATGATAACTGATAATTGAGACGATGATTGTGTACTCATGCATGGAACAATGGATGAATCTGTGTATCCAGCCCTTCAGTAATGGTCTCCTTTTCAATGGAAATAAACCATCCGATTACCGATGGAGCCCAATGGTTCGAAATTTATTCCGTACGTAGTTCATTGATGAACTGGGATGTTATTCTTAATCAAGCTTCTAACACGTTTAGCTGAAGTAGCAGGGTACACCGAGATTACCAATTTAAATGGGTGAAACGGGAGCAAACAGTATCAGCTGAAGTTCGTTCTAATCCAGCGTCTGGGAAAGGCTTTACGATTCCCGATTGCGTTGACAATCTATTCAATGCGTAAGTTTGTTTTTTTCTTCAGTCTGAACGAAACACATCCCGTCCGTCCCTCTTTCCTCATCAGTCGAAAAAATGTGAAATTTAAAAATCTAGGGACGATGAGCCAAATCGTTCCATGAAACCGCCACCTGAATCCACCATAAATTCAGGTTAAATACAATAATACAACACGCAGCACCGACCAGATATATTGAACCATTGAGTTATTATTTGCAGCGTTTCAAGTTTAGTCGATACAAAAAAATGTCCACATTTTTTTATTTTCTTATTTTCTTGACATTTCAATGGACAATTCTAACAAAAAAAAATTAATTTAAAATTCGGACGATAAAAACTGTCAGAAATAAAATTTCATAGGTGGGTCATCATGCAATCATATCAATCAAACATATTATTTAATATTTATTCATTTAATTCTCCTTCTGTTTCAGTGTCCGGCTGGGAGCCATTATACTACTCAAGAAGAACGTTGACTTCATATCGTCGATTATCCATTATAAAAAAAGTAACAAAAACTGTGAAGAAGACCAGCGAGGTTGCCAAAGGAGAGGGGAGGTAGTACGGAACCCATAGAAGTCTACGTTTTACGATCACAACTGTCATTTGAAATTATGGTTTTCTCGTTTTCCGGACACGTTTCCCGCTCAACTTTGTACGATAGCAACCAATTTTTTCGCACAGTGTTCCTAACTATGTAAAAAAAAGTCTAGATGCTGATATTGTATTGCTGACATTCAGTATAATTTTCTAAACTCCCAAAAATGTGAATAAAGTCGACAGTCGGTAAATGAATACTTTTGAAAATCCTTAGCACAAAAAATCGCAAATACGATCAAGAACAGCAGATTGAAAACGATAACGTGGATAGAAGCTAAGGAACGTTGACCGAAAAAATGGTCAATGGTGGTTTTTGGGTCTTAAAACTAAAAATCATTCTAGTTGATTGATTGATTATCCATGATTACCCCCCCCCCCCTCCCTCCAAGAGTCCAAATGGAACCGAATTCCGGTGGAAAACGTTTGAGTATTTACTTAACACGAGCTGAAAATGTGGAACTATTATCTCATTACGGACAGGCAGTATGAGGCATGGAAGTGTCGGAGTGCTAAATATGGTCTTCTAGGTTTTTACTGGCACGGGCAAGTGGGGTGTCACTTAGCAGTAATTTAGTACTCAAAGTCGATTGGAAAATGCTTAAATCAGTAAAAATTCACCATTGCAAACAATCTGAATTTGTGAACCTAAAAGTGGACCCCTAAACCTCATGATTTTACGGGCAATCGCCCAATATTCAAAAATAATAAACCCATGTGTGAGAATTGAAAGCGAATTCAAACACTAAGATACCAACACCATTATTGGTTGGCAACTAGTCAACCGGGGAAGACAAGGTTTCACTCGTACGTTGTTGAACCAAAATGAAATCGACGACCTTACAATGGAACTCGCCTTCTTGTTCATTGTATTGGATTTTTCAATTCAAGAGGCTCTCGAGACGCATTGAACTATTTACCAGGTGGTTTAATTATTAGAGTTTATCAGTAGAAATTATTACCGCCGAAAATATTTATTGTGATTGGTTAGCACATATAGGAAGCAGATTAATAAGATTTGGGTCAATAATAATTATTATTGACAATTATTGTCAATTTCAACCCAAGGAGAAAGAAAATATTGATTGAACCCGTCTATATCGTTATTTCGTTAGTACGCTTTTTCACATTTTACCACTTTCCTGTTATAAAAAAGGGCTGTCAAACGGACATTTCATTTCTCTTGGAATACTTCATTTTTTGACGGAATAAAGAAGTTTATGTCTCAATCCTAAGTAGAGGTATTAGCTGGAATGACAAAACACACACACAAACGGGTGAGCGCGCCATATTGGAACCTCGATATAGTTGCCGGTCATGCCGGAATTACAAATCAGGGTTTCTCAACCTTAAAAAACATAGAAATTATATTAGCTTCCGAGGTTTTGGTATTGGTCTGTCACTTAACTATTTATTTTGCTAGGTTTTTGGATGTTTATCAGTTAATTGGCCTCCTTGGATGTCTTTCTGATGCCCAGTCAATCAAGACATAATATTATTCTCCGCGATAATCAAATTTGATAGAAGTCCTAACAATAACGGAGTGGTTTCGGTCACAACAATGACAATTTTTCAATGTTTTCACCGACATATGTACCTCAAAACAGACTCCCATGATTTTCTTCTAGTTTAAACACTTTTGAGCCATTGCAATAACTTTATTTCCCCATGAGAATTCGTTAAAAGATTTAAAACCCCGTTCACTACCCCAAAACGCCCGCACCAACGGATTTTAGTTAATTTCCAACCGAAAAGCCTGTGTACCCCGATTGATTCCAAAGGAGAGATATCCCGCTGTAGTTTCAAAGTACACAACCAGTGGAATAAACAAGGAAAATCCAGGGCACAAAAGGAGCCGACGCCATGAGCAAGAAATACAGTGGATTGCCTGGAGCGATGAATGGCTAAAACAACACGATAGCATCAATTTACTTCAGACTGCTCGCTCTCTCTTCCCATTGAAACCGCTGAATGGGGTAACCGAATCGTAAGGTCTTTTTTGCTCTGATTTCCTCCAACGCCCAGATGGTGTTACGAGTCACAAAGCGAATTTTCAACCGTGAATATAGTCGTTTTCAATTTCTCATCTGACAAATGGACTCTTGGAAAATTATGTTTTGTACAATTAACTTTTGAATCGGAAAAAACTATGTGTTTGTGATATCAGTTCAGCCTCTTCAATCTAGATAAATATTTGAGTCACTTTGCTTTGCAAGGGTTAAGCAGCAAATTGCAGGAGGGTAATGATCAACCAATAGCGATTGGCTAAAGGTGGTATCAGGCAAACTCACGACAAACATGAATATCATATCTAAAATTTCAAGTTGAATTTTTATTATTATTCTTGTCAAAATGTAGAAGAAAAAAGTTTAACATGTTGCTTATTTGTTTGTAGTTCACGAAAATAACTTGAAAATTAAAATATTACCTTCAACCCCTCCAACAGTTTTAAATCTACTGAGAATGCTTTCATAGAGATACCAAATTCTCCGCGCATTGATTGAGAACACTGTAGGTATAAACACAACAGTTCATTTCCGTCTCCATTACAAATGATCCCTCACAAAAATAATCCTCGTTTTTAGAACTTCTAAACTGAGAAATTTGAAGAAAAAAAATTGATGTAACATCTCCCATTTGCAAAGAACTTTACATAAACTTGCGACGTGAGGAATCACTTAAAAAGATATATTTAAAATGTACTCAAAGATGAACTAATTCAACGAATTCATGCTCCAGCCTCAGTACGTTCTTCATGTTACACAATTTTTTACATACCCGAATTGCAGTCATCATAACGTTATCTTTGCAACACCGACACCAACTTCGTTAATCTGAGTATATAAATTGGCAGGTGCGTTTGAATTTCAAGTAGAATATGCAATTAAACAATCTATTTCTGTTGGGAGTAACTTGTGCACTACTCATTTCAAGACAGTAAAAGACAGATCGGGGGAAAACTGTAATAGCACACCATTCACTGGATTGCAATTGAACCAGTTGCAAGATTTTGAGCGTCATCCTCATTTCTACGAACCACCGCACACACGAAGGTTTATAGCAGTGTACGAGGTGAGTCTGTTAATTTTTGATCATCAATACCATTACAGCAAATTCGTTCCGTCATAAACTTGTAATAGATTTGGATGGTTCCCTTCTTCCTACCGCTTGAAACTGCTATGCCTGAACATAAACCTGACACCTTAAACCTTCAAGGACATTTGGGTGCTCCAGGCATTTTGGAACGGGCACCTGCACCCTTGCCATCGCCTGCATGTCACAAACATTCATATTGATACAACTTTTATATTTACTTCATGAATTGTTTTGGAATCTTCGGGGGAAGAATATGGCTGTTAATATACAATTTCAGACGAAAATCTACTTTTCCTGGCCGATTCAAGATGCCAACATTTCACTGACTTCCCGAATAGTAGACGTCCTGTTTTGCAAATCTTGAGAGATTCGGTTGCTACAGGCGGATGATCGATATGAGTACTGGAGTGGTATCAAAAGGGAAGTATCGATATCAAGCAAGTATCGAATAAGAAATGTTGATCCCAACCGGTATAGAATTAGTCCCATTTGCTGATTCAAGTACATATTATTAAATTATGACTACTTAGAAGGGAAATTATCGTAGGTGCTAAGATCCCGAATCTGCAATGTCCGTCTGCCGTCCGCAGTTCACTGTACGGGACATAAAATGCCTTAGAATTGATCTGAAAGATCCGTTCTTGCGCACTAAGACTCCACTTGGGAACTAGTTGGTCCTTAACTCCAAGCCAGCCCGATCGCCTTGCACTCGTAGATTGCTAACGTCGTTTTTCGTTTTTTTTTTTTTTTTACTGACATGGGCAAGTGGGGTGTCATATCCCTAGTAATTTTGGACTCCAAAAGTTTCCATATCCGTCGAAATTCACCTCTTGCAGATAATTGCGATTTCTGAGCCTAAAAGTGACCCCACGATCCTCAAAATAACACGGATTCAAAAAACGATAAATCGATGTGTCAGAATTGGAGGCGTTTCCTTACTCCTGTGCCCTTTCCGAGGAGTTTTATATAATGAAAACATGGGTGTGTGAACAGGTGTGGATGGACGTGCTCCACAGGTTAAGATGGGATCCGTCACAGGTGTTTCATTACTACTAAAATCAAAGTGTTCATACCCGTGTTTCCATCCATTTAAAAATCGCACAAATATGCCTAAACTTCTGTTTACGAACTCCTAATTCATTTGAACCTATGGTAAAGCAGTTACCAGTAGTCTACCGACATATATACCGACCAAGTATACTGAGATATAAAACTCCAACGCCACCGAAGTTTCACACCTGACAAAAGTAGTTTAACAAGTTCCAGTCATGCAGCAAAAACAATTGAGCAAAATTTCATATGCTATTTAACATATGAACAGAGAACTTCCTCTTTTCCGTTGGTTAACCTATTCCTGCTTGGAATAAGTGAAAGTTGCAACTTCTGTTTGAATGGTTCATGAGGTGTGAAAACCAAATCCGTAGCAGGAATTGAAAATTATAACTATGGGAGTCTGACACATAAGTTTCCTTTTGATTCTGATCCAAGTTCGTGTGGCACAGTTGGTTCGGAACATCGGGTTAGGAGAGTAGTGTAGTAGAACGACGCTCCTTTATCTTTGTAAGGGGGATTTGTGCGTGAGGGCGGTGGACGGAAAGAGATTGGCCGGCCCGCCCAATTGGCCAGGATGAAAAGACCGTCTGTGAGCCGAAAAATGGAACTTTCCTAAGACAACGGAACGAATAGATTCTCGGGAAATGTAGAAATGCATAAAATTGCCCCCTAGATCAGATTTACGGTGCGATTTAATCGAAAAAAAGTTACTTTACTTCACTTAAAGCAGGGGTACCCACAGAGAAGGGGGGGGGGGGCGTCTCCGAATTCTCGGGGTTTTACAAAAAAATTGTTGGGGGTAAAGTTGATTGAATCAGTTTTTAACGTGACAACTTTCAAAAATAAATTACATCACTAGATAGAACGAAAATGATAATGAAACTATCAATTAATTTAAATATGGTTTGTTGGGGGGGGGGGGGGGTGCGTCATTGCCGCACCATTTTTCATGTAATAAACGGAATTAAAGTTTCCCGAATAGGCTTGGTCCAGTACCTACAATTAGCAACTTTGGTCATACAAACCACACGGCAAATACATTTTTGAGGTCAGCAGTCAAGCGCGAAGTGAGGACTCAAGCTTGGCAGCACTCATATGCAGGGAGCTTTGACTCTATACTACCATCTAGTACAACATCTTTAGTAGGAGTAAATAACACTCGTATCATAGAGATGAGGATGTTTTGTTTCTGTATCAATTGGAAAATACAATGAAACCATGGAGCTCCATATATGCAGCTCCAAGTGTATTACTAAACTGTTTCATTTGTTGAAAGAGAGCAGAAACTTTGGTGTACCAATACAGGGTGTCCAAAGAGTTATGCACAATCCGACTCCTACGTCGGAAACATTTCTTTTATTGCATTGAAGACGTGCGATTGCTTCGCGAAATGGCAGTTTTGTCAAAATCTTAAAATCGCCTGTTTTTCATCTCGCCTAGAAACCCCATAAATGCTTGACGCAGAACTGTGCAGACCTGGTAAAACGTGCGCCAAAATGTCAGCTTTCCAACGGTGTATTCGTTTTGGTTTTAAAAATATTTTTATTTAAGGAAATGGTGTTTAACTGCAGAAAAACGAGTGTTTTCTGTTAAAATTGAGGTTTTTCCAAAAGTCTCGACGAAAAAAGGTTGGTGGCGGGATATACATAACTTTTCTCGCTGAATCGAATGGTGACAACGCCAGACCTCTCAAGTGACGATTTAAGTTAGTTTTGTCGGATGCATAAACCCGTTCGTTTGTGAACATCGTATACGGCATTTCTAAGCTGTCCGGCTAAAGTCAGGATAATCGAAGAGCCGAGAGACGGCTGTTGTTTGTGTTCATTTACGATTGATTGCATTCATCTTCTTGCTGACACCCTTATCAAAGCAGGCATCCGTATCATTACCAACTCTTCCCTTTCGTCTCTTTCCTCGCTGTATTTCCTTCAGCGAGGTTTTCCCTATTGCATATTCCCATTCATCATGGTGCGCTATAGCTATCGAACATAGCAGGTAGTAATAACCAAAGCCTTAGTGACAAAAAACAATTATTACATAAAAAGCAGATAGTTTACTAGATAAAGAAGGATCAGTGACATAAACAATATTATCTACCAATATTTTTTCCTCACACTGTCCGACGTGTTCGCTAGGGTGTGAGTTGTACACAGGAGGAGTGTGACTCCCTTGCTGCTTCAGAAGCATTACCATTGGCAAAACCGTACACAAAAATCATGTCAACGTACTCACTTGTGGTATAGCTACTTAACTGAAAGCAAATCATCGCAATCCATCGTAAATGAACAAAAACAATAGCTGTCTCTCGGATCTTTGATTATCCTGACTTTGGCTGGACAGCTTGGAAATGCCGTAGACGCTGATCACAAACGAACGTTTTCATTCATTAAATTCATTTTAATTTTTCATTTTTAAATATTTATTTTTTAATTTAAATCTTAACACTCTTGTTTAAATTCTAACTCTTTGTATGATCTCGATTTAAACCCCAAAATCTTACCATTGTCCTACAACTGGATAACATGTTCGAGTTAGCAAACATTTAACTAAAACTGAATTTGGTCAGAAACAACAAATTATCAACATTGCAACCCCCCCTTGCTACGGCTAAATCAGATTGGGGTTGATAATACACGGCGCACAAACCAACCCCTCCTTCAAGACCTGGGGGTAGTGCGGGTCATTGCATATCCTGGCCCCTGACCAAGACAATGCCCCCTCCGTAGCTTTCCCAATTTTCAAACATTAGGTCTTTTTTAGTTATACAGGGTGTCCCAGGGGTTATACACAATCCGACTCCTACGGGTTCTACAACTCATTTCCGACTGCGATGAGTTGCATTCATTTTCGAGACTTTTGAAAAAACCTCATTTTTAACAGAAAACACACGTTTTTCTGCAGTTAAACACCATTCCCTTAACTAAAAATATTTTTAAAAGCCAAAACGACTACACCGTTGGAAAGCTGACATTTTGGCGCACGTTTTACCAGGCCTGCACAGTTCTGCGTCAAGCATTCAAGGGGTTTCTAGGCGAGATGAAAAACAGGCGATTTTAAGATTTTGACAAAACTGCCATTTCGCGGAGCGATCGCACATCTTCAATGCAATTTTACAAAAGTTTTCTGACATCAAATAGATAGAAAATTCAACGCTCTTTCCAACGGTGTCATCAAATTTGAGCTATCTCCACAATTGAGGGAGTTACGACAGTTTTAATGACATAAGATCGAAAACACGAAAAAAATCTTAAATCGCGAATAGCTCGGAAACGAGGCCTCTGGCAAAAATTGCTATGAGGCATTTTTGGTCGGAAATGAGTCGTAGAACACGTAGGAGTCGGATTGTGCATAACTCCTGGGACACTCTGTATAAGTGATCCTTCCACCCCTTATCGGAAAAAATCAATAAATCATAATTTGGCAGGAAATTACAGACCTTCGTACACTCTTACTACAAAGAGGAAAGATTTTTTTTTTTTTTTTTTTGTGAAAAACGAACTCCTAAGGCTTTCAATTCATTCAAACATAGAAAATCTCAAATAAACTTAAGTGTCTGGAAATCCTTGTACGTTAAATGCATTCCCAAAAAACCTGCTACAGCTGTCAGATTTCAGGAAATTTTGAAAATTTAAATACCTTTATACTCAAACTTGTGATTCCTGATACATTCTATGGAGGAATTCGAGTTTGAATGCGGAAAAAGTAGGCACCCACAAAACTAATAGGCTTAGAAAAGCCTTGTCGTGATTTCTCAAGTGATGCAAGAATAGTTCAAGGTCTTGTAATATCATTTTTGTGTAAATGTATTCATGTATATAGAAATTTACTCACAATAAAATGTACAGTTTCCTTTAGTCATGCAGCGTTAACTTGTGAGGAGTACGCGGATGTACGGCTTTAGTGAAGGGAAGGGGATTGGGGTTTTTCGTGTGGAAATTTATTCACCCGCAAGTGTACACCTGGTGTTAGTGTTCAACCTGTTAACAACATCGAAGATCTGAAAATACCAGTTCGAAAATACGCTCCAAGTACGTGCTTTGCGACAACATCTTGAATTATTGTTTTTACCAGTGTGTATATTCGTGTGAGTATATAAAAAATGCGTGAGAGACTATTTGTCGACTAGATGCCATAGGTGCGTTAATTTTATGAACTACCCGATTTCCAGGGTACGATTTGGGACTTTCATGTTTCACTTTCCGAAAGAGAGCATACCGCTGCCACTGAGTAATGACGGAATCTTAGTCAGTGCGGGATTATGATGGCCAAAAGTGGAGATAATGCCTAGTAGGTAAACTACGATTACGCAGTACTACAGAAACTCCTCCCTAAAGGACCAGCTCGCGTGGCTAACTTTGAGCACCAAAAGCCTGATTCAAAGGATAAAGTATAGCAACCAAGAATTATAATGGTCATAGCAATCATCAGATCCCGTCAGAATGTGCCATTTCTACCCGATTAGATGAACCTTTTAGCATCGGTTACCGCGCACAATGGATTACTGTTAGATTCGGCAATTAGGTTCCACTCTCCTCAGATCAATAGGTCTCATCACAAATCGTTGTTTACTGGGCAAATAATTTTGATGGAAATATTTGTTTTATAGCCAATATATGCAAGAAATAAATTACGGGTTTTCATCTATACGAACGTTCGATGTTTTATTTGAATGACGATTACATCGTTGTCTAACATCAAATTTATGAATCTAATATCAATCATGAATAATAAAATCGCTATTGGCTGAGTAGATACTTGATAACGACTAACTTTGCTATTTATCGTACACCTTATCAGATCACACGTTTAGACGCTACAGACTTTTTTTCAAGAACATAATCCCGAAATCTATTTTAAAAATTCGAATTTCTTAAAAACAGCCATTGGTTGATTGAAACCGAAAGGCCTTTGCAAGAAGTGGGTGCGCAGGTTCAATATCACGTAGCTGAATAAACCAACAAATATGTGAGGTGAACAGGTTTGGGAATTCATTGAAGAAAGTGGAAGTTGATGAAGAACTTTGTCCATTTCCACGGAATAAAAAAGTTACAATGTTGAATCGATTTGGACTGTTAGCGAATTACTAATAAACAATTACTGTATAGTTTAGATCTAACATCCAAGATCTATACTACATTTATAACAAGTTTAATGAAATGGACTGAGACCCCGTAAACGACATTTGCAACACCCACAAGATACACTAGGAAGCTTCTGGTTTATGCTGAGACGTAAACGTTTCAAGAAACGGGAAGGAGGGACTGTCCACATGCATCACGGGTAATGACATATTCTCACAATTTTCAGAGAAAAATGGCGATTGGAGCAATGAAAATGATTGTAGACGGTGGGTCAATAACATTTTAGCCGCCCAAAAACCCCTTCGACTAGCGCACATTGATGAGGTATGAAACCTGAAACTCCGAATATTTTCGGGACCGAAAATAGAATGAATTCTTCCGGGCATTTCAAAAAGCAGTGGGTCCTGAATCGGGGGCTTAGTCACAGTAAGCAGAGGCAAGTGAGTGAGTTATTTTTAAGGGGTTTTTATTCAGAAGTTATTGCTCATTTCGCCTGTAGATGCTGTAGGAGGGGAAGGCATGGCAGTCAATATTGGGCGGTACGTGGTTCATAACCAAGCTCTGTTACCATATGACAATGATGCGATGTGAACGTTCAGGGGTGGTAGTTTCGAGAGACGGGAAGGAGATACTATCCATATTCATCAACAATCGGAACTCTTCTACTTCCTGGGAGTAGGATAGGTCCATTATTAAATCTGATACAGGTTTCAAGACGAGTAGCTGGGTTCATATTGTCAAAATTCGAATTCAATTTGATGATTGATTGTGTTCAATTTGCGCCAAAACAGAACCGAATGCGACAGCCACGTTCACGGTCCAACGGCTGCGTGCTGCACAAACAAGTACGAGCTTCATGATATCGTTATCCGCCTGTCGTTTTACCTCTTCACTTCAAATTTCTCCGAGGAATCTCACTTACGCTCTTCTCACCCGAGGACCATGAGTTCATAAAGCACCGTAAAGTGGAATTTTCAAAGAGCTTATCATTTTTAAAACACGTCTGGGAAACAGTTTCATGACGAAAATTGATTTCAATTCATGTGAACTGCCATCTTTCTGAACACTTAACTTCACGGGAATAAACAAGAATGCCATCTCTCTGGAACAGATATGATCGATAACTGGCCTGGAGTTAATCTAAATTGATTTTTTCACCTAATATTACATATTCTTAGAGGAATTTTGCATTCCATTCTCAGAAACACCATGTTCTGGGAGATATGGCTGATCTAGCGATGAAAAGAGCGACCAACTGAATGATGATGTAAACGACGATTTCGGCTTTACTGGTTTGGAAGTGAGGTATTGATATTTTTCCTTTATTTAAAATAATTATGATGATATTTATGTTATTTTTCATAGTCAATGGTGATCAACATAAAAAAAAATTAATACATTCATTTTCATGTTGGCTATGAAAAATAACATAAATATCATCAAAATTATTTTCTGATACATACCGCTTATTACAACTGCTTCTCCCACGTAAAATCTGCTTTGTGGTTGAATGTATCTCAAATCTGACTAGACCACCGTTTTCTCTTTTAAAAACCTACAGGAAAGCATTACAATTATCAACAAATTTATTACAATAGACGCTGCAGAGGTTTTGATCAGCCAGATTTGAATTTTGGACCGCTGCGCGATTGTTCATTGTACTCCGATGACGCTTCAGTAAGTGGTTTTTGACAAATATGTAGTAGATAAGAATTCATCGTTAACAATATCATAATGGACTTAAATTAAAGGTAAATGGGAAGAATGCATACTTGTAGCACCTACCGGAGAACTGACAAGGACGTTAATGAAGGAGACAGGTGGAACAAGGGGACTTTCTCGGCTGTTCCGCTCAACTTGCCTTCAACGCCGTTTTGTCAGCGTTCACGAATTTCTAAACAAATGCCGCGCCTCGACCGCAGATTGAGCACACATTAACCGAACGGTGAGAGGAAACAATAGTCGTCGAGTTACTTCACAAACGGAAACAAAGGCAGTTGACCGCTCATGGCACACACACGAATATTTAGACGATAAGCCCACGAGAAAATTATCGAAATTTCCTTTGCAGAGGTAGAAAGCTTCAGGTGGAATCAAGATGTTACGTGTCGACTCGTATTCTCCTCAAAGGAAAACGTGTGTGATAAATTTAACCAAACCTGGACTGATACCATTTGTAATTTTAGCTTTTGAAGATAAATAAGAAATCGTTGAAGAAGAAGAAAGAAATAATGAAGGCACACTGGCTTAGCCAAGTAATGAACAAATTAACATCGGAAATTAATTTTGACTTAATATTGTAACAAGGAGGTGTTGGAATGCTGTAGTGCGCCTTCTAAGGGCTGAGGCAATTTACCAGCACCCAGAAAAACAAGATAATAAAAGTATTTAGGTCTAATAAAAATATACATGATGTAAAAAAATTGTTTGGGGTTAACCAAACCGAGAAATGAACAAACCTGAAGATCCCGCCCTCAAGCAAAACACGTTTTGTGCATAAAAACCATCGTTTTTCCACTTGGGAACCCTTTATTGCAACTTTTGACCACATTTTTTATCTCAGCATTACATTTTATATACGCTTAGTGAATTTTCACAATCAAAAACTAACTTGTAAAGATCCTAATTGCAGCTGAAGCGTTCAACATTTTTAAAAAGTTAAGTTTATAAAATACTTGAACTTCAAATCTCATGTATGATCAGTTTACCGAGGATGCCCTTTCGATTCCACGGAGAAATTGCAGCTTGAGGGTTAAAAAAACATAAAGTTTTTACTCGTAGGACCTGCTGCCTGTACGTCACGATGGTAGTACATAATATACATTTTAAGCACAAATTTTTCTTTTACTATTTCTAAACCACTTCACACTTTGAAACAATTTCAGAGATTCAATCATTTTTCCCAATTTATGCTGTTTGAACATTTACCCCTTTTCAAACAGGAATGTCTCCATGAAATCGATTTGGAATTGATAAGCTGATGCTTTATAATGTTTATAAACCGTTTGACACTTTACAAGAAATTTCCCGGGTTTTACAATTTTCCTCATTTAGACCGTTTGATCTTCTCCTCCTTTTATCACTGGAGTTCCTCGTTAGTTGTGTCAGAACGTAACCAAAGTTTTGACTCCTTCAAACTGGAATTTCATCATGAAATCAACAAGGAATAACAAAGTTCACCACACCATTGGAAAGCTAATTAAATTTACTAGTTCTCCTGAAATTTGACAGCTCTCAGCACACGTTTTGGAAATGGATTACAAGTTTGAGCTTTTTTCAGAAACTTGATTTTTTTATAAATGTTCAAAGTTTAATCTGCAATTAGGGTACTAAGAAGTTGGTTTTTGATCATAAAAATAGTAAAAACGTGTACAAATTTTAACACTGAATCCAAAAATGAGGTTAAACGTTTTGAAGACGATAAATGTGTTTTTTAATGGCACAAAACGTGATTTTATCGAGAAAAAAAAACCTTCAAAAAGTCATTTCTTGAGAATGGGATGAGATGGAAAAGTGCTGTTGATTGCGTTTGGCTTCATTTTTGATCTAGTTTTACCCCAAAAAAAAATGTACATCAAAGGAGTTTTACCTATATTTAAATAAGACAGGTAGACAGAACCCAACAACTTTATCCATTGATGCGAGGTTTTCAAATACATTCACTAGAGGTGGTTGAATCCTTGAACACTTCTCGCAGATCAACCTCCTGTCAACCTCCATCAAAGGTCAAAGGTGCAATACTGAAGGAGGTTGCCACAATCCGAGGAATTAATTAATCGTGATAATGGGCTCATCAAATTATGTACAGTATTGATTCAAGGAGGCTTCAATCCGGCCTGTGACATCGTGGGCTTAATTCTCAGGTGTACGCTCGGTTAGATTCATCTGGGATATTTGAATCGACCCTAACGCATTCATATTTACTTCATTTTGTTATTGAGGAACTTAGTTCATTCCAACTTATAACGACAGAAAAGAAGTCAAATCGTGTATCCTTTAAAGATGAAAATATAGCAAAGAGAGTGAGTAGCTCAAAAAGTCCTCGCTGTTCACAATTACGTTGAAGAATTGTAGCCTCATAAAAGTGGCTCAGGACATGTTGATTGAAAGTACAACAATGAATATTGTTTCATCCTTGTGCTTAAATTTAATTTTCTTCTAGTATTTTCAAGAAACCTGAGATATATCAACCATCTTACCTATGGGCATCCCCTAAAAACTGAGTATGAACTCCAGTTGTTTTAATAATAAATAACGTAAAAGATGATAAGTCAGCCCTCACGTCATAAAGTAGCACACAACGATTCCTAGGGGTTTTATTGGTATGAAAGTCACCAATACTGATATTGAAGTGTATCGAGGTAAAAACAACCGCTACTTCCTTCGAAGTAAAAGTGAGGTTGCCCGGTTCGGGCTGCGTTCAACCGTTGCTTCGTTCTTACGTGCTGGAGAAGAAGATCTCAGCATGATAGCTACAACTAGTCAAAGATAGGTACCGCTTCCTTGTTTGGGATGGAGAAGAAGGAATATCGTGAGAGCTTCCAGCTGTACTAAACCATTGTTTCCCTTGTTCTTAATCAAGGATATGTTAGCTTGTGTGGTCTATTAAACGTCGATCCTATTAATAATGTAAAGGAGATGATTTTACAAGTTAATAGGAGTGAAAAGTCCGTCTAATCGGTCTCTGCATGAACTTAGCAACCCCTTCCTTCCTACAGAGAGAGACGAGCTGGTGGAAGAACCTTTGTGCGCAGTCATACCCCAGTTTGTGTCTTAGATTAATTGTTATGCTGGATACCGACTCTTCTCTAGTTTAGTCATTATTATGAGACATAGCACATATCCACACATTTTTGAGGCATACACTGTATCATGATAGAAGCACAGACAAGAGTGATCCACAGTGCTATTTTTAACGAAACTCTTAAAATTACCGACATTTGTAGTAATACGGAGCTTCAGATAATAAATTGGTAAGATGCTCCAAACCTTTATTCCTTAAACCTTTCAACGAATCCTTGAATTCCATCTCAAAACTGAGGAAAGTATGTCTCCTCGTTTAAAAAATAATCTCAAGCAGTTGCAAAACTAAACTTTCTAAAAGTGAAGAGGCGCTCCTGAAAAGACCCGAGCGCCTTTGGCTAGCCTGAGCGTTTTCCGAGCCTTAATAGAATTGGAACAAGAGGCGCAGCTGGGAAAATGAAATCACCTAAATAACCGCGAAGTTTGCTTGGTGGAAAGCAGAGAAGCCTGAACCGAGAAATACAAAGGAAAGCCACCCCTTTGCTTGTTTATCGCGTCGCTTGTGCACCATTGAAAACAGCAACTTGGAATCAAATCACGAGATAGATATTGTTTGTCATGTAAGCTCTACAGCCTTGATATTATAAATCATCTAGTTTTCTACAGTTCTCTACAGTTGAGAGATTGAACGACGATTTTTGTTGTTAAGCCTATACATTAGAATTGGTAAAGAACTATTTGATCATTGAAGCTACTTTGTCCAAGAACTTTTCCTCTTTTCAATGGTAATAATTTTGGAAATAACCAGAACCAAACTCAGATTCGAAACACTGATCTATTTAGAAATGGTCAAATAAATTCCACCAAAATTTTTAAGATTCATCTTTAGGATCTTTGTAAACAACTACAGTTAATTCTTTTCATCCTAATTAAGATAAGCACTTTGGAAAAGGGAATTTTCCTCTTAATGAGGCATATACCTATTCTGCAACTGGAGCAGGTAGTTCCGACGATGGAATTAAATAATACATCTCAGTCAGTGACAAGCAAAAGCTCTTCTTCTTCCTCTTAACATCATCAGCATCCAATGAGCCCACAAACCGTTTAAGAAGAAAAGGATTACAAGATATGTTCTCACCAATATTTATTGAACTTGTTTAGGCATAAATATCTACATACATAAAATCCTTCAACATCTTTTGCTTTCATCTAATTGCAATGTAATTCTCAGAACTTGAGCTAGTTGGAGCGACAATGAGTCCTTGTCAATTTCATTCTGCTTCGTCACTACCGACATTAGGGAAGCTTCGGGGTCTAGGAGAGTGACAGGCTAGCGTTCTCGATACACCCATAGTTGACGCGGACGCCATCTCTTTCATCTCCCGTGATTGGTTAACATCATCTTCATGGGCAGCCCGAGAAAAACGTACTAAGTATGATCGGGTCACGGAAGATTTACATGGTTCGTGCTGCTCATAATGGTGCTCTACATACGGAGTTTGTAATGTTTATAAAACGAGATTCGTTCACGTTGAGTAAAAATTTAGGAAAGTTGTACATTCGAGACAGAGACGTGGTCGTGCGAAAATCCAACTAGCAAGAATTGGGACCACCAACCTCAAGCTGTGGTGTGCGCGAAGCCAAATTAGAAGCTTTGGAATGAAAGACGGAGCTGTTTCGCTCTGAAAATAAAAATTCAAAGCTCCGCCATCTTATAGAAAATCTATAAGATCAAATCTTTTGGTTTTTGATGCTTCTGTAAATTCTTGCTTAGGAAGAAGAATCGATGTGTCCATGTCACAATAAGTGAGGAAGGTTGATCTCACCCGAAATGCCGGATTTTTTTCTACACTAAAGGGTACGTACTGCGAGAGTGAAAACGTAAAATTCAAGAAAAAATCGATTAATTCAAGGATTATGCTAATTCGGGTTGAAAAGGTTCCCTATAATTTCCGTTTTTCTCGAATTCAGAGTTCAATCCGCGCATGCACGAAACGTAAAGTTCTCTTTAAAAAAAACATTGCTTGACAGTTTATACATTGATATGTTCTAAATCATCTCTCTTCTCACATTCCAGTTGGTGAATTATGTCTTACGGATACGACGCTGAGTAACAAAACTCAATTCTGCAGTTGTCACTCTCTCTCTGTTACTCACTGAATCTCTGAGATGGTAGTGAACTCTGTTCCGAAAAATGTGCCACTGGTGAACTTTATGGGTCTTTCAAGTAAAACCAATCACAGGGTGTTGAAAAGAATGCTGTCCGACACTCTCCATGAGTCAACTTAGTATATTACACTGCTAGCTAGCAAACCGTTTGGAATTTCATTTCGGGCGGAAGAGCTTAGCGCGAATTCAACTTCAAATCCCTCAAACTTTGAGTGAAGTGGGCGTGAAACGCTATTTGATGACGGTTTCGAGGAGTTAGAAGGGAGGATGGCAACTTTCAAAGAATTGATTGCGGAAACAACTTAAGCTTAGTTGCTCCATAATCTACGTTCAGACGGATCAATTATTAGGATATTGGTAAAGAGGTTTATTATTGTTGTTGAAGACCTTGAACTTGAGCGCGAGCAGCTACCAATTATACTATTTCACAGTTCTCTGTACGATTCGCAAACGAAGTTCCCTCCAGCCAGCCTTCAACTCTGAGACGTTTTAGATATATTGCGGTCCTTTTATGGCCCTCGATAAATTCCATGGATTGCCACGATTCAACGTTCTTTTTCCTGAATTTTCGACTCCTCTCCTCAAGTCAAAAATCAAACTTATATTTCACAAGAGTGATTTTTTTATAGGAGCGTTAAGCCGCATGAAAACTGTGGTTTTTGGAATTTCCGGTTCTTGGAAGGGCTTTTTTCGTGGGATACTATGAAGGTTCTTCAAAAGGTATCATCTTTCAAAACAATTCCTGGAAGCTAAATGAAGTTCTCACAGTTTTGAACAAGTGGGCTACTTTTTTGTCACTGGCTTTTTCCATTTCGGTTTATTATTTTCAATTATTCAATTATGAACCTATTGATCGACCATGAAAACAAACATTTTTAACTCTCCCCCCCCCCCCCCATCCTCTTCATTAGTTTTTCGTTCACTTGTTTGCCCAGTAACCTTCTGTGTTCATTCTCGTTAGGTGGTCTGGAACAAAAATATAAAAATATCCTTAGTCAATCCTTCTAGTAGTGTATCGATTAGCTGGACGAATAGATCGGAATCTGTGTTAAAGTTAGTTTCTTTACGTGTAAAATCCTGTCTTATGACGAATTCTAAATAGAAAGAATGTATTGCCATCATTACGAGTTTGAATCCTCGACCTCCTGCCCGTAGCCAAATAGCTAATCCTCACGGCTACGATGGATTGTTGGTCATTGATGAAGTTGGCGGAATTCCTGTAGTTAACGGATGAGTTGTTCACAGTTGGAGTTAATCGCTAGAGAGCTCTTGGAATCCCTCCTGATTCCGGAAGAAAAACACAAATGATATAGAAAACTCTGTCAAAATACAGTCATCTTTACTCCCGCCTACCCCTCACGTGCCCTTGGGAGACAGTGAAATCTGCAAGACACAAGTTGTTCGTCAATCCCGGAATTTCTCCCTTGCGGATGATTTATTACCCCTCTCGTTTCTGTGTGATAAGCCAACCTGACGGTCACACGAAGCTGATGCCTGTTGCGCAGAACGTTCCCCCCTTCCAACTACCATCTCCGAACTTCCTCCTCCTAGCTCGAAACTGATAAAAGCAGCACCGACTCAACTCACACTGAACACCCTCATTCATTGCTCGAATTGAATTTGAATGAAATGAACGTGCGTGAAGTACTAAAATGATCTGTGAATGAATGTGTCATTTTTTAGGGAAATAAGAACTGTACAGGGTTTTAACCTGTGGTACTTTCCACAGACCAGATATCGATCGCACAGCTAATTTGCAACAAGTTTGCCCATAACTTAAGTTTTACTCCGCTTGAAAATCCTGTTTTTCTTGTTTTCATTTTCAAGATTTTTTTGTGATTTCGACTAGGGTTGGATATCGATCGATTCCACCGACTAATTATGAGGAATATTATCGATTAATTGGGAAAATGTTCGTATGGTCCAATGTTAGGGCGCTTACAGACTGGAGCTGCGATAAGAGCGAAGAAAGAGAGCCAGGAGAAGAGCAAAGAGAGCAGAGAGTTGGCCATTTCAGAGCTGGTGCGACGCTGTGCGAGTCAGTGCGGTTCAAATCCTTCTCGACGATGACTATTTCTTTGCGGAAAACCCGTCATTGAGAATCTGGTATTTACTTCGGGGGCGAAATGTATAGGGGATTCACGCAATTCATCAATCGATACTCGTTCACGGGGAATTTCATCATTTGTACGACGAACTCTGTGAAGATTTCTACAGGTTTTACGAGTATTTTCGGATAAATATGTCGACATTCGACGACTTGCTGGATAAAGTACAGCGCAAATTGCTGAAGAGGTGGTCAAATTGCATTTCAAACCCAATTTTGCCTGTTGAACCTACACATTTTTACAACAGCTTCGTACCGAAATAAATGTTTTATTAATAAACGTTGAATTGATAACGTGAATATTCAGTTCAATTACTTCACCATTAAAAGAGACTACTTCGATTTATACGATAATAAAACACGGTAAATACAGTATAATTAATGTCCCATAAAGGTTTTTTCATGAACTCTACAATAATTAAATCATCAGGATTCATGTTTTCCTCCGATATATCGACATTTTTTTATCGATAATGCTAGGGCCAATAGTATCGGATATCGATAGTTAGTGACCAATATTTTTTCCGATTTTCAGCCGATATTTTTTTTTTTAACCGATATATCGGCTTCATCTAATAATATCACACATTATGTTGACTCTTAAATAATATTTATCTAGTTCCACTTTTTTCACACCACACGAGTTTGAAAAACATTATGCCCACAAGAATGAGTTCGTCTGGCTGGATATCGATATCTATCCATGGATAATATCCATAGGATATCAAGTAGTGGTTTTGGCTGCGGCCAAGAGTCTCGGCCCAAGACGATAAAAATAGAAGGAGAAGAGTAGTGGTTTATAGGTTCCATAGGAAAATTGGAAGATTGCGGTTGTTGAGGTTTTTCAGCGTGTGTTTTGTTGGCCTTTTTTTGCACATTGTTGATTATTTTCTTCCTCTTTTATATTAATTCTCAGTTGTTTGAACCATAGGTATTTACATTCATTTAAGGAAGGACATAAATGCGACGACCCCTCTAAAAGAACTTATCAAACAATATAATTTGTCACAAAACTATTGGTAAAACAAAATTATAAATAATAATACATTAAACTGAACATAGTTTCAATTTAAACATATTTTATCTCAAATCAGAAAAGGCGTGTATTTCTAATTTGTTGATTAGTATTAATTAACTTTTCTTTTCAAATCAAATTTGAACTTCTGCAAACTCAATAGTGGCATCTGGTCTACGTGCATTAAATATACGATTAGTATTCAACATTTTAACCAATATTTTCCTAAAACTATCGATATTTTTTGGTCGACACTATCGGTAGTGCCTACTATCGATGATTAACCTACGACATATATCGGCATCGATATTTTAACGCCGATACTATCAAACATCGATATATCGATATTTTATGTTTCGATGGCCATCTCTAAAACAAACTGGTTTGGTTTCTTCGCTCTTAGCTTTGCTCGCAGCTCTGCCCCCCTCATCCGCCTCCCTGTTGTTTTCTTTGCTCTCTTTCCTCGCTCTTATCGCAGATCCTGTCTGTAAGCGCCCTTACTCAATTATCGTACATTTATTTTAAATTGTGTTGACATTTTATAACTTTGAGTGTAAAGAGACTGTTATGAGCAATTTTTCGTTTTAAAATATAAATTGAACAATTTTCAGACGTTTTTCCCCTTTCAATGATTTTTATACATATTTTCACAATTGACTTGTTTTCCTGGGGTCAAACCATTCCATGCAACGAAGTCATTCTTTCTTTCGGAAATCTCCATTGCTCCATAGAGATCTCTTTGATTTAAGGAGTAAAATTTATGGGGGAAAAACTAGGATAACCGAACCCATTTAATCGATCACCGATTACTGGAACCAGAACAACATCGATTCAAAAATATTTGGTTTTAGAGGTAAAATATGGATTATTCCGATTAATCGATACTTATCAATAATTTCAACCTTAATTCAGTAAAATGACTATAACTTCCTTAATTGCCAGAGACAGAGCGCTAAACTTCCCACCTCAATAATGCTCCACAAAACTTCTTTAAGATGATTCAATAGATAAAAATCATTGTGATTGACTCAGTCAATGAACACTTTTTTCATACTTTGTAGATCCAGTGAAGTTCTTAACGTCAAATTTAACCTGCGATCCTGAAATCGGCGACAGACTCTTAGCTTTTCAACGGCCGCATCAAAAAATATTTTACTGTATAAAGAGGGTACTTAGATGTAATATGCAATTGAAAAATACATTTCAAGGATCCTGAAAAGCAAGGAGCCATTACAATGGCTCCGAAAAAAATTCCGAACCAATCGTCATGCGAACCCGTTTTGTGGATCTGAAATCTATGTTGTTCACCCAAAATCTACCTTATCGGCATCGGATTTCTGTATTTATTTTCACTTAATAGAATGGTGATGCTTTTGGGCCTTCGCGCACAATAAATAATAGATTTTCAGCCCTTTTCCTCACGTTGGAAGTTCCGAGCGAATGGTATCTGATGCATTGGAATGCTCAACTGTCAATCCATTTCAACCCCCCACAAATTTGTTGGTTTACGTTTCAAGATACGTAGATGGCAAAAAATCCAATTAAAATAAAAAAGAATCATCCGTCCGTACGTTATTATTTGATTGGTCAAGTCATTGTGAGGATGGGGGGAATTAACTGTACATTCGAAGCTTATGGTAGGTGTCAGAAGCAAAGTAAGGTAATCAAATAATCGCAATTTCTGAACCTAACTCCCCTTCACAATGGCACTCACGCATTATTCAAAAAATAATGAACGCATGTGTTGGAATTGACAGCTTTTCAATTATTTTTTCTCATGAAAGTTTAAACAACGGTTGGTAATTTTTATCATTTAAATTATTAACAGGAGTACAATGCAGTTCTTAGCGACCGGTCCGACAGCCCCCCCCCCCCCCGCTCAACACTCCTTCAACTAACCTTCGGGTGGGCTCCTTCCGCCCTTTGTTATCCCGGCATCACCACTTTTCCGTCCGACCGAGGGGGTCATTCGTGTACCTGCCACCTTGGTAAGTACTAGCCTCTCTGGTGCTCCGGTTGAATCTACAGATTTTTCCAGGGAGTTGGTTAGGCTTAATAAGAACCGTTTATGAACACAGAATGCGCCCCCCCCCCCCCAGCCGTAGCTTTCATCTCTGTTTACTAGCTCCCCTCCTCTGAGCTAGAATCCCGTATTTGTAGGTTGCATAGGCAATTTTTCATCTTCGGTACTTAAATGTGTAAAATTAATCATTTAAATGATCTGGCTGTAGAACCATAGAGGTCTACTGTCCCGCTTTTTTTAATTCCATTCCTAACGTTCTTGTACAGTCCATCCCTTCAGTTGACATCCGTTCACACTTTCCAATAATTAAAATTTTGTTTGAAACTCAAAAGGAATGATGGGCATTGATATTAACCGGTCCAGACAGAGATCCGTTGAAATGGATAACGAAAAATGAAACCATTCGGCAGAAAATCAAAAGATATATAGATTTGGTCAGGTTCGAAGAATTTCCGGCTCTAAATCTGCCGGAGTTTGAAAAAGGGAGGAAAACGGGATGAGAGGATCAGCTATCTTGGGAAAACAGACAGCGAGTCACCTCCAACTCAATTTTATGTTTCTCGCATCCTTCATAAAAGAGTGAGCCAAGTTCCACGACTCATCCAAGTTCCACTATCATCTTTATTTCCAAACATACTGTCTAGTGAAGCATTACCAAGATCGTAAGTTTTGGTAGGGGCTTTTGAAAGGTTGATCGCATGGTGCAAATCAATAGCTCTCCTCAATCAAGCCAATACCACACCTTACAACTCCATCGATTATAGTGCCACAATATATAAGAGCACAGTTTTGAGATGTTTCGATTTGTACAGTCATGAGTATGTTGATAGAGACCAGACTTAGCGTTCTATTCGTTTACACAATCATTTTGTCTTCCAGTTGGTTGTCTGCCATATTAACGCTCCTCTCACTCAAGTTACGAACGAATTTCAGCATCAACAGGACGATTAACATTAATCTGTTTTGCATTTTTTCATGGCGAAATTGCACATTTATATTATTTTGTAATGAAGTGGGTACATATAATACAATCGCAATGTATTCGCTTTCCTCATCAAAACCCAGTAATATATGCATCACTTACCAACAGATTTGTTCGACACCCTTTCAAATAGAGGTACATCACCAAATATTTTGGATGTAATTGATAGTTCAATGTAAACTTTATGAGTCTGAGGGAACCCATTTTGGTAACAGTATAAGCAGGTGGCCCTCAATTCTGGTATTAGGACTTCCGTATCGGTCAGAAGGAAACCTACCCGTGTACTCTGCCAACTAAATTATAGTCGTACTAACGGAACAGGAGATAGGAGGATCAACGTGTCCCTCATAAATCTGACTGACTTAACCTACTAAGGATCGATAATAATTCGGGACTGAAGTTTCAACCGATTTCAACCAACTTCCACGACCAGGTGAGAGTACGCGGGCCCATTAATTGAAATAAAGGTAGTTCCTGGAGGTCATCGATGACGAAGGTAACAGTGAAGTTGAGAAACTGACTACCCATCCACTCCCGCCGAATCGGTCAAGTAGTTTTTATTTCTGCATTAGATAGCCCTTCTACGAAATTAATTATCTGTGTATATTAGACGTGGTCAGTGGTACATTATTTAAACTCGGCACCTCGCGCCCGTATATCTTGTCATTGCACTCAAGATGATAATACTTGGGCTGGCGCCAAACAGGCGATCTTACTCAGACCTCTCGTTGAACCGCCTTAGCACCCCGTTTCTGCAGCCCGATCACCAACGTAACAGATTTGTCAAATGGTGAGAAAACGGATGATTCGTATTCTGAATGGTCCCATTTGATTCGGGGGACTCATTTCTATCTTAATCCAACAAAAAAACTAAGTGAAATGTTCAAAACTTTTGGAACAGACCAGCAGTTACCCAGCTGAGCTTGTTGGTATAATTCAAGCCCTGAAACATATTCCAGCCGGATCAACATATGCGCTGATTCACACAGTTCACTTCAAGCAATTTCCTCACAACACCTAACAAAATTTAAAAACCATTTAGTACCGAAAGTAGTTAACCTTGTACATCACTGTAAAATATCTGGAATGAACTTGCATTTCGTGTGGGTCCGATCCCACATAGGACTCCTGGAGAAACTAAGGAGTTCTACTTAACTCAGTTGAAATAATAACCTAAAACTCTTGATTCCTACATAATTTTTCCTTTTAAAATACGTCCATCCCTGCAGAATGACCATATGAACAACGTTTTATAGGGGCATTTTCATCCCTCTCTCCCTCCACCATCTTCCTCAACATCCCGAATCTTTAGGGCCATTGTTTCCAAGCCTCTTTTCTTTAGTTTTTTTTCTTCTTATTCAACAGTGCCTATACGGAGATTTGATTGAATATATTGAATTATTTTGGAATATGAGTAGCTGAAAGAGCTCTTTTTGAATAATATTCTTATATGCAAACAGGAAATACGAAGTAGGTAAACTTAACAAAATTAAAGTAAACTCTAAATTGAGAGAACCGAAGATGCTGTCTTATATTGGGTGGAGAGAAATTAAGAGAAAGCTTTTTTCTTCCTTAGTAATGCAGTTTAATTAACCTTACAAGGACCTCGGTTTTTTATCCCACCTTAATATAAATTCACAATACTCCCTTTTTAATGGCTAATCAGGCCTTTTGAAGCCCTGAAATATAATTTTAATATTCTGGATATCTCCAGCTCCTTAAAAATAAGAATTAACATTATTCGAAGCCCGTCTTACCAGAAAAGGAAACTTTTGAAAACACTATCTATGTATCACTGGGCCTAAACAAATCAGTCTTATAGAACATTTTTGCTGAACGACTAAGAAGGTTTAAAATAGAAAATAATGAACAAAATAATAATCCCGGCAGATACCTAATAAAAATCATTAGACGTACATTGTTCCTGGGAATAATAGGTTCGGATCCAACACGCTTTTCCCAAATAGGGTTGACCTCCAGTCAAACGTGAATCAGTATCACCTATCACCGCTGATACTCTAGAACTACACACATCAAGTTCATCGGATTCATACGTTGGCCGTGTGGAAATCAGATTGTGGAAGTCTCAAATTACGTATTTTCAATTCAAACGAGCGGTAGGAGAAGATAGCACAGTTGATGAGCTATTATGATGATGAGGCTGCTGTGCTGAATTGAATGGAAATGTTAGATAACTCCACATCCAGGCTGAGCAAGCAGCTTTCGATTTGCTAATGACTCAAAGCTAACCACGAGCGCCCTTAACCCTCTCAATGATTACAGCTCTAAAGGTCTCAACACTTCTGTGGTCACCACAATGCAAGCGCAAACGTATGGGAATTCGAAAATGATTCCGAAATAGATTAAGTGATTTCAGCCAATATCCGCGTAGTTACGACGTACCTGAACGTAATTCCCACAAGGTTTACCAAACCGGTTTTGGGTTGCACCAACAAATCAACTTTATTGTCACTGTGTTGGGTGAGTTGTGGTAAATGTAGAGGGAAAAACTCTGCAAATAATGCTTTTCCGTTCCTGTTTAGAATAGGCCTCCTACTCAGGTCAGTGAAGTACGGATCATTACATTAAACTATAGGGATTGTGCGCACATCCCCGGCAAATGGATGATTTTTAGCCAAATCCGTAAACTTTGGTCCAGTAGTTTCGTAGAAAAGCATTGGACCGTTTAAGAGGTACGAACAGAATTCCTGTACTATTCGATTTCCTGAAATCGACAGATCTTAGACGTACGCCAATAAATTTTGTGGACTAATTTTTTTTATGTTGTATAATAAATACAACATTTTTTTAAATAAACCCAAAATAAGCGATGGAATTGGTTCAGCTACTTGCTGAGCTCTCGTCTGCCACACCTGCCAATCAGCAACAACAAATCATCCCAGAATATTCAAAACAATCCAGATCCTTGCATTTATAAAACACGGATCATTGGAGTGCACCTACAGGCAGAAAGACTGTTTCTTCTTGATCTCCTCGACCTCTACTGAATTGAAGCTTGGGGGACAGCGTTATGGAAGTTACTCGTTCAATATCCACCATGATGCTCTTCTTCGCTCAGCCCTCGCATTAAGGAAAACCCCTCCACTTTTTGGGTTTTCGTCAATAGAGGGACCGGTCCAATAGCCAGTGTGGGCAAAACGGTGCACAGCACTGGGGCTGCCCTTCTCAAAGTTATCGTGATGTTATGCAACGATTCTAAAACGCGGTCTACGGATGGGGACCGCTACTCGACCAATAGTGATATCTACAACGACCTGAAAATTCTCAAGATGAAGTTATCAAAACTCAAGCGATAGCCCATCAGAGGCTCCAAGATCATATCAACGAGGAGTTTGCCAAGTTGCAGGACGTTGATGATCTGCCACTGATCACTGTAAAGTCTAACCGAACTGAAAAAACTAAAACCTCACCCTCACCAAACCTGATAGAAGGAAGTGACATTTTCATGAACGTGTTCAGTGAGTGTTGTGATGTGCGCTCCTACAAATCGTGTTCATTGAAGACAGTAAATAGATGAAACGAAGTATAGGATGAGTTATGTATCACAGTCTTGTTTCAATCAATGAATGCCATTGCCGAAGGAATATTGCTAATAAGTTGTATTACTTGGTACAATAAATACCGGGTATCCCACGAGTTGATCCCCCCTCCTAAAATCGTCAAAACGGGAGTAAATTTAAACAAAATTTTTTTAATCTTGATATTTTTTTTCAAGGATCTCAAACATCATATTCGCGCACTCCGATAAATTTTCGGGTATGGGCAAGAATGACTTGAGTCCAGCCAAAAAATTTTGACAACAAATATTTTCAGTTTGCCCCAATTTGTTACCGTCTTATGAAGCGGTGGTTGTGCATTGGGAAGGAAGGAGATTGAACCCTCGTTCCAACTGTCTCCTCAGATTCATTTGTCGAATTAAGGAACTTGTAGCCATTTCAGTAAAGTAAAGTCGAAGACACAAAAAAATCTTATAACTGAGATAGCTCGGAAACGAAGGCTCTAAAAATAATCTTTAAAAGTACTTTTTGTTGTAAATCATTTGCAAACCGGACCCCTGAAGTCGTACCTGGGACACCCTGCATAGGCGTCATTCCAGACGATAACTGTCGATTGGAATCTTTAATTAGGATTGAGTTCTTTTGCCATAAAACCATCTATCCAGTAATCATTATAGTACAATTTTCCAAAGTTGACTAACTTGAAGTGCTCAAAAAGTGCTGTCCAACCAACCCATGTTTTCTCGTGGTTCTCAAATTTGAATACAATGTAACAACGAACAATGTGAAATTTGTTAATACAATTATGCTGCATACTGGAACTTTTTTGTGATTCATTTTCCCCTTTTCTTGACATTTGACCAGCTTATCGTGTTCAAAATCCTCTAGGGGCATCTCAAAAGTAACGATCAATATCAGAAAAATACATTTTAAAGATAAAATCATGTATATTAAATTCAATCACAATAGTTTTAGATAGAAACAATAGCAGAAAACACAAACTATTTTTTTATATTTCGGCTTTTGCCTTTCTCAAATTGAAGAGAAAATTAATTTTGGTTTTTTGAAATTTTGACAATGATTTGCCGAGAGAAGCCTGCCATGGAGAAATGTAGTTGGCCAGCTAATGCCCGATGTTCAAATCTGGAGTACCACATGCTTTCAAAACATTTGCATGGGCTCCCTCTGATTCTCTTCGCCAACTTATTATCTTCGGGTCTCATTCTTTTCAAGATTTTCAGGCCGAAACAGTCATCGAATGACGCATCATGCGAAGAGGTATGGCGGCTTATGGGCAGACCTTTGTTTTTTCTGACCATTGATGATCTGTGGTTATTTACCCTTAGATTGTCACTGTTAACATGTTAACTTGTTTGCCCCTCCATACCCAACCAGACAGCATCAGACGTTTTATTCTTCCCCAACCAACTATTTGCGCAACAATCCAATGACCAGCACCGAGCACAACCGTGTTGCCAGTGGAGGTCATGTAGACATTTTTAACGATGGGAGAGAGAAATTTAAATCTAGGATTATTGAGGGTTTTAGGGTTGAATATCGTTGCATTTACCGTTAATTATTTAAATCTTTTTATGTCGTCTCCATTTATTTATCTTATTTATTTCCAATGTTATTTAGGTATTCAGAGTTCGTTCTTCTTCTTTCTGGTTTTTGTCATCACTTTTGTATATTGTCTCCAGTTGTTACTTTTTGAAATTTGTTGTAAATTTAAGCTTATATCTACCTATGCAAAAACATGCAATTGGGCTGGTCCGTGTTATTATAAATAAGTAAATGATCACTTCTCAACATAATCCCCATCTTTGGTACCTGGGTATAATATTTTTCAACCCAGTTTCATACCCCCTCCCTACGCCAAACTGCTCAGCGTTCAGCCTTCAGTTCGTCTTTATTGCTGAAGCGCCATCCTCCAAGATGTTGCTTAAGCCGCGGGAATAGGTGACAATCACTGGGGGCGAGATCTGGAAATACGGTAGATGGGCCAAAAACATCCTATCCGAATGACTAGAGAAGCTTTTTTTAAAATAGAGATCGTTACTTCTGAGACTCCCCTCGTAGAATGCCTCGGGACACTGATTTCTAAGAAGATCATTTTTGAAAATGTTTATTTCAACATTTTTGGGGCGGCTACAATAGCTTCATTTCCTAAGAAAAATTGTCTAAAACAAGATGTGAGGGAGTTAATGGATATATAAAAACTAACTTGCAGCATTAAGGTTTGTTTGAACTCAATAGTTGAATATAATTCGAGAATCAATTTTTCAGCATGACATGAAATAACAATTAGTGACAAGAAATACCAATTATAATAGCGGCAGTTGCAAATCAAAGTGAAATCACAGATCTTGAGTCATCTTTGTCATCTTTAGTTCTACAATAAAACTTGCAGTGTATGTAAGAATTAATTTTTAAAAAAGTGGTATTATTTGGCGAAAAGTGTTGAACACAATGTAGAAAAAGTATACGGTCAACATACTGTACAACACATAGAACACGTGTTTATACTGTAAAATAGTTTGAATGTGTTGTACAACTGTAGCTGGGAACTATCGGAAGTTTCGTTTTTTATTTCCTCTTTATAAATGTTTATTATTATAAATAAATAACTTTCAAGTAAATTGTATTAACTTCATGTACTTGAAGCATTCCTGAATGAGTTCGATGACGAAAACTATGAGTTCCGTCATTAAGAATATAGTATATTCCAATTGGAAATTTTCTTCATGTAGAAAAAACGCGAGAATAAAAAACATAGAAACCGGTTAACAAAGGAAAACGATTTGTGAATGAATTTCGGTAAAAGAAAACTTCACGCATCAGTATTCGTGGAGTGAATTCAATAACTGAATATATTATGCGAATCAATTTGTCGGCATGACATGACAGAACAAATAATAAATATTATTCATACGTCTTTTTCAATTCTATGTGTTCTATAGCACACAAGTATGAATTTAATAAAAGAATAGAACAAGATTAGTAAAAGTATATATAAGAAAGCAGGATACTGTTTATAATAAATATATTCTACTGCTGTTATTGGTGACTGCAAAAGTAAGTTCGGAATTTTTCTCATTGTAATAAAAACTAATAGTGATGCGATAATTCAATGAACTTCAATATGACCATGGCATTTCAAAATGTGCAATATACTCAGGAGGATTCTCAAGGGGAATATATGATTTTCTATTCTAAGGTTGAATTTATTCTATTCGTTAAAACACATGAGTGATAAACTTTGAAATTGAAAGTATCTAACTTCTAAAGAACAGATGATTTCATCTATCATTTTCATCCCTACTCTATTGACATTCCTTGTCAATATTCACATAGATCTAGTTCTAGAAACTAGATCTAATTTTATTATAGAACTAGTAGTGTATGCAAGTAGTAAATTAAAATGGTGATACTCGTTTATGAAAAGTGTTAAACACAATATAGCGAAAGTATGTGATCAATAAATGGTAGTTAATGCGTTGTACAACTGCTATTGGGAACTATTGGGAAGTTGGTTTTTTTTTAATTTTTGTAGTATCAATTTCTGATTTATAAATTATAACTATTATCATTAATAAAATTATAAATGACTAATTAATATGAAATAATACGATTAAATTCATGTACTCGGAGCATCCCAGAATGTGTTGTTCGCCGAGAACTTGGAGTTATGTCATGGAATATGTGTTGTATTGCATTTGTTGTGGAAATTTAAAACTATTCGAGGAAATGCTTGAATCGTGAGCAAAAGGAAAACGTCATGAATGAATTTATGAGTGAGCGGAAACTTCAGGCAGTATTGTTTGTGTTGTGAATTCAATTGCTGAATAAAAACATGCTAATGAAACTGTCGGCATACATGATATCACTAATAATAATAATAGACGGAGTTAGATTGTAATTCGTGCATATTTTCTAATTCTATACGTTCTAAGTACGAATGTATGTACATGTATAGTGCAATAATAGTTCAAGATTAGTGAGTAAGTATCTATAAGGAAGCAGGGGTATTGTTTTCAATTAATATACTCTACTACTGCTATTGGTAACTGCTGAAGATTGATATTTTTCTCGTTTTAATTAGGTCTGGAGGCCCAATAGTAAATATGTAAATAGGCTGAAATAGATATAAAATATAAATGAATTGTTATGAAATAATCCAGTGAACTTCCATGCACCCGTAGAATCTCAAAATGTGTCGTGTACTGAGAAGGATAAGGTATCTCAAGGGAATGTATGCTATTCTATTTCAAGGGTGAATTTATTCTATTCGTTGAAATGCATGAATCATAAACTTGGAAACTGGTCAACAATTCAACACGGGGATCATGGTCTCTCCAACCCCCCTTTCCTTGTACCCCTCTTCAACCCTCCTCTCTGAGGTAAATGCCGTCTAAGGGAGATTATTGATACCATGGTGGGGGAAGGGGAAGATCGCGGCTGTTTTGCGAAGAGGCGGGGAAGGGGTGCGAGTTGATGCGGATGCGGGAAAGAAAGAGCAACCTAAATTCATCGAGGGGTTTCGAGAGAAGGGACAACTTTGCCGAGGGCTCGTCGGAGCTTAGGAGGCCGAGATCTGGACCACAGAAGTGGCCGTTATTGGCGGTATAATGCTGTTATCACTCACATGACTGGCGGAGTAGTCCAGAGGGGTAGGAAGGCTCGTGAGTCCTCCGTTAGGGGCCCTTCTACTACCAATGCGGCACGGAGACTGTCCCTGAGGGCTGGCGAAGTGCGCATGCCCAGTCACTCATCTCACCCCACAGTCAGTCCTGCACTCCCCCTTGCACTTCCCCTAAATAGATTCCTCAAATTGATTAACTGATTTTCGACTGCAATTAACTGCTTTTTAACTTTCCGAACAACCGAAGGGGTAAAGAAAAATTATACTGGCGAACTGACAAAAGAAACCTCAGCTAAGTCCTTCCCCCATACCAATTAAACGTTTATTGGAGTCTCTCCATCAAAATCGAGTCGTGAAGAACTTCAAAAGATCTATTGCAAGGCTTCACACAATTCATCAAGTCTAGCGAGTTCACGTATACAACAAAACTAATTTCCAAAATCTCAATCAATCTCCCGTACCATGCCAATTCAATCAGGAGCCGGTATTTCCTTCCGTCTTCTCCTGTTACAATGAACCCTGAGGATTCTGTCAATCAGTACACTGTCTTCAAGTCTATGTAGCAAGGGAGCCCCTGGCCAAAATCTTGACTTAATTTTATCATTTTGTAACATTTACAAAACCTACCTCACTGTAAGAGGAATAAACTGTTGTCAACTAGCGGCAACTTTCTAGAAGGCTGAAATGAACTATTTTCCCTAAAATCCCTGCGACCCACACAACTTTTCATATGCATCAATGAAAGACGAGGTTCTGAATGAGTGTAAGCTCAGATCCTATGCCTGTAACTTACAACACGATTTTGTTTTATGGCAATTCACATAGGATGTTAAATGTAATGCACTCAAAAGAACCCTTTGAAAGCATTAACTATCAGTAAAATGAACTGTACACGACATCAATCCGAACAACAATAAGCTTGGGGGTAGTACAGGGCTCGCCAACATTATGCAGTTTTTTAATAGTCTGTAACTCTCTAATTTTATGACAATCCACAGTTTTTGGGTTCAAACCGTTCTCTGGGGCGTACTATTGAAACTTGTAGGAACAGGGAGGAAACAGGGAGGAAATCAGCCACAGACATCAGACAGCCGTTATTATCAGCCAAAAGATTGTAGGACTATCAATTTCATCACTGCCGATAGATTGATTTCTGTATTCAAGAACTATAAGTGATCCCTTATACGTAAACTAGTATTTGTTGGACGAATGAACGTAGTTCCCTTAATTTGTTTGAAGAGTGTGGATGGTGAGGTGGAGATGACTATTCTGCGTTATGTGACGGATGATTAAGTTAATGTTTGGTAGCGGAATTTTTCGCGGCGAAATATTCAGAATTATGATAGTCCATTTTCGACCTGTTTGAAAGAGTATTAAAAGGAAATATTTTTTCACCACATTCCACCAGCTAACTAGTTTCATACAGAAAACAAAAATTTTTGAAAAACCTGGATGGAAGTGATATTAGATGAACCACGTTGGGTGAACCACCAGCTCCTTGCAACAGTAGCGGTGGTAGATCAGATAAGGAGTTCAGTGAATGCAGTGACAGAGACAAAGGTCTTAAGATAAAAAACCTTCATTTTCTGTCTCACAGGAATTAAGGAGCTTTGTCTCGTCAGATTCGAGAAAAATAAACACAGTTCCGAATTGAAGTACAGGAGGAAGTATTAAGGACAGAAAATCAGGGACTTCTGTTGATGAGTAAATGGGAACTTCAGCGAACCTCTGGTCAAACCACTTAGGTATGTACAGGAAAGTCGGTCAAAAAACTAACTACCTCATTCATTTGATTCTAACATTGATATAACATTTACAATACACTCCTACCTCACCCCGCAAGAAGATGGCTAACATTGAAATTTATCAACTGTATCTGCAAAAGTTTCAATAGTACGCCCCAGAGAACGGTTTGAGCCCAAAAACTGTGGATTGTCATAAAATTAGAGAGTTACAGACTATTAAAAAACTGCATAATGTGTGGCGAGCCCTGTACTACCCCCAAGCTTATTGTTGTTCGGATTGATGTCATGTACAGTTCATTTTACTGATAGTTAATGCTTTCAAAGGGTTCTTTTGAGTGCATTACTTTTAACATCCTATGTGAATTGCCATAAAACAAAATCGTGTTGTAAGTTACAGGCATAGGATCTGAGCTTACACTCATTCAGAACCTCGTCTTTCATTGATGCATATGAAAAGTTGTGTGGGTCGCAGGGATTTTAGGGATTTACGTGGTTCAATGACGGCAATTTAGATCGAAACTATATTAAAACTGTGGACTCCGGTTTACCAAGCCATCCGTACAAAATCAGCATCATCAGCTACCCAACCTGCTCATGTTCGGAGTGAGAAACTGCACTCATCATATTTTATTGCAGTGCATTCGATACAAGTCGATTAGAGAAACCATGATGGCAAGATTAGTAAATGAAGGTGTGGAACTACCCACAAGAATTAATTGCATATTGAAAAATGAAAAAAACTTATCAAGATTTAATAAAATTTAAAAACAATATTGTATTTGCAACATTTATAGACAGTATTGTGATATAAAGTTGAGGAAAAACAATGTTTTGTTTTAGATAATTTGCTGTATTTATAATGTTAATGGCTTAATAAATAAATTGTTTGTGGCCAAAAAAAAAACCTCAACTTTTGTGTTTTCAAAATCAGAACACATCAACTTCACTAACCGAAAAGTCCCAATCTTGGATGTTGAGATCAATTCGAATAAAAATTGCATACTGAAGCAGTTAAATACTTGGGTTTGATACTGGACTCCAAATTAAACTGGAATAAACACATAGAAAAGAAGAAAGAAGAACTTAAAATCAAGTACAGAAGGATGTATTGGCTAATGGGAAGGAATTCCCATCTCTCACTTCACTACAAACTGCTTATATATAAGCAGATCCTTCGCCCTATTTGGACCTATGGGATACAGATTGGGGCTGTGAAGAAATCAAATATTCTCCAAACCTTTCAGAATAAAATACTGAGAAGCATAGTTGGAGCCCCTTGGTACATGCGAAACGATGATATTCATCGAGATTTGAGGATGGAGACAGTGTATGAAATTATTGCAAAATACGCAAGGAAGCATGAACACCGCCTCCACAAACACGAGAACCCGGAGATGCTCTGCGTTTTGGACAACGAAGGTGAAATCCGACGTCTCAAGCGAAACAAACCACTGGATTTAGTTGTGCTGCGTGAATAGAAGTGCAATCGAACTCAGCGCCAATTAATTGAGCTGAATAAAGGGCTAGGTTTTGCTGTAACCTCTTGGAGTGTACCATTATTGATATGTAAAATTGCTAGATGAAATGTATTTGATTTTTCAGTCGCAATTAATAAATCACGAAAAAAAAAACTTTTGTGTTTTAGTGATGAATGGCGAACCTCTCGCCAATTTTATTGCTCTAAAGCGAGTAACATTGGGCAAATTTATTTTAAAATGTCTATACGTTGTGGTTTATCTAAATTATCGCTCAAGCTAAAAGGATTCAGAAAAAATTCCAGATTTCCCGCCCCCGCTTAACGATTGACGTCGTCTTCATGAGTCTACCTCGTCCCGGTCTTGAAGGTCTCCCCCTCCCTTTTGATGAGATCGTATCCTTTGGGCCCAATATCCTCGCGGTCAAACCTACCAGATGATTCAGTTTGCCCCCTCAATGGCAGACTCCCATCAGCTCTCAGGGGGTTTCCGCGATACGCGAAAAATACGAGTATGCAGCTCACGTAGCCGGTGAGTCGCTCCTCTTTTTTTCGGCGAAGACGCCCGATTGAATGCTGATGGGACACAAATCCGCCGACGAGAGCCCCGGCAGCCGCTATCACCGGATCATTGAGGAGGATTTCCCTGATCCTCTCAGATTTATGTCTTTAAAAAATGCAGTCCTGTACGGAATGTATTTTTGGCAACCATTTGAGTGCACAAAAATGTTCAATTAACAAATTCAAGGTAATTTTCTAAATAATAAGCTAGAGGTAAAAAACCGATTAGAAATTTTTTCCGAAAAAGAACAGTTTTTTGAAGTTTTAATCTTCAAAAGTGGAGGGGTTACAGGGTATCTACACAATCGAGTGCATACAATTTACATATTCAGTTGTATCAGTCATAATTACCTGCATAAAAAATTATTAAACCAGTAAAGCCGTTCTATTTAGTTCATATATCTACTCGTACAGTAAATTATTACTAAACGGACCCCGTGGAACAATATCAAAATACCACAAAATTACTGTAAGCACCTATAGATTGGAAATCAATGGAATTACAACGAAATAAAATTAATTAAGTAAATTATGATTGCTCGAGATGAGGTATGAACTAAAAAAACTGGACTTCGCAGCCAGAAGCAGTGATTTCGCAAGTTTTACATGCTCTCGGAAAGAAAAGGTAGATGAACGTTTTCATCGTATAAAGACTCCCTTATGGAAAGACAGCGGAGGAATCTACAGCAACTTGACTTTTTTTCGTGGTTTTATTTATTGCAACTGACTGTAACATACATCATTTACCAGTATTTTATCTCATAAGTGGACACCATATACAGGGTGTGACTTGTAAGGGTGATGGAATGGTATAGTTGCTCCTTCCAATGAGCTGGATGCATTAATAATGCTCTGCCACGCTCAAAGGATGCCACAGACGATTGAAAACGTCTGATTCATCCCCCAAGGCGTCTGGTCCTAAAATCGGGAAGGGACCAACTAACCATAGCCATCACAGACTTCAGCAAACCTACCCGTCAGTATAGGGTTGTGAAACTGAAACCCTACAACTAGCTCGCTCTAACTTGCACAGCACAATCAGGTCCAGTGGCTTGTTTTGCTTGAGGCGCCGCAGTTCTCCTTCGTTGTCCAAAACGTTGAGCATCTCCGGGTTATCGTGCTGGTGGAGGCGTTTTTCGTGCTTCTGAGGATACTGAGTGATATCATTCATGTTGTCACTTTAAAAACAGTTATCTACAGAATGTGGCAGGCATGCGCATTTTAGGATCACATTTTGATCGTTGCAAATGAAGCCTGTGACACCATTTTCAAAAATGGTGCGGAAATTGGACTATAGTTCAAAGAGAAGAAAATGAAACAAAACAAGACAATGTCATGCACTCCAAAGATACACTGGCAACATCCTGGTAAATGTCGAAAATCCTGACTTCGAGTTTGAATGTGCCCCTTGTTTCACATACCTTGGTTTCTCCCTAGATAACACGAATTTTGTGAGCGATGAGGATGGCAAATGCATATGGACGGCAAAGAGCCTTTACACAAAATCAGTTAGAATTTTTAACTCGACTGCTGAGAAGAAGCACGAAAATCAGGCTCCGTAAAGAACTTTGGTTAGACAGTGGGCTGTTATGGATCTCAAACATGGTGTATGTCAGCGGTGGATGCGAATCGTCTGAAAATTGTTGAGAATCAAGTTATTCGTAGAATCTGTAGATGAGTGAACGAAGGACGAACGTGGCGCATAAGTGGAAATGTTGCGATTTTGGGAATAATCGAAAATGAGGACATTGTGACACATGAAATCAGACTTACGTGATATGAGGACCATATGTTGAGGAAACAAGAAAGGAGAATGTACTACAGGAAGAGGGAGACCGAGAAGACGACGGGTGATGAGGTGGGCAGGGATGTCCGTCGATTGGAAATTAGGAATTGGAAAGAAGTTGCCGAAAATTGGGACTGATGGAGGAAAGAAGTAAGTAAACCAAGGATCACAGAGGCCTGTAGCTCGTAACGAGAAGGCGGTTCCAAGGGCTGAGGCGATTATGCCTGCTACACCCAGAGGATATCCCTGAAGCTCTAGGGCGTCAGATTCATGCTAAGGAGTAGGAGTTTCAAGAATCGAGAAGGGGGTCCATTTCCATCGTAAGTGGTGCAGTGAAGTAATGAATCATATTCCAACAAACAAACGTAAAATCACATATTAAAATCAGCTCAAAAAACACAGGGCCCCTTTTTTTTAACAGTTTTCTAGATGTCGTTCTTTTGATTTCATCCGTTAAATATTACCCAGTGTGTGAAAAAATGCATCAAAGGCGAAACAATGTTCAATGTTCAGAGTTTCGGAAGGAAGTTTAGCTTTTGAAAGATCAATGGTAAAAATCAACACTCCTGCTCCTGACCCAGATTGTGGAAAATCGTTCAAAATTAATAACTTCTTATTCCAGGGCTTTCGGGATTTTCTGGAGCGATGAAATACATATAAAACTGGCCCCTCCTAAAAATGAGAGAAAAGAGGCCTATCGATTGAGGCGGATAACTTCTTCGGAACCATAAAATGATTATATGCCTGACCTATTATCTAACAATAATGTGGCATTTGGCCTTCATGTTGATTTAGCTAACGAGGATAACAAGATATTGGCAGGCCGTTTGATTGTTTTAGGGTGTGCGGAGGCTCAAAATTGAATTATTGCTCCATTTTGCATAGTACGAAGTATTAACGTATACGAGTACTGCTGTAATGTTTTCCACAACTGTGTACCTACTTTATAGTTTCAAGTTACTCGATACATACATATGTCACAATAGGAGAAGAAGCTAACCTGCTCGCCCAACTTGGCAGGCGTTTTCATGAACTGTCAAAAAATGTATTATGAGCCCGACAACAAACAAACTCCCCGCCTCAACAATTAGAGTTCAAACTGTGATGAACTTATTAAACGGTGATTGATGATGATCTTAGTTTTATAAGTAACCATAGTTCCTCGGAATTTGCTCGACTTCATCGAACCCAAGTTCTTCCAAACTGAAATCAACCAAAACAAACTTGATTCAAATCGTTTAAGTTAAACTTGTTTGTAATCAACAAATTCGAGATTTAGCCCTTAAGCTTTGGAGCAACAACAAAATAATGTAGACCCCCTTTTAATTATTCCTAATTGGTTATAAACGTGTTTCTGACGATCTATACCTGCCACCTAGTGTCAAACCTGTAAAATAGATTGACCTTGAATTTTCGAAGATCCCTCAACAGATGTTGCTTCTATCAGCCACGTTATGTTGGTACCATTGCACCTCCTTCACGACAGTTTCCAGTGTCTCTCCTGTCACTGGTTTCTTGAGCCACGCCAGAGTCGCGTTTCATCAGGTACGTCCTTTAACACTTTGCCTCTTTACCTGTCCAATGTGCAGATAATGACTGTCCATTGCAAGCAATACCATTTTTGTTTCCTCTCACATGGATTATGGTAACCTTCTGCATTTTTAGATGTGCATTACCAAATTACAAGGAAAAACGTCATTATGAAGCGTTTAAAATTTCCCACTTTAGGAAACTTGTACATATTACGTCCTCAAATTATTGATGCAACCTAAGGTTGATCTTTGCTAATCCAAGTAATTAGGATGGTATTGGTAGAATTCCCCAATTCCCCCAGGATCCTTTGTGATCATCCGTTCGCTCTCCAATCGAAAAAAAAAATCCAAAGGTTGTCGTTCACTCGAAAACGGGACGCTGTGGATACTAGAGTGGTTGACGGCAGACCCTGAGCACGGTGGGAACTAGACTACTGTCTATTTTCTTCAGTCAACTGCTCTGCATTCCAGCGTTCTCAAAATTAATGTAGCTAATTTATTTTGGATTACACAGTAGGTATATACTTGCTACTAAATGAAAAGTTTCTTAAAATTCGATTTTTTGACTAAATTCCTTATTATTACATACCAAATCAACTTGACTTGATTGTAAATATTGCTATTGTGTTCAACTCGTTGATAAGTAAAATAATGGAGTGGTTAGGGATTTTGGCATGATCAAATCAAGATGAGAACAATCGCTACGAACGAATTAGGTTGCAATATTGGACTACTGTCCAAAAATCAAACCAACAAAAAACTCATGTTCACAAAACCTCTTCCGAAGTTTGATGCTTTTTGAAGATATTTTTCAGAGTGCCAATCATGTAGCAATTCCCAAAAAATTTCGTATTGCTTGAAATAGTATTCTAGTTCATTTGTTTTGAAATGTGAACTTTCTTGTGGCATCATGAACCAAATATCAGTTCGTTGGGTAGCACTTTTTGGGCACATTCATTTGGTAACGTTTTAAAAATCAAACTAAAAGAATCACTCAGAATGGCAAAGATAGACTGATTATTTTTTTTTAGTAGAATGCTACTCAGAAAAAGTTTATCAAACACAAAGTGAGGTATTTAAAAATGTATGCAGACATTGTAGGTCCTGAATTGAGTGAAGCGAATTTCGGAAAATTGAATTTTTAAAGTGTTGAAGCCTTTGGTACAGTTAGCAAAACTTCACGTAGGTAGATGAAATGAACAGCGTTTGAAGTATTTATCGATGATAAAAAGTTACGTCTAAGATTGGAGCGTATCACTTTCTACTATCAGATTTTGCATGTTTCTCTTCCGGAAATGTTGAATGATTCCTGTACTCATCGTTCGATAACGTTATTACCTACACTTCCAGCTAATCATCGAGTGAGTAATAGCGAAATTGTATCTCTCCCTTTCTCGCAGGTTCTTTATCACCAACCGTGCAGGCTGCGGAGAGGGTATCACTCTGCATCATTGTTCCGATCCGTTCACACAGCCTCCGGATCTTTGGCCGGCCAATATGAGCGTACTCCGGTCTTATCTTCTGGTTTTGGCCCTACAGGGATTCACGTTTGCCCGGCAGGTGTCCACCCCGATTCCGGACACCGACAGCGTCAAAAAAATTTGGAAAAACGATAAATGGCGTAAACCTGCGGGCAAGGATAAAGATTCGGTGTCCTTTCAAGATGTGTTTCTTCAATCTATAGTCTGCATCGTCGGTGCTTTCTTGGGGTTTTGTGCAGCCTATGCGGTGCGCAAGTTTTGGAACTGGATTACCCGACGTTATGGACTCACAATCGAACGATTCCTTCAACATTACTACCAGGACTAGACCGGAACCCAAGGTATTTGATATTCATCATCTCTATTATTTCGTAATCTCTTTCATATCTGACGTGTAAGATACTTTTTATTACTCTTCGAATATACAGGGGCACAAAAGTCTGAATCAGCAGATTTTATAGACAACACTCAACACTCGCATTAACACTCAAATTTTTGTAACTATCGAAATAAATGCAAATATTATGTAAGCTTAATATTTTAAACAAAAACTGAGGTGTGAGCTTCAAGGCTGGATGCGGCGTCGGTATGATAGAGCAAAGGCCGCCCAGGAAACAGGAAACTATAGACAACTGAACCCGATTTTACTTTCCGGAGCCCTTTGAAGTGTTCGGTATTCGCCGACTCTCTTTTCCCCTAGATCTTTGAATCGTGGAACAGAAAAACGTCAGCTAAGTTGAAATCGGCACGTTGCTTCCTCGTCTAGCTAACATAAACGTTCAGATATTTTAAAATATATTAGATAATCTCGTAAAATGTTTATTACAACGGTTCACGGGACAGAAATACCGCAAGACACGTTCCGACGTTCATCAAGGACTTCAAAAGGCTAGTCGGCATGAATTCCAGATCTGGCGCGGTAATTCTGTAGCGGATAGAAGGATGATACGATCGCGTTGAAATTGATATGAGATTACTAGACCTTTCTTCTTAAAGTATCTTGAAATTTTTAGAGCATCGAACCACTTGAACCCAACAAAGTTATGCTTGTTGGATTTTAAGTTAAGGCATGTGTGAAGTGATGTATTGATTTGTGAGCACTGAAACTCGATTCTAATCCACACAATTCCCCAAAACCGAATGAAAAATGTAGGAATTTGGCTTGTTGCAAAGAATTCACGTTTACACATACGCTGTAGCTACTAATAATTCTTTGCGATGGAATTAATAAAGGGTTAGGTGTGACACGTTGCATCCTCGTGTAGCTAACATAAACGATCAGCTATTTTAAAATATGCTGGAAAATCTCGTCTGAGCATTTTCCCCCGACTACCAAGTAAATATGACAGAGACACATGCTATTTCAGTGTTTTTTACTCTGTATTAAGTGGTAATGTCTGTTTTCCGATTTCATTGCATTTTGATCAAATTGTCAGCGATAAACAACTTTTGGTTTGTCATTTTCAGTGACGAACCTTTGCATTTTGAACAGGAAGCCCGTATTTTTCTTAAGAGGAAAACCATCTTGTAACTTGAAAACCTCTTTCCAAGTCAATGGGTCTTCTCCCGTTCCATTTTTTATTCTCAAGAAATTAAAAGAAGGGAGTACAGAGAAGGTGACAAATTCTTATGATTTTTTGATTTTGTGGCAAAAACTGATCAACACGTATTTTAAAATTCTTCTACATACAAAAAACTTAAAAAACCTCGGGAAAAATTGAATAACATTGAGAACAATACGGACTAAGTCACTCGCAACGAAGTTATAGAAACCCATTTCAGTAAAAACCGAATAAAATAGAATCTATAATCTGTTGTCTATATTCCCACGAAAACAATGAGTACACAATTAAATCAATTTTTACGGTTAGGTCATCATCAGTAACAAACATGAACTGATCATGTTTGTGCTGGGCACCACAAATCATCTGATCACTGTTTGCACCGGCCGAAGCCCCGAAAGCGAATAAATATTACGCAAGCCAAAAGTTGAAAATCGTAATTCTAGATGCTTATAACACCTAAATTTTGGAAGGTTCGTTCTTTCCGCAAATTCAAAATATCAAATTGAATTTTCCTCAGTTTCAAGAAACATTTTTTCTTCTGATCTTTCTAATGTAAAACGCTTTTGATTTTGAGCGGCAAATAATTTTTAAACTGTCAGCACAATCGCCGATTTTTCCTTCCTTTATTGACCAGACAAAGACTATAATATCTATCTATAATATCTATATAGGCTATAATATCTATCTGAAGATGGAAGTGTCATCCGTGCAGCCAAGTGTGAATCATGTGATGGATATTGATACTCCGTGTCAGAGATGGGCATCCTTGATTAACGAATACTTTTACGATTACATTTGCGATTACAAAAGCATTCGTAAAAGTAATCGAATAGCGAGAGTAATCAATTACTTTTGTATTCGCGCGATGCGATTACTTTTTCGGATACTTTTTTAATCGCCAAAAGTCTTCGAATACAATTGTAATATATTACTTTTGTTTTCGAATACTTTTGCCGATTACAATGGTCCAGGCCGTTGATATTTATTTTAGATGTTCGTCGTAGACGGTCTTCTGCCTGAATTTAAATAATAAAAATTGACTTTTATAATTAACCCTGAAAAAAATCTGCATATTACACAAAGTCAGAAGCAGGCAAAGCTCATAAATGAACAATAAAATAGACAATAATTGTATGAAAAATTATATTTTTAGATTAGTACAAATTAAGATTTGAACTCAACGATGTTTCCATATTTTAACTTCTTGGTTTTAAATTAGTAGGTACTTTTGGTTCTAATTTTATGTGATCAGAAGTAGGTACAATTATTATTGAATGTTCAATTCGCTATGTTATCTCGGCCGACTATAGGAAGAAATATTATTGAACGTAGTTCACAACTAATTTTAGCGAATTCTCAAGGAAAAAAGAAGATATTCGAGAAAAGAAAAGTATTGGAAGAATTAGGAGAACTGAAACTCTTTTCGATAATCGTGTGGGCATAGTAGTTTTCCTTTGTGAAATCGACCCAAATGGCAACTTGTGAAGTTTGACCATTCTAGCCTAATGGAAAAGTGTGGTGTGTCATAAGGTTACAATTGTAAAGAATTTGGTAGGTATTTCTGCATTTTCCAAATTTTTGGTAAATTGAAAAAACTTTAGACTCATAAAATTGTTTGTGATGCAAGTGCGGGTACTTGAAAGGAATAGCAGTTATAGTTATACATAACATTATGAATAATGATTACGGAAACTTAACGGTTTTGTCGAAGTTTCGAAGTGAAAAATGGGCGCAAAAATTGGGATTTTGAGAACAAAGTTGTGTGGGGTATCGTTTCCGATGTATGTTGTAAATTTGGACGCTTGATTAATTGGAATGTGTCCTGGATTGGACATTCCAATTTCAAGAGCGAAGTATGGTTAAACTGTCAAATTTAGTTTTCCCGACGAAAAACAAATTTTCCCCTTAATTTCACTCAACAACGAATATTCTTGGATTCTTCGAAGAAGAAGATTCTCACTTCATGAGACTTTGAAAACAAAGTAATCGTTATTCGTTACTCGTATCTGTAATCGCAAAAAAGTATTCGCTAAAAAGTATTCGTTAATCATGAATACTTTTGTAATCGTTGATCGTTTTGCCAACGAATTACTTTGAAGTAATCGTTATTCACGAATACTTTTCACGATTACATTTGTAATCGCACAAGTTTTCGTTAATCGATTAACGCCCATCTCTGCTCCGTATACCATGTCCATCACATAATGTTATTTTTCCCCGTTCCTGTTTCTTGAAATTGCTAATCCTGAGCATAAACCTCCTTGTTATAATCATCCATCTATATTGAAAAGAACAAGAGGAGAGGAGGGGAGTTGATCTTTGTAGCTCAACTTCGCGATTTTCCCTAGAACATGAACCACATATGCGTTGCTTTGTTTTCAAATTCGAACATTCGGGATCTACCAATACCTAAATTATTCTTCCTGAAAACAAGTTGCTAACGTCCTGAACTAGCGGTTGCTAGCGAGTGAGTGACCTAGTCTCAAAGACCTTCTCTTTCAAGTGAACTGGTCCCAAATGACCTACCGACGAAATTTCGCAGTTCACCCGTTCTCCGTTCACTGGGGTTCTCCAGCCCCTTCGTTCCTGCCAAGCTGAGGTCAGTTCCTTTAGACAGTTCAGATCTCCCTTATCTCAATCGCAAATTCCTCATTCTTATCTTATCCAGTGCAATAATTCAGGGAATTTTTTCGTTTTGTGTTGTTCGTTTCTTTTTCTTCCAAACAAATCATGAGTCAAAAAAAGTCAATCTTTAGTGATGTGAACTTCATTTTTACTTCCCAAAACTATGTGATTTTGTTATTTCCCTCATCTTAATGTTACTGTTTTATGCATATATATATGATTATTTATGTTTTTAGTTTATTATTTCCAATAATTTGCCTTTGTAATCGTTTAACAAAAATTTTGTATAACCTCCCCCCTCAAACTTTGTCATTTCACGTTTCAAGGAGCTCAGAATTCAAATCTGTATGTCCGTCCGCCTTACAGGCCATTTTATTGCACATGGCTGGCCTCAAGATCCCGATTACACACATAGGGATCTCAAGGACCAAAAACGTGGTTTTTCGCAGTTTTAACTGACATAGGCGAGTGGGGTGTCATTTCCTCATAATGTTGTACGCGAAATCAACAGGGATAGGTTTCACGTCCGTAAAAGTTCACCAGTGGCCGAAAATTGCGATTTTTGAACATGAACGTGACCTCACAATGACACGAGCAATCATGCATTATTCAAATACGCAGTTTGAAACGAAAAATGTACAAAATTGATGGGTTATGAAAATTAAATAATAAATTCACGTGTTAGAATACACAGCATTACATATATATATAGACTGGAACACAAAACGTTGACAAAAGTTTCGAAGAAAGGTTTCAGAAATGAGGCTTCAGTGCTACTGCACTATGCGATAGCTGGTTAACTGTTCTACTGAACTATATAACTTTGGTTAATTAAGTTGTACAAATTTAACAGACATAAAGGCGAAAGAATTTGTTTGATATTGCGAAAAAATATGTGTCAAAAAAGAGAAGAAAAGTGATTTTTGAGTTTTGGGATCGGGCTTTCATCTCGTTGTCGTGTTAATCGTCACCATGATGGAGTCAACTCAATCATTGATGTTAAGTCCGGGGAAACGATTTGATCCCAAAACCGAAAGGTGTGGTCGTTACGACTGTTGTAAAAATCGATCGTTTGTAGGCTGTGTCATCTTCTTTAGAACTTCTGCCTAAACACTCATTAAAAGTGGTTGAGGGTCGGTGTGATGAAAGTTGATCGTTTGTAGGCTGTTTCATCGGGGGCATTGTTCATTTTTGTATGGGGATGGTAAAACGAACACATTTGTTACCGGTTCTCCAAGTTATAGTTCATCCACTCTGTGACGGTTGGACCTTGTGAGCTGGGCACCAATCCATTTTGAACCATAGTCCCCTCCTCTGTTCCAGGGTCATATCTTCCAGATAATCAAATATTTCATTGTCCAGAAGCAGCGATAACAAATCCGTAACAAGTCCATAAATCAAAATCACCTCCAAACCGGTGGAATTTGGAAATTTTGGTATCAGCCATTAATACTCACCATGCGGGGATCTGATCCGCCAGAACCACCGTGACCTTCATTGTGCGGTCGACTCCATTCGTAGACGAGCGACCCTCTACATCCGTGAGAACGGGGAATATTTTGCACAATTCGTGCGAATTAAAAAAAACCCCAAATGTGCTTGAAAACACACGTTTTTTTTTGCATAAAATCTTAATTTTCTCAAAAAAGTTCCCTCTAAAACATAAAAACTAATTATACCATTGGAAAGCTGAGACTTTTGCACATTTTTTAGGCTTACAGGCTCAAACGTATCATCAAAATTAAGGGGAACTAATGAGCCATTAAAAAAATTGTTTTTTCAGAATTTTACAAAATTTACTTTTCAGGCTCATTCTGTTAAGGTAACGTATTCTGATAAGGTAAAAAAAATTCTGTTAAAGGACTGTAACGATGGGAAATTCAATGCTCTTTCCAACGATGCAGAGAGAGAGAAAGAGAGAGAGCAAATACTTTTGAGATTTGCAAATACTTTTAAAACGCCGGAGTTACGGCCGTTTTAGTGAAGTAACGCCGAAAACACGAAAAAAATCTTAAAAGTAAAATAACTCGAAAACGAAGCCTCTAAAAAAAAATCTCCAAGAGGCACTTTTTGTTGGAAACTAGTTGTAAAACACGTGTGTGAAGTGTTTCGGATCATACGCTGGACACCCAGGACAATATACAGGGTGTCCCAGGTGTTATGCACAATCCGACTCCTACGTGTTGAACAACTCATTTTCCAACAAAAATGCCTCTTAGCAATTATTTGCCAGAGGCTTGGTAAAACGTGCCCCAAAATGTCAGCTTTCCAACGGTGTAGTCTTTTTGGTTTTTAAAAATGTTTTTAGTTAAGGAAATGGTGTTTAACTACAGGAAAACGTGTGTTTTCTGTTTAAATTGAGGTTTTTCCAAAAGACTGGACGAAAAATGTTTGGAGGCGGGATATACGCAACTTTTCTCGTTGAATCGAATGACGGTGACAACGCCAGACCTCTCAAGGGACGATTTAAGTTAGTTTGGTCGGATGCATAAACCCGTTCGATTGTGAACAACGTCAACGGCATTTCTAAGCTGTCCGGCCAAAGTCAAGATTATCGATATTTTTGAAAACCAAAACGACTACACCGTTGGAAAGCTGACATTTTGGCGCACGTTTTATCAGGCCTGCACAGTTCTGCGTCAAGCATTCATTGAGTTACTAGGCAAGATGAAAAACAGACAATTTCATGATTTTGACATAACTGCCATGTAGCGCAGCAATCGGACATCTTCAATGCAATAAAAAAAAAAAATGTTTTCTGATATCAAATACATAGAAATTTAACGTTCTAACGGTGTCATCAAATTTGAGCTATCTCCAAAACCGACGGAGTTATGAGAGTTTTAATGAAAAAACGAAAAAAATCTTAAATCGCGAATATTTCGAAAACAAGGCCTCTGGCGAAAAATTGCTAAGTGGTATTTTTGGTTGGAAATGAGTTGTAGAACACGTAGGAGTCGGATTTTGCATAACTCCTGGGGCACCCTGTATCACTAAAAAATACCTAATGTTTGAAAATTGGGAAAGCCACGAGGGAGGTATCGTCTTGGTCAGGGGCCAGGGTATGCAATGACCCGCACGACCCTCAGGTCTTGAAGGAGGGGTTGCTTTGTGCGCCGTGTTTTATCAGCCCCAATCTGACTTCGCCGTAGCATCGGGTGGTGCAATGTTGATAATTTGTTGTTTCTGACCAAATTCAGTTTTAGTAAAATGTTTGTTGACTCAAACATGTTATCCAGTTGTAGGACAATGGTGAGGTAGTAGGGTTTAAATCGAGTTCATATAAAGAATTAGATTTCATATAAAGAGTTTCAACTAAAAAGTTAGTTAGTTATAATTTCATATAAAGAGTTAGAAAGTGAAGTAAAAACACAAGATTGTTGGGATATAAACCAAAAAATAAACATTTAAAAATGAAAAATGAAAATGAATTTTTAAATATTTATTTACTTTCTAATTTTATTTTCGTCAACATACACTAATCTCTATACACTCTTTCACACAGCACCACTTTTTTCTTTCTTTTTGCAATCAATATGTTAATAATTAGGTTAGTAGTGTTTGATTACGTTAGGTATTTGATTATTGAAGTCAAGTTTAAAGGGCGTCAGCTGCACAGGGGGTGGTTATTCGTTAGTATCATTTTAATGGGTTTTCAATATACCAGTGTCAGCTTTGTTAATATTTTCGTTATAATCGATCACCCTGCCAACAATGCCATCATGCACCATGAGTTACATCATTATATGGATATTCATGATTCTGAAAAAGCCTGCTGAAAACTGTCAATTGACTTTTTAAATTGTGAAGTTCTCACCTCAGCCCTTGGAACACACTATCGCACTCCTCTTCGCATGTTTCAAACCACAGATTCTCGATTGCTGACTGTCATTCGCATTGCACCCATAGGCAAAATGGCCAAAACACTCAAACCATACCCCTTAATAATTTAAACTTTATGTCTGACCTACTAATTGAATGCTTGAAACTGCCCCCTCCGTTAATACCTATCAGTTACAACACAGCAGCTGTAATAGCTATACCCCATACCATCATGATGATATGTCACGATCGGTTTCTGGTCCCACTTCAATCGTCAGACTAAGAGTCAATAATTTTGATGGTATATTTGAGTTACAGTTGAACTGCAAACAGTCAAATTGGGTCATGTCATTTCTCTGCTTGTGATCGATTACAAAGGTTCATTATTGGAAATAGCAAATCAAAAAGCCGTCTGACGGATTTCGTCTGAACTACTAAGTTTGGAGGGTAGTCGAGAAAGATAGTTGTTATAATCTGGGAATAGTGTAACCAACTCCCCCAGACAGGACTGTACCGGTACGATTTCAAGGTATATTCCAGAAGTTAATTCATGTTTATTAATGTTTTGTATCATATTCGGAATAAATTTTACTATATTCATTCAACAAAAAGAAAAGTTGAAAACAAGACAATAATGATAGCGAAGCGAGAGTAAGCTACCATGTTGATTGGACTTGAGGTGCAAGCTCGGAAGGAATTTCCTTTTAGCGGATGAGCGGAATGCTAATTATTTTTGCATTTTTTGCATTGAAGTAAAATGAAGTTTGTTAATAAATCACCCAGATCTACTGACCGAATGTTTGTTCTCGGATCTTTACTTAGAACGTTCCCTGATGAAAGGGTTCGAAAACAAGGGCTTTCCTTGTCAACAGAGGTATCCACCTGAGTTTTATAGAAACGACTGGAAAATCTTCATGGCTTTTAATAGATATAAAAATCGGGGGCTTAAAGAAAATCAATAAGTTCTTTTCACCTTCCAGAACATTCTGATTATTCCTGAAAGGTCATTGTCTTTAGAAATTCGATGAGACCTCCCGGGTTGCTCTACGTTCATTCGATCGCTCTTTTCTGTACAAGAAGACACATTTTCGCAATTTGATAGCTGATGATTTGTACTCACAATTATATTATTATAGATAGACATTTTATTTATTGGTTCTGTCTTATATCAAGAATACATTACGATTTCATATCTCATCAATATATTTGTCCACAGGATTCTGGAGATGCCGCTGATCTGCTGCAAGAGTACACGTAACAACTGGATTGGATTTGGACTTGAAATTTTAACTCGATTTGAAAGTGTCAAATACGATGGATCGGTTTTATTACCACGCATAAGAAGTTTATCTACATCTGCTGCAGTTTCAAGCACAATTTTTCTGCCAGTTTTCACCAAAAATGAACATCAAGGACTGAACCCAATTAAACGGTTGCTGTCACCACCTCGAGACTACCACAATGATAAAATTAAATTTACCAATGAGTTTAATGCAACACCTAACGGTATTTTGTCGTTTGTTTTGTTTTATTGATTTCTTCTTTGCTTAATTTTTTTAGACACAGTGTTACTAAACGGGATTGATCCGTTTCTATGTACAAATTTGAACCATGGTGTTGCATCAGGGCAGCCTTCAAAAATCCTAATATTGTTCTCTCTCCTTAATTGATTTACCAATACAAACACGAGAAATTGTGTTGTTTCTGAATCTCAATTTTTCATTGGATAAAAATATCTCAATTAAAGTTAAAACAATCGTTTTGGTTTATTATTCCATTTAAACCATCCATGTAGATTTTATATTTTCATATTTATATACTACATAGTAACGTAGCACACTAGTTCGAGTGCTTTATCAATAGTTTTAATTGGAAGAGCATATTTCTTCCCCACTTAGCTTTAATTATGTATCATTAAAATTATGTAGCATGATGAATGAAATTGTATTCCGTTATCGAACTTATATTCCATTTTGTATTACCAGCAATTGCAATAAATGAATATGATGTGAGCCAAATTTAACTATCATTTGGCTGTTTGGTCTCTCCGATGGAAAGATCACCTGTAGACATGATGATGCTATCATTTCGGTGAACTAATTAAAACCGAATTTCAATAAACATGATGATAGTTGATTTGAATTGGTTTAATTTACTCGAGTTGATTTAACTTTTCATTTATTTATTATAAAGGATCGATTCTACAGGACATTTCTCAAAAAAGTGCTTTTTTATACTTTTTTTCAAACTTTGAAGTTTTTTTTTTATTTTTTTATTCAAGATTTAAGTTTTTTTCTTGTTTTTCAGATGTTCCTTGAGAATGGCTAGTAAGTCTCTTACTTTAGAATGTTCCCAAATATGAGTATACCGTTGAAAAGAACGTTACATTTTCTACATAAAAAAAGTGTTCTATTTGCGAAAATCAACTGTTTTTGCCCCTTGTTACGATTATCTTGATTTCAAGGTCTTAGTATCAAATTTTAAGTAACTTTTAACGCTGATCCTGAAGTCCTCAGCAGAACATGTTGTCTGTTAATTGATCATTATTATCCACGCCATTGGTCAACTACAATCAGCTACACGGTAACTAAATGTTTACCACTAATAGACTGTATGTTCATAATCCGGCATAATATTCACCTGTGAATGCTTGTGAGTGAACATACTTTCCACTCCGTTCGGAAAGCAAAAAAGCCCATTGTATTCCGACTCTACTCTATCGGTATTCACTTTAAATTTTTCGCGTTACTTGACGAATTGCGCAGAATGACCCCCGCAATAAGACGTATCCATGTTGAAACCAAGTTCTGGCCTCAGCATAGGGGACGGTTGTAAGCATAGAAATCCACCTGTTGACTCGCAAAACGTGAGTGCCATTTCGCTGTAAGAGGAAGGGAGAAGGAAGGAGGGAAAGACGGAAACGGGCAACGAGCACACGATAACGAACAAATACGTGATTGCCCCGGAGTATTGTGCAACATTATCATCTTGAAAATTCAGTGCACCTTGATCTCCGATATTTACCTACTTAAGATCTCAAGGATTTTCTCAATTTTTATTCACAGTCCAAACATTCAAGAAAAAACCACAATAAGTCAAGAGACGCGGTTTTCATTATGAATGTATAACAGATTTATAGATTCTACACGTTTTTTCCTCTTCACACCTCTTTTCTATTTTGAATTCCTAAGTAAACTTTAAAAGTGATGATGAGATGGGGCGTTTTATGCTTTTGAGGCCCTCTGAGAAAAATCTAGTGTAAGCAAGAAAATTTCTGTGAAAAAACATATATTAACCAATTTTAGTGTTTTAGGTAGAAAGACCCGGTTTTATACGATCATCTTACATTATAAATGGTATATAAAATATCTTAAGATGAAATATACAAATTAACGATTCTTTCAACGGTATCCCGAAATTTGAATACTCCGAAAATAAGGGAGTTACAGCTATTTTCAAGGGATAAGGTCGAAAACAAACGAATTTTAAATCGTGCATAACGCGGAGTAGGTAGACGCCTTAAACAGAAGTCTCAAGCAGCCCTTTTTGTCAGAAAGCACCTGTGGAATCCATAATGAAGTTTAATTGATCGGTCACGATGCACCTTGTATAATGACTTTTTATAGATTAGGTACCTATGAGCTTTTTTATGCTTAGTTTTTATGTATATGGTTCGTTCCTATTAGCTGTGTATGCGAAAATATTTTTGGTTATGGACGTACAAAACTTTAATTTAGGAGAAAGTACAGCCTGTTCCCACTTATAACCATCTTGACTGGGTTAAACTAAATGTCTCTTATTCAGACTCTGAGAGTTTGAAAATTTGATTCGCCGTAAAAGACATAAATGACATCGAACTCATTTCGTTAAACTAAATTTAAAGAAACATTTCTACCAGAAAGTCAATGTTTTCCTCAATTAGAATACCATGTCCTTCCTCATATTTCAAACTGATCCTCAAAAATGCATTCTATTTGGTTCTATTATTTCCTATAAAAGTCCTTAGCGACTGTATAGAAACATTTTTTATAACCCTTCAACTTGTTAGCTTCAAACTTGATTAAAGAAATCCTCTCTTTCGCATATGGACTCCACTAGGGGTCTAGTTGGTCTTAACGTTTAAATAATCGGCAAGCCCGATTGCCTCACACGCTAGATGCCATGAGTCGAAAATTGGATAAAACGAGCAAAAAACTGGACGAAACGTGCGAAAAACGTGACTTTACGAAGAATTTGCTGACATAGGGAGGTGGGGGGTTCTTTTAGATGAAAATTGAGTTTGAACGTTGACAATCATGAGCTTTTCGTAAAAAATCTAGTTACTCGCATGGAAAATAACCATATTGAGACTTCGAAAGTTTGGTGATGACTGGGGGTTTTCGTTTACGCTGTAGCAGAATGACGACTCCCATACTAAGCCTTTTCTGCTTGATTTGGGTTACAAGGGTTTATGCCTACTGAGGTGGTTCGATGGGCTTGAAGCCTATAGTCCTACGTACAATACCTGCGTTAAGCGCCGATTTTTTCAACTAACGAATTCAATTTCCTTCTCAAGAAAATTTGTCAACGATAAAAGTGATGATGCCGTTGGAAAGCAGTTTTCATTGTACAGTTCTAGCATCTGAAAAAATTGGTTCTCATAGCTTAATTTTCTATTAAAAAAAAAAAAAAAACCCTCGAGATTTCCCGATTTGGGTCAAATTTTCTTCCCAAGGACAATTTTTCCATGGTGTGTCTTAAACAGACAACAATCCAATTGCAAAGGTTTTGCTCTTTTCAACTCTATCCTCATATAACATGTTACATAGCGAATTACAGGAGTTCTGACTGGTTTAATGAATGGTCATTAATTATAAATTCGATTCAACTCCGTGTCTATGAAAGTAAGAGACTGCCTTGGTAGGAAATCGAAAACGATGTCTGTATTTGTGTGGCCGAAGAACCTTGGTATAAATACTTGTTCTACTTGAAAGAAGGAATCATCAAATTTGTTTTTCTGTTTATTCAGTATTAGTATTAAAATTACTGAACTTACATCACACATGTTACTGGACTTCAAAATAGATTAATGCAATTATGTATCAAATGGCACTACTTTTGTCTTATGACAAATCCAATTAAACTTTTAAAATATACATGTTTCACCATTCATAGTTCCACTTACTAGATATTCCTTTATTCCTTATAAAACCCCATGAATATGAAACCTTATAAAGAAAAGTATGAACATGACTAGGTATGTGTTCCTCGTGCATTTTTCATATTTTAACATAAAAACGTGGTTTTATTGTTTCGGGAGAATGGAGTTAGGATCTTAACTTTAATTTAGGAGAAAAATCAACCGTGCGGTTTGATCTTCAAATAATATTTGATAAATTTGTTAAAGAAATTTGATTATTTTTATGCACATAAATACAAGATGCTCCGCACTTGGTGACCACATTCTCGGATTCAGCATTAAATTCTTGCATACCTAGTGCATTTTCATTATCAAACATATTGGTAAGTAGGTAAAGCAAGTGACGTAGCCAAAGAGATAATGCAGGCACTGGGCGTTACCCTAAGGCACCTGCCACAGGCTTGGTATATTCTACAACCCAGTTCTGACAAAAAGGGTCCTCTTAGAAATTTTCTTTTAGAGGCATCGTTTTCGACAAGAGGGTTCTTGTTAGGGCTCTTAAGGGTGATTCTCACAAAAAGGGCAAATTCAATGTCCCTCGCCCGCCATTTGGCGAAAAGTTGAGTTTTTGGCTCCTGGCTTCCTGAAGATCTTCACTGTGCTCTGCTCTACCAGAACATGATTCAAAAGGATGCCTATTTACTCGTTCATATTTTTTACTGGACCTTGAAGCACACTTTTTCACCGTGGGTGTCACCATCTAATATTCACAGATGCTTTTCCCTGAAAACGACATCCTTATCACTCGTGAGACATCTCCATGATTTTTTCTTGAGGGCAATCGATTTCTGCAACGATTGGAAGCAGTTTGCGGCCTGCAAGGTATAGTTGATTGGACAGAAGTGAAAAAGAACATTGTCCCCGGAAATTTTCTGATCCCCGTGGGTCAAACCCACCAGCCCTGATTGAGAATTCAATTGAATGGCATTGAAATTTCCCATTTCTGGCAGTTGTAGTAATAACACCGAATTTTTAGTACCTACATACTGTTTTTCTTCTTCAGGTCACCAATAGAAATGGAATGAAATGAAATGAAAAGTTTTGTTTTGCAAAAAAATAAATTTACTCAAAATGAACAAGATTCAAGCTTACAGAAACTAATGCCTCAGGTTAGGAGAACAGCCGATATACAGCCGATATATTTATTCGGGAATCAAGAAATAAATAACATAAATTTACTTTTTTTTTTCAACTTTTTATAACTGCCACACTCAATGCACGATTGCCATCACAGAAGACAACACATATATGAAATTTCTTTAATTATTAGCTATACTTTTCCTTCTATAGATCTTAATTGCTATTCCTATTTTCTTACAAGTAAATTAATACAATATTATTAGTATTGGTTCAAGTTATTAATGAAAAAGGATTTCAACGATTAAGTTGGATCAATTGCTTCCCATGTCTTCTCCTTCTTCATCAGTCATTTATTTATTTATTTTCGCCATAAAATATAAAATTTTGTATCCCCCTGCGGAGTCGCCACATTCCAATCCCTCGAATGTAAAGTACAAAAAAAAAATAAAAAATAAATAAATAAATAAAAAGAAAATAGAAAATCGTTTTCAGAAAAGTCCAGAAAAGAGAAAGAAAATAGACAACTCTCAACAACAGATGGTTCAGTATCACCCCTGACTAAAACTTAACTCATAAATAAAAACTTATAGTTTTTATCGTCTTCTAACCTCTACAATTTGGCCTTGTAAAAATAATAATGCTACTAAATTGTCTTATATCAATTTCATTGTCATGAAACAAGGTAACAAATGTCATTTTCACATCTCCAAATTAATTTTAGGAAGTCGCCTGCCGCAGACGCGACATGGAAACCAGATAAGAGGCGTTAGCGTGGGTTCTACCCTCTACCGGTTTGACGAGTAGCTCGGTAGTGCAGAACGGAATCAAGAGATGGCAGACACGTCGAAAAACGTCGCCAGTGGTTTGATGTTTCCGAGAGGTTAGCTTCGATCACTAATAGTCGTGTTATGGTTAAGTTGGCCAACCCCGATAATCAAGAAACAAGTTCCCTATCTCAGTGATTTTTCATTTATTTAATAATACGGTCATGCCCAATACACCAATAAGAACAAAGTATAGGAATACAAAGTACAAAATAATAAAGTGAACCTGATAGGTAATAAATAGGGAAAAAAATGAAATTGAAACTATTAACACAGGGGTGCCCACCCCTATTCCCAAAACAAAAATCAGAAAAATACTCGTAAGCACCCCTTATTTTATCTAAAACTAAAAGAAGATTTATATAGGTATTGAAAAAATTCCAACCCATTCGGCAATAGACAAAACGGGCTTCATTCGAGCACTGTCATTGTCATTTATGGGTAATTCCTAAATTCCTAAACTGGGACAATTTCGATCAGAAAAAATTTTTGTATAAAAAGTTGTCAACATTTCTGGAATTTTTTTATAAGGATTTTAGTCATGCCAAAAAAGCAAATGACAGCTCATGAATCCCTTTTAAAAGTCCGAAATTCGAAGTTGAAATTCGCGTCCATGACTATGTGAATTGGGGCACACGACGATGTTAATGTCCATTACGCTGTCGATAAATTTCATTTCGTTGCAGTAACATTTTTTTCTTAGATTGGTGGGTAAAAATAAAAAATGGAATTGTATTTGGGAAAAACAATTTTTATATCATTTAATTAATGTGAAAAGGTTTTTTAACAAGAAAAGTTTTTACTTATTGAGGGGTGAACGCATATAGGAATGCTCTGTTGTACTTTTTTGTATTTTGTACTCTTTTGTACTTTTTTTGTATTTTTTCTTAAATAAATGAAGTATACTTTTTTTTTTTTTTTTTAAAATCATAAAACAAGTACTTTACCTCAGTGATTATGAAATTTAGTGCTAGTTAACCCCACGTTAGTTCTGACGAGCATCAATGGTTTCAAGATCTAAAGCGGGTTTTATCCTCTTACTAAATTTCGTTAGTAATAAATTACATATTATGTCTCACAAAGCATTCACAGAGCAAACAGAGGGTACCCTAGCCTCTCACCGCGCCGGATACCAACCAACTCGTCAATAATTTTCTGGGTAAGAATCAGGCTTAATAAGAACGTATTTATACACGTTGTTTTTTTAACTACAACTAATTAATTTTAATCGCACAAAAACGTTCATGAATTTTCTAAATCATTGTGAGTGCAAAATGCAAGTTATCTTTTTTTGTGGTAAAAATTACTAAATAATAGAGTTCAAACTTTTGAATATTACTCATCACTGCTTGTTGATAGGATTGATCGTCCTTGCAGAAAAGGACATTTTTCATTACGTCCGGCTTTCTTAATCATGTCTTAGTTATTTGACAAGTAGTTATAAAACTCTATACAGTTCATGCCAAGGTTAATAAAATACAGTCTACTACCCTTGGTCCATGTAGGTAGGTGTAAAGGATCTGGTTGGAATAGTCTCCAGTAGTTGTTGATACAAATGTTTAGCCCGGTGCTTTGTTGTCACGACTAATTATAATTTCGAATTTAATTCATTCCATTGTTGTACGTAAGAGATTTCTACGGCTTTCATTATTTCAATTTAATCAGCGAAATAATTTTTCCTGTACCATGGATAAATACGCCTATCCGTCGACCCTAGTTCAACTACGGCAGAAGAGGACTGTACTCATTGGAAGCAAACTTCCATCAATTACATTGCGGCCCTAGAGGCAAATAAAGAATCAAGACTCTCAGATGCTGCTAAAGTGGGGGTCTTAACAAATTGCCTTTCACCGGCTTGCATACTATTAAAGAACAAGCAAGATTACGATTCTGCTATTCAGGTACTCAACAAGGCAAGATTCGATTTACATAAAACCTCTTAACGAAATTTACACTCGCCATTGCGTCGCGACCCGGCGACAAAATCCCGATGAGACCGTGGACCAGTATCTACAGGCGTTTTTAGGGAAGGAATGCTCCTTCAAGGCGGTGACGTGGCAAATTATGTTCGCGGCTTTTTTATTGCACGGTTGTCATCAGGTGCGATCCGTCAGCGTCTCTTAAAGAACATCATCCTATCCTTATCCCAAGCTACAGAACAAGCGAGCATTACCGAGAATTAGCACAAGTCAACGCCCAAAACTACTCTCGATCTTTTTCAGTGGGTGCTGAGCCTAAAGGAAGATATGAGAGCCAGACATCGGCTGCTATTCCTATGAGTTGGCTCAGTTTTTCTGTAGTTAGCGAAAAGTGCAGTAAAATCGGTCATCTAAGTACAGTTTGGTGCGGACTAACACACTCGCGACGATGTTATGGAAACCCATTTCAATAAAAACGAAGTAAAATAGAACTTTGTATATATTTACGAAAATAATGAGCACACAGTTAAATCGATTTCGACGGTAAGGTCATCATCAGATAAACATGAACATGATGTTTAAAGATTGTCCTATTCATTCTAAAAGAAGATTAAGTTCTGCGTTGAATGAGTTACTCAAACTTAAAATTCGGCCCAAAAGTACGGGCACAATTGCGAGCCAAACTTCGACCATTTCTCCCCATTTTGGCGCAAAATTAAACACACACGTACACTTGTTTTCTAGCGCTCATATTTTTGGAAAAACTCCTCTGCTCGAAAAGAGTCAAGAGTAAAAGTTGTGAAGAAAACATTTCTGAATTCAGAAAGCACCATAAATGTCAAATTGTGACCATTTTCAAAGGTCATAGGCTCAATATCTACCCCAATATCATACCATTGTCCAACAGCTGTATAACATGATCGAGTCAATAGACATTTTACTAAAACAGAATTTGGTCAGAAACAACAAATTATCAACATTGCAACGCCCAATGCAACGGCCAAATCTGATTGGGGTTGATAATACACGGCGCACAGAGCAACCCCTCCTTCAAGACCGGGAGGTCGTGCGGGTCATTGCATATCCTGGCCCCTGACCAAGACAATGCCTCCTCCGTAGCTTTCCCAATTTTCAAACATTAGGTATTTTTTAGTGATACAGGGTGTCCCAGGACTTATGCACAATCCGACTCCTATGTGTTCTACAACTCATTTCCGACTGCGATGAGTTGCATTCATCTTCGAGACTTTTGGAAAAACCTCAATTTTAACAGAAAACACACGTTTTTCTGCAGTTAAACACCTTTTCTTCAACTAAAAATATTTTTTAAAACCAAAACGACTACACCTTTGGAAAGCTGACATTTTGGCGCACGTTTAACCAGGCCTGCACAGTTCTGCGTCAAGCATTTATGGGGTTTCTAGGCGAGATGAAAAACAGGTGATTTCAAGATTTTGACAAAACTGCCATTTCGCGAAGCAATCGCACGTCTTCAATGCAATAACAGAAATGTTTCCTGACATCAAATAGATACAAAATTTAACGCTCTTTCCAACGGTGTCATCAAATTTGAGCTATCTCCAAAATTGTGGGAGTTATGACAGTTTTAATGAGTTAAAATCGAAAACACGAAATAAATCTTAAATCGCGAATAGCTCGGAAACGAGGCCTCTGGCAAAATATTGCTAGTAGACATTTTTGGTCGGAAATGAGTTGTAGAACGCGTAGGAGTCGGATTGTGCATAACTCCTTGGGACACCCTGTATAGGTACTCAATTTAAAAGCTAGGTGCAATGTATAAACAACTAAAAGCCAAACCAAACCAAACCTGAACAACAAAAAAACCGTGTGGGGGGGGGCTACTCTTCTTCATCCTCGTTGTCTACTTTTTACATGTCTCTCCTGCACGGCTGACAACATTTGACGAAAAAAATTCCGTTTCTGACAGATGAACATCGATGGTGGCAAAACATCTATGTTCTTAAACATCGATGTTAAACATCGGATATGAAACATCGATGTTTGTGATGGATATGGTTAGTTGGCCACTTTCCGATTTTAGAATCTGTCGCCTTGGGAGATGAGTCAGACGCCTGCCAGCGTCTGAATCATCTTCTGAGCGTGGCGGAGCTTAGTCTATGCATCCACCTGCTAGGAAGGGGCAACACATTCCATCACCTCACATGTTTCAAAAACATCGACATCGATGTCCCATCCCCACAAAAACTGACAGTTGACCCCATGCTTTCGTAAGTCAAGTTTCCCCTTCCAGTGGAGGACTGTCAATTGACTCCTTGTCTGTAAGATGGGGACTCCTTGTCTGTCACATTACTGATCTTTGTCAGAGTCGCTCATAAGGTTGCGGATGTTTCACCTTCTCTCAATGCAGTAAGGAACTGTGCGTACGTGACAGCTGATTTCAACATATCAGCAACAATTGTATGCATCTCTTTCACAGAGTGAAGATGGCGCGGGGTTCCACTGCCTGCGAGTGCGCTACAGGGTCAGGTGTGGCTTGGGAACCAAAAACTACCTGGGGAGAGGAGCTGGAGGAAAACCCCCAGAGGTTTGACTTCCATCCTAACTAGCTAACTAGAGAACAAGTGTACTCTAATTGCGCCAACATGGGAAAAATGGTCGAAGTTTGGCTCGCTCATACTACTGGGCTGAACAGTGAGTAACTCATTCAACGCAGAATTTAATCTTCTTTCAGTATGAATAGGACAATCTATTCGATATGAAGCGTACCTACTTTCTGAGTTATTAGCAAAAAAGTGGAGACAATTTCGTGGTTTTTCGCCATTTTCTCAGGTACACGGCGAGAAATTTTGGTTATAAATGTCAGATTCGGGTTCAGCACCCTCAAAAACTTAATAATCAAGTGAGAAAAAAACTTCTATAGAACTTTCCACCTAAAAACCCCTGGGGACTGGACTCTCTACTGCAAACCCGCTGACAAGGCGTAGATTCAACCTTAGTAATTTAGTACCATCAGTAACAGGATTCTTGGTGAAATTAAACCGTTGCATTTTGGGTACTTCGGTATCTCAGTCTATTTAAGCTTTACCATAACCGACATAACCAGATATTGGGATTAGTTTCAATTTCAATTAAAATACAACTACTTCAACTTGAGAACTGTATATTCTGTAGAAAAGTTACATACACAATGCTTGAAATTACATGTTGATTTTAATCCAACGTTCAAAACACTTACTAAATATTAAAATTGAGCATTTTATAAACTTAACGGTTTATATGGCACACATTTTAGTCTTCATGTATACTTGTCATCATCCTAACACTAAAAACACAACTCATTCCCAATTCTTCTCTTGGTTAAGTGAACGATATTTGGCAATTCAAATAAAGGAACTACATTATTGCTTCAACTTTACACTACAGGAAATAAAATTTGGTTTGAAAAATCAATTTGTTAATTATTCAAGAAATAATATTAAATCAACAGTCTTTTAACACTAAGTGCCAATTGGAAAATTTATCCAAATAATTAATTTGATCCTTTAATCATTTTACGAGGAATTTTGCTCAATATGTTAACATTGTCTTTAAGAACATAAACAAAAATAAGATCTTACACTCTTCAACAGACTTTTTTAAAGAAGATAATAATTGTTTCTTCTCCATCTGAAAGTATACACTCATATAGCATTTATCACATGATACTATAGAAACTATAAGATCCAAATCAAATAACAATTCTGATACATGTGATGTACTCTTACTACAAAATGCTTAAGCACGTGGACCATAGACTATTAGAGAACTCCGTTATAAACCCATGAACATAACGGGGTTTCTAATGAGCCCGACAACTCAAGTAAGCGCACCAAAAAGAAATGATTTACACTCGTATTGATTGAACAGAGTCAGCGTCAATTTAATTGTGCCCGCACAGAGAATGCTGGCTGGATCTTACATCGCAACACAAGATAGTACCAAGACGCTATAACAGTCGCCTTCAATCGTTCCCTTAAAATATAAATGACATGAGAATAATAAATGTGATTATAATCACAAATAATTATTAAAAATTAAAAAAATAAATAAACCGCAAAATGAAACCGACTAAATTTTCAAACCCTTGAAAACAGCCAAGTCGGAATGTGACTTACCTATGAATAATTTTTTTTCTTTTTTTTCCATTAACTCTAATAATATAATATACAAAGTCAACTAATAACTGACCAAAATAAAACAATTAGTCATGAATAATTTTTCATTTGTATCCTAGAACAAGTTGAAATAGGTACTAAACACAACTTGGATTTAAAAAATCAAACATTAATGCCCTCCGGTTTCAAACTCCGAGGTATATTACCCCACAAAAGGAGCCATCGTTTATTACTTTAAGTCTTCAAAAGTTAAGAATAATTTTCAATTATTCATATCGACAAGTTTTAAACTAATTCTATTTCAAATAGTATTAATGAAAGGCAAAAAAACTTATTTTCATTATAAGGAACTTAAGTTTCCCAAGGAAATTTTATCAGTCCATTAAAGCAACAACTGAAAGAGAGAACAAAACTTTATCCTACATTGGAGGTTGGCAACAATTCGTTGTAACCAAATATTGATTGAATAAAGTTTTAAGAACATTTAATTTGATTCATTCATAGCCTAAAAATGTGCTTTCATAGCAGTCAGAAATAAACATAATTTGAGTTTTAAAAAAGGCTTATTTTCAATAGGTATATGTTTGCATTAGCACCTTTGACAGTAAGTTTTGAGTGGTAGAGAAAAAAAAAATTTGACGTTCGAACCAACTCTCCAGAAAAATCGTATCTTTAAACCCCTACAATAGTATACAAATCAACATAGATAGGTGATCCACACTTTTTTTTTTCTTTGAGAATTGAGAAAATATGATATAAATTTGATCATCTCCTTTATAGGAATTTACAGCAACCTGTTTCGTAACCTACTATTGGTCGATTACAATTTTAAGAACAATAGGTATTGTTCGGAATATTTATCACCCTCACATCGAAATAACAGCCAAGTAAATGAATATAAGAATTGATAAGATTCGATGATTTCGAAAAGTAATTGTATTGCAAATAAAATTGTGTACTGTTCCACCCTCCCAAGGAATTCGCATGCATCTTATTGTGTCTCTACAAAAATGTTTGATCCACATGAAAATATGTGGGCAACTTTGGCACCTACAGCGTCTCTTAGCATTTTCATAAAGCCATGACAACTATAAACAGTCCTGTACTTCCTGGATATGGAGCAAGATTCAACACTGGAGTTGACCACCGAAATAATGCTCTATAAAACGAGAAATTTTGAATTTTCTAGGAAAAAAAATAACATTTTTTTAACCCTTTCGATCCTACTCCCGAATATATACGGGCTCTCTGAATACTCTCGCAGGCCTACGCACGTATATTCACGTTTTCCGAAACGCCGCTGAGGATCTACTCCCGAATATATACGTTTTTCCCCCTGCCATCTTCCGGTTGGTCTCCTAACTCGTTGTTTCACAGAATTCCGCTAGATGTCGACTCTTTATGCAATTTTGACTCGTTTATCGCCGACAAGCCGAATCACGATCGTCACAACATTGTTTATCAGAAAAATACGCGTGTTATTTCTGTTCGGGTGCTAAGTTAGTGAGTTCGTTTGTGCTGCGCTTCGCCGTAAAAATTTATATTCTTTTGATTTTTTTTAAAATGACGCGACGGGTATTTACTGACGATGATCTACTTCAAATTCTTCAAAATAGCGACGAGGGGGATGAACAGTTGGAGTTGGACGATAGTTACTAGGTCGCTCAGGATGAAGGAATTCCATCTACGAGTGGCAGTCGGCCGCAAAATTACCCCCTAGTAGATTCTAGCAGTGAAGAAGAGGATTTATCTGGAAATGAAGTTTCCAGCGCAAAATTTTTTTCTAGTACCTACCAACCCAAAAAATTTTTTTGCAATTTTTTTTTTCGTTTTTTTGCACGTTTCTATGTTTATAATACATTATAGATGAGATTAAAAATAAAAATATGTATAACCCACGTGAAAAAGTATTCAGTACAGCGGAGCAAACAGAGCGTCAAAGCATCGGAATCAATAGATCGCGCCGGCGAGCCACTCACGCGAGCTAGGATGTAGTATCGAAAGGGTTAAGCCTATCTTAGAGATAGAAAAATGGTTTATTAATCAACGGGATTTGAAGAAAATTGCAGGGATTTTTAACGAGTATTCCATGGAAGGGCGGATCGTACTCACAGTGATTTTCTAAGAAGATTACAAGGTACCGGGATTGGGGCATTCCATCTTTGTTTTGAGCATCATAATGCTCGAACTTAGTTCATAAAAACAAACCAGACACCAAACTTTCCTTATAAGTAGTCCTTAAAAATAAAATGCATTAAATTTTTATAATTATAATAAAGAGCAATTAGCTAGAAGAACGCCATGTTTACAATAATACAATATAGCACCCACGTCTCACAGTGGAATTAGTGATTTCTGTGTTTTCTAAGTACTTTAGCACCAAATGATTTAAAATTATAAAGTTTTCCTTCATTTCATACAGCTAAGTTTAAGCAGTTAAGAAAAAACTGTTTTTTCAGAGGCTAAAATAAAATGCCAACTTTTAAATCCCATTATCAGGCTATTAACCATCAAATATACTCTCACCTAGAATCTTTTCTCCAGATTGGTAATGTGCACGCGCAAATTTATATCTAATAATTGGTTATGAATATTAGAAAATAATTTTAAATACAAGGGACAATCCATGGGCAATTTATTTGTTAACAAGTGAGAATATGGTGAGCTTCATTACTCTAGAGTTTTGACTGTGAACAGAAATCCCTCAATTGATATTTCCGCGATTTTCCCTGAAAAGATTGACGTAACCGATTTTTTCTCAGTATTTGTCCGAATCCCAAAACAAAGTGGTTAGCCTAACTGATGAATCAGTGAAAAAAGAAATTAATCATGATTCCTACTTTTTTTAGAAATAACTCCCAACTCTGAACTAGCTTTATGTGGAACATTTTCTTCTGAGTTTGAAATATAATTCTAAATTTGAATTTTTGGATATGGTATCACATCTGTAAGTTCCATTTTCCTATAAATATCTCATACATCCACCCAATATACAGATGGAGTTTGACGGCGCTGAATTTTAGAAATTTATTTCAAGGTGATTCATGACTTTACCTGAATGATGAATGAAGGAAAGTAAAGCTAACTGATGAGCAATGTTGTGCCTACCTTTTTGTGATCTGGGCTCATTTTGATTTCACAATTACTACCTAGCGTTTTTTGAAGTCACATTTTTAGACGTGAGTGCTACTCGATGAATTAGCCACTGAGCAAACCCATCGCAGGCCATTTGACTTTTGATAACTTATAATAATTGATAAAACTGACTTTTACAGCAGTAAAAGCAAAAAGAAATCAATAAATAAAAAGTGAACACGATTTAAAAAAATTAAAAAAACAAAATACAGACATAGGTATAATAATGTTAAACATAGATGGGGTCAAACGAATGCCCCATGGCCAACACTGTTGTGCATGGATAGTGTCATCACTACAAAATACTGACCACAAAGTTATAAGGAAGAAAATGTTTTAACGCGTTTCCGCTAATTTTTAATCAATCACTGTACAATCAAAGCGAGGAAAGAAATTGTAAACTCATTTAACGTGCACAAAAGATTAGTGATATTCTTACACTTCTAGTGACTCTTTTCCGAGTCCGAATTACGTAAAAGGGTTATTAAATAACTCTCTTTCTTACTATGTGATAATACTGGATTCCTGCAGGAAACAATATTCCTGTACCAGTTGCACCCATCATGGCTAACTGATTTTACTAATTTATTAAAATATTTGTCCCGTTGAACAACTAGGTTCACCATTAATTTAGTCTTGTGAGATTAAGTAACGATAGGTATGGCATACCATATTGAGGTAAATAACAGACAGATCATTTTGAGAGTTTGAAATCAACAGATGAATATAATAATAATGTATTCATTATCATCACCTTTAAGATAATTTGTCAGCAGCCTAAGCTTCTTAGTGCTGATACCTTCAATTATATGTTTCACACTATCAACATTATAATGCACACTGCTACCATCAGTCAGGTATATGGTTCTCAGTAACAACACTTCATAAATGCTGCATTAGAAAAATAAGTGATTATAAACATTATTAGGTATAATTACTTCGAATCAGTCTTATCAAATCAGTCTTACACCTTTGATTACCCGTATACTTAGAAGGTACTAGCAGCTTAATGCATGGTATGAATTCAACGACTCAATAAAAATCAATTGGGTACTAGGCAAGTCTGGAAGAATATGTTTTTTTACAGTGAATTTTTATGAAATAATCATTTTTGTAAATCAGGCAACTTTTAGGCACAGAATGTGAGATACCTTTAGTAAATTTTAACTGAGCGAAGTAAAATTAATTAATAAAGCCACATCATTCGTTCGACAAATAGCAGTCATACAACACCAAAGGTATCATAGGGAAACTCACATTTCTACTTATATGATTGGTTGGGTATAAATCATTTGCTTTGACAGTTAAGATATTGTAGTCACTTAATGATTATGTCGCGTTTACATCAACAAACCTTTACTGTTATTAGAAAAGGAACAAGAATTGGAAGGTTCAACACAAAGAGTCCAGAAAAAATGTTTCCATGCAGAGGGAAGACAAAGTCCATTGGGACCCAACCACTGACAGTGGTTCTGGGGACTGTGAATTGACATATATCCAATTTTCATGTGAAGTCGAGGGAAATTTCGGAATTAGTGGTCAGATGAAACTGGGTAGGTACTTCATGTTTTGTCAACTGGGCTTTGGGGTAGTTTTTAACCTTTATCAGACTCTAACTCACCCACCTTCAAATCTACGAATAAAAATAGCCTAATGAAAAGGTTTTTTCATCGTTAGGTATCCTATTAATTTGGAAAACTTGGATAAACAACCTTTGGAACAAAAAAAGAGGGAATGATTGGAAAATAGAACATTATAAGTAAAATAATCTTTGTACTTTCTTCCAACTACACAACTTCTCCAATTATTTTTGAGGAAATAACCAAAACTGGCCTCTATTAAGGGCCTCCTTTATGTTGAGGTTGGTATCAGGAACCAGATTGTGGGTGGTTGATGTTCCCAGATTCAGTTTTAATGAGGTAATCCATACTTTGTAGGAGTACAAAAATTTGTTCAAACTAAATACTTCACCATAAAGTTATGGAAATCCATTTCAATGAAGCAAAATGCAGTAGTTAACAATAACTATTTACAAAAAATGAAGCATTAAAATCAAGTTGGTAAAAACAAACTTCGTAGTTGCCTAGTTTGTAAAGAGTTATATTGGCACAAAACAGTATTGACAAACGCATCCGTATCCCACGAACTAGGAATTGGCTTCCATGGTAACACTCTACCCTGTATCTGAGTAAATAAAAACGGAGTCAGATGGAACGTTGTCTATATTTCCACGAAACTAAAGAGTTACACTGTTAAATCGATTTCGACGGTTAGGTCATCATCAGTAACAAACATGAACTCAGTTACTCTTGTTACTGATGATGACCTAAACGTCGAAATCGATTTAACAGTGTAACTCTTTACTTTTGTGGAAATATAGACAACGTTCCATCTTACTCCTTTTTTATTTGAAATGGGTTTCCACAACTTCGTCACGAGTGACTTAGTCTGTATCTAAGCCCTGTGATGATTTACAGATTTAGCTCTGACCAATTGAGTTATAGATGCTTCTATAGCAATCAATTCATGAAACCCCATGCGAGCCAAGGAGATACGTAATAGAACTCTCACCTGAATAGTTTGGTTGTTTCAATGCTTCACCTAAATACAGCCGACCGGCAGAAGGAATTACCTGAGTACACCCACAGAGACCTGACTTGAATACACCATCAGTACACCCAGCATGCGCCAGTACACCCGTGGAATCAGAAGTAATAACCAAAATATACTATTTATTTTTGATATGCGAAAATCCAAACCACCTAACTATAAAGAAAACTGACCTTTATATCATGGATTCCGATGTATTTATCCAACTAATCTATAAATTACAAGAAGGATTAATTTTGAGATTAGAGCATAAAGAGCATCCAGTCCACCGAATTTTGAATCACACTGACCTCTAAAAAACAGTGACTCGAGAGTTCTGGGGCCCACGTGTAGTAACACCAGCCCCTTCATGGGTGTGGTTATGCACCAAGCAAGTTTACTGGTTAACTTCCATTCTCTGTGATGTACTTACATAGTCAACTGGTAACTCTGCGCCCCTCTGGTCATTGAGACTGTATGGTTCAATCAGGCGAGGAAGACCAACTTGGATGATTTGTATAAATAAGACAATGTTTGTAGGTACCTACAGTTTTTTTTGCAAGACCTTTCGTTTTTGTGCCGGCTCTTCATCATTCTATGCAACTTTCAAGTCAAGGAGAGATGCGTTTAAGTAGCGCTTCTCCCTACAAATTAGGAGATTGTCTAGACGTTTTTTTTCTAAATTTTCATTTTTAATTCTATCCTTTTATTTTGCCAGTATAACTCAAATTTATTGTTCGTAACGGCATGACAGCCTAATTTTGAAAATCGATCCAACAGTTGAACTTTGATTTGGACAACTTTTTCGATAACTTCATTTTTCTTCATTTAAAAATGGATTTTCACTTGAAAAAAGTGAGTAACATAGTTTTACCAAATACGACCTGTTTTTTTAAAACCCCTTATGAATAAAAATCATACAAAATGAAGTAAGATCCTGTCGTTCAACAGCTGGATTATACATACATTGGTAATAAAGCACGTAAATTTAATCTTCCACATTGAATGTGGCATGTCGATATTTAAAATGAATCCTGAAGCAAGTTACATTTATGGTGGCTCAAACCATCGATCCGAATTTGTATCCCACTGGATAGTAAATTATCAAATATTAACAAATCACTAAAACATTTGAATACGGTTGTTACCGAAATCAACAACCACGATTTTACCATCAGGTGTGAGGCAGACACCACTTGGACGGTCCAGCTGTCCAGGCTCCTTACCGGATGAACCAAACTGCCAGAGAAAACTTCCATTTTGCTCGAAAACTTGGATTCTGTTATTTCTGGAGTCTGCAACAATAATGTTACCGTCTGAATCAACAGCTACTCCCTGAGGGCGAAGAAACTGTTTAACAGCTGATCCCTCAGATCCAAGAAATCTAGCATTACGGAAATTTGGATCAATTACAACCAGTCGATGGTTGTTGAAGTCTGTAACAATCACACAACCCTTTGAACCAAAGCAAACTCCCCGAGGAGAATCAAAATGTTTTACCATATTGGCAGTGTTCTCAAACCCATACTTGCAAAGAAAGGTTCCATCCATTGTGAACATTTGGATACGATGGTTCCGTGTATCAGAGACAACAATTTTTCCTTTAGAATCGACTGCCACATCCCAGGGGTAATTAAATTGTCCAACTTTAGACCCTTTCTCTCCGAATGTAAATACGAATTGGCCATCACTGGTAAATACTTGGATGCGATGATTATCCTTGTCAGTTACGACGATTCTACCAATTGGATCAACTGCTACACCAGCGGGTCGATCAAAGTATCCAGGTTCAGCGCCATGACTTCCAAATTTTCTTAAGAAGGTGCCATCACTTTTAAAAATCTGAATCCTGTTGTTGCTGCGATCAGCTACTATGATGTTACCTTCCAGATCACAACAGACACCCCAGGGTCTGCATAACTGTCCGTCTTTTTCTCCTTCTGACCCAATTATCATTTTTGAACGACCAGCATCAGTGTAATTTCTTGGGATCCTGGTAGGAACACCAGGGATGGGAAGCGAAGGGATTGTAACACGATTGGTTCTAGGATTGAGAATTTGTTGAGGGATTATTTCCATCTTGTTCCGGTACTGATTAGAAGGCCATAACATTTTATGTTCATCATCACACAATTGTGGAAGAGGAGAATCAACCAATGATGGAATGAAAGAAGGAATTGATTCCCCTACAGCTGACAAATCATCAAGGCAGTTATTCTTGTTGTGGTGGAATGGTGGAGATCTAACACTTATGTTCCTCAATAACCCATCCCCAATTGTTCCATTATGAGATAAACCCGGGGTTAGAATATCTCCCATTCCAGAGATAGCCATAAGTAAGTTTGGGTCAGGGGGGAAAAAATAATTTCGTCATCCAACAATGGCATGCTTCCTCTAACTGCACGAAGTCTTTTGAGTTCTACAAATGCACTTTCCTTAACGTCACGAATATCAGTCGCTGTCCCAACGTCAAGTACAGTCGCAATCATGTCAGAAGTATGAGCATAACACGCATGAAGTGACTTGAGCCCTTCAATTTGCTGCTGTAATGTTTTTTGCTTCATCAACCTTGATTTATCCAATTTGGCAATCAGCTCACGTTCACGTTCTTCAAGAGCTAACTGGAACTTCCTCATGATGTTGCGGATGTCTCGTGCGATGGAATGAGACCTCAAGCTAATGCTCTCTATCATTCTCTGTGACATGTCAATACACTCCTTAGTGGTATGAGCACTTATCTTGGCATCGGATAACAATCTTGTAGCTGCATTTCTAGCACCTTCCAATGCATCTTGTAGATAGATGAACGTGTGACCTCGATGATCTAAAACAGTGCACTCAGAGCAAACAGGCTTACAACAAGTGTCACAGTACAAGCGCACAGTCTCTGTTAAGTGCGTTTCACAAAATGTATTCCCGTTTATTACAGAGCTGCTGGAACTGGAGCTGGCTCCAGATGATTGATTGGTGAACGAAGGGCTTGATTGAGGATCATCCATCGGTACAATAAAATGGTCTTTCGTAAGTTTCACCCTAATATGGGCACGAACACACCTGTCACATAACAGTTCATCACAATCTTTACATTTTGAAGTAGCTTTGGCGCACTCGTCGCAGCTATGGCAAATCAGGGGATCAGGCTTGTCTTGCAGAAGGTCATTCAAGATAAGCTCTTCAGGTTCCAATGAGCACAAGTTACTCAAGCAAGACAACATTGAGGTTTGATCGGAAAAAGCAGTCGCCATCTTTCCTGAAACAAAAAAAATAAGCACCTATTAGTGACAATCAGAAAATAATGAACAGAGAGATTGAAAAATAACAAGTAATTAAATATATACAAAGGAATCAACAAAATCGACTAATGGGGAAAAAACTACTTCTTTTGGTTTCCGATTTGTTCTTGATCACGTATAAAAAACAGTAGCCAATTATAAAAACCTAATAGGTTGATTTAAAAACTAGACCAGATTCTTAATTGAACAAAAAAGCATGAAGATTGGCTGGGGATTTTAGGAGGTATGATTTTTGAACAAATCAGACATCACCAACCCCAACCTTCCCCCTCCCATCGCGAAATTAAATTCAAATTCAAAACTCCTAAGGTTTATTGGACAAGGTAAGTTTGTTAGACAAAAAATAAATAGAATCAAATGGAAAGACATGAGAAAACGATTTATTTCTATTACCCCCGCCATTCACTACCTTTCCTAATGGAATTTGGACGAGCTGAAGTATTTTTGAATACAGACCAAAATACTAATGATATTAATTGATATTAGTTCGTTAAAAGTATTGGCTGTCACCAAAAGAAAAGAAATCCGGGGTTTGCCGCACAACTAGACTGCAACTGGGATCGAACGAAACAAGAATAATGACAGTCGGCTAAGAATTGCAGGTTGAGAATGCAACCTTGGTATAGTCGACAAAACCTTCGGAAAAACACATTTTTTCCGGCACTACCTCCTCTAATTCAATTTCTTTCTTAAAACAATTCACAGGACAGAGATCCTGTGGGACATCAACGCCTTCAAAACGATAGTCGACATGTATTGTGAGTCTGTCACGCTAATTCTACATAGAATAAAATGACTTTAAAATTAAGTTGAAATTTATATGAGATATTACACTATATACGATGTGAAATGTACTTCTGTTAAAGTACGCGCAAAGATTTTTGAGTGTCGAAATTGGTTGGTAGTATCGAACCTCTCCTACATACGAGTGATTTTCGTATACATTTTTCAATGTAAGAATACGTATACAGTAAGAATTAAGAATCAATACCAGTACAATACAGTAACAATCGGCTTGGTGGCTCACCATCACACTTTAAATAGTAGGTTTATTAGGTGGGTCCAATATTATATTAAAATGGTATAAGTATTAGCCCTTTCATGTCAAGACACCTACTAATCTCTTATAAAAAGGGTGTAAAGGCTTAAAATTTACTTCCACATATTTGTATCTTATTGATCTCCTTAAATATTGAAAATAACTTGTAAAACTCATTGAGGCTTTCAGCACCATTGGCAGATCGTTTATTCATTTTGTTCTGTTATGAATGAGAACTTTGCGAACGATAATATTTAATTAATATCAATAAGCAACCCCCACCACGGCTTGATCTATGGTTGTGGTTGTCGAAACTCCATTATGTTACGTATACCAGTTATCCTATTGTCCATAACGCATTTTTTCATGATTTTATTCATTTTTACGATCTGCCACAGTGAAAATTATATCACGAAGCTTAACGATTTGAAGGAGGGCTTGTTATATAGTATGTTATATATTCAAGTCTTTCATAACAAAAGGGCAGCAAATGAAGAAGCTAAGGAATATATAATGTTGGGGTAAACATAATTACTTCGCTAAAACTCGTAGATGCTGAGTACCCAACATCCCTTGGCCTCCGCTGAATTGCGATGCTGAAGAAGCCCCTTCAAGGTGGTCAAGTTTAAGTTCCAGTTCATAAAAATCAATTGTTGCAAACAAGTTGCGCAGCTTTGTTGAGGCAGACGCCCGCAATAGTCGTGCGATCTCACCCCCTTGTGGCCTTTTTTTTTCTTCGGCCAACGTTTGTTATTGACAAAGGTATTTTTGAATTCACCGTTCAAACGACTGCAGGTTGTACAGTGATGCGAGCACTAAGGGGTGGATGCGGACAATGGACCACTTGCTTCCTGGTATGACCAGTGGCCAACCCTTCCGCCACGCGAAGTGACGGCGTGTGGGCAGACTGGACAATAACCACCAAGGCGGCCCAGTTCACCCTAAATGAACCAAGGAAGGGGGTGGCACAATAAAAACTGGACGAACAACATCTACTGACAAAGAAGGATAATAGGAAAGGAGTCAATCGTTCAAAAAAAAAAAAAAAAAACAAAAACATATCGCTCAGTAATTCATACATAACAGGGACACTATGTCCGGTTTTTATATTATTGTGATGATTCCTGCATTAGTTATGTAACATGTCATATTCTTATATTCATGTTCCCATAGCAACATCTCCTATACAGGAATTGAAAAGATTGTGTAGGAGAAGTTGGTATGGGAGAAGAGGTGTTCCTTGTAGATGTCAATCCTTGGTACGCCAGAGTAAGGCTTGAAGACGGTCGAGAAACCATTGTGTCCCTTAAGCACTCGGCTCCGAGAAGCATGACAACTTGGGTCAAATACCCGAAGAGGATACTCAAGAAGAAGAGTCCTCGCCTCAAGGAATTGAGCCCACGTCCCTAGGAGTTGAGTCCGCTCCTAACTATTTTGAGATCTCACCTCTCCAAATCGATTCCTCACCTAATGTACATCAGTTACCAAGTTCTCCCGCAGTCCCTATCTCTTCACGGTCCACAGTTCTTCAGACGTATCTCTAAGGCGCTCATCGAGAGAACGTCGTATTCCAGAACGTCTTAAGGACAGTCTTAAGAAGTCTTAAGCTGAAACTTTGAAGCGTGGAAGAATGTCACGATTCCTACATTAGTTAAGCAACGTATCATATGTTTATATTTATGTTCCCATCCCAACATCTCCTACACAATCTTTCAAATTCCTAATTTTAATACTACACTCAATTAAGACGAATGAAGCCTTATTTCATGTGTAGAAAAGGCCTACATGATTATAAAAATGATCACACTTAATAACACAATTACATTATACAGGTCCCACGAGCTGCCCCCTCCCAAAATCGTCCAAATGGGAGTAAAAAAATGATGATTTTTCAATCTTCTTATTCATTTGCAAGAATCTCAAATATCATGTTTGCGCACCCTGCGCAACTGCGGAACCATGCGCATGTGACACGAACTTTCTTATTTTAAATGGAAACCCCAATTTTTTTATTGAAGATTCGGATTCTACCCAAAATTTCTTGGAAATTAGTTTATTTTGCGTGAAAAATCATCTTTTTTAGCGCGTGTTTGCACATAAAATTTCATAGGTTCGTAGGTTTTTTCCAACCGGACTGGGAACATGGTGGAGTTAAAAAGAAACAAAAACGAACACCCCCTTTAAAAAATTACCAATTCGACCCCTCGTTAGATGGAAAGAAAATGAAGAAAAGGGAAGTAGTAGAGGAAGGAATGGAAATGGAGAAGTAAACCAAACAAACGTACAAACCTATGACATTTTTGTGCAAACACACGCTAAAAATGATGTTTTGTCATCGTTTTTCGAAGCAAAATAAACGAATTGAAAATAATGGTCATTATTCACCCATCCAAAAATTGAGTCTGGACAATCAATTGACCAACGGATGCGCGCATGAAAAAAAATTGGTTGAAGAATAAAATTTCCATGAAATTTTGGGTAGAATCCGAATCTGCAATAAAAAATTGTGGTTCCCATTTAAAATAAGAAAGTTAGTGTCACTTGCGCATGGTTTTGCAGTTGCGCCAATATTATATTTAAGATCCTTGCAAAAAAATACGAAGATTCAAAAAAAAATTTTTTTTGTTTACTTCCATTTGGACGAATTTAGGAGTGGGGAAAACTCGTGGGACACCCTGTATACAAACATATATTATATAATACGAATTTAACGTATATTCCGGCAATTGTTCTTTTTGTAACTTTAGAGAAGCAAACGCTATAATGAGTGGTTCGCCCGCTAGCGTTTTTCGTAGTAGACGCCGATTTTTATAAATAAGTGGTTACCAGGAGTAGCCCAAATAGATACCAAAGAGAGTTTTAGTTTCAGTTTCGTCGTAGCTTATGACACTTATGGTAAGATGAAAGAAGGATGAAATAGGGAAAGTGAGAGAAACCGCACTTCGAATCTGCAAAGCAGTACAACTAGCGAAATAATGGCTCCACGAAAAAAGTTTCAATAGCTTAGACTAGTCCTTAAAATTAACTAATTTTAAAGATAGCGAATGTCTTCGTGAATTTTCGAAGTCGACGAAGTAGCGGGGGTGAGACACCCATGGGGGGCTTCTAGGAATCAGATAGCACAAGCGGAAAGGAGGTGATCATCCTTGTGTTGGCGATAAGATAGGGAGCGAAAGGAGTAGGGACGTCTAAGGTGTCTCCGTTGACTTGGTAAAATTGGTACGGTACTGTGACCGGGGATCAGTGATTTCTTCCGTAAATTGAAGCGGATATAATTTGATAAAAATTGATTCAATTTTATTTCTGTGTTTGATTAGACTTTGGTATATTTTGAACGTGTCGTTCTCGTACTTGAATGGGGAATCGCAGCGTTCTACAGTAACTGGTAGCGTTGTAGTGTTTTATTGTGGATAGTTTGAGGTTCTTGACGAGCCAGGGCGTCTGTCGATATTCTTTTAGTTGGAGTTCTCCACTGATTGTCAAATGGCGAAAGTTGTTGAAAAACGTAAACTTCATTTACACACGGAACACTTCTCAACTCAGGACTGACTGCACTGCCCACAAGCTCCCCAGCAGGTGGAACGAACATAAGTTACATGTACATAAATTTTGTTTATCCCGATTTTCAAACTTTTCTAGTACAACAAATTTTGAATGTTATGTCGGGAAGATCGATGGAGGGGGTGTACTTGAACTCTCAGCCGATTTTCGTCCCTTTTATCGATTAAGAGCTCCGTCTAGTTTTTAAAACATATAACCGTTTGTAAGTGTCATCTCACATAAACCAGACGTAAGGACGTACTTACGCATCCATAACTAACCAATATATTTCGTTATTTTCTGGTCTTCTTTCGGAAATGACCAATTCGTGTCTAATACTGGTCAAAACTCCCTTTATTCAACGTAATAAATCCTCAACTACCCAAAAGTTTATTTACTGTTAATTTCTACGACAAAACATTGGTAATAGATGTACAGAATGAAACGGGGGGATAAATTGGTTTCACAAACTCAACCGAACACGAATTTTTTAAAACCGGTAAAGCCGACTCACCACATTGAGCGGTGGCTCGAAAAAACACCCCAGCCCGTGAACTTGGGAAAGAGTGTAACATTGGAAATTTGAAGGAAAAGAAATGAGGATGAAGAGAGACTCTTGGCTGTAGTTGAAACCGTGTTTTGCAAGTTGAGTTATTCTGATTCATGTACTCACTCTCCAGTAGGCAAATAGCAACGAATGTTCGATGAGAGAGATGTCATCCTGTTCGACGGCAAGGGCGAATTGGGGAATCGGATAATTGAATTTGCTCATGACGAACTGTTGCGTTTATTCGGAGAGAACGGGAAAGGAATTATTCGAACAACTATTCTTCTCGAAGTTGTTCACCAGGACTTTGAGACGCTTGAACGGACGAAAACTGTTGAAGTTTGTTACAAGGATTTCCGATTCGTGCTGCACATCAGCTACTGATGATAAGATCATAGGATGATTAAATTGCCGGTTCCCAATTAACCTCCGAATTTGGGGGAAATAAGAATCGGACAACTAGGCACGAGAAAATTCTCATCGACGGATTTGCACTTGGGCGGCGTGAAAGATTGATTTGTGAGTAATGAAAATAATAGCGGACTGTCTACGTATTAACACGTGCCGTTCCAACTGGGTCGGACCCAGTAGAGAAATTTATCGAGTTCTGCTGCCGAACATGGGAAACCCAGGGTAGTAAGGACCCATGTACTTTCAAAGCGGCTCAGTAGTGAACCACCAGCAGTGGAAATAAGTTGTTAGGATGAAAATTTTAAGCGTAAGACTTTATTTTCTAATATCACCGGGTTTCTCGGACCCAGTTGGACCGCACAGTACATTTCCTCGAGTCTGTCAAACCCAAGATGGCCAAATAGCTTCTTTGGAGCTTTCATATGTTTTCTTGTCTTTTTTCTCTCGTTTCTCTCATTCTCCGATTTCACCGGATATTTATTAATTGGTATACCATACCTGTACAATTCCTATGTTTACACAAAGAAACATTCTGATGGGAATACATTATCTGAAGATGAGAGGACTCTTTCAATTCCTACTCACAGCTTAATTCGTCTCACAAGGCCATGTAAGGAACCTTCAGGAACGTTACGGCTGATAAGTCGTTCTCATCACTTGCATAACTTATTGTACTATGATAAAGAATAAGCGAGAATTGGCAGAATCATACGCCGACCCACGAGGTCGTGCTCTAGACGACACACTGTATGGCTTTTCTGACAACACATAACTTTGCTTTCAAAAAATTTTAAAACCACCAAGGTGGTAAATTTGATCTCAACCATCCACACCTGGAAAGTTACTGACCCAGAAACTAAGAAACCCGAAGTTTGTACTCATTGTGACTCTTTTCAAAGTTATGATTTTTGAATTTTGATAATTGCAATTGTACGTTATGACAAGTTTACATGTTATTTTGTATTACCTATATAGAGAGTCGTATGGGAAATGAGTAATTATTATGTTGATTTGTAGTACTCCAAGCCTTGAAGACGAATTGATTTGGAAATCGCCCTCTATTTTGAATAATACGTAGATTCTTGCCAAAACTAAAACTACAATTCTGATATAGACCCTTAGTACATTTCTTAATTAAGGAAAACTAGGAATTTGAGAAGGGAAGGAAAGAAAAAACGGCAATATCTGGGAAAAAACTGGAACCTGGTTCCTCAGACCTAAGTTGGAACGATGACCAAAATATTTTGGATCGTACGTGAAATCGATCGGATATTACAATTCTTTTTCTTTGTCAACCGTCGAATAATCTAATTATGAATAAGTAACTGTAGGATGATAAGTATGTTTGTTTCTAACTGCGAATTGGGATTATATCATACTGTATCTATTCTAACTACCCGGATTTGATTGCCATATTAACAGCCCTCTTACAGAAAATGATGCTGAATGTAGTTCACCATTCGCTCCAAGTGAGGGGAGTTCGAGGAATGAGGTGAGATGCATGCACCGATACAGAGGTTTTCTATGAATACGTTTCTATATTTGGGACAGAAGCCTCTTCTTCCTAGACGATGTTGGCGGTGTTTTCCTGACGGCAGGACCATATGGCGGGTCGAACTGCGACGAGCCAGCCTTCCCAGCTACCGCCCGCCCCAAAAAATTTTTAAACTGCAGGCTCAATTAGGATGAGGGAAGGCTATGGCCCCGTTTAAGTCACTTCCGGCCTACCATCAGATTGAAACTTGCTCATGAAATCCACAGATTCCTCGACTCGTTCGTTATTTCATGTCCTCAACTTGCGGAGAATCAGTATTTTTAACATAATTTTAATGGGTCGTTTTCCTCAGTTATATCAGACGAAATTATTCTCCGGGATGGTGCCTCAAGCGTGGAAAATACTTTTAAACTTCGCTAGTAGGTTGTGAGGGTAATCGCATGGGTCCTCACCTAAACCCATTTTCAAGAAATTCAAAATACAGACAGCATACAGTGTGTCCCGACATTACATCAAACTTCGATTCTGGAGCTCGTTTCCAACAAAAAAAAAGGGCGAGCATAGGTTTAAGTTTCTTATTTTCAATAATAAGCCTTTATAATTGTACGACGAAAACTTCTTATAAACCCACCTCAAACTTTTTCATTTAGGTTTCAACGTGTCAAGTTTTCTATTCTGCAATGTCTGTGCCACCTTTTTGGTGGCACAGGTTCGATTGGCTGGAAATATGAGGGTTTTTCCTTACCTCACTGGAATTAAAACCGTATTTAATGGGGATACTGTTTGTCCGATATGTAACACCAGAGAAAAAGATACTATATGCCACCTTTTGTGTACATGCCCCATTTTCAGAGGTGTGAGAAAAATGTATCCAGGAGGCACATTACTGGATGAGGAACATCTAGTTGGTTTGGTGAATGTGAGAGCCCCAATATTACAAAAAATTAAATGCTTTCATTCAGAAGGCTGTCAGGCAGCGGCAAATTACTGTTCATGAAGGTTTTTTGAATTGATGTTTTGTAAATTTTTTTGTGATTTTTAGTTATGTATAAGTTTTGTAGTTATAACACAATGTAACTAACTGTTTTCTTTTTCTCTTGGGAAGATTAAAAGTCATTTGGACGATGCTAAAATAGTCTATTTTGATCAGAGAGACCATGTGTGGTCAGTTCTGTACATTCATTGGCTGGTACAAGCACCTTTTCAATTTATCAAGAAGTTTTCTATGCAACTCCTTGTAATGCTATACAAATAAAAATTCATTTCATTTCAAATCTGCAATGCCCGTCGGCCGTACGGGCCTCAGAATAACCTCAGAATTAATGTAAGAAAATCGTTCTTTAACCCATGGATTCCACTTGTGGTCTAGTTGGTCACAAGTTCTAACCAGCCTGGTGATCCACGCACAGAAAATATGCACCAAAAATGGAGAAAAACGAGGTTTTCGGGGTTTTTACTGACATAGTCATGTAGGATGTCATTCTCCGTTTTGAGAGGCTTCCTCCCGTAAAGATTTCACTGGTAACATTGTTTTCCTGTTCGTATGCCACTAAAATGGCCATAACTCCAAAATAAAAAAGTTCATCATGATTCACAATGTGGTCTCTAAAATCAATTTTGAGAATTGGTGGACAACTTTATTCCTTGTTTTTTCTCACCCTTAATAAACAGGTTTAGTAACTACCAATATCCAGTAAAACCTTCCCCCAGAACCTCATACCCCTACCGGACACAGCCTGCTGACCCGATTCCTTGGACATCCCATTTTCAGACACAATAAAATTTCCTTTCAACACGAAACCGCGGTATTCAATATTTTGGGGTGTTGACAACTAGACAATAATTTTTTGGAAATAAAGCCCCGTAAAATGATCTAAACATGTTGTTTCTATTTCTAAAGTTCCAGCGCTTAAGGAGAGAGAACGGATGAACATAAAGCGGACAGAGTGGGCTCATTCGATGCATTGCAGATATGTCTACCAATAACGAACATAAGACATCGACATTATTTTGAAAGTATCACATAGTCGGATTTTTCAACATTTCAGCCCTTTGATTCAACCTTGTGAATTAGTCAAGAGTGATGACAATCATTCAGGGCCATCCTCCACTAATTCACTACTTTTTATACACGTTTCATTAACCTTGGTCCAGTAGTTTCGATCATTCGCCGGGTCTACGCATCTTGAAGCGTAAACCTATTAATTTTGAAAGGAGGTCAATTTTTTCGCTGGGTCGATTACGACGGATTATTATAAAATGAGTTGTTGATTATTATTGATTACAACGAATTATTAATTTAAAAAAAAACATTCACTCCAACGTAAGATTGCCATCATGGATCAATCAAAAATACCTTTCTTCTTCACTGGCTCCGACGGCTAAGTACATAAAATTTGGGAAAAATCCACCAAACATCGAGAATGGTTAACCATCTTAAGGGTGTTGTAGAACAGAGTCGAATGTCTCAATATCACCAATTTGACCACAATACTTACATAACAATTTAACTCAGAAACCCCACTTTTTTCCAAAATTTATTGTTTTCTTGAACGAAAAAACCCTTCAAACTAACCCCTACCCTTGATTGATTCAATCACAATGTTTTTCAAACAATAGAATTGAAGTTCAATACTACGTTTATAATAAGCTTTGGTCCTTCTGAGTTATTTCAGTTATTTGCTGTTTGTTTCTAACAATGTCTAACCATCGAAATATCAACATAACAATGTCACCTTAAACCTCCAACCAATATCCCAATTTTATTAACAACTTTTTTTTTTCAACCGTAAGTAGTAGGTATATGTTTCCTATATTTAATTTTGAATTCCAACTATCAAACAGGTACAAAATATTCTTTATAAGTAACGTTCAAGTTTTTAAAGACAATGTTCTGCCCTCTACCCCCTCTAAAAGCCACTAACGAACTCGGGTAGCAACTGCTCTTGATATTGGTTTATGCTACGAAGTTGGATCTTCCAAAACATAGGTATGCCATTTGCACTAACAACAACCGAGCTTACAACAAAGTTTATAAATGATACAAATTCCTTCTTAATTAAAAGCCAAACAATAACAATTTACCGAACCATCAATCGACTACTGAAATTAATTTATTCAGTTTTATTTCGCTTGAATGCAATTACACAGTCGAAAATGGAGACGAACTCCAGAATCTCGAAGGACTCTGAGAATGTGCTTACACGTACCTGCCGCAAACCGTTTCGGAAAAGTAGGTATCTACATAACGGTTCTCAGCTAGGTGTCGAGTCGATCGTTAACCCCAGATCAATATCACAAGTTGGGATGACCGTTTCATAGTGACCTGTTCATTTGACACTTCAACGCCAGAAATATCCCGTTGTCCAGGGAAATTAGAATTTGGTGCTTGGTAATTATGATCAAGCTGGTAGTGACAAATAAGAGAAAAATGAAGTTTACGGTTTCCACCGAGGGCTGAAGTGTGTCCAACTTTTGAGGGCAATAAATCTTCTAAAAGTTATTAGTACAGGTGTTGGAAAAGGGTTGAGTTCGCAAAAATTAGGACAACTCATTTAGTCTTTGGATTCACGAAGGGGGCCCCTATGGAATAGGGAAGTGTTCCATCCCACCCAAAAAGTGGTGCTAACAGCTGGACAAAGGTGGAAGTATCGCAACTATTGCTCCAACTTTGATTGTTGCTAACTTAAGAAGGACCCATCGCACAATGTTAGTTTTGATTTTAAATTGTTCGTATCTTCAATCTCTACAACTTAGATTCATATACTTTTCTTCCTCAATCAACTGCTTGGCCAACAAAGTCAAGCTTAAAATAGGTATATTCAACTGGATAAAGAACTTTGACTAGGATCGTCCAATTTTATCCCCAAGAAATAGGATGACTTTGAAAAGAGATTGAAGTGTTGAAGCTTATAATTAGTTATACTCTACTGAGAATTCCCCATAACAATACCTATATAAATGCGCGGAGTGTTGGCATAGATTGAAAGTTTACCTGGAATGAGAATGAAATTATAGTAGAATTAACCTATTGAATGAACTCGAAATAGAACGAATGTGCGATGGAATTCGTACGGGAACCCTAAAGAAGAAGAAAGTGTTTCATACGGCTCAGAAAAGTGGTACTTAACGGTGGGAGGGGGGTGGTGCACCACCTTTATTTTTTTTATTTTTCAAGTTTATTGGTGACTTCTTGTTTTATAGATACACTTTGCGTTTTGATCATAATGATTTACAAATTACCGAAACGATTATGGAACATGTTTGGAGGGTACTGTCCAGTGACAGGCCTCCTAATAATTTGAGAATATACCAAATACATTTGAATAAATAACAGTTGACATGACATTAACTTGACTATAACAATAACATAATTATTAATTTATTTACTAGATTTATAAGTATATAATACAATTACAATATATTTTATAACATACATATAATATTCCATTGTGGCGACAATCATTCGAGGAGGTCAACAGGAAGTCTGCGTTTTAATCTCCTTCGTTGCCACTGAAAGGAGAATCTTTCTACGAAATTTGATAGCGATGTATTGTGGTGTCGGATGATTGAGGTATAAGTTTGGTTGAATGCAGAGCTTATTACTTCTTTAACTTCCACTACACCGAGATCGCGATGTGTGACGGAGTGACGGACATACCATGGGGGGTTCAATGTAAGCCTTAATATTCTATTTTGCTGCCTTTGAATTCGGGCAATTTGGGTATTTGATGCGGATCCCCATATTGAACTTTGATTGTGGCTAACTTTTAAACAACTCATAGAGCAACGTTGGTTTTTATTCTAAATTGTTTGTATCTTCACGTTCTTCGACTTCAATTATTATACTTTTCCTTCTAAACCGTACCACTTATAAGAAACAATGAAAGTTTTCAAGAATAACTTAGATTAAATATTTGCAATCTGTAAGGGAAGAGAGTGAATCCTACCATGAAATTTGGCATAAAACAGGGTCGAGAGGACAAGAAAACACGTTGATAACAAGTAATTGCTTTAATAATTAACTCAATTAATAAGGAATGGATACAAATTGCAAAAAGGAGTGTCATAATCATAATTAGTGCAGAAATTACTGACAAAATGTAAAATTACACAAAACCGAGTACTTAACTTTTATCGAATTACCAAGCAATTAGCAATAATTATTTGGAAACCAACACGTACATAAAGCATCTAAAACATTATGTAGCGTATACCTTTTTGTAAAGAAAAACACGACAAAAATATTATGTACGCATTCGAATAATGATGCTTTATAATCAACCAAGAACCCCCCCCCCCCCCCCCTCACTCTCCTTAAATAGTTTCAAGATACGTAAATCCAAAAATCGAATTAAAAAAAAAAAAAAACAATCATTCAGACGCCAGCCGTATCACCTCTCCGAAACTATTGAATCAAGGTCAATGAAACTTGTACCACATATGAACCGACGATAGGCATCGTAATCGACCCGATCCTGAAAAGTAAAAACAGACGGCTGAGATATTAAAAATCGGAAACTTTCGAAATATCACTGATTTGTAAATGTTTATTGATAGAGAATCGAATGAACCCTCTCGGACCGATTTACTTTCATCCGTTTCTCAAGTTCAGAAAATGAAACCGGTAAAAACGAATAAATAAAAATTATGTCTACACGATTATGAATGTGAACTTGTCCGAGCATTAATTGTGGCTAGCGACTCAATATTGTTTTATATTTATTTATTCAATATTTTTTTTATTTACTTATTATTATTATTTTTTTTTTTTTATAGAATAGATCTTCATCCGAATATGACCACCCATGCAGCTGAAAATTAAATATTAAGTGAATGCAAACTGGATGGATACACATTTCACATTCACCAAGCATGGTGCCGGAAAATCCGAAAGGACAAACCACTAATAGAATGCTTCCTCAAAACAAATAAACAAACATACTGACACAGGAAAGTGGCTAGGCCTTTTTGGACTATGTTTTTTGCCTCGGGAAATAGTGTGTAATGCTTTTACTGTCTTTTCGTTTAGCTACTCAGTTTTTACTACTTATATTGAGGAAGATTCATTTCCTCACCAAGTGTCGACTGCAGCTCCTCCACACAATCACATATGCACAACTAATGAGGCAGAGTAATCTCATGCGGATCGCAACCGCCAATTATAAATAGCGAACCAAAATATACACTTAATCGGGCATGTATTAAGCGAAATTCAGAAAGTTACCTATAAAATCAAGAGCATACAAAAAGGGAGTCACAACGCAGTGAGGAGCATAGGAGCATAGTAAAAAAAAAAAAGATTTCTTCTTGAATGCTGGGAAACCATCGTACTCGGCAGAGATGTGATGAAATTTCTCTCTGACGTTTCAAATCGCTACAAACCTACCTCTGACGACATGCCGAACGACATGCAGAATAATCTTCGAGATCTCAAGTTCGAAGCAGATTAATACGCGCAGTTTAATGCAACTTCAGTTGACTTTTCATTTTGTCATTAGAATTGCATGCTGCCTCCTAAGTCGAAACGGTCTCTGCTCTTGAGGATAGCAGTTGGCAAAACGGGCTCTTTTTTAGCTTTAACGGATGGGTCTATAATTGCTTCCGAGTCTACCAAGGTAGCGGAAGCATTGTTTTCACTTTCGGAATGTGAAAATTTTGTTTTGTGACTGTTTGCTCATCTTCCGAAAAAAATCGGGTGGGCTGTCTTTAACACGAAGACTGAGAGTGTATTCTAGAACAAATGGTTAGGGGAAGCCTCTTGAGCGGTTTTTTTCCAATGAACTACAATTTTTAATGATATGAGATGAATTTAATGGTTAATAAGAGAAGAGGACATATTATCGAACTTGTCCTATTATGCAATGCGTTAATAGTGAATGTTGAAACTGTTCAAAACTCGGGGAACTATAAATAATCAATCATTTATTGATTATAATAATTTATTTTCACAACATTGCGCTTTTGTCAGTAACCCGGAATCCCTTAAAATGCTGCAAAGCTTGGTGAAACAGCGGTGTGCGAGGATGGTTAGAGGAGGGGGGTGCGCGATTCTTAATTGCTAGTTCCCAACCAAGAGTTCCGGCGATTCTACCTGCAGTACGAAGATTTAGAAGGGCTCGTTACGTACACTTGAACTGGTTGCCAAGCAAAGAACTTTTTGAAAGATGCGGCTCATTTTTGTAAAAGCCGAAACTCTAAAGCGACGCCCTCGCATCTGGCAACGGTTACTACCTGGCCCTCCCCCGATCTCTTTGTAACGCACGTTCAACAAAAACGGTTGTGTACTTCTCGGAACTACCCCAGAAAAACTACCTGCTTCGCGAACCAACTTCAAGCTTTGGTAGAGCTTGTCACTCAACCATTCTGGTATAATTTAAGAGTTTTTCCTGGGTAAAAATGAACGCGAGCCACAAAAGCAGCCCGGTCCCAAATCCTTTAGCTGAATGTAAAAGGGTCTCCGGTTTTACTTCATCAAGGGGAACCTGAAAATGGAAGAATGGAAGAACCAGCACGTTTCAAAGAGCAAGGACCTGCCACATTTTCAGGGAACAATGAAACATTTGAGCTGGAGGTAAAAAGCTTTCCAGGATACGGCACGGCCGGGAGCAAGTGTAAGATGCGGCACTCATTCGCCGAGAGCGTTTGCCTTGAGATTCGCCCACCTCGACTGAAAAGACCTGCACAAATCGGGCCGAGAGTGTGGAATACTCACTCTTCACGGTGATGGTCTAATACGCGGCCACATAGTTAGAATAGTATGAACCTTTGAAAAATGATAAAGTTGACTCCGTTGTGGTCACCTTTGTCATTCTGTAATAAATTGCAGGATCTTTGGAGCGTTGTCAAAATCTAGTTGCAGATCAGCGGCAGTACCCATGTTTAACGTCATTTAAAAAAGCGAGGAACAGGTCCGGTTCATTTTTCCGCATTTGCCTCCAGCAAAATTCGTCAAGATGGGACTGAAAAAGTGCGGGGCTGGTGCCTCTCCTTTTTTTAATATAGTTATTTTGGAGTCTAGCCATGAGCGTTCTATTCCCTGTGTATGAGCGTGAGTGCTCGGGTCGACATAATTTTGCTGATGATTCGCTGTGAAGTGATTGAAGCCTTTGCTGTTCAGATTTCGATAAGCAGCCCTAGAACGGAAGGCAGGCGGGGTGGCCGCGTATTAGACCAGCACCCTCTTCACTAGCTGGGTGTGGACCGAATTGGGCAAAGTCATTGGGGAAAACCAACAGTACTTTCAACAATACCTACTCTTGAACTTCAACCTCAATTGAACTTGAAACTCCCACGGCTTGTAGAAGGTTCACACGGGTTCTGCCATTTAAAATTATCACCCACACAAGCCGACAGCGATATTGAACGTGAATAAGTTCGGGTGAGGTAAAAAAAAAAAAGAGCGGAAGAGGATTTATTTTCCAGGGTCAGTAAATTCATCAGAAAGAAGTTGGCAGTAAAGGGAAATGGTAATTCAGAGTTTTCAAATTTAAGACCAAGTACCAACATACCAGAGTTGTGCCGATCGTAACTACGAGTACAGACGCAGCATTTGAATGCTTGTGGATTCAAGTCAGGTTGGAACAAAATTTGCGGGGCTTTGCCCCAAGAATAAGGGCAAAGTTCCTGAGGAAGCGGAATAAAATCCAGTTAGTAAACTTTTCAAATAATCTACAGGGTGTAATGAACTCAATGGTCGAAATTCCAAGGATCGATATTTGAGGTTATTTCCAACGAAAAAACGTGGTAGAGCCACGCGCGTAGTAAAGGCTTCGTTACTCAACTCCTAAAATTTGTTTTGTTTTTGAGACCTTACGTCACGAAAATGGACGAACTCCCTAAAACTACTATCTCAAATCAATTTTCAGGACACCGTAGGAGAAAAACGTTATTATTTCCTACCTATCTTCTTAGGGTAGAATTTGTCCGAAGACCAAATTTTGAGTATTTATTATAGAACTATATTTATCAATATTTTCTCTCGCTCAAAATAAACAGGTATTGTAACTACCACTAATCAGAAAAAACGTCCCCAAAATCTGAGCTCACCAACCGTACACGGGAAACAATTTTCTCAAAGAAAAACACGCTCCATTTCGGAAAAACGTGGGTATATATTGCAAAATCAAAGGTTTTCACCAAAAATTGACTTCCTATAAAAAAAAAATTAGTCTGGAATCTATTTTGATGGTGACATAAAATTTTTTTTGGACTTGATTTTTTCTTTTTCCGGATGGCTAATATTTTTCTATTTTATTTTATTTATTTTTTTATGTGATGCCTCGTACTTAATGTTTATCTCTGACGATGTTCTTTGATCAGTCGCGGCCTTTCTCTGCAAGTCTTAACTCGATTTTTGTTTGTTTGTACGTTAGACCGAAACTCCTGCGCAGTTTCATATTCAGAAAATTGATTTACGAGAATGGCAAGTGCATTTCTATTAATCGATGAACCTTTTTTGTCACCAATTCGTGTGTCTATGAAGGATAAAAGAATTTGCAGAGATTTATTCCGAACACGATGCAGTGTCAATTAACCCACTGACCGTTTTGATAATTTTGTAAATGGTTTTTTTTTTCAAACATTCCTAGGTTTCGGAATTACCTGCTAAACACTAAAATCCGCTTTACGTTGATTTTAAACGGGTGTTCGTAATTACCTACACCTTGCATCCGATTCCGAACACTTTCCCAACAAAAAAATAAATTACTAAATACCGCAATTAGAATTGATTTTTGGCTTATCTGAAGGAGAAGTAAGCTTTGGAGCTTACATTTTACGGTATTTTGGATTTTTTGACATTTCAGTCCGAAAATCTTTTATTTGTTGATCGAGGGGGTCCCGAGAGGGTCACCATTCGATTCAGCGAAAAAATAAACATAAAATCCGATACCATAATATTTTTTTGTCTCCAAAATCAAAAATTCCACTCGCATGTTGCGTTTTAGACCTTCCTGAACAATTTTGGTTCCGTGTCTGTCTGTGTGTCTGTCTGTCTGTCAGCAAATCCTTGTTACGGGCAAAACGACACGAAGTTATAGTCGATTTTGATGAAATTTTCAGGGATTGTTCGGTTTGATGTGTAGATGGTCCTCTATAAGTTTCATGACCCCCGGATCAATAGTAGTCTCTGCGCATGCGCAAACGTGAAATCCTTGCCACAAGCATAACTCCGGGAGTTCTTGACCAATTTCGATGACATTTTCAGGGATTGTTCGGTTTGGTGTGTGATGTTCCCCGAGGAAGCCCGGATCAATAGTAGCCTCTGCGCAGACGGGTCTTGTTACCATTCTTGAGGGCTTTCAGCGGACTCATTAGGTATATTTTATAGTTTTTTCAATGGTTGAACATGCCTACCTTAAATTTCTCACTGCATAACAATAAATTTACCCTAATTCAATATTTACTGCCTAATTGAACGAAGTTCTTTAGTCAATAATAATTTTCAATGATCTATACAGTCAAGTTATGGATACGAGGAAGCTATGTGCCACACCCACTTTTTTTTAAAATCATTTTTAAGAAAGTCGATTTTGACTGAAAACACAAAGTACAAATCCACGTTTTTTCTCATTCAAACGCGATATTCTTCAACAAATTCCAAGGGACAAATTTATTTGCCTTATACCGTTGGAAACCTAAGATTTTGAGGAAGTTTTCCTGGGGAGTAGGAGTTAAAAAACCTGTTTATTATGAGAGGGAAAAAAGCATTTTTTAAAATGAATTCTCAAAATATGACTTTCGGACTGATTCTTCACGTTCTCTCACGTTGAAATGTTCAGCCCTAGGAAGAAAGGAAGTTTAACGCTTTTTCCAACGGTGTACTCAAAATTGATTTAAGAGAGTAATTTAAGCGAATCTTTGCCATTTTAGTTGTGTAAGGTCGGAAACACGAAAACTCAGAAACATAGTCTTTAAAAAAGAGAGTCTACAAGAAATGTTTTGTAGGAAACAACCTCTTAAATCGATCCCTGGTTTGTGACCATGGAGTCTGGTAACTCGCTGTCATACCAATTATTATAATTAATTATTCGTGCAGTCTCTCATTAACGGGTTCAACTTTCGTTGAATAGCTGCAGGAAATGTCGTACGTCGCAAGTCCTCCAACTTTTACGACTGCGGATGTGGACCTTTTATAGTGCGGGGAATATGGAGCGTGGGTTTGGCGCATCTTCATACTTTCAAAATGGGGATACCTCAACAACGTAAGCACGAGATAACGGGGGATTTTGTCCGGAAATGTGAAGCTAACCAATAAGGCTCATTCCTCAAGATATGTACTTCAGAAATAGTTCAAACTATGAAAGAAATGATTAATTTTGTACTAGAGTGCAACAAGAAATACAAAGTACAAAAAATATAAAGAAAGGTACCGGTAAAGTATGCTACCTACGCGCTCTTCACTGGTAAAGTACTTCACCGGTAAAGTATGCTACCTACAGAACGGTCACTGGTAAAGTATGCTACCTACACCAATTCCGCTACCTACAAGAGAAAATTCCACAGAAAAAAAAAAACACATAAATGGTATAGTTGATGCTGGGAATCTTTACTTTGTCAAATGAAGTTTTCCCTTCAGTTCGCTGGCTAGAAGCCTTCCTCGGTTGTACTTCCGCTTACCTTGAAACAGTGACTCGTCGATCTGAACTATTACATCTGGACCACCCATTTCCCCCCTCTTTTCGAACATTTCCACGCAAACGTCTCTACACAAATTGTACTAGTCAACTATTGCCACTTTACTCCTACCCGACCACTTGGAAGCGTCATTGTTTCTACGATATCACACAAAGACTGTCTACTATTGCACTTCCCGTTTATGTCGTTATATGTAAAAAATTTATTTGGTTTCCTAATTGAATGATAGGTTTGGCACCCTCTTTTGGTACAACGCAGGTACGTAGTTTTAATATAAATATATATTGCCTCCACTGTCCCGTTTCCGACTAGATTTAAGGTGTTGTTTACAACAATATATAACAACAACTATAACACATTTTCTTTGACCCCTTTGCCGAAATCCGCTAGGATTTCGGAGAGAACTAACGTTTATCAAAACGGCATTGCTGGCCCGCACACTTTCCACACAAATTAAAATTTCGTTTTTGATAAATTAAAATATTTCTTCTTGAACCTAGAGTGAATAAAGCAAGAAAACAAACTTTTAGAACGATCGATTTTGGGGGAATTCTAGCTCGTTGCAGTATATGTAGTACAGCTTATACACCCAGCTGTCCGCCAACCATAAGAGGTACATCAGGTTCATTGTTAGGTACATTCTTTCTCTTCCAAGCCTACTTATACATAGGTAGCGAAAACTGTTTTGATTTTGGAGGGGAAACATTTTTTTTCTCCAAAATCAAAATTCCCACCCCTAGTTTTGCAATTCTGTCCGTGTCTGTGTTTTCCTGTATGTCAGATTGTCCGCAGAATTTTGTAACAACCCTGATTCCCAGTTTTGATCCGATTTTATGGATTTGCCAGGGAATGTACGGGTGAGGCTGTAGATGAGTTTCATTGTTCACAGACCAATACGTCAGTCTGCGCATGCGCAAACGAAAATCCCAAGAAACCATTAATTTCCCAAGTTCCGTGATCTCACATTTTCAAGGTAGCCCGGGAAGAAAAGTCTAACTATAAATAAATGACAACACTATCGTATCATTTTTCAATCTGCCGTAGAATTAGCTCGGAAGACCTAATTCTACATAAATTTCGAATAAGAATTTTAAGGCGTTGTTGTGCCCGGGAACATGGCCCGGGAATCGTTGTAAAAAGCTTACATTCTACATCATTCGAAATTTTTTGAAACATTTCAGTGATCCATACATTCATGTTACCTAGAAGTGGGAGCTATGTGCATACTCATCTTGGCAGAACTTAACAAGTCATTTCAAATTTTGATTGGAACAAAGTATCTTGACTTAAAAACTTTGAAAGGGGCATGCTTTTAAAAATTTTGTTTGTTGGTCAAAAAAATGTTCATTATTGACAATTTTATACGAAAAGCCAGTACGGATGTATGCTGGAACGCAGAACCTCGGTAACGAACTACTTTCTGAGCTCGCGATATCACCGTTCAACTGAACAATACGGCCAAAAGAGTTCTCTTCTGCTGCCATTACCTACCAACAGACGGGGAGAGTTTGAGGTGCCCCTGGAAGTAAAGGTGATTCTCTGCATGGGAGATTCCACAGGTAAAGCGCATCCCCTTCCTCAACCCCCTCGCTACGCTCCTTTCACAAATCCTAAAACGACCGTTATGAGCACGAGCTTATACCCTATCCATAATAAAAGCTATTTCGGTTCTGTCTGACATACGCACATCCAAATGTAAATCTGTCTAATTGGATGAAGAATAATAATCTGAAATTGAACCAAGACGAGAGTATTAAGTTTGTTCTAAGCAACCGCTCTCATGAATATCCAAACTCAAAGTCTGAGGTTTTCAGGTGCCCAGCTTGGTGCAATCAACAGGGGCAACGAGATCGGTAGCGAACTCCGATCTAACGAGTTTTCGCTACGGTCCCCTCTCTTAAATTGTGAGAAGCTGATGGAGTTCTGACAGCATGACCACCATGTTTGGATTCCCAAACCTTATATCCTACAATATATTGATATAAGGCCGTCAACACTATCTTTTCATTCCATCTTTTCTCTGAGAGTTGTAAGGATTTTCTGAATGTAGGGAGAGAATCCTGAAAAACTTCAATTAGAGGGTTAAATTTTGCTGAACTTGGCATATTAACCTTGCCTTCCACTCATTTCTACACTGTCTAGTTACATAGGTTCAGCAACAATTCTGACGTCCATTAGAATTTTACACGCTGAAAAGTCATGTAGCTACCAGCTTCTATCGGCCTGGTTACCACAGGAAACTTGAGCCCATCACAAGAGCATAAAGTTTTATAATATTTCACCATATTATGTCTAAGGATTCCCATTGAGAAATGTCAAAAATATAGCCAAGGTCATTTTGAAGATAAAGACTTGTATAATTGAAGGGTTTTCTGCATTTGAATTTAGTGATTTGAGCTGTGATATATGATAAAAACTCACATTTTGGCGCAGGCAATACCCGAACTTTCCAATAAAAGATGGTTGCTTAATGTTTTAGGAGAGATTTTGTCAGCTCTATTTTATAACTTCTTGACGGATTTAACAAAACCAATATCTGACCGACGTCTCAGAATTTTTTTCCGCCCAATGGCTATACTTTTTTTAACCATTTGAGGTGACTTGGGAAGCTTGATTTTTGGATTCCATTTGGAATAATAAGGTTTCGATGACATATACAAGAGGTACTTTTCGAATCTGTATCAACTAACTGTGTCAAATACCTAACACAGTCTCTCAACGACTTTCATATGGTACCTACCTAATTAACTTCCACATCTAATCTAATCACTTCTCAGAAGCCGATATAAGCAGACAATTTGTTTTAATCTGAAAATTTCAGTTAGATATCTGTTAACGTAAATTCCGGACAGAACTGGTTCTTTCAGACTAGAGATAGCTACTACCATCACTACAGCTATTACTACAGTTCTTCTCTTTTCATAGTTCATTTCATTCAAATGAATCATGAAACCTGTAAGTCGAGCACCCTCAAGTTTCAATGAAACTTGGTTACTATACGAAATACTTAATTCCAGAAAGAGATATGTTCGTAGTAATACATTGTCAAAGATCGCGTCAAGAATGTTGACATTTTCTTGTTAAGGGTTTTCATTAACTTGCTCCATCGATCTTGTTTTCTATTCTTAAGGAAGTCTCTTTCTAACGCAATTTCTTTATTTACTAAATTAGAATCGATAACTCGGTCTACTCATTCTAACTACATTGAATATTTATGCATGACATGATGAAATCAAACTAATATTTTAAGCACCTGATTATTTACTTTTTTTTTTTATACCAAATCAAATCAATATAATTGTGATGCTGAAATAAATTTCGAATAATATGAACGGCTGCCTCTATTATAACAGAAATCAAGATTTGACCAGAATAATTCGGTATTTTGCCGATATTTGAATATGAGGAAAAATAGGAAGTGAGGTACTTACAGGGTTTGGTGTCCTGGTGTCATGCGAGTTGTTCATCTAAACAAAAATCTGAAAAATAGGAAAATGTTTGGTTTACCGTCTGATTGATTGAATCATACTTAATATAACCAAAAAATTACTGATGTGCTATAAACTGAAACTTAACAATCGTGGGTAATGGGACAAATGATAATTTCCCGATGAAATTATCAAAAAACTTGTTGGGTAACCTACGCAGTATTGACTAGGGCCGATTTTATAACCACGTTCAGAATTGATCATTGTGTCACTGATTCGAAGATTTGAATATCAGATTTCACCGATGCGATCGACAAACGGAACGGTGTCACAAAACGTTTATTCAAACCCCTCCCAATAGTTGACAACTTTGAAGGCATGTTACGATTACGATTGGTAACGCTGCGTTGACGTAGATTGTTATCATCGTATTCTACTTTTTGGATATTTCGATATAGGAGGATGTTTGTTAGGTATACATGGAGTTAATGTTAGGGTACCAGCGGTCTGGTGTTAATCCATCGTTTCTTAAAATTCGATTGTTAAGGATTTCAATAATTCAAAGTTTTAGGGCACCGTTGGAGAGAACTTGGATTTTCTCAATTGCCTAGCCGGCATTTAATTCTTAATAATTTGTGTCCAAAGGTGAAACATGATCCCAAACATTTAAGTTAGACGCTTCAAAATGTCCACAATATTACTTCTGGAAATTGCCTATTTATGCCTACTTATTAACAATTGATTTTTTTACAATTTTTCTTTATTATAATCCTAAAAGTTGGGCCGAAAACCGCATAGCCAATTTGATATCAACTTCACTTCACAAAATGCTCGCTTTCACAAAATGCTCTTTTCCTTTTATCTAAGAAATCTGGGGTTTCCTCGGAAGTTAATTTAATTTTTAATTAATTAATCTTTATGGATCATGAGTTCTTTGTCTCTGTTCAAGTTGATAGGGATTTCAGCAGTACAAGAAGTCGACAAATACGTTTTCCCAAAATCCTTATTTTGACTTGGTTTTTGGGAATTTAAAAGCTTGTTGAGCAATTTCGGTTCTGTGTCATCTGGAACCCTATGAATTCCGTAGAGATTGACCGTAGTAATATTTGCACAAGTACAAACCTATAAGGGATTTTTACAGACGATAACGGGAACAACATACGATTTTTATGGAATGGTTGGGTGCTTGCATGAGCGAACATTAATTATAGCACTATTTGCGTGTTGCAATTAGTGAGAAAGGTCCCATCTAACTTGGCTGACATTTTTCATGAGTATTGATATCCAACAATGAAGAATGAAATTGTTTAATATCGCCCAAAATGGTCTTGATCCTAACCACCAGTTTATAGACAAATGATCCTCGGATGTTGATCCCTGATCCTTTATGATGTTCGGATCCTCAATTATATTTGCCAAAGAAGAACCACACCATTGTGGAGGAGGTGCAAAGAAGATGATTTTAAAACAATAACTGATTGTAAACACCTCGAGTTAACTCAATTCTGGATTTGTAATTTCGGTCTAATGACCCTTTGAAACCAATGGAGAATCATGAAATGAATCAAGAAAATAGCTTATTGACCCACAAAAATAGATTCACATCCCCAATGTGTATTGATTTCAAAAATTGAATATAACTAAATCGATTGATTTACCTTTTAAACCAAAGCACAAATGTTTTGTGTATTTTAGTTCAAAAATCACAATTCGAGGGTGTGCCTAGGAACTTTTAAAATGAAATTGTAGTTTTTATTATTGATATAAGGTTTTATGTTAATTAATGAACCTACCTCGACCACTAAACAGGTTCTAATGTTGAAACAGAAAAATATCATAAACAATATCGTGAATGTACTAACGAGAGCATATTTGGATCGATCTCAATTTAGTTTTCTTGTCTAGGCATCATTTCAACTTTTTATTTAGTTCAGTTTCGGAATGATTTCCAACATTACCTAAATAACTTTTCCGTCTAATTTTGAACGGTTCCCTATCGACTTTCCAGGCAATCCGCACCCGTACAGTGAGGGTAGGTATTCCCCGATATTAAGTTTGTAGCAACTTTAATTATTTTCAACGGATTCCAAATTTTTGGATATTGTACCTATTTCCCTGGCGCTACAAGACAGAAACTTACAAAGAAAAGTGATTAACCCTCTTATCCCATGTCATTCTTCATTACCGTACGCATCGTTATGCTATTGAAGATAGTCGGAAGAGCTTAACATCTTTTTTCTTGCCGATACCTCATAAATTGCCAGTGAGATTGGAGGTTACAAACCGTGCTCAACGCAAATAAGGGGTGGAACCGGCATCTGCGAAGAAGTCCTTGGAGAATGTTTAAAAGAAGAAATAGTATCCAGCGTGGAAATGTAAGGGTGGCAATCAATAGTAGGTAGTAGGTACGGGATCCAGCCAACGGGGGATGGCTTAGGGTAGGTCAGCTCTGCCTACTAACAGTGTCGAAAACATCACCTCAGCCTAAGGGCCTACTATCTATGGAAACAACCGGGCCGATAAGCCATATCTTCTAGTCAAATAAAATCAGTCATGCCCTTAAATTACTATGGAGATAGTAGAACTTTGTTGTAAATGGAAATCTCGCAAGAACAACGGGTTAGAGATGTGGAATCCCACCGTAATTTACAAGAGAAATGAAAACAACTCCTCGAATAAGAAATTTCGCACGAACATTCAAAACCCACCACGCTCAATCAAACCAGTACCGTGCCGCAATTGTACGCGGAAAATTGTGTTTCTGGAATGTTTTTGACACTGGACGCTCCCATTGAATCAATTATATATTTCAACGCGATTCTTCTTCCTGCATGATTTTAGGTGGATAATTGAACAGAAAACATCTAATGAACTCAATTCTATACTTGAAAATCATCAACAATTGGCAGGAGAGCAGATTGGTTCCAATGAAAGGAGAATTCAAAGAAAGCCTAAGTGAGAAAATGATACATAAGCGGATTTTATCTACTCATGTATACACCACAACTTTTAAACCCCTGGGCTACACAAAAACAATGAATCCACTACCCACAGAATGTACCTATGCACAGAAGTCTAGCACATAGGCTTGGAAGCAAAAATATTTCTTTGTAGTATCTATTCAAACAATGTTGTATACCTACTCAGAATATTGAGATTCAGCTCTGTTTTTTATCAAATAAATAAGTACATTTCTAAAATTGGGCTGTAAGGGTTCACAATCGTGTTCTAATAGGGTAAATACTATAGCGAAAGTTAGAAACAAATATACCTGCCACTGAAAACTGTGATTTTGGGGGAGTTTTAGTTTAATATCCGGAGTCCCAGCCACAAGAAAAACATGAAATTGTTAATTTTCAAGTTTTGTTATCAGCTCAAGCACTTGCCTTCTGAATATCGTTGAAAATATGACGACAGAGTCTTATTTTTACAGAAAATTAAACGATCCTTCGAAATTATTTATGCGCTTAATTTCGTAGCTTACTTTCAGGTGATTTCGATAGGCGTTTTAATGATATAAGGCAAGAAAAAATTAAAGCAATCTTTCAATTCAAAAAGCTCGAAAACTACAGGTTTAAAATGAAAATTGCAAAGTGGAATATTTGTTGAAAATGACATGAAATTTTAAATTCGAAGAATTTGCCCTGTCAAACGATAAACCCTGTACAGTTATGGTCCAGAGAGAAGAAAAAATAAATGAATTTTCAGAAGGTTCAGGTTTAAAGTATAACTCACACAATTAATGAACATTTCATCAAAATCGGACTAAAATTTAGCACAGTTTAGGTCACGGAACTGAAATTGATCAGCAAGCTTCAAATTGTAAATATTAAGAAAATATTTTTATTCTTGAGAGCGAAAATGCGTCTGACCTCGAGCACAAACACATAGGCCCCCTAATGTCGGTAGTAAGAAAAGCGATGGGCTGAAATCGGGTACAATGTAACGACAGTCGTCTGCAAGTTTTATCAGTAGATCAGTAGGTGTTTTATTAATAGTAATCGAAAGTCGTAGCTTTGGTGGTTTATGATCTAAAAGACGATTGAAGTTAAGAAAAAACAGTCATTCGACTTATTTGGTAGCTCGTATTTCTGGTGTATTAGGCCATCAACGAACCAACACCTAAACCCTACTTTATATATCGTTTGTGGGGCGTATGTTAGTCGCGATATACATTGCAAGTTACCTTGTACAAGTAGCGTATTAAGTGTGATCCATTTAATTGAAAATCTTCAACTGTCTACACAACACCGCATGCTTAATCCCATTATTATTATTCTATTGAGCTAACTTCAATATTTGAAACATAAATCCACGAACGCCGGGGCATAGCAACGTGATGCACTAGGTAATCCTCAAATACACAATATATTCATACAAATATATCAAAGCTCGAGAAAAAATTATTGCCGCTGCTGAGACATCTAATTAATTTTAAATAGTGAACGAAATACGTAAATCGCAAAAAAATACAATAAAAGACTTTGTCCGTTCGCCGTTTGAAGGTTTTCTACGGAGCTGCTGGGTCAATGATTACATTTACCTAAAAAAAAAACTATACAACGTACAGGGATGTACTTGTATCCATGGTATCATTTTCCATCAGCCCAAAGTGATGAATTTTCAAGATGGAAACGTCTGAACTTCAGGTTAGAAGAGTCCTTAGAAGTTAATTTTTGATTATGAAAACGAACTAGGAGTTTAGGACATTTCAAGCTGCTGAAAATTAAGTCAAAATTGAATGGAAAAATCTGGGTTGTACCATACAAAACGTGATTTCCTTAAGAAACCTTCTAAAATCATACCTCGGCAATGGGATGGGATAGAAAGGTGAAATCTTCAGCAATTTGCTGCATTTTCGATCTAGTTTCACCTTTTTTCAAAGTTATGATTAGAAAACTAAACAGAATCGGGTTGCACCAGAAAAGGTTCATTTCAACGTTCCTTTCCTCGCTCGAACAAAAAACTATCATCACATTTCCAATATTTTTGATATTTAATAACTTTTGGCCTTTAGAGTTGATAAAAAGTAATGGAAAAGAATCAAACCAAGACCCGAATGATTTTCAATGAAAAAAAAATGATAAACTTTGGCCTAGTACTTTCGGAAAAAAAGTAAAACGGACGGAATTTTGTTTTTCTTTTTGAATTAGGTTTTTAGACCTTAAACCTCTTGAGAAATCGTTAGCCGATAAATGTTGAGTAGGGTAGAACATTTTTCCCGTGATTGGATACAAGGGTTCATTATTGAAAATAGCTCAATTATTGAAGCCAAAATCAGATTTCATGAAACTAACTAAACTTTCATGATAGCTGTGGTTCGGTATGATGTGAAAGGAGGCTAACCAAATTGATCTGGATTGGAATCAAGAAGTTATGCAAAGAATTCCATAATTATTCTGGATTGATCCGGCAGAGAAATAATGGAATGCTGCACATGAATTGGATTAGGTTTTAGTAACCCGTCATTCATCAACGACGTTATGACCTCTCGCCGAGTGACGTCACAAGAGCAGACAGCTTCGATAACTCAAGCCAGAGAAATACCTCCTTAACTTATGCTAAAATTATCTGAATGGATTCTACCTTAATTGAAAATGCTTATTAGGACTAGCTAATCAACTTCCTAGGTACGTAATCATTAACCACGAGTATCCGCCCATTGTGCCGCGACTAGGTGTGTGCCCGCTTTGTTCTCCACAAGAAATGTTTATTGGGTAAGTACCAACCAAGCGAACAAATGAATTAATGAATACCCCCACCTATTAATGAACCTAAATTATTAAACAGATTGATAAAAGCTTCAAGTAAAAGAAATATTTCAGGAAGCTAAGCCAGGATCATGTTATGAAGACAGCTTTCAGTTGTCTTGTAGCTCCTAAAGTATCACAATAGCGAGAAAGAGGGGAGGAGGGGTTTGTTATTATTGGGTTTGTCAACTTATTAAAACATCAAATGTAGGTAGTACTCACTCAAGGTTGCGTCAAAATAATATAATCGCAACGACTGGTTTTATCGTCACCATGATAATTCCTATTGATTAGTCATGATTTCTCCTTGATTATCCAATGAATATTCGTAATTAAAAATGATTTCAAAGTTCAATTCCCTTCAGCAACAAATAATTTTGAAGGTAGGTGAAAAAAAAACCATTACCCAGCGTACATATTTTATATCTGCAAGTAGATAGGTATGTCCAGTAAGAATTTAAGTTGTCAGTCCTACAGCAACACTTCCAACACGAATTATGCCTTATTTTACTGTTTAGATACATTTTTCTTTCTAGTTTTGAGAAAATTACGAACACAACGCATGCTGACACATCTCATGTGTGCAACTCGATTGCCTCGACTTTTGTCAACTGCACACACACAAAATATGTGTATGTCGACATTTAGGTGCATGAAATTCCTTAATTTATCATTCATATATATATAGTTCAGCAGAGCCATATATAAATAGGGAGAGGGAGAGAGTGAGAGAGAATAAAGAGTGTGTGTCAAAGGGAGGGGGTTAAATTCAGAATGAAGAATGCAATTAACAACTAGTTTGGTATAAACATTTATCTCGCATGAGGTTGATTTTATGCCAAAATTCACCCAACAATTGCAGCAATGTCCCAAGAACTGACGATTTATTGGGTACTATTAAAAATTAATAACAAACACAAAATATGTAGATTTCCAACACTTGGCCTACAGCGTAATAATATGGAGTTTTGCTGCTCAGATATACGTTAAAAACAAAGGCTATTGCCTAAACCAGTTACCTATTAAAGATTACCTGTGATTAAACAAAACTTGATGTTTATCTTTGCTAGTTGACAGTATTTTCTAATAGAAAAGTATGGAATAGGAGGAAATTTCCAATTCACTAGGTATATATCTACTAGTTTCTATAATTAAATGGTAGTTTGATGTTAAGTAGGTAAGAAATGAATGTAAATATACTGGATTATCGTAATAACCTCACTCAGAAGGTGATCTAGGATTAAGTAATTCTGATTCAACGTAAACTGAACGTCATGCCTTTTAGTTGTACACAAGTCACAAGAGTTCTGTACTTGCGCAAATCATCATTGACAGGATAAGAAAGATAAGGAATAACAAGGATAGTAGAATAAGGAAAGAGAATTTCCATGATACATTGCTCATTAGAATAAAATAGGAAATCGTGTTTGATACAAGTCGATTTTATGACATGAATGAACCGAATTACTTACCAACTTTGTAGATGTCGGACGGGATGGTGCCGGAGAATACAATTTCAAAGAGAAACAGAAAAATAAACGAAAAAACGAAAAAAATGCGGCACAGACAGGATAAGGCGATGTAAGGGACTGAAGGTTTTGGTGAGGGAGGGCAGTATCTAAGGACGGGACCCTTCGCCGGTTCCCCACCACCGGGCGTCTAGGACTTTCCCCTCTAGGAATGGATGGCAAGGGGTGGAGGGAGGGGAATGGAAGACGAGGTGCGGAGGTGAGGGGGCCCTGCGGAGGAAGACGAGTCCCTATAAGGGCGTAGGGTCCTACAAGGGGAGAAATCCTGGTCCCCGTTCCCCGCACGGTCTATCGGATCCCCCTCCCCTCCGCACCCCGTCGGGCGCCCGCCCCTTTTTCAACCCCTACAACCCCTAAGACGGTCAGGGGTGAAAACAACCCCCTTTACTGGAGGGCGAAATGCGATTTCCAAGAATTCGGACGGGGTGGCAGAGGGGGGGAGGGTTGCGGCTGGCGAGGAGGGTGGTTCCTGCCCCGTCCTTGGATGGGAAAAACCTGCTGCTCAAGGTCGGAGAGCAACCGCTCGCACAACCCTGGCTCGGGCCCTAGAGCAGCCGTCCCCATCATCAAAGCTGCGAAAAATTACCCAATGGTTTCTCGTTTGGTTCTTGTTGAATTAACAATGTAACTGGGATGGAATGACTACCTTCTACTATCATATGTTTTATCTTTACGGGAATAGCGAGGACTATTTTTTTAGCGTGGAACAGGCTTTAGCCTTAGACTAACTAGCCGAAAATGTCACGCGGGAGGGGAACGCGCGATTTATTATACAAGATGAAACAATTATGTACTTCCTTTATGGAAGTTAGTGGTGAATCATAATAAGCGCTATAATCCTGTATAGTTCCGCGAGAACCTGAGCAGCGAATCCTCATTTACAAAATCAGTCTTTCAGCATCATTACGATCATTTTAGTCAGTAGACCACGGGGATCAGTAATATTAGGACACATCCGTCACACAGGTAAAGCCGAAAGAGCAGACACGAAAATAGCAAATTGAAACCAGCAGACATTAGCAAAAATAGCATAGCTAAAGCATGTTCCATGTTTTTTTTTAAATTTCAGCCACAAGCTCGAAGCAGTAAGCACACGGGTGTCCAGGGGGAGGCGCCCAGCTTGTTGTTGCAAAATGGGGACATTCTGAAGCCTCCTGCAAACTTAAAAACGGACGTTTCTTGACGAAATGCACGGTAACTAGTTGTCATGCATAATCAAATGCCAAATGTCACCTTAACCTGGATTTTTCAAATTTCTTACTCGCTTCCTCTTGTAAGAAACCCCTCAATTCATTTTTTAAAATAATATTCAACACCACTGGCATCAGAATATTTTTAAATGCCATGTCCCAAGTCTTATTAGCTACGCTGAATCTTCAAAAACACAGCACTCGTGACTATCGAAGCTCATCACTAGATGCACGGGGATCGGGTTTTTCAAATCAAAAAAGAGTTGGTGTGGGAAATATTTTACAATCCCAACTGAAAGTGATTTTGATACCGAATACGGAGGGGAACACAAATACGAATTCACCAAAGTCAGAAATAGGAAAAAATCAACTATAGCTAAAGCTTATTCAACTGAGATTCGGCCTTGCTCACTGCTAAAATTTAAGCTGTCAGCTACATGATACGTTTATCATTTTCAATTATGAAAGTTTGTAATCGGCCAAGAAAAACAAAATTTAGCATACCCTCAAAATTTGCTGTTGTGCGTTTCAAGTTGAGTACATTTCCGAAAATCGAATAAAACGCTGCAAATTCTAATACAGAGATTTATTATATCTGCGTTAAGTAGTCCTTCTACGTAAATCACTGTTCCATCTGTAATAGACGCATTCTGTTGTACAATATCAAAATTCGGTACCTCGCTCGACCATATCTTTAACTGCATTCAAGATGGTTCGGTACGTAATTAGACAGTATTTCTCTGATAACGGCCAGAGACATCCCCGTATCACTGATTCCGTAGAATCCATTGGAAGATTTGTCAGCGAAGAGCAAAGACATGAGAGAAACTGTGAGTCATCAGTGTACTCCGAAACTAGATCACATCTTTTTTAAAAGAAATCCTAGTAATAGAGGTATCCATTGTTTGTACATACATAAATTAAATTTAGGAACGTTCAAAAGATCTTCTTAACTGAAGAAGAATATTCTATCTATTTTTGGGCTTTAGGCAGTGATCAACGTAAATAAATAAAGTAGAATGTTTATTTTCATTTACTTTTCGCTATTATTGTGATTTTGATGGCCGATTTGTATGTGCTTAGTGGTTACTCTCATTTAACTATCACCTCCACTGGTTACCTCAAGTTCATGATTGAACTTTTTGCCGGTGTGCCGGTGTATTTTGTATACCTATTCAATGTTCTTGTAATTGTGTCCTTTGCCACTAAATAAGCAGATATACTCCAATAAATACGCGTGAACTTGTTGCATTTTTAGTGGAGTTGCAGAAGCCGTCAATAGAGATAACCACTTGCATCGAGACTAAAATAACTGACACTCGTAAAATAATCCAGAACATGATCAGGTTTTTGTCAAACAAAGTCGAAGTGTTTGAAAGAAAAGTGGGAGGAGAAATACATCTGAACAATGAAAAACTTATTTAAATACCCCAACAGCAAAATGACCAACAACAGAGAGCGCAATCTCAAAGGAACCTAGTCAACTTTGATGATAGAGAGCTCAAAAACGGTCAGAGAGATTTACAAACCAACGAGGAGGTGGTGTTTATTCCGCGGTGTCGAAAAATAACACTTTTTGATGATTCGAGAGAAAGGGAACATCGGCCCACGGAGCATCAAGGTGACGAGTAACAAAAATTGCACTTTGCAGCTTTGCTCATCATCATAAATAACGCATTTGCTTTGTTTATATTTTGTGGTCTTCTCTTCGAGCGTGACTATTAATAATTTTTGCGTAGGTGATCAAAGATTGAGTTGGCACCTATTGCTTTTTTTTAGTTTTTCAATTTATTGTTCTAGCGAAAAAATAAAAAAATAACTTTTTTTATCATATCTTTTGGTAGAAAATCTGTAATATACACCCTCTTGGAATCTGCTTGTATTTGCTTCACACCATTACGAGTATATTGTTAAGAACCAATCTAGTTCCAATGAAATTACAGAAAGATAGGTTTGTTAGTTGTTTTTATGCTACCTTACTGAGAGTTAATTCTTTCTTTCTTACTCCAGAGTATCATATACTTAAAACACTCACGACATGTTTTATTGAGATTGTATAGTCAGCGTTCGGCCAATCGTTATCCTGATGATAATGATTGCATTATGTGCTTCGATCCAATTTAAAAAAAAATTGCTCTATTTTCAAATGAGAATCTGCAAACGGATAGAACAAAATATTACACAAATAGGTTATTTACATTACTAAGAACGATTGCCCGGATATTTATGCCGTAATACGTATTGTACAAGAACCGATTTCGAATTTGGATTCAGTTCCCCAAAAACTGTGTGCACGTCAATAAGTCGATTGATACACTTATTAGTCGTTTTCAGACCACTGTGGGGCGTTTTGCCGACGAACGGTTTATTGTTTTTAAAATTTACGGGCTGAAACTTTTTTTTTCCAATTTCATTTTGGAAATAATGAACAAAAAATAAATTAATTCCACACTTAAAGCCGGGGCGATTCCTATCTTGCCTCCGTGTGCGGCAAGTGTTCATCGGGCGCAATTCTATCTATCATTCCAAGTTGAATGCATCAGAAAGTTGTTGAATCTACTACAGCTGAACAGTGAATGAAGGACAGATTTTAAATGTGAACAATTTGTGTCCCGCACCCAATGGACTCATCACTGAACGGTATGATTGTAACATATTACATGGTAACATTGTTCCAGAATGGATGTTTGTCATTTCAGTATCAAGCAATAACTTTTTACTTTGTCCATGTCGCCCAGCAAATAAAAAGAAGAAAGATTTTAAGCCTATAGCCCAATATTTGCCACACTAGTACTATTCCCTTAAAGTCTACAGAATTAAGATTTTATCTGTGAGTCTTAATGGTGAAGATCTAAATTACAAGAAGTTAGGAAGCTGTGCTGCCACCAAACTTAGCAGGCGCCGACGGCATATCGATATTGACTTCTTCAAAAAAGAATTAGGGGTTAATCAAAGGATCACCGAGAAAAGTTAGCAGTTAGATATCGTTGTTTCCAGTTAACCGTTTATTGGAACATATAGTAGAACTCCTGTTCACATTTGTACTTGTTCTCGTGCATTTTCAGTACAAGCCTAATCAGATCTTATTAGTTCGACAAACAGCATAAGAAAGAAAATCGTTCATGCGGACATCCGACAAAAGGAAGGAAACCTTGTCTTTGGTTGGGCCAAACCAAACAACGCGCTGTCGAGATAGCAACGCACCTGTGAAAACAACTCAAAACTCTCAGAAAGCGGTATCATACTTTCCTCAAGAAAACATCACTCATGACCATAGTTTGTAAATGTACTACACCAAAAATAGATACTATGAATAATTATTTAAATTATTATCTCGAAATGATGAAAAGAAAAAGAAGAAAACATGTTTATTTAAGTGAACTTGACGAAAAATAACAATAAAACCACTACAGCACGGTGAAATACCGTCTGCCGGAAGTTTGGTTTGTAGACCTTTCATTAAATATGCGCATACTTGCATTTTACAAAACTCAAGAAATCTCCTTCACTCAAAGTTGAAGTCAACTTGAACATTCAAGCAACAAGTAAGTTTATCGGAGCAAAAAATTGATAATGAAAAATAACATAAAATTAACTCTTTTATTCAATACTAAAAATTGAACTACTCTACCAGGAACTTTCTATATAGGCAGGCTGTCGCATAATATTTAATAAGGGTTGGCCACTCATTACCTTCATTAAGTAACGAAATGAATTTATCGAGTAATAGTACCAGAGCCAAATGTAATCCATCTGAACTCAGAAAGGACCGGACGGACACACAAAAAATGGTACAAGTCCTCCCGCCCCTGGAGGTTGCATAAGGAACATTCTTCCCTAGAACTACTGATGCATTTAATTCTATCATCTCACATCGCATCATGATCAGCCATCCAGCCTCGAGAAGCCCCACTCCCACCATTGGATGAAAGAAACTCACATTTCAAGTTCCATAAAAAGCGTGAATGTGTCCAATCTGTCCACCCTGCACTCAAAAATATGTCAACTTCGCCTGTCTAAATGGTTCCAGAATACTGTTCACGTTGCACCTATGTTTTCATAGCATTTGGCAGTCCATAATTCAATGCCATCGACTTAAAGCAGTCCGCCAAAAATATTCCTTCCGACCAATCTCCTTGGCAACTATTTTTGGCAGATGTGAATCAACCATGTTTGCAACCCATAAAATACATTTGAGATGCGAGCTTGGGGTGGAAAGTGACAGTGAACTTCAAGCTCGTCTCTGGCTGAACCAGGTAATTTGGGGCGCAGGGTGGCAAATAAGAAAGCCTCTCCAAAAACAGTACCTGCACCTCTTCAACGAATGCATATTCCAAATATGGCAAGATCTGAACTCGATAACTTAAAACAATCTCACGATAGTATTAAATACTTGCTTTGTAAACAAAATCCATGGAATCAAAGTCACACCAAGATCCGTGTACTCGGTACTTCCATCTTCCCGTAGCATGCCGTCTTCCTCCATTCTCAAAAACCGTTATTTTGGACTTTTTAAGGTCAACTTTTTGATCACATCAATCACAGTAGTCTTCTAAGGCATTTATGTAGTGCTGAAGATTTCAAACTACCAAATCATTGCTTAAAGAAGAACTTTCACTGCCGTTCGAATGGCAACTCATCAACCAAGTCATTAACGAACATTGTTAATAGAAGGGGAAGGGGGGAAGGGGAGATAAGGGTCCTGCTTCACTTCTACTTCCACATGAAATTGCTCATTCGCACCATCTTCCGTCCGAACTAATGCAATCACTCCTGAGACAAACTTCTGACTACTGAAATGAACTACCGTAGAATCCCCAAGGACCTAAGGTTGTAAAACGGGCAATTGTTTCAAAGGCGGCTTCAAAATTCACAAGAAGGCATACAGTTCTCTACGGGCGGTTCTGCTGGAGTTTTACTAGGTCTGTCAGCGAAAAAATACAAGAGTCAAGATTTGATTTTCCTCGACATTACGATTACGGCCATTCGATTCACCAATAAACAAGAGAAACATTTGCCTATATAATTTATAAATGACAAGCCCTCATGGTCTACCACATTTTTCGTTTCTTAAACACAGGCAAGATCACTGACTCCTTGAAAAAACTGGAAACGTCCCAATTCGATTATACTGATACATAGACTTATCAACACTGACAAAAACTTGGGATATGAATGTTTCAAAAAACTCAAATCTTTACCCCCAGCTTTATGACTCATAACACCACGTTTTAGATAACTGTATTTAAAACTTTTTCCAACTAATGATCGAAAACGGACTGTCCAACGTAGGATTTAAGAAATTTGGTTCACATGCGTCGGCGGACCAGGAGGATTCACCAGAGCATGGAAGTAAGAAATCCACTCAGAGGGAGACATATCTTATGTTTTGGTATATATAGCAATGATTGAGCGATGTTTCAGTTATTTGGGAAGATATGAAATGACCAAACATGAGCTTGATCATATAGTATGAATTGACTATTGCAATAAAGAATTCAAAGATGAAATCGCTACTCTTCGCATAGTGTTTTAACCGTTTCAAGAAGACTAGATATAATATCTCATCGTTATACAAGAAGAAACCCAATCAAAAGCACAGGATACATAACTAAACGAAAGAAATTAACTTTTGATTGGAACATCGCAAAAATTAACGGAACATTGTCAACCAAACCTCCATTTATCGGAAATGAGGTACAAACTAAATTGCTTACGACGAAGATGTGGGAACTAGTTTCAAAGAAAAAAAAAAAAAATTTATCAATAATCAACCGGCTTGAAACTAGAAGTAGGAAGTGTGGCGATTCATCGCATGAATAGACGTTTGATCTGTAAGTAAGCATTTTGCATATTGTAAGTGCGGATCGCAGAAAACATCCTCGAACACACAGAAAGGCTATCTACATGGGAACAAAGATCTAAAACGTAAAATGAGAGTAACAACTTTTATTTTTGAGTTAGCATACTTTTCATTTGGCGAGAGTGAAAACAATGTTTACAACTACGATCTAGTATAGTCACAATCAAAATTAAATATTCCATAATACAAACCTGTGGATAGTAATACATCGGCTTCTTGATACTTTTATATTCCCAGCCGTATAAAAAGTTAGTTGCCATTAATCAAAACGAAGAAAATCGAAAACAACAGTTTTGAGCGTTCCCCCGATGATCAAAGTAGGTAGGTAGGTACTTAACAAATTGTAAACGGGAACAAGTTCCCCAAATATCATAAAGAAAGCTGAATTTCGCTGTATAACAAGTTGTTTGAATTTGACTTTTTCCATTATGTGGTAGCTATTATTGAAGCTATTCATTGTTATTCGGACTGATGCCCGTTTTGCCTGAGAAATTGGCTTGTTGTCACTTTCTAGTTTAAGACCAAGTGGGTGGGCTCAAATTGTCAAATTTATCATGAATAGCGGCGGAGAAGGGTTACACGTTCATTTACCCCCCTGAAGCTTCATGACCCCCCCCCCCCTCCCAACTTAGAACCAGCCCCCCATGAGTCGGTACCCCAAAACAAATATTAATAAATCGTAAAACACATGAAAAAATTGACAGTTTGAAGTCAAACATTTTAAATTTGTAGTCTGATACCATCTACAAGTTATCTAGGCACCTTTTAAGCTTGTTAAATATATCTCTTTAAACCCTACATGGCTAGTTTTTGTCTTTGGGATGAGGACACAGAAAATCTTTCGATTATTTCTCCATTAGAAATAGAGTCATGTGCATCTTTTTCTGCAGTTAGAACCATTAGATTTAATAAGTTTCCCATAGCTGATTGAATGTCGTCAATGAGTGCGGGGCCTAGAAGCAAAGAAATGTGAACGAAAAATAAAGTTGAACTATTAGAGTGAACAATGAATGGAGTACAAGCAAAATGTGTGTTAATGAAGGCAGAATCTCTTCGTCCGGAGCCAATGGGACTGAGAAAAACACATGATTTTTTTTCGCATTTGGCTCAGTCATAGAATTGCTTGAAGACAGTAAGTAGATCATATTTTGATGTTCTATTAATTTTGGGAAATTAAGGTTTGAGTTAATGGTTATTGGAGATTAGTGAAAAACCGATGGATATTTGTTATGTAAAATATTATGTTTTTGGGAACCGAACGGAGCTGGAAACCTGGTAATGTAAGTTGCTACGGGGTCATTGGTAGATGACATCTAATTGTGATATTTAAATTGTAATTTCATTGGTTTCATCGCCGCCAACTACCGTCTCGCGTAGTTACAAGCTGTTGAGAGAATTTCGACCCTGACGCTGATTTTCGCAAGCTTAGGCTTGTGTGTGCAGGAACCTAACCAATAGATATGCTTAAAAATGTGCATTCTTCTTTTCACAATGATGAGGGTGTGTACAGGGTGTTCGGTATAAAAACGAAGAAACTTCAGCGATTGATTCAGCCACTAATTGCAACAACTTTTACCTCATAGAAATTTTTTTGGTCCCCTACTTTTTTACCTATTCTAAATCGTCTTTTTTTTCGTAATTTCAATTTTACTTCACTGAAAAGGCCATAACTCTGTCAATTCACTAAATAGATTGATTTTAAATGATACCGTTGAAAAGAGCGTTAAATTTTCTTCAAATTTCATTCCATAAAACCTCTCAAGTCACATCGCCCATGGTTTATTCTAGCCTAACGTTGAATTTTTGTCAACCTCCTGCTTTTAAAACAATTTTCAATAATGATTTACTACCATACCATCTACTGGAAAATGGATGAGCTCTACGGTAAAGACATCTACATTTTATCAGCTTTCTACCGGTGTGTTAAATTTTTGTTGTAGAGCAATTTTAGACAAAGAAATCGGTGTTTGAACGTGGAAAAACCTGAATTTTTTTAAACGAAATCACCGTTTTCTTATGAGATAATGCCTCTAGTGTTGGATGAAATTGAAGGAGGGAGGGGGATATAACTACGTAATTTTTCTCGCTCAATCGAATGAACGCAAATTCCAAATTTTCCGAACGATTAAAATAAGGTGAGGGGGGGTTGATGGTTAATTTAGAAGTGAAACAACTGATCCACCCAAATAGGTATTTTGGTTGAGAACCGATTTACGTGGTCTATGCATATCTCCTGAAATTCAATAATCGCTCTATCACCTGTGAAACATGCACACTCCATAGCTTAGTAGAAATTCAAATCATGAATGCAAGCCAAATGAATAAAATTGAATAATAAACCCCAGTGAAAGAATTTGCAGCGTTTCATGCATATCAGAATGCTTCAACCCGTGTATCGGCTATAAACCCTTTTAGGAGTTCACTCCAGTATCTACATTCTTTACATCACTAGGTTACTGCGATCAAAACAAAACAAACAAAAAACGCTGTTGTTTTTGTTTTGATAGTAATAACCTAGTGATGTAGTGAATGTGAATGCAAATGTTGGCAGCAAAAGATCATGCAATACATCGGGAATGGTTTGAGCTACAGACCTGGGGGGCTTTCAATTCCTCATGGAAAGTTCTTCAAAAAAAAGTTCATATTTAGGCCGCCTTGATTTTTTTTTTTTTTTTTTTGAGGTTTTTAGGGATTTTACAAAACTTAGACAACCCTTAAAGGGCTCTTTAAATTAAGTGAGAGAGCTGGCTAAAGAGTTGGGGCGTTGTCGGACCAATATTGATTTTTCCTGAAAATTTCAGATTTTTTGCTCCAGCCGTTTTGGAGAAATCGTGCATACGGCGTACGGCGGACGGACGGAAATTTTTTTTATTGCAGATTTGGATTCTTCACCCTTTGAAACGTAAACCATGAAATTTTCAGGGGGGGTTAAAATTTTTTTTCAAGAGCGATTACAATCGTTTATTATTGAATAATAAACCAAAAGGATGTGATTTGAAATACAACCTTTCCATTCTATATGTTGTGAATTGTACGACAGAAAACCTGAGAAAAGAAGTTGGAAATGTTTTTATACTATTTTCGTTTTTGTTTTTAGGAAAAGAATAAAAAAGGTCGTATTTCAGACCACAGCCTTTCTCATTTTTGAATCCCCCCCGGCTTTTCTTTCTTTCTTTGACTTTAATAGTTCAGAGAGTCACCTTTTTCCATGTTCATACACCAATTTCTCTGTCAAAAATTGCTCTAGAATAAAAATTTAAAAGAAATGAAGATGTAGAGTTCATCCATTTTCCAGTAGATGGTACGGTGGGTAAATCAACATTGAAATTAGTTAGAAGTTTCAACAGAAGGTTGACAAAAATTCAAGGTTAGGCTAGAAAAAACCATGGATTTAAGAGAAAATTTTATGTAATGAAAATTAAAGACAATTTAAAGCTCTTTAATAATTTAAATTCGATTCATTTAGTAAAGTGACGGAGCAAAATAAGAAGTTACGAAAAAAAAAACTTAGATTCAAGATAGGCAAAAAAGGAGCGGACCAAAAAAAATTTCTGTGAGGTAAAGGTTGTGGCAAATTAGTTGCTGAATCGATCCCTGAAGTTTCGTTTTCGTATACTGTACACGCATACCGTTTATTCGTATACCGTATGCATATGCGTGCGCAAAACAGGTGTAAACATAGCATTGTACGCGAAAAGTGAACTCATTAGCTAATATTCAGCGATGTTCAAAGAAATGTAGATTAAAATTAAAACAAACTCATCAGTGTTTAAAAAAAAAGGGATTTATGACGGAAGGGCGAGGAAACAACAAAAGTCATTAATATCATGGGTTTGATGGAGGGAGTATTCAAAACTCTCTATTCTTCATTCATTGTGCATGGCTGCATTTACACTGCACACGAAGCGACGCGAGGCTGTGCGAAGCGATGACAGGCGATGACGCGCGAAAAAGACAGAATGCTGGCGAGTAGGCTGGACGTCCACTGAACGCGATTTCGCGCTAAAAGCCGTTCGCGCGAATACGCACTCGTTCGTCAGTTCCCAGCTTCGCGCGAAGGAAGCCCATCCACTATACGCGAACTCTAAAAGGCTAAAAACGCTTCAGTTCATTTTCGGGATTTTCTTGTTTTGGATTTGTATTGTGTTGCTGAGGTGAACAATGCTACTTGCAGAGCGTTTAATGCAACTGTATGCATTGGAGTCTCTGAATATGGTGAGAAGAAGACGAGGAAAAAGAATTGGCGTAAGAGAAGAGTGGGTGAAAGACCTTTTTTTGCAGAGGAGACAGTGTGGAGAATGGGCATATGGTATTGGGACAGCTTTTGGTCCCATTATGCGGGTCTCTCCTGCACCAGAACAATTAATTTTTCAACATCCATGCCGAATATTGCCGATCACGCCCGTCTGAATTCAAACTAGATTGAAAATTTTCTCCTTCGCGTTAGTTCGCCCAAACTCGCGGGAAACTAACGCTCGCAGTGGACGGGATCCCACTTAAGCCCCGCTGTTTGAAATCAGGCGAACTGTTCGCGCCAAATATCGCCTTTTCGCTTGTTCTCCATTCGCTCGAAATCGCGTCCAGTAGACGTCCAGCCTAAGGTTGTTGAGTGGCAAAGGGCGCTGGGTGTTCACAATCCAAGCGGAGGGGAGAAAGCTATTGAGAAAGGTTCAGCGCCCGATGCAATCGCACGCCCCGTTGCGATTTGAAGCTAATTTCACCCATTCAATCGTTGTTTAAATTTATGTTCCATTGAGAATACTTACTAAATTGAAAATGTCTTACTAGCCTAATTATGACCATAAGCTTTTCTTAAAACCTACTCTCATCATGATCGTATAACCGAATTTTCTTAAATTAACTTATTACATTCATGTAAAATTTGGTTGAAATTTGAGCTCTTTGGGCACAAAGATTATGTTAATTATAAATTTCAAAGCGAATTAACTTTTTATTTTTCTTAAATGAAAGGATTAGTTCGTTGGACAACATTTTTGGAGCACAGTAAATTGGTCACATTTAAAAAAATGTTTTGAAGAAATCACTAAAAGTTACAAGAAACCGTAAAATCAAAATTTTTAGAGAAAATTCTCTAAAATATCTTACTTACCTAAAAGTAGCCATAAGGCTTTTTTTCTGCTGGTATGGCCATCCTGCAATTGGTGTGCTGTTTCTGTTGTGCATTTGAAATTAGGTATAGAATGTAGTTAAAGTGTGTTTGAACTCAGAACTGAGGTATCTACGAAACCACTCTTCATTCTCTCTCGATAAATATCCTATCGTGGTTTTATTCTCCATTTGTAGATCTCCCATGATTGACTTCATGCACCCACTTATGTTTTCTTTTAACTTTCAACGCGCTATTCCTCAATAAAAACGAATTAAGGGGATTAATTTCAAATGACATCTTGAGCTGGACACCAAACACTCGACTGGTGTACCCCATCGCTAGCAATATAAACGGATCATAGCATCGTGACGCTCTGAAACTCTCGCCTCGCATGGCTTCGCATACCATCGCATCGCTTCTCGTACAAAGCAAATACAGCCTGAGACCAATGACATTGTTGTCAAGTCTCTCCACCACTTTCAGACTTCAGAGCTTCCAGATTAGCGATCTGGCCCACCGTGCCAGACAAACGTTATAGTTTCTACTTTATTAGTTATTGTATTATTATTACATCCTACGACATTATTGTATATACTGAGATAGAGGAATTTCTTCATAACCGACTGCTGAATATCACTGACATGCTGTGATATTTAGCTCAGGTATTTAGTGCGCCTAGGGATACCTTGAGTTAACAGTCTTTAGACGCTAACACCAAGGCAGCCCATCTGTATGTGGGTGTGTGTGTAACTTACCCACTGAGTAACAGATCCAACATAAGTCCCTGATCATGTTCGCAGGCCACTTAGTGTTTCCATACTACCCAGCCAGCAATTACAAACATATTACCGTCATGCTTCTTTTATTCGATCTCACTATACTTGTGTATAAAAAAAAAAACCTTAGAAATTTCAAGTTTTATGATGGAACGGGGAAAAAGAGTTTTTCCCACAAATTTTCTCGATGCTGCTGTCGTTATGATTCTCAATAGATTTTCGTGATTCTTATTTTGTTCGATTCCTATTTTATTCCACTTTTGCAAAATACGTCGGAAATGTTGTTTTTTCTGACACCAAGATATTAGGTTTTTTAATTAAGATATTGGTTTATAATTTGAAAATATTTTGGAATATTCAATTTTGATTATGACAGGGGGTGAATGGAGGGGGTATACGGATGACTAGTTATGTGTTCGCTATTTTCAACTGTTTCTTGTTCCACCCCAATTTTAGTCTAGTTGTGAAACGTCGGGAATATCGAGTTGTCTGCGGGAGGCGAGGAAGGAGGGGGTCATACACAATCCATTCAGGTGCTGCTGTTCATTCCATTCAAGATATTGATTTTGCTGGTATGTATAGTGTTGAAACATATTTCAGAACTTTCAAGTTTGAGCGTAGACGGAGTGTTTAATAGTTGTAAACTATACAGTTATATCTTCAATATTCCCATCTGTTTTTGAGCTCAGCTGATTTTCTTCATTCTTTTTTAATTCAATTTATAACGTGGTCTAGTTGCGGAACTCATTTCAATTTCAAATTGTATGTTGAAAGGTGGTAAACGGATGAGGTGATTCCTTTTTTCTATTGTCGGAAGAACATCCTTGAAAAGCTTGCGTTACATACCAACATGTTTTTTGAGAAACAATTTCTTATTGTAGCTATCGACTGACTAGTTTCCGAATAAAGCTTCAGGAGGTGGGGGGGACAAAGCCTGTAGGTCCCCCAATGTCAAATATTTCCAATGACAGTAATCAGTTTCAATCAAATCAGTTTTTCTCGGTATACTTTTACTAAACTGGAAAACGCGATATTGACGAATGAAGCAAAGCGCACCCGCATGTCAGAATTTATTTATCATCCATATAATTAGTTAACCTACAAAATCATCTGTGTGAGCATGTAAAATGCAAAGCTGCTTACTATATCGATAAAGCCTGTTCTCAAAATGCCGATTTCGATTCACTTTGTTCAACAACCCACCAGAAGTTTTTCTAGCCAATAGAAAAACTGCACACCACACAGTCACTTTGGGAGAGTGTAAAGGTCTCTAGTGAACTTAAGTTGGGGTTTCAGCAGCCCAGTAACAGATATTTTGCTGGTTACAGGTTCAGAAAAATAGAAGTTGGCCTCGTCACAACTGAAAAAAAATTGATGTTGCAGGGACAGCTTGCTTGCTTGTTGTTGGGGGGTCAGCTTTCCTAACAGCGATTCACATGAAGTTGGTAGTCAGGGGGTTTCAGTTCTTGAACAATGTATATCTTGTAGGGAGGAAAAATTACATCTTCATGCAAAATCCTTCTTAGGGATCGATCTGACTACCTAAAGCAACTGAATGTTTACGCAGGGAGTGTCTTGGTAACTGTTCAATTACAAATCTTGCTCTGTACACATTTCCAGGCGTATCCACTGTAGCAATTTACAAGCCAAACGTCGTGCACCCTGAAGGTCGGTTTCAGCATAGGGAATATTGACGTGCAATCGGAAGGCTCCCAGCTTGACGATGACAGATCGGCCGTTTAAAAAAGTATATATTGCAAATCCACGATTACTTCAAACAATAGTGTCTTCTGAAAACGGTCCTATGAGACCAGCCGTATCATCCTCCCCCCAATGCAGATCAGTTCCTGGCTCTTCAAACCTAATTCAATTTTCACCATATTTGTCAATGAATTGCATTTAATGAATCCATTAAGTGCATCATAATAGCGGGAAAACAGTTAAGAATTGACCAAACTAACAGAAACACTTCATCGTTGAGAGTACAATAAAAACTTGATAGACATATTTGGCACTCTTTGCCTTGTTTAAGTTATTGTTCCTTCATGAATAATCGTGTATATAAAATAAGGCCTTTGCCAAAATAACTAGTATCACTATTACAATAGAAATACAAAGAAAAGGAAAAACAAACAATTCAAATTAACCCTATCACCTAATACAATAAGTCAGTATTGTCTAATACGAATGCAAATAATTATGACGAATATCCATGTTGTTTGATTAAGCATGTCTACCTAAAGGGCCTGCTGAACCTGCACTTAGAATCTGATATTAATTTTTGGCTCACACATTAGCACACCTGGGTGTGTCCCACTGAACATTTTGAGAACTTTCTACTTGAATTAGCTTTTAGAAAAGCTAAGCAGAAAATTATTTAAAAACAATCATACCTAATATCACTGCCACAAGATTGGAGACAATGCACAGTGATTATAAAATAACTTAAATTATGTGATTATAAACACATGCTCAATACACAGTTATTATAAACAACTACTCCAGGAAATGGTGGAAAAGTTGTTGGCCCATACATAAAAAATGGACACAACATAATCAGGAATTGAGTTTCACGTCAGCCAACGAAGTTCATGTTAAGAAAAAAAAACACAGTAATCTCGAAGGAAGACAATATATTTAAGAAAATAATGTGACAGTCAAAAATTGCTTGTTCTTGTACGATATGATAATGAAATTTTGAAAGAAAATCAAGAAACAGTGGTAGATGAAAATCACTCCATCACTGCATTTTACAAATATAATGCATTGCAAAATGTATAAATCGTTCAAACTAAATGAATTTTTTTATATGAAGGTAGTGTTCTACTGCACAGATTTGAAGTATGGCGATTTTCGTAAATGCAAGACCAAACAAGTAGTCTCTTTTCAAACAAGAATGAAACAAAGACACAGAAACCAGCATTACAAAAAATGTGTCGTCATAGTCATTGTAGTTTTTCTTTATTTTTTATAAAATAGTTTTTATTGTTGATACACCCATGATTCAATCATCATTATTAGGCTGAACGCATTGAATGGATAGCTGAAACTGGCAATGAAATAGTAATTGTACCACAAGTTAACAGTCATTTACAAAATTTCAAATGTATGTTCCCTATGTCATAAAAAAATTGATAAATCGTCTTTGAAGAAAAAATCACTTTATTCAAATAAATACATCTGTAAATAACTTCTCACCATTGCCCCAATTATATGAATGCACTTGGGAAAAATATGAGACATCCCAACGGGGGGGGGGGGGGGGCTCCTCCTGTGTTGACTTCAAAGCAAAAATTGTGAGTTTGTAGTGAACCCTTTGGAAACAATGCATTTTGTTAGCCTGAAAATTGATAGGAAAATGTGATGCTTGAGAGAGGTGGGAGAAAATGACCCAGCTGGTTTATTAAAGAACCCCATGCGTGATTTGAGATCCATTGTTGCGCACTACTTCCAACCTAATCCAGAGTTGCAAACTCATTTCTCAAATGGTTGAACTATTAACGCAGGATGCAGGGAGAGTGTCAAATATGAACAAAACAACTGCACAAGTGACGATTTCTGCGTTAACAAGAAAAACTCCTCATACGCGGGAAGAGGGCTCCTTTATTTATATATGTGATCTTTGTAAGCCATTCTACCATGGAGTTAGCATAGCTTGCTAAAACATTAATTAGTTCAAGTGTAGGTTAAACATAATGAATGGTACAAGTACACCTATAATGAATGTACTTGTATTGTTAAATAAAATATTGTTAGTTTCAAGAACAATAAATTCGTTTTTTATGACAGTCATTACACGCAAAAGTGTTCAGTCTAAGATAGCCACAATTACCCACAACAAAATCATTGACGTTAACCTAACAACTAGCTCTCCATCTTGTTTGGTTCTCCAAGTATACATGAAAAATATGTGCGAATAAGTTAGCTTCTACATTCTCATGCTCTGTATGCTTCTCTATGCATTGACGGGAAAATTTTGTACAGGAAGAACAAAAATACTCTACCAACCAACTGCCATTTTAAGGTGACAATAGCAAATTGCGAAAACATGGGGTTCAAGGCTTCTCACAGCTTTCCAACAACTGCTGACATACTATTCAACATTAGACTTTTGGCAGCAGGAACCATGTTTCTAGGAGAGTAAAGAAAGTCACTTGCATTCCAATGAGAATGACCAATATTAACAGGTTCACTGCAGAAAATGCGGTTTTGTAAATTCAACTTGTATCTAGGTTTTAAACTTCAACAGTAATTCATTAAAAATCGATAAAATAAAAATAAATAAATAAAATGGTCATGTGATGTGCACGGAGAGAGGATTTGTACAGGAATTGCATCCAACATGTTTGGCTGTGTGAGTGGTTTTTAACAGCAGTTGAGCATGGTCAAAAAAGCAGATAAATCTTTCAATTTATCATATTCACATATCCTGATTTATTCCTCATCTATATAAATGTTTCTGATTCTTAAATCTATATTTTCAGTTGGAACAGAGAATCTCTGCTGTTTGGGGATTTTATGGGGAAACATATTGTTTTCAGACTAAATACATAGTCGTAGTTTCCACTGGAACCTTGGAGACAATGCAGACTAAATGATACAATCCACCCTTCAGTTTTCTCAAGAAGAATGTAAGACATCACAATTTTGAATCCCCCCACTTATTGCTTTCTTTTGGAATTGGATTTCATATTAAATTTTTCAAGAAACGAGCCCCCATAAATGATTGCTAAGAGCCTCCTCAAGAGTTAACCAGTAATTTCCAATGGATGCAGCATTAAAATAAGTGACATATACTACACTTTACAACTGATAACTTTCTTTTGCTCCACTTCGGAGCAGTGGTACGATTCAATGAACAAGTTGCACTCCTACAACTAAGAGGTGTTACAAATTGAGGTGTACAATAAGAAAACGACGAGTGCTTCTCATAAAATCACGTTCATCTTACGCAATCCAACAAGAATCATTTAACTGATATGCGTTTATACGTAACCTACCAACTGCGACGAAATTACGAAATAGTGAAGATTCACTACTAAATGAGAACAAGGAAGACAGATCCCATCTGTAGGATGAAGAACAATCTTCGTACAATAAGAAAACGATCAGTGCTCTTGTGCAAGGGAACGCTTCTCATACACTTACATTTGACTTGCGCTACCCAACAAGAAAGATTTTGGAAATGAAATGCTTTCTAACGTGCGTACATTTCTGCCACTTGATTTTCAACTGCGAGGAAATTTCGTGATGCGAAAGGTTCACTCTCACAATACATGAGAGCTCAACAGGGAAGACAGATCCGTTCTGTAGGAAGGAGACCCATCTTCTTACACAGGGAGAAACCCCCCCTCTATTATGAAGATACAGCAACAAACGACAACAAGCAAAGAAAGTATTTTCATTCGCACTTGTTGGAATGAAAACAAGAATGCTATATAACAAAAATGTCATCAATATCTTATGTCATAGGGAAACTCACTTTTGTAATACCCCTCGTGATAAGAATGCACCCATGCTTAAACATAACTTGAAATTAGAACAGAATAGGCTTATCCTTGGTTTGTGAAAGTACGTATGCAGTAAACCTTTTCAGAAATTTTGGATATTCTCTTTTGTAAACAGCTCTTAGTGCAGATGCTGGGACCCATCCACCAGGATTCACTGTGAAATAAGTGGAAAACAATGGGTTAATCCAATGTTCAAAATGAAAGACATTGTCAAGAACTTGAGGAATTTAATGAAAAAAAAAATTAACCTGATAAATGGGGGGGGGGGGAGTGGGATGGGATATGTTTAATATTTTTTCAAATCACAGAGAATTCCATGCATACATTTTATGTAGGTAGTTCAGATAAATTCGACTTTTCGTTTAAATTGGTAAACGTAAAGCTGGAAATTAAATTATTCGCATTTCTAACTGAAGATTCATCCACACTGGGCTGATCAGCCTCATTCTGCACGAGCTAATTGGCAAAGGCAAATTAATGCAGAGATGCCAGTCACCCCCAAAGACAACCCCAGATACATTAATGAACCCAAATCAAACTAAGTTGGTCTAAATAAAACAAAAACTCAACCTGAACTGACCCAAAATCAAATGTTAACATGTTGATCGGGTATGAAGGGTGATCACAAAGAATGTGAAGTATTACGCATGTTGATACTTCAAGAGAAGTAAAGTGCAACTTACCCACAGAGCAGTAGGTGATTTTACAAGTGATGTCATCCCTTGAGACTTGAGTTCCATCTTTAGGCGGCGTAATAAGAGTTTGGCAATAAAGGCAGACTGTTAAAATCACTCGGACACACTTACCATTCTTAGACTGCAATAAAAAGAACAGTAAAACGCATATTAAAGAAGTGGAATCCAACTTTCATTATATGTAAATATGACTTCACAGACCACGAAATTGAGTTCACTTCAAGAAAAAATGCTGAATAATTGATAAAAACAACAGTACATTCCACAAAAATGAATAAAATTGGTTTTGAAAATTTTCCAATTGCTAATTGAGATTTCTCTAGTCATTTATCCTTCAATATATATACATATAAAGTGTCTTCCATCTCTCTCACACTCCTTCCACTCTCAGCATTCTACATCTCCGTTTTTACAATATTATTTGAGCGAGCATTATTTTCAATAATGCACCTTTGTAGTCAACCAAGAAAACAAGTGTTTAAACCACCCTCATTGAACCTGAAACCTAAGGGCTGAAATGTTGAAAAATCAGAACATCGAAAACTTCCAAAATAATAATTCTGTACGTTTCTCATTCATAGAAATCCTTATACAATCGAACGAGCCCACCCCCACTACTTTACATTCATCCATTTGCTCTCCCTAAAGACTAGGACGAGGATGGAAAAAAGAACAAAAACATGGATGTTTATGTGATGTGTTATAAATTGTTTAAAATAATGGTGGACAGGTGATGCAGTAAGTGGGCACCATGAGCAGTATTGAAAAGAAGTTACATAATAGTGCAACTGAAGTAGCGAGAAACAAATTAATCAGTACTCCCACATGACTGTGAATTTCAGATATCAAGTGTTTAAAATACCTGAAGGTTAATGTCATGTTACCACCAATAAAGTAACAATTAAACTTGTTTCACTATCTTCGAATCAACTGAGAATTGTTCCAGCAAGCAACGAATGAGCCTACAGTTCCCGTTATTTGTTCAAACATCAATTCAGCTGATTACGGCTGATATTTGAATCAGGAGAAAACTTTATATTCAGGGAAACTCCGACAGGCTCCTAGGTTTCATGAATCGCCCTCAGTTGCCTAATAATTGAGATAGAAGGCTCCAGGGATTTCCTCCTATACTGGAAAAAAGGTATGTATTCAATTCTGCTGTTTTGAGGTGTTTGAGATTTTTGGGACAGTACAGTTGGTTACAGAGCATAACACGTTCATTCAAAACAACCCTATTAATATCTTCTAATCTTATACTCGTACTTATCCAACTGAAAAAATTAATACTGGTACTGACCATGGCTGACCCTCCTGGAGAACAAGGGCCCCCCTGCCCAACAAAAACTAGTTTTGCCTCAACTTTATTTCTGACACTTGCAAAAACTAGTAACTCGTGAATTTAGTAGATTATTTATACATTTTTTCAATGAAATAATTTTAACTGAAAGTTAATCTATCAATTGCTTACAGGAAATTCAGGAAGCTGAGTAGAATTATTTACAACAGCCCAAATATCATGGGCATCATGGTCTTTTGGATCAGTCATATGAGTCATGTGCGACCAGAATAGAGCATCCCTTTGTGTAGTTGGCCATATTCGCTTATGAACTTGATGAAAAATGAGCGTGTCTTCAGAAATTTTTTCAACAACAGTCATCTGTTCAAGGGTAGCTAGGAAAATAGAAACGTCCACAGTTAGTTTATAAATAAGAGGGTATGTACATTCTACGTTAAATCTCATGATACATAATCCGTTTGGTTTGATAAAGTATTGTAACTAAGTCACTTTTAATGGTTGATAACTTACTTTCCCAATCTTTTCGAAACTGAGGACTGAAAAAGTAATGGCACATTTCTCTTCCAGTAACACCCTTCACGATATGACAAGCTTTAAGAGGGTCAATGACCAAACCATCCAGCTCTTCCTCACGACGATACATCTTCATATCACCATCCTCAGCAAACAGCTGCCAAGGTCCTTCTCCTACACCTATACTTGCATAATGCATCTGCTCTTTGGTGACTCTATTAATCTGAAATTGAAATTCAAAATAAATTAGATGATTCAATTAGTTTACCAAAAGGATTTATAGATAGTTATACAACTTTCAACTTTCTGGGGCATGATACGCTAAAGTCACAGTAAATTCAATTTTGAATCAGCATTCTAAGCTTGACACATGTTATACACAAAAATAATTACCTCAGACAATAGTGGATGACTAGATAAATTCACAGAAGTTGCAAGAGGTGCACTCATTGATGCTTGCTCTAATCGTTCCCTCAGAGCAACCTCTTCTTCTATTCTATCTAATCCATTTTCCACGGCATCATAGAATTCATCTTCCCCAAGTACACTATGGGGCCCCTCCTGATGAAATAAATGATCACTCATCATCACAACAAATACATCATCAACTTGAATGAATTATCTATATTTTTACTCCACTAAACACATCAAACCATACAAAATCACAACATCTGTAAAAAATAGATAAAAACACACAGCTATAAATAAACCTGGACTTGAAGGTGATAGTCACTATGCAAGAACAACTTCCAGCAGGCACAAAAAATATTTATGAGTAAGAAAATGGATCGTTTTATGACAATATTCACAACAAATAGTTCCAAAATGAATTCTGATAAAAGTTGTTCTTGGAGAGAACAACAATTATTATCATTATTGATTATTTTTAAATTATTTTAAATATTTTTGCTAAGTTACCAGATGTTACAATGATTGAGAAGGAATAACGTCAATACTCTCAATACACAATGGAAGCCATGGATAGAGAGTGCTAGTTCCGTTATAAAGAAGTAACAGAGAAATACAATTATTTGATTTAAACCAGTTTTCATAATTGGTTTTTATATATTGAGTATTGTACCTCTTGATCAGGACCACCAGGAATAACTTGTTCCCTTAGAGTAAGGCATGTTTTCTCCAAACGAGCTACTCGTGCATTTTCCCTATCTAGTTTTCTACGCCACATCTCTTCTCTCTGACAAACAGCATCAATACACTGAGCTAGACCAGTAAGAACTGCACCGGAAGTTGCTTTAAATGTCATCGCTTCACCCTTGAAGTCAACTGCAGAAATTGATCCATTGTTCACTGCTTCTTCTAAAACAAGTAAATTAAGATAAGTTAATATTGAAAATGATTTGTCAAAATAAGTCTCACCAAAGGATGAATATCATTCAACCATCAACAGTTGGTGTACATTGTTGTAGACTGAGGAATATGTTGAATCAGAAAAGGGGAGAACTGTTATCAAGAAATCCACCATTAGCCTGATTCATTACCTTGGATGTGTTTTTACTGAAAAGAGCTCATCACAGAACAGTTTGGAAATGCATTGTGTTGGTAAGTTGATTTCCGTGATCAAACCCAGGATCTCACTCACTGGAAGATGGAATGCTACCAATGAGATGTGTTACAGTACCCATATGCTCAAAGTCAGGTTAGATAGATGAGTGCAAGAATAAATGCAACAGATAGCACTGAGATTATGGGGACCAATCACAGTGGACTTCCAGACACTCCCATGATGAGTTTCATTAGTCAAAATCGCAGTACTAATAACGTGACACAACTGGTCTTCTGGGATTTTAAAAGAAAATCGTTCACAACAACCAAAAGTAATTGAAAAATCAATTCCTGAAGTTTGAAGTATACTGAGGGGGGATAACGTTCAACAGAGAAGGGAATCGAGGGGCTCACAACGAGATTAAGCGTAAAAATATTTTATAGCAGAAGATAAGTAGACGTATTCTTGATGACAAGTAAATAATCAGTGTGATTAGTAATAATTACGGATCAGTATTATATAACCCTTACATTCAATACCTTTTAACGTTAAGGATGTACTCACCAATACTATTTTCATTTGATGATAATTCCACACAACTATCAAAATACTTCTGAAGAGTGTCCATCTGATTACAAAGAATATCTCTATATGTTTCCATTTCAGCGAGCTTCTCTTTCAGACCTGAATAAAGAAAATAAAACAATAATATCATATTTACAAGACAAATATACATAGTATCATGATACATAATGCACGCAGAGGATGGTTCCACCCATGGCTTGGCTCAAAAATACTTTGGGGAGACACAAGCTACTAGCATTAGCTGTGACGTGATCATAATGCAAATTCTCAATACTATGTTTTTTCATTCCGAGAAAACCTGAAACATTGTTTAACAACATGGGGCCCTTTCCATCATTTAACATACTCTAAACTTGTTTCTAATAATTGAAAATTCTTAAAGATGATTTCAGCAATGAGTATTATGCAGTTTTCACAATCCGATACCGTGGCAGTCCAGCACACAAAGTAATCTGACATTTCTAAAAAAAAAAAAAAAAAAAAACGATGTTCACCTACTGTAAGTATCATCTCTACAGCGCTACTTCTAAATGCTCTGGCCTATTGAATTCTGAATAGGCCAGGAAAATAGGAGCTTCGAACAAAAAATTTCATTTCTAAAAAAAACGCTTATGTAGGAGTAAGTCCTACAGAAAATGTTGAGTATGAAAGTACCAGTCATGTAATTTTTCTCCTATCATTTCAAGTTTAAATGTTTGGTAATTGGAGACCAGGTTACCCGTCAAATTCATGGCATAACAATTTCCAAATCACATTCTACCGTGTTCTACTAACATGTAGAACATTCTACTAACCAATTTTTTTTTTTTGAAATTTCAATATTTTTATGTATCATGTTTTTCTACCTTTAGTAGGATGAACAATTTACAGCATGACCATGTGCAGAGATGTCTGAATGTTCTAGACCAGAGTTTCTTAATTTGTTCGACTATTCAGTTTTAAAACATAATTAATTAAACAATTTTAGCATTTCGAGTGATTTTGTTAGAGCCTGAAATAAGTGCATCTTAAAAACGTGGATGAAATGGTTTAGAAATCCAACACTTGGTAGACCTTTTTTCAAATGGATATCAGAAGCAACCTATGCTAACACAATTTTTCAGAAAATTGATGAGGATGAATAATAATTTGGAAAACTAAGAAATAATTGGCCCTACTATGTGCCATTGCGAATTCCATGTTCTTAGCTTCTTTATGAACCATTCCGTCATTGTTTCCAACAAATTAAATCATGAATCGTCCCTTCAAGTAAATGGCTCAACTATTGTTTACGATATCCAAGACATAATATAGTAAGTGAATGCTTATTCAGCAAAAGTAGAGATTTCGTGAGTTCATCAAGATAGACGATTTTTGAAAAATGGATCTCACCCCTTCCTTTCTTGAAGCTCGTGATGGATGTGGCAGATAAATTGTTTGAAGTGAGAGAAATAGCACTACCATGTCGCTTCAGGCTACATTCGCTTCCATATCCAGATTCAGCCTGAAAATCAACAAACACTTGCACGTTATGATGAATAGAAATAAAATGGAAAACCAACTGATCCTTGAAGACAACGAAGCTTATTTTTATGTTTTCACAACGTAATGGTTCATAACTGGATAATCCACTTCAATGGCGAAAATGAAAGTACTCAACTAAAAAAGTCTATGACAGCAAAAAATAGAATTAGATCCAATGTTACTGATTTTGACACATAGGTGCAAACGGTAGGTAAAATTTTTGTTGATAATGTTACGTCATTTATCTAATACTCTATATTTTGTGAAATTGAGAAATTTAACAACTTCGAAATGGCTTTCCCATCATAGAAATATTACACCACCACAGTTGGGAATAAGTGGCGAGTATCGACAAACGTTGGATACAACATTCTGATGAATAATTATTGCAAACTAAAAAATTATGCTGTTGGAGAAAAACGTTACAAGCTCAAAATACAAGCAGAGCATTACAACAAGATCGTAAATTTAACATGAAAAAAATTCTTAAACAAACCGCATGCATTTTATTATATAATAAGTTGCTCCTTTGACACAACTCAATAAAAATACAATTCAACTTTATGGCGCAGGTAGTTCGTTCTTATATATCAAGTAAGTGGTAATTACCTAGTAGTGCGCTGATTTTACTGAAATGAGTGCTCTCTTCCCTCATTACATAAGTTCCTACCTCATTGTAAGGAACTTGAATCGGTGAAACACTTTATTCGCAATTCTAATAAACATGCTAGTGATTCTGCTGCTCGAGTGCCTCGCTTCAAATTTAGTTCGAGTTCAACTGTTCGGGAGCTTTACAGCTCACACCTAATTAGAAACAACACTATCCAAAAACATGGAGAATGCCCTCGTATTAGTATTTGGAGGAAATTTGAAGGGTAGCATAACACAACAAGTCTACGTACTACGTTGGAAAGAAAGATGTTTAGTAAATATTTCAGCGAAATGAGGAAACATATTCGGCGAAAAGTTCAACCGTTAAGTACATCTTATTTATTCATTGTTAAGACTTCAAATCCCTTACCAAGGCCTATCATATTGACAGGTCATCGTTACTATGATGCAACCTCAAACTGTAAAGCATCTATTTGCCTCTCTATCCTGTCAATTAATCTGTCTTCTTGTAATAATGTCCCAGCTTTCTTTGTTGTCGGGTGCTGAAAAGTTTATTGTACCTTCGAATCACGATGATACCTACCTCTGCTAGTCAACAGAACGATGTTGCAACGGCTAAATAGGTGTCTTTTAAGCACGGCGATAATGTAGGTAACTGGCACCTAGACATGTTGATTAACTCACTAGATTCTTTGCTATGAGCTACATCTCATTGACATTTAACAAAGTGTAAAATATTACGTCTGTTCCGTGATTCTTTATGAGTCATTTGTAGGCAGGACTCTTTGAAAAAATCAGAAAAAAATTGCGAGGGAGTGTCCTACCTTTTGATTATACAACCCAGTAACCCTCTTGCTTAACTTTTCTAGATCAACGTACATACCAGAATCTGGATTAATGAAGAAGTTCCATGAAATGAGATTTAAACGTCGATGTTCTCACACCTACTATACTCTTCTGGTACTTATTCAAAACTATGGGAGTCCTAGGGTATATCGATGCAGGATTATTTAAACATGATAAGTATTGATATGTTGTCTAGTGTGAATATGACATTAGTCACTGAAAATATGTAACCTATTTGCAGTACGCACGTAATTGAGATATTCGATATCATAAACCACGTATTCGAACCAAACCCGGCCTATCTTTACTGCCAATGATTGTAGAAACAGATAAGAAACGCAAGTTAACAAAAGCTTAGGAATTCGGCCAAAGCAATGAACGAGATCTTCGTGTAATGGGGACATGAGTGATAAGAGAATTATCATTAATGTTCTCGAACTTTGAAACGGATGCCAATAATAATCAGTTTTCTTTGTCAATAATCGACAGCTGTCAAAGGCTGATTAAGTCTGGTAGGCGACCTGAAAGATTACGTAAGAATGAAATGCACTGAACCCATGCCAATCCGAGCAGGTATCCACGCGCTCATTTTTGTAGATCAACAATAAGTAATTACAAGGTGGGAATGTGGAGATGCTCCAAATTTGGAGTTGTAGAGAAAATAATAAGCTAGCCCGTGACGAAAATGATGACCTCACCAATTTCAGTATACCAGATTCCATAGAATCAATCTCATAAAAAATTTGAGTCACTGTATCAAAATGTTTAGGAAATTCATGCAATCACTTAAAATATTATGAGAAGCCAAGGACGATATAATGAAATGATGGCTTACTTTGAACGCTTCAAGAACTTCTACCCAGTGCTGCTTATCTTCTGGTGAATCCGCTCTCAAATACCATACACAATCATTGACAGATACGTCGAACCTGCATTCATCGAACTCGTGCGGCTGTCAGAAGCAAGAGTAAAGATAAGAGGAACTTGCCGCTGTGTGTACAACTCAAACAATCAAGAGTAAACAAAGTCAAGTCACCTTGATAGTTGCTTTGAAGAGACTTATTGCACCACGGCATCCGAACCCCCTTTCTTCTTCAGACTTGTAGTAAGAGAGATTCCCATCTTTGAGAACGATGAATCTCCTCTGCCAGCCATGGATATAGTTCGTCCATTTACTCAGAACCCCCTGAAGTTCCGGGACTTGGCACCCATTCTCGGAATCATCATCCTCCTCACTCAAAGCGTCATAGCTTTCCTGCATATTAGGCCGCCTCCAGCGTAGATGTGAGTATCGTAGGCCACTAATCGATGTAAACGGGCAATGTCATCAAACAAATAACTCAACTCATACAATCGTAATCGGGAGAACAAAGATAACAAATATCAACATTAACACTCAACGCATTATCTCCGTTCTGGAGCTGCCAACCTAAGTTATCCTCTTGCCTCTTCATTTCATTAATTGTCATCATGTTTTCATGGATGTTGAAAGGTGTTTTTCACACATGGAGCAACTGGTTTAGGTGGAAGTATACAGTAAGAACATTCCATACCTGAAATGGAACTACGATTTAAAGATCCATATAAGAGAAGAGAAGGCTTCCTTCTTAACTCCATTTTTTCTCGTTACCTCTTCCACTTTCCCCTACCTTTACTTCAGAAATTTCAGAGAAATTCAGTTTTGATCCAATTTTCACTGGATAATAATATTAAATTTAAGCACACCCTTAGATGTAGATGTTTACTAAAACTCTCAGGGTGGGGGTTTAGGGCCCCAAACATGGAAGCCTGTTGGTTAATTGTGTTTTCCTGAGAGTTTTGCATTTAATCAAGGAGATTCAGCTCCTTGGTAAGGAGTTAAAGACTCTTGACTGGTTGTATGCTTTGAATAGAACTCATTGGGGTTCGTGCCCCAAAGTGTTCAAATCAGCGAAGGTGAGTACTGGGCACTCAAATATTATGTGGGATGCCGTTTTGTCAGTCTCCTCACATACCCTGCATAGGGTTGAACTATGTGTGACCCCAATGTAGTGTGCAAAAGCGGTTATAAGGCCGACCATTGTTTTTTGTTCTCTAAAGCATACGCTTAATGTAACCTCAATATATGTGGAATAATAAATGATTTCGTTTTAAAAACTAAAAATTCACAAAATGCTCATGGATTCCAATAACAAGACCCTGATTACATGCCCAAAAAGTCTTGTACCTAGGAAGGTTTGTCTAAATTGTACAGTTCTGGTAGTCAAGGGATCTGCACGATAGGGCCTTGTAATATGTGTTAACAAAAATAATAAACCTTTATGTAGTAATTTGAAGTGTTTCAAAATATGAATCCATTTTTACATTGAAATCACTACTGAATTTTTAAAACCCATAATAATTGAATACCCGTTATTCATTGGAATCTCCCAGTAAGAGCAAATGCTAATTAAAAATTAGGGCATTGCAATGCGTACTTTAAAATTTTTCAAAGAAGAAAGAGTTTCATCAAATTTCTCTCACCCTTGTTTGAAAATCATTTCTGAAACTTTATGGACAATCAGAGTTAATGTAAAAAACAAGATAACTCATTTATAATGCTTGTTCAAATAGTTTCACGATTTTACAAAATGAAATGTTTATTGTGGAAAGATTCTAAAATTTGATTCTTCTCATGTGTTTGTGTTAAACGACTAGTGATTACTCTTGACACTGGGGGAAATATGAGCCACACACATTTCTATCACATTTGAGGATTTAATGTAACATTCAAACATATTGTATAATTATCACGGCTCTAACTACCGACATACTTGATTTTCATTGGAAATTAATCAATTTGCATTTATGTCATTTCTACTAGAATTCCTAGCACTAGTACATTTTTGAGTTACTGTTGTGGTCAGTATGATGATTCAATCATTGTCAGAACCATTTTATGATGATTAATCAGTAGTGGACTATGATTTGCTTTGGGAAACCTGTAGGCATTGCCTACCCCCCCCCCCTCTCCTTCACTCTCACTTCATGTAAGTAGGAGCAACTCAGAAAATTTTTGGCAAGACATCTGTAGGCACACTTCGTCTGTTTTCTTTCCCCAGTGAACCAACAACTTTAGTGAATGGAATGAAAAATTATCGATCTCCAGCAGCTCTTTTATGCTCCAAGTTTATTTTTTCTCAAAGATCTCAACGCCACGTGGATTTGAAGCTCAAACCAATCGACTGAGAGTTGAAATAGAAAACTGATCTACAAGAATTTAGTAATAATGGCAAAACTGGTAGAGGCATTGATGATAGGAGGGACAATGAAGGAAGGAGAAGGCAGGGCCACCTCCCAATCGTGTAAGTACCCATCATTGTGTGATAGGCATTTCACACCAAGAGCATGCAGAAATTAGTCTTCATGGTAATTGTGGCTGTGCTGTTTAAATTTTATGAAAGTCAAAGTCACAAGAGGTCTGGAGGCCACCAAGGAGTTTGGAAGGTGGGTGAAGGACTCCTCCCTGCAACTGGCAATGCCTGTTAAAAGTAACTACCAAAATACATTACTGGTGTGATCCATCTTTGCACAGCACTCACTGCACACAGGGATGAAGAAATCCGTCAATTTCAGTAAATACCTAATAATTACTTAAAGTCAAAACTATCTTGTTTTTTGTTTAGCCAACCACAGGTTATATTGGTACCCCTAACTTCTGCAATTATTCAATATTATCTAGTGTGTCATTGAGTGACATTACAAATTTAAACACTCCCACCTATGCTGGGGTTTCATAGATTTTGGCACAATTAATGTTATTTTGTATTAGTAAGACATTATGAAAATATGATAAGGGGCGTTTAGAGATGGTCAGGGCAGTTCTGTCCAACAACAAAAAGCTATGTCATTGCATACCTCTGGCCTGGGCAGGAGGCCCTCCTCTAATATATGATATTAGGTCTTGCAGAAGTATTTAGAAGTCATAAAATGCATAGTACTCAATATATGGAAGTCCAGATGATGTAAATATTCTCAGGATGAAATGCAGTATCGTTTGAAAACAGAAATATTTCTGACAAATGAGTAAGTATATTGTGCAGCTCTTTTAACTCAAAGTGGTGGACATGATTGTATCTAACAATGAAGACACCCTCCCTACCTGCTGGTTTGGTTCATAGAAAATGTTCAACTTAATGAGCTCTCACCTACTAAACTTCACAAGGAAGAAAACCCAAATATTCCCACATGTTCAGAGCATAATAGGTCAGCGAAAACCATCCCAAAGAGAACACCAAAATTAGTTCCAACACTGCTGACATTCCACGTCCCTTACTGTCTCTGGTGTCTTCTGTTATCTTCAGCAGCTATAATTAACATGACATTTTTAAGGAGAGTAGTTAACACGTTCGTTCTCTAATAAAGGTTAATTATGGAACATAATAAGCAAAACATCAATGGATAAAATTTTTGATTGATTGCCCTAAGAGTTTGTAAGCATTGACTACAAGTGTATTAGACAGACAAAGACACAATACATTCAAAAGAGGAGTATATGACAGGTTGTGTGAGAATTTTTTAGCGGACTTAGGTAGCTAAAGGGTTAAATCTATCAAAAGAAAAAATTTAGTGACATGACTCCAAAACATCTCACAGTCGTAAAGCACCTAGTCAGAGACAACTTCTGAATAATGAATGTAGACAAATTCTGAGTGTTTAAAGTTTATTGGAACAAATTGATACAGCCAATTGCAGTAGCTACCCAGACATCTTCAGTAACTCAAACTTTATGGTATGATCTGCTTTCAATAAAATTGTGTGGGTAGGAAGAAAAAATGAGAACCCCTTTTTTTAAGGCTGTTCTTCTGGGAGATACTTTTAGGCTCTGTAATTTATTAATATACCGGTATGAATGAAAACAATAATCGTATAATCCTCCATAAAAAGCCCTACAACGAAAATTTCATTTCTCAAATCCAAAAACAAGGGAATAGTATCAAACATTTGAAAAATTGTAATCTAGAAAAAAAGCGACTCAAATTCAAATCTAATCTCGACTAAAAATCTAGTCCCACCAACTCTCCAATAATTGCTGAAAGCTGTTTAGTAATTTTTTATATTTTACACGTTTGTTTGGTACATTATAATTTAATTTCAGGGGCAGGAGGAGGTGGCACAGAATTTCTTCAAAGCACTTATTAAAAAAACAGGAAAAGAAGGTTCTTTTTTGTACTACCCACACAATTACCAACACAGGAAATCTTGATAATGAAATAATGTTGAGATTGCATATAACTAGTAATTAATTGAACAAAACTATAACTAAAATTATTGAAAAATAAATAAATACAAAAAAAGCTTGATTTGTGAGTAAATAGAGAAGTACAAAAGTATGAATTTCGTCATTAAAGGAAAGTTAGTTGCCCATCGTCCACCAACGATCCTGAAACAATGCAATAGTTTTGCTAGTTACATATATAATACTTTCTACAAAAGTAGTTTTAATTCACTGCACTTATATTTTGAACTGATTATTAATAGAACGCAATTGGGAGACCTTATATATATTTTTTTTAAAGCTGCAAATTATTTTAACCGTTTTCAAGATTCTCACCGTTAGCATGAGATTTCCTAAGTCAGATGATCTCTTATCTAGGATCCGTCTCAATCGATTCAGTGTAACAGAATAACTTGGGAATAATTCCTCGTGTCATTGTGAGGTTTGGGGGCTCATAGGTTTAGAAATTGCAATTATTTGCAATAGGTGAATTTCTATGGATCTGAAACCTATTCCAGTCGATCTTCCATCAAAAAACAGTAGGAAATGACATCCAACTTGCCTGTGCTGGTAAAAACCTCGAAAAGCTATGTTTGTTACGATTTTTTGGGGAAATATTTGCTATATGACTACAAAGGCCTATTATTGATAACCGATAATGACGATATTTCAAGGATAATAATATGCACAATGGGAAAACTTATCGTGGAACTCCCACAGATTCATCTGAGTAAGTATGAAGGAGTAAGCAAAGGAGACAAACATTGCAAGTTGAGGCTTTATGTTCCATTGCCTTGGCATCAGCTGCCCTCCAAACTGGACCATTATTCGGTATGATGATTTTGCTTGAAGCTACTACTCATTGCACCACTCCCTTGAGTGGAGAGGGGTTCGCTAACATAGGCATAGAAACTATTTGGATGGGAGATCATTACCTTAGCACTGCTAAGTTAGCAGTCACCCATCCAGATACTCTAAACGTTTATAACTTTGCTAATTGATTGAGAAACAGTTTATTGCAACGCCTAACCCCATGGCTGATCCATCCGACTATTCATACCAGATAATGTAAAATCACTGGCAAATTCCTGAAATTGAACGTGTCGATGAACATGCAATGCAATTTAATGCGTGCAGCATACATTGAAGTCGCATCCACCAGTTTTTCAATGAAGCATTGAATTTTCTATGTATAGATTTTACAATACGATTGCGTTCCCATGATCTTGAGGAGACGGTATCCCTATATGATGATCACTGAAAGTTTATGCAGGAAGTTCACACAGTTAAGACAGGTTGTTGTTTCAAGTTCAGAATCAGTACCTTGTGCGAATTGTGACATCATGAAACTCGATTTTAATCCTGTTGCATAAGTTCGAAATATGAGAGTGTAATTTTTCACTCAGTACACTAATTCCTTTGCCTTTTGTAGTATTTTACATATGGGATTGTAAGAAAATGATCTCTCATGTAACTACTTTTCATTTCTATTTCAAAAATGAATAATGAATTATAAATGGTTGCTCATCTCACCTCAAATTTCATTTTTAAATTGCACCTAGTATCTTTCCAGGAGAAATGAGAACATTCACTTGCATTTCAGCTCTCTGAGGCTGTTTTACTTCAACAGTCTGCATTGTATTCACATACCCATACTCCAATGCAAAACTGTAAAAAAAAAGTAAGACGTTCAAATTAGTCAACGTGTGAGTTAAATATTCAATATTTTAACCATCATAAAAATAATAAACCATTTGGAATGAGGCAAATTACTTGAATCATCCGATTCACTTAAAAATAAATAAGTAGGAGTATTTCAGTCCTGTGACTCGAAGTAAAACCTCTTCATTTTGTGTTAGTGGCCTTTGCTACATTTATTTCTTCTGAAGATCGTTATTTTTGTGCTTTATTGTACTAGTAAATTGTTCTAAACCCTATGAGTCCATTCAACGTCACGAGAACGTGATTTGATATCTACAAAATGATGAAATTCAATTATGATTGGTGACAACACAAAACAATTACCTGAAAATAACATCAGATCCAGGTTTGAGGCTAATGTCAGGAGTAACAATAAATTTGACTGCAGCTTTGTTTCCTTTGCGCCACACTACGATTTTTGGGTCATCCTGGAAATTATGTGTATCTCCAGTGTCATCATATTCTGCAGCATCATCTTTCGGAGGAAGAACAATGGGACAGGCTGGCAGTTGTACTGAACAGTTGGTACAGTCCACAACCACAGGACGAGGAACATCAATGGATTTTTTCGGAGGATCACCAGAAACTGTTTCTACTGATCCACCTTTGCTTTTCTCAGCAGCCGGGCTAGAAAGGAAGTGTTGAAGTTAATGATTAGTACATTCAGTAAACAATGAAGTTCGAGTGAGGTTTAATGTTTTTAACAATAGAATAGAATTTGGCCAACAACAATGAGTTCAGAAGAACCTACATGCCTACTGCTGTAAAAGAGGATACTATTACCCAAACTGGAGAGAAGTGAGATGCAAAGTTGGGTTTGTCAGCTTGAGAATTATTTCACAAGTACGACCTGCCATGAGTGGTTCAAACGTCATCACTCTTATCTCTGGCATATGGTAGTAAGCGGCCAGCTGAATTTTGAACTTGATAGAGCCTGGGTTGTACTCAGGTTTGGAAACATTATGTTCACAGCTTCTGCATCTTAGTGACCTGTAAAAAATAAGTATATTAATACTAAAAGTCACAGCCGTGAAACATGACCATATAAGGTAATTTTATTGTTATTATTTTTTCGAATCGTTATGTTTAATTGTTTTGAAATTTGAGCACTTTGATGAGCGAATTTCATATGCTATTGAATTTTGACGAAATTACTCTTTCAAAATAACAACCTATTATTAATTATTTTAAATAATCGATTATTATTTTCGAGTTTTTTTAATCTCAATGACATTTAAGTACATTCATCAGCATGAATTTATGCAAAAATCTTTTGAATTTTCTAGTTTTAAAGTTGAAATTTAAAAAATGTTGGGCGATTTTGGTCCTTTTATTGATTTTCTTAAGAACATTTTTTTCTACATCGAACTAATTTGTTTTACTCATAGGTGTTAACCAACCAACCAACTATTCCTTTAATTTAAAATGCTGATTCCAAGATTTAAATTAAAAAATTCGGATGTCTCGATTTTATGGTGAAAGAAAGGATGTTTGGGACATCCCTACGAGGCTGGAAAATATAGACCAGATATCCTATAATATGTAGAGGAACAGGCTATTAGAATTGATAGAGGGGTATGAGCAACATCCCAAGCAAGAAAGAGGAAATAGCAGAATGCAAATAAACGTGCGACCGAATTTTCACATTTTTCTTAGTTTTTGTTCTTAATATTTTGAACTAGATGTGGAAAAGATCAGAGAATAACGCATGGATTATTTAAGATCTCGATTTATCATAATCGTTATTATGTGATAGTGTTAAAAAATGGACATACAAATACATTTCACTACGTAAGGTAATTAGGTGTAGACCCACATTTTGAGGGAACTAAAACTGAAAACAATTTACAGGCCACTCATAAAAAGATCACATATGCAATTTTTTTTTCTTCGATTTCTATGCAAAAATATGTTTTTTTTTTTTTTTTTTTTTCAATTGATAAAAACAGACATTCTGATAGATATCCGGCCCTTGTTTTGCAGTAGGTGAGCATCGTAGTTGGAATTTCAGCTGCACAATGCACACATATTTTGTTTATTCTCCACATCCTAAAATAGTTTTTCCCAGTTTTTTTAAATAGTAGTTATGTTGCATATGCTATGCTATGTGTATTACAATACTGTAATAGTAATTTATGTTAGCTAAAAATTGCACATAGTGAGCAAGAAAATCTACAAAACGCTAAGAAGTGATTATGTTATTATATTCACCAACCACATAATAACAATTTTGGGCATTTATCAGCAACTCTGATGATTCATATTCATCTACGCCTACTAGGCAGAAATTAACCAGCAACGTACAAACGCTGTAATTGATTGTGCCTCTAATACTGTCCTCGTCTTGGTTCACTTCGTCAAAATCTACCGAGCCATTTGCACGAATCTTAGTAATATTTTACCTTTTGATGTAAAAATGACGATGCTGTGGATGGAGATCAGATGTGAGCTCTGCTTGCAGCATAGGGTTAGCATGCCTCTGAGAGATGGTGGTAACTTTAGTCATATCTGGGGGCTCAGTGAAGAACTTGTCAGACAAAGGCTCAACAACATCAGATGCCACACAGGGAGTAATGACTGGAAGGTTTGCTGGGTTGATGTCTTTGCCAGCTAGAGGAAGCGAGGGGAGTCCAGCTCTAAACATAGAATGTGATTATTGATCAACCGCTAAAAACTATATTGAGCCTATACTAAAACAACTCTACAAGTAACTACGCATCACCACCTTATTTTCCCTAATTTTTGGTCAAAAAATTAGCAACAATTGCCATTTTTCATAGATTTCAAAAGTGAGAAAAATACGCTTTGTGCTACCATGTAATCAACACCAAACTTGTTTTTTTTTTTTTCGAATTCCTACCTCCATTTCTTATTGAAAATTTGGATTTTACGCAAAATAGCATGTGAGTTTGACCCCTTACTCGATTGTTTTGGCCTAGCGCAAGCTGTCCAATGAGCAGATGAAGATGTGTAACCAAGAGATTGCAAAAATTGAAATTAAGGTGCATCAAGTGAGTCAAATGATAAAGCACTGTTTTCAACGCTGGATTGCGTCAAGATATCCGTTTGCTGGTTTGACCTAATTTTAGAGCATTTACGGCCGAAAACGACACTTTTTGAGGAGGAAATCGTCAATTTTTTAAAGAGTAATAAGTGAATTCCAATGGCGTTGAATAAGAGGAAAGTGTATAATTTTGTCGGCTTACAGGTAAAATATTCTCCTCAGACAATGTTCAGTCTTCTGCAGAAATTTGAAATGATTGGTAATAGAACAATAAATCGAAGAATTATTAACCCAATCGGCAAATGTGATCCAGAGGAATTACTGTGATCATTGGAAGACTGAAAATATTGTATTTTGGTGTTGTCTTAGTTGATGATATCATTCACTTTTCTATTAATCAACTCCATTAAAATTCACTTGTTACTCTTTAAAAAATTGACTTGCGTTGAGATAGAAATGTGCGTTTTGAACAATGTTCGGTTTAGTTTCACCCAAAAAAATTTTTTTTTTTTTTTTACATCAAGTGTGGAATACCGGTATCACGTTTTTACTTTCTTTTAGACAATAAATAAATGGATTGAAATGAAAGTTTTCAGTCAGTTTTAGATTCTTCAAAACTGAAAAAATACTGGTCAACAGAAATGCTTGCTTATCGTTTAGCCATGGATGTTTAAGCATTATGGAGTCATTACTTTCTTTCAATATTTTGGATTTTAGATATCCTTGAGAACTAATCAAGCATTCCGCTAGTGTTATTGGAACGAACTGGAGGCCAAAACCCGTTATAACAGTACGAAATGTCGAGAAAATGAGGATAATGGGATACTTGCTACTAGCTGTCAGACTGCACTACAAACCATAAACGTTGTTTTGGAATATTAGGGCTTCTTGCAGCACAAAACCTTGGAAAACCAGAAAGGTTTTTCATAGCAGAAAATTAATAACCACCTACATTATTAACCTATCAAAAGACAAAGGAAACATCTCATCCAGAAAGATGTAACAGATAACAGTGAGGTAATGTTAAGAAAGTTGTGAAAACAAAAATTTTTTTTTTTTAAGAAACCACAAATAAAAAGACTTTTTCGAAATACCTACTTTCCATTCATCAATTTACCTCTTTCTAGCTATCATGTTGGTCAGTCCGAATTTTTCTGAATAGCTTGAGTATCCTCGACGGAGGACAAATGGTTTCTTTTCTTTTTCACTTCTCTCACGCATCGCAACGATTTTAAAATGATCTAAGAAGGCTGTCAACTGCTCTTGACAGGGATTCTCCTTCACCTGGAAAATACGTTCAAAAGGTGTCATGAAGTACAGATATAGTAGTTTATAGTCACTTCGATTAAATTTCATACTTTCAAATTGTCAACTGAAACAGTCATTTGGCTGTCAAAGGTTGGAACAACCAGGGAGAATTCTCTGGGGAGTCTTGGCAGAATCAGCCCTCAATGGGGACTTGAATCAATAGTTACCTCAGAGAAGAGACAAAACATACAAAATACAAAGGTTCATAGGAAACGTTACACTGAAATGTATTAAGTGTGTGTTGAAAGTGAATAAATAAGGGTGGGGTGAATAAGGGGGGTTTTTTCATTTAGAAATACAATTGATAGAGGGAGAAAATGAAGCATTGCAGGGTCAGGTAATGTAAGTATTCAAATGAACAATTGATTTTAAGGTTGTACGTTCCTTCTGCAATGACCTGTCACAAACAGTGGATTAAAATACTGGTGTCCATACTCGTGTAACGTTCAAGGAACCAAACGGTCGAGAAGGTTTGAATAAATCGGGCAGTCACTGTTGCAACTAAAGGGAAATTTCTCCTTAGTGCTAAGGGCACAAGTTAGAACTCTGCCAGAGGGATCAAATATTTTTGGGTCGTAAAACAGTGTACAGTAAAGTGACCCAGGAAATAATCCCTCTCGATCCAAAAGAATGGCAACATCAAAATGCCTTGAGTCGAAATACACGCTGTGGTAACGATCTCCCTCAACTGCTGAACTTCTCCCAGATTCTGTTGAGCTGGCTCCCTACAGTTCCTCCTCGGTCATTTCGTCCAACCCCAAAACCATCCGAGACGGCTGGTATTTGACTCCAGGGAAATGTTATGTTCAAGCAAATTAACCGAAGAGGTTTGATTATATCGGCCTCCTAGTTCAGCCAGTTACAGTTTTGCAACTGAACGGAAATCTTACCGTAGTAGTACGAACTTTGTAAGAGGTGTCATATATTTTTGGGCTGTAGCTCTGATGTACAGGGTACCCGACACTTGACGTAATGAAAAGAATAAAACTATACCGAACATTAAAGTAAAAAGCCGTAACTACACTTTTCTATTTTAACCCTTTCTCGATATGATTTTTTTGAAGATATGTTATGGAAAACGCTTTTTGCTTGTATTCGCTTGAAAACGATGTTTTTCAACTTTGGACGACATTTCTGGATTCAGCGTCACATTTCAAGAGGAGGGATGTGGGTTTTTATGGTACGAATGGCGACGTTTTGCTCCATTTTGGTCTAGTTTTACTTCTCTTCATATAAAGTGAGGGATATATAATTTGATATAATAATCCAGCAAGTAACTCATCAACATTCTGCTACCATACTTGAGTGTGACAGGTCTCATAGAATCTTACCGTTGCTTCAAACTTTCATATAGTCCTCCCAGTTATAGCTGAGTTTTGGACTTTTCCCCTTCCCCACCACTTGTTCAGTCTGCTTGCGGACAACTTTGGGTGAAGACCTAGTTCATATATACATGAGTCTCTGTATGACTTAGTACGAAAAAGAATATGAAGAAAAATGGTACCAGGGAGTCGCGAATTTGCAATATTCGTACCCAATATTCAGCAACTGCTGCGAAAGAGTAGATGAGAAAAACTAGTACTCATAATATTCAGAAAACACTTGCTTTTATAGTTCTGCTTAACAAATGAAAGAGACATTGTTGTCTGCTGCTCCTGCAGCTTAGTTTGTTCTTGTTATAACCTAAACCTCAGAAATTATCGGAGCTAAAACATTGAGCATAGTTAGATCGTAACATACTCCTAATCCTGAATCAGAGTGCAACTTATAAATTGATGAAAACATATGTATCCATGGATAGGTGTCAGTATCAAACTTACCGGCCAATTCCCAGTGGCAGCTACCTGATCGGGAATTCCCACATCACGAGTGGTCCAGCGACAGAAGAAACAAGCAAGATAATAGTGCTTGGATGGAACCTTGGAAAGACTATCGTCGAGACTTCTTGTGGTGGCTCTCACGGACAACGTATGAAAACAATTGGGGCAGTCGAAGCAGGTCAAGCATCGATTCTTCTTCATTTTAGCTTCTGCAGATGGCAGATGCTCCATACAATTAGAACAGTAATGCGAATCAACCTCATGGCATACACAATACCCACACCGAAGTTTGAGGCAATGACGACAGAAATATAATTTGGAAATGGGCATCAAAGACCCACAAGTGCATTCGTACCGGACAAACTCTTTTTGGACGAGGTATGACATGGCGGTTGCTACGTCAATACTACGAGCAAGAGGATTTTCTAATGGGGAAATTTAGAATGTAAAAACCGAAACAGTTGGAGAAATGAACGAAACTACACGCATCACCGGCCAACCTTTTGCTTTGACGTTTCTCAGATCCCCAACCTCACTAACAACTGATAAAGTGATAAGATAGCACCTTATTCTTCTTCTTGTATCTTGATGTTTGGCCTCAACCATGAAGGTTGCTGAATGTAATGATACTGATTAAAAAAGAGACAAATTATTACACAAAGGTTTATTTTTTTGTGCATCAGTCGAGTCGACCTCTCTCGCTCGCCCACGCGTTAAAGACAACCCTCGGATTTTTTCAAATGGTGAGCAAACCCGAGTGCGCTCATTCAATTCAAGGAAGCAATTTCCATCTGAATCGAACAAAAAATTACCCTCATATATCTAAAGTTTTTGTAACAGCTGAATCCTTAAATATTAGCCCACACGGTTAATCGATTGAAATTTTGATTACTGACGCACCCTGGATTGTAGTATTTTTAAGCCAAAATACGTAGGCCCATTAGTTGTGACCCTTAGATTTGGATAGAAGCTGCTGACGGAAATCTATTTATCTTGAAATGAACCAACAAATTTGGAGGATATCAATCATTTTTTCATGATCGATTACAAAGGTGCACAATTGAAAATTATGAGCCAATGAAAGAGAGGAATTTTCATTGGTTAGATTTAAACGTTTCAAGATTTAGTATACTTTTGTTAGGCCATTCTATTTATTTGACTACAACGATCAAACTAATTTACCACGCTACTTAATTTGAACTTCTATCTATACGTGTCATACTACAGACCTGAGGATCGAATGTTGATTTGCTATCAGCTTATCCTCCAGAAGCTGTGGAGGATGCATCCGGATCATACAGCTGTAGAGTTACCCCTTCTTCAGAAGCTTATGGAGTATTGGGATCCCGTCTTAATTATTTCCAGCTGTAACTGTGGTGTGCTGATGATATTGCCATCTAGCAATGAGGATTCATTGTATGTCATCATAACGCGATAATGTCATAATTAATCACCTATTACATACCTATAACAGGGGTGCCCCCCCCCCCCTAAACTTAGAACCAGCCCTCCCCCCCCCCTGTAAGTTGGTACCCCCTCCCCAAAACAAAAATGCAAAAAATACTCGTAAGCACCCCTGATTTCGATCTAAAACTAAAAGAAGATTTATGTAAGTATTGAAAACCATGCGGCGTGCCAGTGCGAAAATCACGGACAATATTTGAGCACTGTCACTGTCATTTATGCATTTTCAGATAGAAAAACAAACCATATTTAAATTAATCACCAGGTAAATTATTATTTACGTTTTAGTGACGTATTATATTTTTGAATGTCTTACTTCGTCTGTCCTCTTCTACCTTGCGGTGTTGAGGTTTTTGCAAAGAGCAGACCATCCTTTCCTGTCTTCTGCTAGGGTCCTAGCATGGCCCCATTGTACTCCCCTGGCTTGCAGACTGGCCTGGACGTTTTCTTCCCATGTGCGACGTGGTCTACCAATTGCTCTTCTGCTTGGGTAACGTGTTTCCCAGGCCATACGCGGATATCTGTTGTCTGGCATTCTTAATACATGTCCGAACCACCGAAGCTGCGCACCCTCTAATCGGTGTTGTAAGGGATCCAAGTGCAGGTTTCTCCGAATTGTTTGATTCCGGACCCTGTCTCTTCTTGTCTTGCCTTCCACCCTCCGAAGGTATCTCATCTCCGAAGCTTGGATCCTGCTAATGTGCTTGGTGGTTATTGTCCATGATTCAGAACTGTGGATAAGGGTGGGGACGTATTTTTGAATGTCGTCTCGTTAATTACTGTTTCTATCAACTTTAACCACCACCCCAAATTTTTTTTGGAGCCCCCCCCCCACCCAAATTTCAATGAAGCAGTCTGCGTCATGCCCCCCCCCCCTTCCCTCCCTGTGGGGACCCCTACCTATAATGCACACTGTTGATAAATGATGCCTATAGATGTCATGTCAACAACTCCACCACTGCTGGGCTTTAGTATTTCCTGAAAGAAACAAAGTTCCAATGACTATTAAGACTGCTAATTTTCTATTTGTTTCTAGATTGGAAGAGCTTTGAAAGTGTTGGCCCTTGTCCAGACTGCTTTCTGCTTTCATCCTGAGAAAGCAGAAAGTCAACCCAAATGGAATGGAATACAGCTTCCAAAAAATCACGAATAGATCATTGAAAACTTTTAAATGTTATTAAAAGGATGTAGAAATCAACCTTGTTACAATGGTTCAAGGAACAACAATGTCACTGGAACTGTTCCCACAGACAACACCTTCAAGTGAGTTGCCCTACATTTCAGGTCTGTCTTGAGCTAATTCCGTAGTGTGTACTGCATTGATGCGATCCTGGTGAAATTCGTAAGATCGTTAATTTGTGAAAATCGGCCTTCCATAACTGCTCTCCGAATTCGAGCAACATCGAAAGATTGGGAAATGAGAAAATTACGCTTGATGGATTTTACAGACACGAAACAAAACGTATTCTAAATGGTTTAAAAGGAATGCAAGTGCAAATTTTGATGTTGGCGATCAACAACTTCATCCATTCATTTCCAGTAATTGAAAACAATGCATCTGCTAAATTTTTACTATGTTTATAGCTTTAGCTCTTATCTGTTGCAATAAAAGCACAAATATTGGGCCCCCATTATTTTGGGGGGCAAGGTTAGTAATTTTCTGTCCCTGAAAAATAAGTGATTACCTTGGATCAAACAAATTAAGGTTGATAGTAGCGATGATTAATATGATTGAAGGTATCACCAATTATCTAAATGAATCTCATTGTAACTTCAAACATATTCGTAAATTAAGCGTGCATTACAGGGAAGTTCCTACGTCGGGTTTTTATATGATCACACTTATAAACATAATTATTTTTTAATGTTTATGAATATGTTTATTAAAGAAACTCATGAACATTTTTAAAACTAAACAAAATTCTTATTTGGAAAAGAAACAAAAAAATGGCTGAAAATTCTAGTAGGTAGGAGGAGCACTTGAATGGCCCAGCAACTCTCTCCTTCCCGACATCAAATTAAAAATTTCTGAGGTTTATTGGAGAAAAGAGGTTTGATAGACAAATATTGAGATCTGAACATTTTTTTATAGTGATCGTCTTAGAATGGGCTGAAACGGATTTGTGTGCAGTTTTTTCTTTTGTGTTTGGGTACTCCAACAGCCCCTCGATCAATTCGACCTAAAAGAAGAAGACCTAAAAATTACTTTCGGCGAACTTTCCTATATCGACTGTGGAGTGGTGATTTTGTTGACACTTGTGAGAGCCATACGCGCTTGAATTTGATGAAATGATCAAAAGACACATAAGTAAATCGGAAACTATTGGGCTGTAGGACGTAGAGCTTAGCGGAGGATCTGATTTGATTAACTGCATCAAATTTATCAGAATAAAGTCAATAATTCTTCTGTTATTTAGAAAATTCATGTACATATGACATAATTTGAAAAATCTCATCTTACCAAATTCTACAGGGAAGCAACACAAAGAAGCTCACCAGTTTAGGAAAGCCTTTTACTTTCTATGATATGTTATGGGTTGAATAGTATTTTAGGTTGGACTCTTTCCCTTAACAGTATGCATATGACTTTGTAGAAACACTTCACGTTCACTAGGTACTAATTGGTACTGGCTAATTTCATTATTACATCCCTACCGTCGAATATCAATTATGTGTGGTTCGCTCGATTAGTACGATTTGCACATTCAAAAAGCCCCTTGCTTCTCGGAATCCCACCTTAATTTTTCAATTACCTTCATACGTATACATATTTAGTTGGAGTTGATTGACAGTGGTGTTTAACTTCTGGGTAATGTCCTCTGTCGCTACGAGAGTTTTTTCAAAAGCAAAATTTGCTCAGGTGATCAAAGCGCTTTGTCAAAACGTTTTCTATCTTTGGTCGCAATTTAAAATGAGAGAAAAATGTAGTATTCCGTTTTGAAGACGGATTGACGATGAGGGGGACTCTCACAGAGGTAATCAATTATTTTATTACCTATCAATATTCCCTGTCGGGTATAGTGATCATTCTCTTAAAGACAGGGGGGGGGCATTACACCCAAGTTTTCAAATGTATCTTGTAACGTAATCGAATAACTATGAAGAAGTGGATGTTAAATTTAATTTTCCTGCTAGATAACGAAAACCCATGGAAGAAGAAAAAGATATTATAAACCAACCGAAGCAGTCTGATGTGTAATTCTGGGAGATTTGAACATGTTCTTAAAATACCGTAAATTGTAATAATTTTCCGTAGATGAGTAAAAAAAAAACCTTGGAGTTCCGGCAAATCCGTGAGTGTGGCGACAGTGGTAACGGATCAGGGGTTAATTTCGAGCATTAAGGAATTTTAGTTATGTTGTATTGGACACACTGACAAGACCACCAAAAGCCGGGAGGATATGATTTCAGCTGTAATTTTATTTATCGTTCTCGCACAAATATGCCACAAAATACTTGAAAATATAACAGTCCAACCTCTGGCTAGCTAAGTTAATTGAAAAACTGCTATAATGTGCACTAAAACCCAGGAATTGTCTACTGGAACCGCTCAGTGAGCCATCCTCAAAGCTAAGGTGGCATTGACTGTGTCGTCACTCCAAGGTTATATGTAACCCGCTTTCCCATTGGCTGATGATTTGGGAAGACCTGAATATGAGCCAATCACAGGGCTCCGTACAGTTTTTTTAGTTACCTAACCGCACGATATCTGTTGAGTTGTTCCCTACTCCGAACTCAGTCTTTCGTCGACCCTCCGACTCCATTTCATTTCGTTTCGACTCCGGTCAGACCTCGTTCGCCAACCGCACCCCAACTCAAAACTTCAGCAGAATGGCCGATGACTCTCCTATCTACGGACCCTTTTTCGGAGTTATGGGTGCCGCTTCAGCTATGATATTCAGCGGTAAATATCCCCCATGTATATGTTGCATGTCGCTGATCTATTTTCAAACCTATACCCCCCGCAGCACTAACTATATTAGTGACAACACCCTACTTTAGGTTTTTCTGCCAAATAAACATTGTATTATGAGGTTTAACACGCCCACACAAGTTTTTTGTGGAAATGTATCCTATTATCATCATACTTTGCATCATGTAGCGCTGTATTGATTTTTGTGAATGCGCTGGTTGACCTCTTGCAGGACTCGTTCGCTACGAAATACCTACTTGCGCACTCTTCAGCTCACTATGTGTCTATTTTACCACCTCAGCATGAGAAATAAAGTCGCATTATATACACGTTTCACAAAACGTTTCGTTTTTATTCTCAAAATTATGAGGATGTTGCTATAATGTTTCTGTATTAAACTTGACAATCTTCACCTATCTTACTTGAACAATACCGAGCTTGTCTCTCTTTCTACCTTCGATCTTTTCTATATCATTCCCTTCAATCTTCTCACTGTACCCAATTCATTGTTTTGATTTGTTGTCTGTACGGAGCTTGACGATTCCATAACTTGAACTACTGATGGGTCCCCTATACTTGGTTCTCATCTTATGAAGTACCTATTTATTCTGGTTTTCTGCAGCTTCGTAATATGTCGTGGTATCTTTTCTAGCAACGCTCGTCGTAACAATAAAAGTTTTCAGGCGTATTTTAGCTATTTTGTTTGAGTTTTACCTGACTACAAACAACAGTTTGACATATGGCGGCTACGCCCACTTTTTGGTACCGCACGCCTTGATGTTCCCTGACTCCCCTCATCTTGTTGATTTCTATTAATTCTCTCAATATATCGTTCTCTATTCAATACTACATTGAATATAGTTCACAGCTGAATGTTTTTCAGGGCCAATAACGTTTTTTGATAGACTTAGACGTCATGGTCGACGAACTTAACCTCAGTTACCCGTATAGCCTACAGAGGTACTTAGGTATTATTTGACATCGGAAAAACGTTTTTGATGATAATCCACTTATTTTTATGTATATGTATTTATATTAATGTTAATTTCCCATTTTATCCCCGCAATTGTTGCTTATTCAAGGATGATGGATCTTGGTGTGATTCTTTTTCAAGGTGTATCCTTGAGATTTTCCTAATTTGCTCTTTCACTTTTCTTGCTCAATTGTACGATTATTCACCAATCAAATTTCTTAAACGTCAAGTTACTGTCAATTGTTTAGGAGCGTAATACAGTAAAATGAAAACTTGGTTGCCGGGGTTACGGTGGGCGCCCATTGAAAAGTGGGCGTATCCACTTCAGAGTCACATGGACCCCATCGTATACACTACATGCTCTTGGTTAAAACTTTTGTTGGCATTCATTTCTGCATTTTGCCTCTATTCGCCTTATTCCAATTCGAATGAATCTTTTATATTTCGGTGGATTTGGAATTATTCAATCCTAACCTCGAAATCTGGTTCTTATTTGAACTCGTCAGCCCCGACTAGTACCTATTCAGTTCCTTTACATAACAGTTGAAAACTTATTCAATGTCAAACGCACAGATATACTTACGTTTGTGTCAATGTGTATAAATTATTTCAATTTCTCATTCTTCCGACCGGCAAACCTTACACACGCCTCATTTTAAGAAATTCTCATCTAGATCTGCCGATCCTTTCACCAAGAAATTGAGCTTACACCATTGGAAACTAGTATTAACTCTCTTTTCTTGCCAGAATTGGGTTGTCTCAAGCTTCAAACAGTTATATATTCAACACTTCTTATATATTCACTTAGATCATGTTCCTGATATCATTCACAAGTATGTCCTAACATAAATAAGATTTACCGTAAAAGTTATCCGCTTTTTGTTCTTGATTTCGTAGATATCGAAGTGAAAATTTGAATACCATTCTGGTGACAAATACTTATCCCAAAACCTAATTGAGTACTAACCTCAAAAATTCGAAAATCCTCACTATAGTTCGGTAAAAGGTCGACAATGGTTCAGGTTTCATAACTGTACGAAGTGAAATTATAGGTAGGTAACATATTACCAATTCCTTGGCAAGAATAGAATCCTTGCCTCCCCACAGACTCACTTTCTCCTACCAAAATGTTGGTACACGCCCTCTTGAATGTCATTAATGAACAATCCTCCAGTGATACTTGAAAAATGGTGGTCTGATTTCAATTTATACAAATCTGTTTGTTCTGTGAAACTCTTAACCTATTATTTACACTATGATAGCCCATTCATTTATTTTGTTGAGAGATTCGTTATTATTTTTTCGGTATTAAAAATACCGGTTACACCCAGTATATTGTACGCGTAAAACATTTGTTTACCTTCATAATCAAAGTTTCCACTTCTTTTTCCACATTTTACATTCCAAACTTTTCTGGCTGATTCGGCTCACTTGTCTTGTCTTGTTTGTGTCTGGGGATACTTATTTTGAATTGGCATCTAATTTGGAGGAAAATTTGAAGTATCAAGCGGGTCCGGCTGCAGGCGCGGTCGCCTTCGGGTTTTGTAAGCGTCACACAAGTTGTTTACTGATAGTTGCTAATATTAGTTCCCCGTCAAGAAAGAAATGTCAGTTTTGTCGTAGTTGCGTCGTTTTGAAAGAAGTTTCGATTGCTGTACGTGATTGTAGAACCCCCATATCAATTCTCAATTTTTCTTGTTCAGTCAGCAAGCCTCAATTGTTTACTCCAGTTTCACACACATATGTATAATTTATATGTAAACCTATATATATATCAATTCAGAAATGTCTGGGTGTGTGTAAAGTACCTTTTTCCCAAGGCCAATTGCATTACGATGCCTTGACCAATCTGTTCAGGTAAGCAAAGTCATAGTAGGAGGAAACTGATCTGCTATGTATTGTTTATGTCTATTCATCTGTTATGCGTTGAACAGTTCTTAAGATCAATTTAAATTTAGGAATAATCTTCGTATTCCGGGAAAAAACGTCGAACTTTTATACCACTAGTCGTATTTTGGTGATTCCCAATGCCATGAAAACGTAATCCGGATATAACGCAAGAATGTTTTCTTCGTACTTGTATTTCTCTGGTTGTTCTTGATGATCCATTTGCTCCGAGTTGTTCATTCTTGAGTTGAAGATATCGCTACCATAACATGAAATTAATCAAATTACAAGATTTTACTCCGTTTTCCTCGCTTCGGAAAATTGTGGAGCACACCCTTTAATTAAGAAATCTTGTCAATAAAGCAAACTGAATTGAAAATTGCAAGAATACTCGTGTAAAGTTGAGTGTTCAAGATTATTTTCTTTTGTCCTCGTCGATTGCGTGCTCGAAAGGGGATGGATAAAAATAGAATGCCTGGTAAAAAGCAGTTATATAGAAAAAAAACCTACCTTCAGAAGACTATGTTCGATGTTCGGACGCATGATGTTCAACTGGGAATATGTGGTTTCGGAAGAGTTGTCTTTAAAACACTTTTAGGTTCATATTAACAGGCTCCCGACAAACTGTTCGTGAACATTTTTACATAACAATGTTTTATAATTGTTGATTATTAATACCGGGAATGTGATCGCATAACAGTGAAGCATAATTTATTTATGCGTCGGGGCTGACGCATAGCTGTTATATTACAGTCATGGGGAATACCTGTATGATTGTTGTATATTTTTATATGAAAGCAGATGGAATTTCAAGGATAACAGCTCTATTCTCCGATAAGTCGTTTTCTTTCCATGATTTTTTTTTTAATTTTGCCAAAAAGTTACGTCATTGCACTCCTGCCTGGGCGGGTCCCCCCTTATAAGTATAACGTCACAACTTTCAGCTGCTATGAATAATCATTAGAAGATAACCGGCCATCCTACAAAAACGCAGACAGAGTCGAAATTCTCATTATTGAATACTCATTCATTTGAAAATGAAGGACTGTACAGACCAATGGGTAATCCTCATTATAGTAATTTTGCACGAGTGGGATATGCTTTTCTCCATCATTCTGTTACCTTCTCAGAATTCACACAATATAATGTCCATATCCTAGTAGATATGTAATTGACGTAGCTTACGGTCCTGTAATGCACTAGGTATTCTGTGCACCTTGTTTCACAAGATAGACATTACAAAGGATCTAGGAAGCAGAATTATTGATAGCTGTGAAAATGAAGGTGATGGAAGCAGGTCCCTCAGCCGCTAGATTCCTAGAGACTGAACTCCCTTTGAAGACGAGGTCGGTAGTTGTCGGTGCAGACTTTCCAAATGTTGAGAAGAAACGTCTCGCAATTGGTGTTCTTCCACCGGTGGGAGGACATTGTAAGGATTGTTAAGTCTCACGGCCTTGTTAAAAGGCCACCATTCGGTGCCCTTGTTGATTTGTCGAGGTAGTTATAAGCCTCCTCCTCGACACTGCCCCTTCTCGCCCTTAAGTGTTGGCTTCAACAGCAACTGCAACGGCAACCATTGTGCCCATGTTTGGGGAAAATACTAGTTGATCACCATGATTGTATTTATGGCATGAATCAAGTTTGTAACAGCTTTCGCAATAGTTGTTCAACATATACGAACACTTGGTTGGAATTTCAACTTCATTGAAACGTTGGCGTTACAACTTGCTTGCGAATTTTCATTGTTTTTGGCTGAGCTGTTCATCGTGTGCTATTCATTCTTCACTTGATCAGGTGGTTCCATTGTATCTGCCTTAAGCAGTCCACATAATTTCCAAGAGTTTCAGAGCTGAAATGTTTGTTTGTGTACCTGCTGGACTTGGTTCTACTAGACGACATTTGGCATCGTGATTCTAAACACCATTTCCTTGATAACTGATCTTCATAACTTGGTTGACGGACAGAACTCATCTCCCTTGTGAAACTTTGCTAAAAAAATGCATAACCATCATCAAGGGAGATGACAAGGCAAGCCTTCAGTATTTTTTATGCATCAAAACTCTAAAATTTATGGTATAACAACTTTTTCTGAATTAAATTTTTCAATTAAATTCTTTTTCATATCACTTTTTGCAAAGATAGTACATTTAAAAAAAAAAAAAAAAACACTGTCCCGAGTATGTATGTTTAGTTCATTTCTTCAGTATTAGTGTGCTAACAACATAAGCATACATCCCGCTGTGAATCATTGAGTTGTTTTTGTGTGCTCTCATCTAATATTCAACTAAATTAGTTTTATTGTAGGTGTTGTTGAGGTTGTGGCTTTGAATGCAAGAATCCTGGATATTTCTCCTTGCCCAGTATTCTTCTATTTTGAAAAAAGAAAAATCTGGTGACGAAAGTTGCAATAATTCTGTTTCTATAGTTGCAATGTCTCTAGTGTTGAAGGTAGCTCAAGGAGAAAAATATTCATTATTACGAATTCCTAACAGAAAATTGCACGAAATGAACTATACGTGTTTTGTTGCATGGAAATACTGTCGGAACCTTTGAGGCTTTTTTTGTAAAGAGATTTTTGTAAATAAATAACAGCATCCCGTTGTTCTAATGTTTTGTGTTAGGGATAATTCTAAAGACAATTATTCAGTCAATACAGGAAAGCCTAATACTTTCTACAATATGTTATGCGTTGAATAATATTTTAGGTTGGACTCTAATGAAGGACATACATCGATGTCTCTTTACAGTATGCATATGACTATGTAGCGAATGAACACTTGGTTCACTAGGTACTAATTTTTGCTGGCTAATTTCATTATTTCATCTCTCACGTCAAATATCAATTATCAGTAGTTTGCTTAATTAGTACAATTTGCACATTTAAGAAGTCCCTCGCTACTCAGAATCACACCTCGAATTTCAAAATGTTTTCAAATGGAATTGTGTTAGATATTGTAGAGCATAATGCCTCTTCCATTTTGTAAGGAAGAAGTACCCCAACTTGGTTTCTGTACAGGTACTGAAATGGACTTGAGAAAGACAAGGGAAATCTTCCCTACAAGAACTTCGTTTCAGGAGCAACTTTTGAGTGCTTCCAATCTTCTTCCAGAATACTCTTGAGGTTTCATCAGCCCTCATCAGGGACTTTGTAGTGTGCCCCCCGTTCTAATAATTAAATCTCAATTTTCCGGACTGGATAACGAGTTTTTCAACGTTTTCCAATGGCTAGTGTCGTTCCGTGAATATGTTCTACCTTCGTGCCTCAGTTCATAAATATAGTTTTTTCCTTTGTTCCATTCAAGAAAGTGTGTGAAAGATTCGTTTATAGTGCAGATGCTCTTCAAGAACTTTAGTTGCTAAGTCTGGCAAATAAAATTTAAACAACAGATCTTGAATAAAGAGATAATGCGAGTAGTGGTAGGCAAGCGATAGAATCCCCATTATCGCTATTTCCATTCTGCCATATGGAAGAAATTTCGAATCGAATCAAACTCGATGACATCATTGATCGGCTTGTGCACATGGGTTCGGAATGGTTCAAACCATACTGCAGAAAATGCTTGAACGATTAGTTAAACTGAATGATTGAACGAAACGTGGAAAAATTGTCAATCTGAGTACTTGACAGGATTCTTGGATTCCTCATACAATGTCTTTAACTATATATTGTAACAGCTTTGCTCTGATTTGCATTGGGGCTTGGGTAGGCATGTATGGGGAAAGTTTCCGTTCCATCCTTGTATCACTTAATTTTTTGGTGTTTCATCATTCGAGAGAAATTATATTGAACGATTTTACAATTATTCAACTTGAATTTTGTGAGTAAAAATGGTTGTGAAGCAGCATGGTCTGCAAGCTCAATGTGGTGTACTTATGTTACTATAGCAACCAGAATACAGCGTTCTCATTTCATCATGACCTTTTAAACAAGATTGGTTTTAGTATTTTTCTTCCTTGATAAAATAGTTTTATTTGGGTCATTTCACTTGTTTTAACAACACCTCTCTTCTTTCTAGCTCTGGGAGCTGCCTATGGCACAGCCAAGTCTGGTACTGGAATCGCTGCCATGTCTGTGATGAGGCCAGAGCTGATCATGAAGTCTGTGATCCCTGTTGTCATGGCTGGTATCATTGCCATCTACGGGCTGGTCGTTGCGGTACTTATTGCTGGTAATTTGTCGTCCTCTTCTGCTGGATACACGCTGTACAAGTGAGTTTGTTTGCATCATTTTGATCACTGATTTTAATATGAAATATTTTTCAATGACATCCGATAATACAACTTGAATAATTCATTGAATAAAGTAGCTTTATACTTATCTATTTAAATCTATTTGAGCAATTAGAGAGGTGACAATGATTCATTGAGCTAATGGAGGGTGTGTAGCTTTCGAGAATGAAGGTTCTTGTATACTTGAATCTTCCATGGAATTTTGTACTAATTTTACATAGGGTATTTAATTTATGTTGAGCATATAAATTAATGAAATTGAATGCGACTGGAAAACAGGTTATGATTGTTCTCTGGCAATGTTTTAAACACTGACATGTTATCAGAATTATAATTGTATTGTTGTTTTCAGGGGTTTCATGCATCTTGGTGCTGGTCTGGCTGTAGGATTCAGTGGTCTCGCTGCTGGTTTTGCAATTGGTATTGTTGGGGATGCTGGTGTCAGGGGTACTGCTCAACAACCTCGTCTCTTCGTCGGTATGATCCTTATCCTCATTTTCGCTGAGGTATTGGGTCTTTATGGTTTGATTGTTGCCATCTACCTGTACACTAAATAAGTTATTCATTTACATGAATTCAGAGGTGAACTCCTCGTAAGCCCAATCATTTCAGAACCTGTAGGTAACATATAGAGGAACGAATCTATATTTAAAAAAACAACCATTATCAATTTATTTTCAAAAAATTTTCAGCTGTTTTTTAGTATGTACATGAGTTGATTGGATGCTTGATGTTTTCAAAATTCGTGCGTTTATGTTCTTGCGGTATTAGTTATTGTTTTAATGAGCGTAAACTCTATGAGGAAATCAGATATCGTTTAATTCTCTTAATCCTCATCCATAAAATTTTCCTAATTTCTTTCTAATGTTTGAAAATGACTAAAAGCTGATGGGACGAATCGATGTACAGAACAAAATATGCTATTTCCCAATCGTCTTATCAATCGAAAAACAATTCTGTAATCTTTTGTTTTGGCTAGTTGGTGCAGTTGAACTTTTAGAAGCCTTTTTGTCGTGAATAGAATATTTTAAAATATAAAAACCTTGTACGACTTCAATTAGTAACAACACTAATACCCAGAAGATGATAAAGATTATATCACGTTACCTGCCAAAGGGGTTATCTATCAAGTTAATATCTTCATCTTGTGCATTACTTCCATTTCTGAAAACTAAGCTGCATTTGTTCGAGTATCAACTTATATGTGCGCATTTCTGTGTGAACTACAATGAAATGGACTCTGAGCTACCTGTAAATACACTCAGTTGGCATTTTATCCAACAATTGTTTTATTCGGGAAGTTGATCATTTGTTCGTTTAGCCAGCATTGTATGTGCAACTTCAAATCGAAAAGCTGATTCTTCCTCTCTAGTTGAAAATGTTCTCATTATGAGAGTTCCATGGTGTGTATTCTCATGAAATTAGATTTCTATTTTATTGAGTATTTATGTGAAATCACGAATTATAGAGCTTTATTTTTCTGTTCTTCTATAGTATATGTACTTCTTTTATCCGCATTTCTCAGTTATAATTTTTACTATTGTTCAGTCTCAGGGTATTATGAGAGGTTTTAGTCCATTGTCTAGGTATTGCACAATTTTGATGGTTAAGTAAACCAGCCAAGGGATGCGAACGTTCATGCACCTTTTTAATACGTTTTCAAACATCTTGTAGCATCTCTGGAGAAGATTAAAATTGTCCGATAGTCTATTTGGATCATGAGAATCAAATTGTGTTAAACAGAGCATTCAAAACCGTTTTAAACCCTTCATGGAAGATATATCCTGGGAATCGTTCATTTTGAGATCCTGAAGAATCGATATTCGCCTATTATCAACTTCAATATCTAGATTCAAGCAATTCGGTGCCGTTGTACTTATATTTAAATTGATACTGTTATCCTAGTCATGAAAAATTTGTGAAAGTGCTCTTCTCCTCAAGATGCTACTTTTTTCATGTAACATCGTTAAAACAGTCCCTCATTTACATATGAATGTTATTTCAATTGGTACTAATTGAAAAATGTTGAAAATTTGTGCATGGGATCACGTAGCCATTTGTTGAAAATTTTATAGTTTATTGAACCTTAAGAGTTTCAAAATTCCCATATTCAGTATCCCTTGTGATGATTCAGTTATGTAATTATTGTGTATCAGCAGAACGATCAATTGTACATTTATGTATACCTTTGTTAAAAAGTAGAATAGACTCTCTGTAGAAGCTTGCATGTTATTCTTGAATTAGTGTATAAAAGACCGTTTCATTAGTGTTGTGCTAATGAATTGTACATTCCAGTTTGTGTGATGAGGGATTACTATTATAGATGAAAATACATTATTGAACATTGTTGTGTACATTGCCTAATTTTATCAATACAGAGGCTTTAGTTTGAATAAAAATCTCCTTTTGCGGTTTCACAAACTTGTGTTATTCTAAAGGTATGTATTTACTATTTCCATAGTTTCGGTTTGGTTTGTTTTATTGTTGTGTTTGTATAATATAGTGGTGGTTAGGTGAAGTACCTACAACCATCGAGGTTTTTAATGCCACTGTCTTGATTGGAAAGGTGGACAATTCAAGAGTGAACATGTGTAGTGTACCTACCTTTGATGTGGTCGTTATGTGAATAATCGTATGTGAAATTGTATAGTTTTTTGTTATCCAATAATTCTTCAATTGTCTGCTGCAAACTCCATCTTGTAACCACTGCACTCGCCACTTGTTTTTGATTTGATGGGACTTCATCCGTGTAACTACACTCTGAAATGGTGGAATCTTGATAAAATTACCACCAGGAGCGAACCTTATTGTTGATTGATTTCTTGATTCCATATGGCAAACCTCCATTAACAAAACTATACCAGGTTGTCAACTATATTCCTTAGCGTACATGCCTGGCCCCACCTTAGTGTCAACACTTATTTGTGTCAACTTCTAAAAAGCTGTCATTAAACTGCTAAATTCACACATAATGTTCAAAGTGTTAGTTTATAAATAGTTCTTTTTTAAATAAAGAAGTATTATTAATTTTGCCCAGTTTTGTTATTCATTTTGAACTTCTCAGCCTCTCAAGCTTACAACTATATTTCACTGTTCCTAAGTTGACAATACGTCTATGCACCTCATACTGGAAATGAAATAGGTGCATAGTCCTGAAAATTGATTTTTGATCATTTTCATGGTCATGGGAATCAAAACATAATCTTACATCTTGCAGTGCTGCTAAATCCATAACTTGACTGTATTGAGTCATCAATGTTGATATTCTTGTATGAGATTTGTTGTTCTTAGGGATGGATGTTCTTTGATATCAAACATGCAATGAGCTGCATCGTAAGTAGCTGCTAAGGTGCTTTGAGAAGTTATGAACATATTTGACATATGATTCCAAACGGATGAATTATTGATCAGTATTATATTTACCATCTTGAATTATATTCATACCCTGTGAATAACATAAAGTCTTCGACTGAGGCAAATCGCTTTTCTTTTTGTCCTTACCTTTATTGCACATATGCTGGCCCTAGGATAGCGTAGGGATGATCCGATAGAGCTAGATTTGGTATGCCTTTGAACGTGTACTATTTCTGGGAGTGAGATATTTTTGCCAAGCTTTTCATGTAGAAAAATATCAATGTCCTCATCATTTTCTCCATGCTTCTTTGTCAACATTGCTATGGAAAATGTTACTTTTCTCAGTTTCGTGGTTTTGTTCTCGTGTTTATCTTAACGGCTAATTGATAGATGATAGTTGAATCAATATTTTTTCTGAGTTCCCTCTTCATGGATTTTCAGAACTTGTTTTGAGTTTGCTATAATGATTTGTGTTTCTATTACTACAACAAACGACACGTTTCTGTGATTCCTAATGAATCTTGAACAGAATCCTTTATCCTACTTCTATGAACCACCCTATAGTACTTCGACAGGTAGCAGAAAGAATACATTTATTTTCGTTGAAAATCCCAGCTGTACAGCATACTAATGAAAGAATTTTCGGCAAATGATGACGACGTTTTTGGGTGATTCAAGTCTGTTGGTTTTGAGTTTAAAAAGGCCTCTAAGTTCTCCCAGAGAAGATACCCAAATTTGTAATTTTAGAATCAACGGTATTTTCAAATCTTTTAAACCCATCTTGCTTCAATATCATTTGTGCTTCTTGTATGTGCTGTGTCCCAATTATGTGCTGACTAATGGCAGTTCCATCATTAACAGAAGATGGATATGCGTTCCAATGAAAATGAGAGGTATAATAATATAATAGATAATAGCATTTAGCGTAGAATTCGAATTTGAAAGAAAGTTCAGGTTCCAGATTTTGAAAAAAAATCATCAGTCAGCTATAGCAAATATCGAAAGAACATCGATTTAGTGAGGTTAGGTACAAGTATTTTAGGATTTTTTCGAGTTTTATTTGCAGACGTGTATGGATATTGGTAAGGCAGGGATTTTCAAACTTTTAGGCTTGCATGCAGACCCCTTACTAAAATATTTTAATATATACGTGCTAAATTTGCAGTTTGTGGTCAATCGAAGTTCAGTGAATTTGCCTTAGTATTTGTGGAGGAGGGTAATATCACTATAAAAAGGAACATTGAATTTACAAACTTGAATTCATTTACAACTCAAAAATCAAATTGAACAGAACGGAATTGATGAGGTGGTACAAATATTGTAGGTAATCGAACAGGATAAATTCAAAAGTAAATCCTAGTTTAATTTATGACAGCAGGACTCTGAAGTCTATTCAGCATCTGGAAGGCGTCAGTGGTTAGCATTAGTGGCTGCATAGATTGAAAATCCAGATTTGCGGAAGTAAGTTGTGGCAAAAGGAAGAACCCATTTCGCTTTTTCAGCATGCGGTTGGAATTCTTAGTTTTACAGGCCGAGCCAAAAATGGGAGTATCACAGTCAAAAGTAGATTTCAAGGAGGAGTCTGAAGGTTTTTGGAACTGAAAATTGTTTCACCTCTCATTCAAGTTTTTAGCAGTATTGTATTTCGAGCTGTTGGAAAATGGTGCTTAAGGGATTTGGGCAGTTGATTTTAATTTGCAGTAAGCTGAATTTTTGCATTTTTCCTTGTATTTATTCACTCCAAGTTAATTTATTTATTATTTATTAAGTTTATTTATTTAATTATTTTTCTGAATGTTTCCCGCAGAAACTCTTGTTAGCTTTGGAGGACCCCAGTTTTAGAAGCCGTAGTATGGGGCTCATGTTCATGCGTGTATGTGTGGAGGTGTATCATTCCATGAGTGTGTGTCATTCCACCCTATTTTTCTTGTTGAAAAAACAAGCGTTTGTAAAAGAAAGGGTTTGCTGGTTAGACTGCAATTTTTGAGCATATCAAAGTGATAGGATAATAAATATTTCACTGAAAACGACCAAAATTCGATTTAAATAATTAATAATTTATTTCAACATAGTTTAAGTAGAAAAGTTTATCCAATAAAGAAAATTTAAAAGTTTACTTCAATCTAATTAAAATTTGTGAAAGAATTTACTAAGACAACCCAAAATTGTTTAAAAACAGGTTTTTGAAATTGACGAATATAAAGTTAAACTTAAACGCTCTGATGTCATGCTGCACGTATGGAACTATTTTCTAGGCTTACAAGTTCTTTATAACTTAATTTGTAGTTGGTAGAGAATGTTTCATGTCCGAAAAACTTGACTAGTCTCAACATGAACACGTGAACAATCACAAGAAACTAGTTTGGTTTGATGAGGAGTTTAGAATTGATCTATTATTATTATATGTGATTATTATGTTATTAAAATCAGACTACAGGGCATTCCGAAATTGACTATTCTGAGTATGCTGTACCTCCAGCCGAGGGAAAATTTTGCAGTTTCACGCCGATTCGTTGCAGTCTAACCACACGATATGCAGCCCAGAAATGGGCATTTGAATATCAAATAAGAAAGATGGTGCGCAAAAAACACATTCGCACAGGCATTGTGCGCTTGCAAAAAAAAAAAAAAAAAAATCATTTTGAAATATTCACAGTAAACAATGGGAAACTATTTTGTTGTGGTTCTGAATATATTTTGATGTTGATCAATTGGTAAGGCATTTTGTAAACGTGTTGGTACAGGTGAATGCATACAAGTCTATTTAGTAAAGTGCTCTACACAGGTAATGGTTCCAATAGGATCCTGCAACTATAAATGTTTGAACAAAGCTTCAATCCCAACGCAAATCATACTTTAGCTTTTTCATTTGTACAGCCGATGAAAAAACATTATCCCACAAGTTGGAGCTGATTCCGAAACCTGCAATAAGATGAGCTGTCATAATACAAAATAATAATATAAACATTAAACTAGTGTAGGTCAAAATCGATTCGTTCGACCTGATTTATGATACGAACAAGGTTCAAACGCAGCTTATTTGCCAACCACCTAAAGGGTCTAATGTGATATTCCTAAAATCTGAACTAGGCAGCATTCCCAATAAATAGATTTTGGTGGACTCTTCAAGGTGCTAGTGATGGATTCTCGTTAATATTGTCGAACGAAAAAGTCTTAACATGTTTGTGTTTTATTTTTTAACCTCACTTTTTTGGGTTAAATTTATCAAATCAAGTAAACATGTTTTTTAATTAGCAATTTAATATTGGTAACTCTTGTGAAAAGAATTTCCACCTGACCTACTCACCTTTTTTATTGTCACTGAAATGGTGTTGATTGTGATAGCGTTTCATAAAGTGGAGATAAGTTCCTGGGTTAGGAGATCCATAATGTAAGTAGTGATGTATGATGTCATATACCACATAACCTAGAAAGAAGGTGAATATTTGTTGCGATAAACAAATGAACTGCTGAAATGAATGGACAGAAGAAAATTACATAACATTTCTCGCTGAGCACTGTAATGACGTAGTTGAAGAGATCTACAAGTATAATCACAACACATAGGGGGATTCCTCTAGGTGGGGATTTTGAGCCCCAAGCACAAAAGCCGGTGAGCTTATTCCTACTTTCCTGATGGTTTTCCATTCAATCGAAGAGACTCAGTCCCCTGGTGTGATGTGTGAGGCCCTTGATCAATTATTCGCTTCGACATAATTAATTAGGATTTGTGTACCAAAGATTTAAAATCCGCCATGGGTGAGTGTTGGGCACTCAAGGATTATGTGGAATGCCGGTTCATCAGTAAGGGAGAACTTTGTGTGACCCCTATGCGGTTTAGATGAAATGGTAGGTTTGCAAGGCCTGTTAAAAAGCCAACCATTGTTTTTAGTTCCCTACGGATTTTCATTAGTAGCCCTTCAGTAATTTTGCTGTTGGGTTCGGCCATCATGAGCTTACTGTGGATGTATCCTTCATTATTGGACCATCTTCTTGTAAAAGAGGATGTGGACGTGAGCTCTTTTATGGCCCCTCCTAAGGCCCTCTGCAGCCGCTGCCTCGATTGGAATGCAGAGGTGTCTCTAGAAGAGAGGAGAATTTCCGGCTGGGTTTGACCTCATGTACAGGCATTCCTGCTCCAATTCCTATTTCCATTTTTGCCCCATCTTCGGAGCAGCATTTTTTCTCCCACACACCCTTTCTTGTAGTGATCTCATACCGGAAGAGAGGTACTACTTTTAGTGGGTATTGAACTCGCTGTATGTAGCCTAAGTTGATTCAACCTGTTCGTGGCTTACAAGGGCCCACTCACACAGCGGAGCAGAAATAGCTTCATTCAGGACAAAAAAGGCGATTGAAGAAAGCAGTAAGCATATATCGGCTGTGTGCAGTGTAGATTCCGTCTATATACCGACTGTATCCCCTTGGTGATGCAGGCTTATCGTTTCAGCCTTTGGCAGGGGCCACTACACCGTTCCGTCACCACCTTTTCATATTATTAACCGGCATCATTAGTTAATTTGAAAAGCGTAATCCAACTGACTCAATAATTACATACGATTGATACTCCTTCACTTTTAATCAAAGTCTGTTTAAAACTCTCACTTGGTAAAAGTTTTTGTTCGTTGCGGTCGATCCCTATGGAACTACTACTGCAACATCTACAGAATATTATGAAAATATCTGTTGTCAAAACAAGAATATTTTGTAGAAATCAATTTCCTAGGTATTGGTAGATAAGGTAAATTGAAGGAAATACCAACCAAGAATCGTTCCAGACATTACGATCATACTCATCCATGTCGGCATGTACAGAGTATAAAGCAAGTAGAGAACTGTAGCAATCCCACAGGCTGGAACGATCGGGAATAGCAGCCTTTCGCCATCAAATGGTACCTACAAGGATCATTCAGATTAAAATCTTATGGTAGTGCGCACCTAGATCTAGAATTATATGTTTGTCATGCATTTGTTACTTAACAAAATTGCAACATGATGTATTGTAATAGAGTGCATGTCTACAGTTAACCAGAAAGAGATGTAAAAAACATGCAAAATTCAGGCTCCTTGAGTTATACATTTATAACACCCAACCTTTTCAGAAGGCATCACCGTTATCTTTTGGAAGTAAACGCCTAATTTAAATAACCATTGTTCGTCCTGTGTGAGCGTGTGGTTACTCAGTATGGCTTCCACTCAGCAGAACCCAAATTAAACGGGTTCCAATCTACAAAATCGTGAACTTTGCATGATCAACGATGCATTTTGGTTTGTACGGAACGACGTAATCTACTAAAATCTAGAGGTTCCAAAAGTGGAAGATGAAATACAATCAACAATGATTTGTAAACACGATATCATCACACCGTACCATTCATCAACGTTAGATGAATTGCTTTCACCGTGGGACGGGTTACGGCACCCTTGACGCTCGAGCGGCTCTAAAATCGCAATCTTCCGAAAAATCAAGATGTTCACACCGATGAATAACCATTTACATACTATCTAGAGGTTTGAGAAAATCTGCGTGATTCGGGCAGCTGATATGGTTTTTCAAATTTCTCTTGAAGCGTTCGTTTTTTCCACCATTCATTCGGTTGTACATGTATCACCAATGTTTTGTATTAGAAATTGACCGTAAATAAGCTATTTTGGCGTATTTGTAGATTTATTCCCTAGACAAAGGGAGTTTTTGACCGAATTTTCACACAATTCCGTAATTTTTTAGAGAAGATCAGAAAACGGGTTAAATCCTCGTGTTACTGACGGATTTCGGGTACAGTTTGCGACCAACTATTCCCAACCCTCTGAAAAAGGTGGTAATTTGTTAGCTATACCGCCTTCATGTTTTCAGTTTTGGTTTATTATTTTTAATAATAATCCTTTTTAATCGTATGGAACATTTTTCTTATAAACTTCCCTCAAATGATGTCATTTTCCGTTCCAAGGTGAGTAGATTCCAAATCTGTAATGTCCGTTTGCGGTTCTAACAGAAGATGAAACTTTTGTGTTGTAGAAAATGACCGCTTAATCAATGCCTTTAACATGGAGCTCAGGAATACCGGTTATTTTTTGTTTTCCATTGGTATATTTCAAAAGTACACTACTGAACGTAATAAACCAACATCATCGCCCGTATAAATGTATATTGGAAGGAGCGAGAGCTACAGTACCATCAAGACCTGGAGGTCGTGCGGGTACTGTATAACCTGGCGCCGTCATTACATTGTACACATAACTATTGTTGATTCAGACATTCAAAAACTGGCCGTCATGTCGGCTTGGAGAAACCCACGGATACTAGATGAGTTCTAGTATCCGTGGAGAAACCTATCTACAACTAACCTAATAGCAACAAGATGGTATTATGTGCGGCTGAAAAATATCGGATCCGATAGTATGCATTTAATGTCGATATATCGGAATAGAAAATATCGCCCCAAAAATTTCGATATATCGAAGGAAGAATATCGTTTCTTGACATCCCTAGTTCCCACTCTTGGGTAAGTAGCTGATATTTGTTTGAAAATTTGGTAAAAATAATAGGTTGCTTGCCCATTTCGACGACATTTGGCATCCGTACTGTCACATTTGTATTCAGCTTTGAAGACAGATACACTTGAATGAGCAGAATCAAAAGTTGAACATTTCGGGGGTTTATACCGTTTTACTTGGCCGTATCTCCGAAACTTGATTCTTTAGCGGCAAAATGACTTTGAATTCGGATTCAGCGAGCCCTAAAACATCGAAGATCGAGATTACGCGTCGAAAGAAAATGCGTCTGAAAGTGGGATGACTACGAAAAAGGGTCGATCTTTGGTTTAGAATCTATTTAATGTAGGAAATAATTTATAACTACATTTTTCATTGTTACATTCTATTGAAAGGGCCTGTCACTAGGCTTGAGTGCTCATCAAATCACTAACAATAGTATGGTATTGTAATACACTAAACGTTAAAAATAAACATTTTTACATAAAAGATGTGGAACACCTGAAGGCAACCTAGATTTCATGGGAAAAATTGGCGAAAAGTTCGAAATATTCTTGGAAAAGATATAAAAACTAGAATTTTCAACTTCAAAAGCTTCCATTTTTCTTCATCTCTTTCCGCCCAACTGCAGCTTTTGAAGTGAAAAATTCCACTTTTTCAGTTCCTTTGAATTTTCCCGATTTGTTTTTCTTAAGAAATTTTTAGCTCGTTCTCCCAAATGATAATCCGGGTCTACAGCTCTTTCTGCTTATGGAATTACCTACGCCATTGTGACCTATGCTATATGGCCTAACTGCCGGTTGAGGAAAAAAAGGGGTTTTCATTTTGTGTTTAAAAGGTGTATTAAAAGGAAAATAAATAAATTAATACCCGGCAGATCAGGTATTCACCCCTGATTCCCGTAAGTGTAAAGAAATTGCTTAGGAACATTACCAATCAGAAGTGAGGAAATCACAAGACTCGAACAAGAATCGTACTTATCTCTAAAGTAGTATTTTTACCATCTCCAGATATATTAGCTATTCCAGCTATAACAGTTCAATAGTTTAATATTTCTTGAAATTTGTATGTTTCATTGACCTTAATTATTAGTTACCAAACGACAGTGATGTAGTAGGCTACCTTATGGTGAAGTCCATGCATCATGAAGTGGATCGTAATCATAACGTTGGATGACTTCGGAGGACTACTGTGGAATATGTATCTGTGAATAGTGTATTCAATCAGCGTCCATTTCGCAACTCCCAGAACAACGAGAAATGCGAAGTAAATTAATTTCCTCCATGAATCTGATGACAAATATCAATGAAACTTGAACATGTGTATGGTTTTTTGGTTTATACAATTTAGATTAAAGCTACTGTAGATGCACATCCACAGTATGTTTTGTTTTTTATTGAAATTGTGTTTAGACAGTTGCTAACTAGTCAATTCCTAAAATTATATTTTCAGCAAGTCCCATATGTTTTTGTCCAACAGATTTAAACAGGGTGTCCATCAATACGCCCCCCCCCCCTCTCCTCTCATCTGAAATCGTTATTTATGGACAACAAACAACTTTTTTTGAATCTGTATGTTGTTGACAAGTTCAGCGTACGCCTCCGAAACTGACCAAAGTCTACAAAATTCGCCTAAAAAACATCACAATGAACCGGTATTTGCCAGTAGTCTCGGCGTCTACATCAATCAAATCTATGGGTTGGTACTTAAGGGTGGAAATATTTATCAATCGAAATCTCAAAAACTTTCTATTGAACAGGTTGAATTGTTGTTTGATTGGCAATCATCCATGCTGCTCACTACCCTCTTTTTGTGGTATTAGGATAGGAATTAGCGCCCTGAATATAATGAGACCACAGACCTATCTAGTATAGATAGATCAGTGATTTACGTGAAACAGAAATAATTAACTTCTGCGTAATAATTTTGAGTGTTTTAGTATTGGTTTTGGTGATCGCATTTAGGTTCAGAAAATGAAAATGTTTTGCTATTGGTTTCCACGGATCTAAAACCTTGCCAAGTCGATACTGCTTCCGCAATTGCTATAGACCCCACTGGCCCATGTCAGCTAAAACCTGGAAAAACCACGTGTTTTTACTTCGGCCTCTGTGCGAGTGAGGTGATCGGGCTAGACTTTGGAGCCCTGCGTAGTCGATTTGTGAAAGAACTGTTTCTTCTTTTCTGGCCTCTACGATGGACGGACATTGCATATTTGGAATCTACGCGCCTTGAAAAGAAACGTTGGTAAGTAATGCATGCATTACAGGGCCGTAGCTCTTATTAACATAATGACGGTCACTTACGAATACCTTTCACTGTTATTATAAACTAGGCCGAATTCTTAATCGAAAGAAAAAAGCATGGCAATTCCCTGGGAGTTTTAGTAAGGTGTGAAGATCGCCAGAATTAATCGCTATCACGCTTGCATAATTAAATGAGAAACATCTGAATTATAACAAAAATTGAAGGGGGGGGGGATGTACATTTTTTTGGTACATGAAAAAACAACTATAGATACGAAAAAAACAAAGTAGACTTGGCGGCGTTATTGTGCGGCGCAATTTTTTAACTTCGGAGATCCGAACAAAAAAGCATCAAGTTTGAAAAAAAAACGCGTAGCTGGATGATGGCGGGGGTGTTTTTTGGGACACCCTTTTCTCTCTTCTGGAGCATATCTTACTGAAGCAGAAAGTATGTGAGCGTAATTCATTGCTGAAGATTTATCCCACTGGGTGTTGCAAAAAGGTTGGTAGGCGAGTAGTCGCTCTGAGCCTGAAGGATGAGTTTGAAGAAGGTTCATCTTTAATAAACCCACTTGTCTAGTGAGATTTCTCTAGTCTAAGGGGAGAAATGTATACATTTCTTACCTAATCCACTCGCTTCCTTCCATTCCCACGAAACTGATAGCAACCAGGCAGATAGTGGCACCCAGAACAGTATTACCTCATGAACTTTGGTTTTTGATTGCATTTCCATCCAATCTGAAGAAAACAACCTTATTGGTCTTAGAACGGGAGCTTCAATCCAGGTGCGGTAGTTTTTTCCGAGATTTCCGACTTGAGTGAATAATGGCTGAGACCAATCCACAAACCCCTAAAATGTGAAAGCGTATTCATACCTATCAAACGGTTTGCATTCTATTATAGACTAGTCGATAGGAGATTTTTGTTGTGTCATCAGTTCGAGTTTTGTTCCTTGAATCATCCCTGAATACTTTGCTGAAAGGATTGGTTCTAAATAGAGTCCCCACACCTACATTGATATAATAATTTGAACGAAAACTTAATTGAAATATCAGAGGAGTATCAAGGTGGATAAGAAGCCAAGGAAAGCAGCCCCATTGTTTGGTGATGTGTTATTGGTGCATTCAAGGTGATCACTAGATGATTTTCACAGTCTTTTAGTTGTTGATGTTTTAGAATTAATACGAACGTTGACTTGAACACCTTTCTTATTCTTGAGTTCGCAATTTCCTTCTGTAATAAGTTATTTTATTCACGAATTCTGTTTCAGGAAGATCATCCAAATTCTCTACTATGTTGCACTAATTTTTGACTTCATAGCATTTATTATCAAAATTGGTAGGCACTAGTGAGAGGCGCTATACATACGTCAAAATCACCGTCTTGTTCAAAGGATTTTATGATGTCATACGTGGATTTTGTATGTTTATAACGTTTGAGAACTTCAGTCACGTCTTCATTCCAGTACCATTTTAACGAGTTGCCTCCAGGATGGAAATACTGAAAGTTTTTCACATCAACCGCATTTCCATTGACGATTACTACATTTTTCGACCTGGAATGAGAGTTTTTCTAAGTTATACACAAAGCAAGTTACCATGGAATCAGTTTATAGGTATGTAGTATGACAACGATGTCACCTATTTAATAAAAGAAGAAAAAAACTTCAACCTAGAATGGTTTCTAGTCTTATGCTGGTGTCCGTCATAAAGATTGACCGTCATCAAGAACTTACTTGGATATTCCACATAGGGACCTTCTTTGTTCGACTAAGAACTTTGGTCTAGTTTTGAAAAGTATTTCAATCCTTTCAAATTGAATGGAGGGATAAATTGACAAAGTGGTAAATCGTTAAAGACAAATGTGATAGGCCGGTAATGGTTAGGTAATCGGTAATTGCCGCTCCATCCAAGCGCTGCTTATACCTCAACCAATTTTCGTGCCTGTTTTTTGTTTGACTAACAGTTTTGTCACTTTAAAAATATTTATAAGTGTTCATAATTATGTTTACAAGTTTGATCATGCGAAAACCGGACAAAGTGTCCTTGTAATGCATGCATTACTAACTAATGTGTTTTATTGACATTATAGTTCACGGTTGTCAAAACCAAAATTGTTGTTTTGTTCTGTACAAAATCTTCTACTCGTACTTTTCATTTAAAAGCACTCTGAACCACTTTCGTTTCGTGTCTGTCTGCCTACCCGCGAGTGCTTACAGATACTTGCAATAAGCTGTATTAATACAGTTTTCATCCGAATTTGATGATGATTTTAATAGTCAATAATATCAGATAAAAACAGTGACGAAATATCGATTTATCACTGTTACCGCATTCATTCATCCCAGGGGTTGAAATCGATATATGTATATATTTGAGCTGCAACGAATGAAACTATAATTTTTGCTCTGAAATCTACAAATACCAACAAAATTGCTCCATTTCGTATCCAATCCGTGGATTCGATCCAGGCCGGAGCGTTATTACTATTTTTTGAAAATATTGATTCCATCCGGGGGGATTTGAAGAGGAGCAGTTAGGATACAGAAAATTATGCTGGAAATTCAATGTGCTGAAATATGTTTAAATACTGGACCAAAATCTTAACTGAACAAAAAAGAATGGCATGAGTCGGTTGAGAATTCTCGCTTCAACAGCGATTGAAAGGATTGGGCGCTATCTCCTCCATTCCCCCTATGAGCGAATGCATAATTTGCGAAGTTAGTTAACAACTAGACTGAAATAGGGATCGAACAAATGAAGATCGGTTGAGAAATGTAGGTAGTAGCGTCGGCAAAATTTATCATACACAACATACAGCCTATCGTTCATTTTAGTGATTAGGTCTTAGAATGGTCTGAAACGGATTTGTATTTAGTTTTTTCCTCTCATATCTGTGTTGTCCCACACCAACTTGGATCGATACTGATAAGCGTTTCTCTACTGACTCCTAAAAAACGGCCAACTTCGACCAAAAACGGGCTCTAGAATTGGTACCTGACGGGTGTCAGTCACCAAAGTTCAACATATAAGAGGAATATTATTAATTGAAAATGTTCAATACATGGAAAATAAAATATGTATGATGAAAACATTTTTGCCAAATCTTAAAACGATCATGATGATATGATGAGAGATGAATGAAGAAACAAAATCATCAGTGAGCAGTAAAATAACGTTGCATCTTGTTTTACGACCAGCCTCGAAAATTAACCTAAGGGCCTACCGATGATGACGCATTATCTTCTAAGCTTGGGAGAAATTATCGTAGCCTTTAAATGAATAGGAAGTGTGAATACTAATTATTAGGTGTTTTCCACTTACATGTTCATAGGTGTCCGTGGTAGATTCGCTATTGAAGTTCAAACTACTCTACGGTAGATATGACATCGAGGAAACTAGGTACACTACCTAACGACGGATAGGTACTCAACACCAGGAAGCGTTCAGATCTGACTGATAACATTCTCAGGGTTGGCGCAGTGGTCAGTGCCCATCCTTAATTTTTCATTCATCAGCGGAATATGGAAATTAGCATCAGTAACAAATAATCTCAAATACAAGGGTAACTAGCAAAATATCCCATTCAAATAAACAACGTCCTCAGTATTTGGGAAATTACTACTTACTACTTAAATTAATACCATAGAAGACATTCCGGTTGTTTGCTCACTAGAATTGTTTAGGACAAAGTCCTTAACTCTAAAATGCTAACATGCTAATTTTATGCTATCAACCTGCAACATGTATCGCAGGCGTACGGTTTGAAAAAACCCCTTTCTTGGTTTAGCATTTTCAATAATGAACCTCTGTAATCGACAAGGTTGTGTAGATTTACAGGATGTGAAGATTTAAAAGATGTGTAGATTTAAAAAATCAAATAAAAATGTTGCAAATTATTACACAAATTATCATTTGTGTTGTCATGGTTCTGGGTTGTGGTGTGACCACTTTCATTTTAGACATCAGATTGGAGCGTATATTAGGTTTATTTATCGGAAACGTTTCGTCCCGCTATGGGGGCTTCTTCAGTCCTGCATACAGCGTAAAAAATTCGTCATTATTCACTAAGGCCTACTTTTATCACATGTATTTTATTCACTATTATGATTGTCATTCTTAATGAAATTTAATTGTCCTCACCTGTCATAACTATAACAATACATGTTATAAAAATAGGCCTTAGTGAATAATGACGAATGTTTTATGCTGTATGCAGGACTGAAGAAGTCCCCATAGCGGGACGAAACGTTTTCGACAATTAAACCTAATATACGCTCCAATCTGATGTCTAACATGTGTGTTGTAGATAGCCTTCTACGTAAATCACTGAGTTATGTATATTATACAAAGTCTGTCGTACATTATTTAAACTCGGCACGTCGCAACTCAATATATTTTAATTGCATTCAAGATGCAAATACTTGGGCGAGCTCACGGTATATGCGCCTGCTTAATAGATTTTTCAAATGGTTGGAGAACAGATACATTACACACGTTGATTGCATTAACCCGAGTGGTCTCATTTTATTCAGGAACAAATTTCTATCTGAATCAATCAAATTAATCGTTCTGTGTATCCCTTAGGGTTTGATTAATCAAAATGCCGAAATTACTGGCACATCCCGGATTCATTTTAGATTTGGGAGCCAAAGTCCGTGAGCTTTTGTTCAGTAGTTTAGGATAAAAGCTTTTGACGGCGGACGGTCGGATTTTCACAAATGAACCTTAGTAATCGACTCACAACAGAATTTTTTTTTTAAACTAAAATATTTTTCATTTTATTTTAGAGCTCCGAAAATACTGAATCAAAGTTGAAGAAACTTGGGTCAAAAATCACATTGTGGGTCTGCTTGGGGCTGAATTCCCAAAATCAATCTCAGTCAATCGTATAGCGTGAAATCAAAGGGCTGTCATTTCAAAAATCCGGATATCCAAAATTTTTGAAAAAACGCCATTGTTTTTATCCTTATTGTTGAGACTCTAATGAGTAAATTCAAGGAATCGAATGAACGAAATCGTGGAACTCCAGTGGATTTCTGCTTCTTGTCCATTTGCATTATGTTGCACCATTGTAGGTGTTAGCATTCCACACATGAAATGGGGCTCTTTTTACAGCATCTAGATAGAACTAGATGTGGAAGTCTAATACCTATAGATCAGTTGTTAAGTAGGAGGGTTATTCTTATGTATAAACAATAAACCTCTGTGTAGGGTGTAATTTGCAACGTTTTTCAATTAGATTTTTGAAATCCACGTAGCTTGAAACAAAAAGATGCGCCAAAATGTAAGCTTTCCAGCGATATAACCAGATTTGAAATTCCATGTAGTTTTCTGGGAGAAAATTGCTTTTCAAGTGAGAAAAACGTGGTTTTTGACTGGATACTCCGGTTTTTCACCTTGCGTTGATTCATCTGGTAAAAAGTATTAAATCATTAATGAAGCATTGTAATAAATTGTACATTTTTACTGCAGATACTGTTCAAAATTCCAATTCAATTTAATGTTTATTCAATTTAATTTATTATCTCCGACGCAGATTTGTACACGAAGGAGTCACAGTCCGCCGGGCTGTTCCAAAAAACCTCTGTGATAATTAGTTGCTTTTCGTTGTTCGCATCAGTACAATGCCTGTGACATTCACCAACGTGGAATGCTTGTGTATGGGTACACAAATGTAAATGCCCGTGAAGCTGTGAGGGAATATCAACGGCGATTCCCTTACAGACGGGTTCCCAATAAAAGGTTATTTCCTCAGGTACCTAAAGTATGATGTTTACGTGAATGCTGTGTCGTGTATCTGTCCGTTAATCACAATGCGGGTTTCGGTTCATCTGTATTTAGAAAAAAAGCAATGGTAAGTACAAAGGTTTTTTTTGGAACAGCCCCGCGGACTGTGACTCCTTCGTGTACAAATCTGCGTCGGAGATAATAAATTAAATTGAATAAACATTAAATTGAATTGGAATTTTGAACAGTATCTACAGTAAAAATGTAAAATTTATTACAATGCTTCATTAATGATTTAATACTTTTCACCAGACGAATCAACGCAAGGTGAAAAACCGGAGTATCCAGTCAAAAACCACGTTTTTCTTACTTGAAAAGCAATTTTCTCCCAGAAAAATACACGGAATTTCAAATCTGGTTATATCCCTGGAAAGCTTACATTTTGGCGCATCTTTTAGGACTACAGGCTAAAATTCACAAGCCTTATTACAGGGACTCATAAGCGTTTGAAAAAAGTCGAGATTTCCACGATTTGACAATGTGTCCTTTTCAAGCTGATTTTTTAACCGTTTTGCCAGCTCAAAAAATTTGATTCTCCATTAAGGTGATAGGAAATTTAACGCTCTTTCCAATGGGGGGTTCAGATTTGAAATCGCACGCAAAATGTGGGAGATACGGCCGTTTTAATGCGGTAAGGTCGAAAAAACGATAAAAATCTTAAAATTGAAAAAAACGCATTTCCAAGGGTTTAAAAAAAATTGCTAAGAGGCATTTTCGATCAGAAACTTTCCGTAGAATCTTCTCCTGGCCTATGACCGTCACGACCTGAAACACCCTGTATACAGGGTGTACAGCGTATGATCCGAAAATTTTCGCACACGTATTCTACAACTAGTTTCCAACAAAAAGTGCCTCCTAGAGATTTTTTTTTAGAGGCTTCGTTTTTGAGTTATTTCACTTCTAAGATTTTTTTGGTGTTTTCGAACTTACGTCACTAAAACGGCCGTAACTCTGGCGTTTTCAAAGTATCTGCAATCTAAGTATGCCGTTGAAAAAAGCATAAAATTATCAATCGTGTCAGTCTTTAATAATAATTTTTTAAAAGGAACTAAGGGTTAAAAATGAGCCTGAAAAGTAAATTTTGTCAAATTTTGAAAAAAATTCTTTTTTTAATGGCTCATTAGTCCCTCTTAATTTTCATGATACGTTTGAGCCTGTAAGCTTAAAAAATGCGCAAAAGTCTCAGCTTTCCAATGGTATATTTAATTTTTAGGTTTTAGAGGAAACTTTTTTGAGGAAATTGAGATTGTATGAAAAAAACCGTGTATTTTCAAGCACATTTGAGGTTTTTTTATTTTTAAAAAAGAGAATAAAACATACATAACTGAAACTTTTTTTCTTTTTCTGGGTGTAGAATGTATCATGTCAACGGCATTACCTAAAAAATTTAAGTTTGAGTGAGAGCATCCGCGGAATGAATTGATGCAAATCAACTGTAGAATGTCTCCGTTCTTGCTGATATCGTGAGGTCTGATCCCGTTATTTGTTATCATTTCCTCTTCTTATCGTTGATAGAAAATGATCACGAGCAAAATGTTGAGTATGATAATGTGATTAACGGTCAAAGGTAGGTTCACACACCCGTTTGATCACATCAAACGTGCTTGAAAATACACGTTTTTTTGCATAAAAATCTCAATTTCCTCAAAAAAGTTCCCTCTAAAACCTAAAAATTTTATGTGCCATTGGAAAGCTGAGACTTTTGCGCATTTTTTAAGCTTACAGGCTCAAACGTATCATCAAAATTAAGAGAGACTAATGAGCCATTAAAAAAAGAATTTTTTTCAAAATTTGACAAAATTTACTTTTTAGGCTCATTTTTAACCCTTAGTTCCTTTTAAAAAATTATTATTAAAGACTGACACGATTGATAATTTTATGCTTTTTTCAACGGCATATTTAGATTTGCAAATACTTTGAAAACGCCAGAGTTACGGCCGTTTTAGTGATGTAAGTTCGAAAACACGAAAAAAATCTTAAAAGTGAAATAACTCAGAAACGGTGCCTCTAGAGGAAAATCTCTAAGAGGCACTTTTTGTTGGAAACTAGTTGTGGAACACGTGTGCGAAGATTTTCGAATCATATGCTGTACACCCTGTATATGGGTCGGTGAAAGGAGTTCCTTAACTTTCTCCTCACACTAAAGGTTGCAATGTGATTTGAACGTCGCAAGCGGTACGGTATCCATGGCACTACTTTTTCTGGTAGGCTTTTTTAAGGCTGCGCTGTTTTCAGAAGGTGCCTACTTAGGGTTTAAAACCGTCGCGCGGCTCTTCTAGCACCAATATCAGGAAGCCTCCATGACACTAGAATTCCACGTGAAAAATCCTCCTCAGTTTACACGGCAACGAATCAGAAACGTGAAGTTGACGAAGAAAGGTTTCTCAACTCTTGGGTTACAAATACATGCTCAGTGTTGAGTGATACAGTGACCAGACAGCATTCCGTCGGTACTTCGGAATACTTGAGTTGTTCAATTATCAATTATACGGGTTTCCCTACGAAGTATCTTTCACCAGATGTGTACAATTTTATAATTCGTATTTCATTCCGTTCCGAATATTGACGCTACGTTGCATCAGCGGTTCTATATTTGGTTTTCTAAAAGCCAGCTTCTCAAAAGCGATATTTTGATATCAGTGACATTTCGTCTGTTGTGCTTACGTTCCGCAGTTCTTATTCGGACGATCTTACCAAAAAACCTGATCGGAAGAGCTAACACTAGCCTTTATATGAATTTCGAGTTCGACGTATCCTTCCATTGTTTTATGAGGTTCTATTTGCCTTAAGTGTCTTGACGACTGTAATTTGCGTGTTTGAATAAGTTGATTTGTTGCTAAAATATTGCATGGAGTCCAGGAAAATCACCAAATCCGAACTGTTTTTGCTTCAAGAGTGCCCACTCCATTAACCCTTACACTCTTACGTATTCCCTTCCCATTTCCTATAACTTCCTAATTACGCTCTCAATAATCAAAGTCAAGGTCTGTTTGGAAACGGTTTTGGAGAAGGAAGGTAATTTTATGTATCTGCATGATGGAAAAACTTGGGAATCTCTATAACAATAAAAACCGTCTGTAGAACACAGTCTCTACAGACCAACTTGTAAGTAACTACCCATCCCAACAGTCCATGATTTCTGCAATAGTTTGATTTATGCTGTTCTTGATATGGAAGGTGGAGACAATATTCAATAGTCGTGACCCAAAACCTTAAGCAGCGAAATGCAATCAATATCTCGGAACAATTTGTAGATAGCACAGTGATATTCGAAAACATTGATTATGTTCCTAACCAACCACCTCAACTAAGCTATCGTCTTCGCCTTAGGCACATTTATCGAACCTCAAAAATACATCAAGACTCGACCGGTTGTTGTAAGCAAATTATACAGAACGGTATTCAGGTTAAGTACGTTGATTGAAAACAACCGCAATCTAATTGGTTTGGTTGTAAAAGGCGGCCGTCTTTCCTCTGGCCTTTGCTTGAGAAAAGACATGAGTTCATCAAATTCTATCTAGACATCAATAATTTGTTGTGTCATTACATTTGGCGCTGGATTGTAGGGCCGAAACTTTGATTTGTATACCTTCTCAGATTGTAAACATCACATTCTCTCAAGTTGCATCTTAACTATCTGAGTCAAAATACCGTGGCAGACCTCTTGACTGTGACTTCTTCCAATGAGCATCGCTTGAGCGCACAGTCCTCAGTTGCACCCCGTCATTCTTCTCACCCCACTCCAGTCCATACTTCAAATGTCTGACTGCAGGGAAATGTTATTTCGGGAAAATTCCCTCAGTAAAAGAGGTTCGAATAAATTAGCTCGGCAGCAGAGTTGATTTCATCTTTTTGGGCCGTTACATTTACAGGTTCTATTCGATATAAAATGAAACGTACTGAAGAGTTCTCTCAATGCCCTGCTGCTCTCTCAGCATCTCTTCTAGCTCTATATCGTCATCTTTGAAGACGACGTAGTATTTATAACCACACATAGAACAGTGAAATGTCCCGCAGACATCAGTGCAGGGGCTAAGAGAGAAGTACCGCGAATACAAGCTTCACACAATTCGCCGCCTAACTGTAACTTTTCCACTTTGTGAAGTCCACCGTTTTATTATGTTGATTCTTCAACTGCTACTCTCAGATTTTTAGGTAGCGTGATTCAGTTTGATGTAAAAACGCTGTTCCAGTAACTATCTTGTGACCCTAGAACCAAAAATGGATATTTTCGTAACTCTTCTTCATTTCCGATAACATCTGCTTCAACATGAATTTTCTATTTCCCTACGTCTGGTACTGGATCGCCACCGGCTGTCGTGACGGGATTTCGTCGTGAAGAAATTTCTTGAAATACCTCTGTGTCGACGTATGGTAGGTTGCCCCATTATCTGCTGTTGTTTCATGGTCACGACATCATCTTCACTAGTAAAGTAGAGGTTCTGCAGAGGTTGAAGAGTTTGTCTTCAGAAATTACATCGTAAAATCTGTGGAGTTCAACCCAAATCTCTCATGCTGAGGTGGATCGCATGACTTTGAGTGCCTTTTCAGTCATATACCGTTGCGTAAAGGGTTTTTATTACTGGACTGACAGTGAGGGGGTATATCAAAAGATGTGTCCCCCTCACGCTTTGTGTCGGGGTCTCCATCGTGGCATACCGACTAAAAAACACCGTTCCTCTCGTCTATTAGGACTGTCCCGGGACTGCTTTTTGGCATTACTTCGGGACAGTCCCCTTTTTAACCTGGTGAGGGTTCCTCCTGGTCTTCAGTACTTCTACCCTGGCTCATTCCCAGCTTCTGTTCACTTCCTTCTCTTTGAGCACCATAGTGATATACGTGCTGACTGTGCTCCAGTTCTCCGCAGATTGTATCATCTTTTCTATTGCTGTTTCTGGGCTAAAATCACCTATTACTCCAACCAATTCCTGCCTTAGCTGCTGCCATTTTGGGCATATAAAGAATGTGTGCTCTACATCATCGTCCCCCATCCGGCAGTACACACACCTTGCCTCGGAAGTCTTCCCTATTTTCTTTAGGAACGACCGATAATAACCATGCCCTGTCAGGAACTGGGTTAAATAGTAATTAACGTCGCCCTGTTTCCTCTCCGTCCATTTTTGCACTTCCCTGATCAGACGTGCTGTCCACCTTCCCCGGGTTTCAGCTGCCCATCTCTGTTGCCATTTTTGCAGGGTCTCTGCTCTCTCCTCTTTTTTTACTTCTCTGGCCGCATGTTCTTGCTTTCTGGCATGAACCCGCTTCCTCTCATCAGCCAAAAGGTCGATTGGTACAACACCCGCAATAACCTGAGTTGGGTAAAGGTCGACGGTTTCTAGTTGATCATTTATTTGGTTACCTACATCATTGGATTTGCCGTACCCTCAATAAAGCAGGAGAATCCGTTATACCTTCATAATCAATGATCTTTATACTTCGTTCAGCATCTGTAATTCCTTGTTTTAGTGCAATTTCATTTCACCTCCATGCACTGCAGTTGGATTTTTCCTACATTAGTCCGATTTCACTGGGTGCTGAAGGGAATTTGACCGAAGTGCTTTTGAGGAGTCTCACAATGGTTTTTTTTTTATTTTTATTACGAACTGGATCTCGAAACCCGTTGAATTTTTAACCACGTTAAGATTCATTTCGTGAGCTTTACGATCATAATTTTTTTTTTCATATGATATCACTGTGATTATCAATATGATAATCACAACATTATTGATCACAGAAGGAAATTGTTATTTACTGGTCCAAATGGTAAATTTTGAGCTGGTCGAATTGGAAACACAACATAGCAAAATTCTACTACAATTTCAGGTTCTATTAAATATAGAATCAAATTAAACTCTCACGGAGGCTCTTGCGTTCTTATAATTGAGTTCCCGTTTGGTAGTGTTGCAGATACATATAGAAATCGGGAAGAAAACTTCTATTGTACTTTTCTTTGACCAGTCTAATAAATTTTGTTCTTTCTTGTTTCCGCTTACTGACAGTACAATATACATTTTTTGTAACCGTACAAGCAAATAATGGGACATTAAACGAATTTATGAAAATTCACTGCAGCTGGGTCAATGGCCACATCCACGTCTGTGTTATGACTATCCATAATCACTTCCATGAACAGTACAGCTGAGAAAATATCGTAATTGGGTGTAAATTACATACAATTTAAAGGTATATTGCACGGGCTAAACGTTTCTGTGAAGCATGAATGAGTGAAGCATTAATCGTCCAGATAAGGACGAAGTTTTGCTGAACTGCGTTTAGTAAACTTGAGCATTGAAATGTTGTGGTTTTTGTAGTGTTCATGACTCTCTGTACCCACTGTTTCCTCTTGATACACGAACTCCTGAAATGTTGCAGAGAACCTTCACTCGTGGGAAACATTTTGATGCGGTTCTGTTGGCAATAGTGGGTGGCAGTTGGGTATCTATATCTCCATCTGCACTCTGGATTCTGCAGTAGCAGTTATCCCCATCGTTAACAACAATTGCCTGGCAGGATGGCTGTGGGCGTCGCCTGCAACAATCTTTGATCCTAACAGTTTAACTCAAGTTTCTGTTCACATTAAAAAACGAGCAAGATGTGAAACTGTGAGGGCTCTTTTGCGAGGCAATACCTGCTCAAACAGCAGGGGGCGTGTTCTGAGCTGGAAAATTACTTGTCACTCCAATTATTTTGGGTTTAGTGTACATTTAAACATTCACTCCTGTACCAGGACAGAGCAAATAGGTTCGGTTCTGGTCAATGTTTGTTGGATTTATGAGATACTGGGAAAACATTATTAGGAACGTTTACAGATGATTGCAGGTGGGTAGGGATGGTTCTGACCTGATGTGTGTGTTTGTCTAGGCAGCAACAAATGTTGAGCTACGAAACTTGGATACTTGAACGCATGTCAGACTTTAGGTACATTCAAAGAAAGATGTGAACTAAGGAATTCTAGATTTACCTGAATGTTGTCACTTTGTTCAGAGTCAATGAATGTATTTCAGTGTGTTATGAAGTTGTTATCAACATGCTTGTTGTACCACCTGGGTAGGTTTTTATTGACTTACAGTGTTGGATGCATCTATCCCAGCTGTGTTGAATAACTTTATCCAAACATCAGAATCATTAGTGATTCATTCTTAAACGTGGATAAATCCATGTGAATTAGAATAATTGAGAAATTAACGTTCTTGTTTACCCAGTAGCCCCCAAAATATTACTGCGAAGTGCAGCTCCTAAGGATGTTATCACACACGGTAACAAAGTATAAAATAAAAGTTACCAAGTTCCCCATGTATTCGTTGCAATGGCTGGTTGAGGTAATAATTACCTCAGAATTATTCTCACTTTAATTTTGTCCCAAGATTTCTTGGTGTTGCATACCTTAGTGAATTATACGTGTACATATGGTGTATGGTGGTAGCTCAAAACCCAGACAATTGCTTGTATCATGGTACATGTGGCTAATGACTCAATTATTATCATACTACCTAACTGTATGGTGAATCCCACCAAAACTTCTTATTCCAATGTTAAGAATGTACCCCTCGTCTAACATCTTTTAAAATGTAAGTGAAATTAGGTGGCTCTCAAATATCAGCTCCTTTAAAATCCAGCTTTATAAAAATATTAGTTGTAAAATGAATTCTGATCCTTCCTTTGGAAGTCAGCTAAAGAATTACGCAAAGCCAACGCAGTCAGAATTTAAGCCCCTACTGAAACAGTTTTCTTTTATTTTTTTTTTACAAAAAACGAAATCCATGATTCTTTACCAAATGTATTCTGAGTTATACCCTATTCTAAAAGCTTCCTCTGAGCCAAGCTTCCAAAAACTCTTATAATAATTTGATTTTCCCTTGTCACTCACTCCGAAACTGCTTCTGAACTTTGCTTGCACCTACCTACACAAATCTGTGCTAAGAACATGAAACCTTTTTAGCTCATTGAGACCTTAATTCTTTATCCAGCTATAAGCAGAAAGCAGAACATTCGAGGACAGATCACACGCAGGCTATTCAAAAATCGTCTATTAATCGTTTGGCCTTTTTAAGTGACTTGATATGAACCACTGCGGACATCTTCAGCAACATTGAATTTGTGGAGGTAAGATCTTTGCCTTGTTTACTCCTGGCCTGTACACAATTCAGAGTAAATTTCACAGAAAAATCTCACGTTCAGTTTTATGTAATAACAATAATTTCAAGTATCTTATACTCTGAAATAGTTCTAAAATCATTGCATACTACCACTTACAGTCATACAGTTACTGCTTAAAGTCATCTTTTGAAGTGGAAATATTTTATTCTCTACGAAATATATCCTTGAAAATTATTATTACTTTTTCTCCAACTCAAAAACTTAGTCTAAAATTTCATGTTCTGGACTCTGTAATAATTGTCTTCTTGGGTTAAGAATGCGTGAATCTGTCTATAAATTGAGGTGCTATACAATTGGAATATTCAGTCCAATAAATTTCTGTGATATCCATTTCCCGATCAAACTTGTTTTGAAATTTGACCAATTCTGTATTAAAATGTGCTGTCCTACGAACTCATCCTCAAATTAAATGAAACACTATTTCCAAATCAAATGAAGCCTTTTCCATATCAGACGAAACCTTTGTCAAAGATTAAGATTGAAAAGGAAACTTTCTTTGCATGTATGACATACATTTGATGAAGCTTTTGTAGAAGTATGGTAAATAATGTGAAACCGTTTACAAACCAAACAGCATTAAATAAACATTGAGGTGAGCACTCATTATCCACGAAGAATGCATCGGGTTTATTGATGGTGCTATACTGCCACTGTTTCTCCTTACAATGTGGTGGCAAGTAGTTAGTTACCTATACTACCTGAACTACGACTAAATCATCACAATTCATAAAAGGATTATTTTTCTTTGCAGGAGGTTTCATTTTATTTGATGTGGAAAATAGTTTCATTCGGTTTTGAAATTGTTCATTAGGGGGTAAAGGTTTCATTTAGGGTCTGGTCTAGTTTAGTGAGCTGTATACAATTCTCATTTATAGTAACATGGACATAACAATTATTTGAAGAACAAAGTAATAGAATATGAAATTCTAGTTTATATATTCAATATGTGAAACGAGGCTTTAATTCATATTTGTGCTTGTGCACACCGAAATCAAACGAATGGCATTCGTCAGCCAATGTAGATATCTATGCAGGTTAACTAAGAGCTTACCAGCTCAGTCCTTGACTATTTTACCAAATTTTGGGTACTCGGTCTTGCAGTCCCACCTTGTATGTGCAATTGTCACTACAACTATTCACGATTTAATTCGTAGGATACCATCACAAATCTTGCACAATCAAGTATAAGAGTAAGTTTGAACGAAATTTACGTGTGATAGTTTGTGAGAAATGACTGTTTTTCGAAATTTAAGTTTAGGAACTCAGTAGTAACTTAGCGCTAGCTGGGAGGTCTTATATTCTTCATTTTTGGAAATGTTGAGGTTCTTTTCCATTATCACTGTTATTTGTCACAAGCCAGTGAAAAATGTCATTATTCTTATGGTTTATTGATCTCAATAATGAACGTTTGCTATCGATCCAGATGAAACAGTTCAACCCCCTCCCTCAAAAGCGGTTTGTGAACCTTTCGAGATACGCAGATTTCAAGAACTGAAAAAAACCACGTCCATTTGCTGTCTAAAGCTTTCATCCAAAACTAATGGACCAAAGTTTTCAAAATTTGGCTCAAAAATCCGATCATACGGTCTCTCACCAATTGTCTCATCTATTGTCTTCAACATTCAGTGCAGATCATGAGCCTAACGGCTTTATTAAAGTTACTGGCATTGGTGCTATACTGCTACAATTATCTGTACCTCACTGTGTAATAATTTGATGCGTTTTTCATTTTCAAGCAGGTAGCCAAAACGTTCATGTTTCATTCATCATACTTTTGGCTGAATTCAATTTTGGTTTCCTTTTATTAGGTTATTGTTTCTTCTATTGTTGTAGAGGATGGAGGAAAGGTGCCTGAAAAGTTTTCATTGACATTACTTAGCGGGTGATGGATGCACCATTCCTGATTGGTGAAAATCCTAACAATAATGGTGCTCGTAATAATGGACAAGCTAATCCCCTCATCAATGTACGCGACAGACTTTTTTACGCATTATTTATTAAAGCTTCCTTGACGTATGCTCGAACGTTCCCTAAGGCTGCTAGAAGATGCATAGAATTCACTATTCTATTAAAGGTCAGTATGCTATTGATCATGCATATTTACTGTGCGTGTTTATGTGGCTATGTTTGTTTATTCTGTTAGGATGGATCAACTGATATAATATCCACAATGTGTTCCCTAAGGTTTGTTTTAGCATTAAAAATAAATAAAATAAATTTTGCTAAATTTTTGGGAATTACGTGATACCATATTGTAAATTATCGTAAAATTGTCTTAATATGGTATATTCCGTTATTGTTAATCCTTATGTTCTTCTAAGTTACTTGATAGTTTGAAAAATATTTAACGAACAATTTATGGTGCCTGGTTTAACAGGTTTTACGAATAGAATTGAACCCAATTTTTGTCTCTAAATAAAATAATAAATGAATAGCAGAGATGGGCATTCTAATTTGTCTTTTTTTTCTCTGCTGGAACACTTGAATTTGTTAAAAACATGTAGTTGTCTAATCAATATAAACTCTAGTTCTACTAATTTATCAGTCTTGGTGATTTGCATTTTTTTTTTTTTCAGGCACTTGTGGCTTTCTTCATTCTTGCTTACATTCACGTCAAGTTCTCTGGTACCCCAGCAGCTTGCCTCGAACATGTAAGAAATACTTGGCCGCGAGATGGTATTCTCAGAGTAGAAATTATCCCTGGCTCTCAACACCAAATAATAATTAAGGACCATGAATTCCCTTATATTAAGGGCGTTGAAAGTGGTCCTAACCATAACCCAGATATTATTGGCAACCTAAAAGATAGAGAAGAGTAAGTAATTCAAGTTTAATATGGAATTCCAACTTTATTAGTAATAGTTATTTATGGTTGCTAATGTCTTTTTGGAGTTTTGACTTAGCAGTTTCATAAATTTGCATTTGTTTAATAGGTCAATGAAGAACAAATACAGTCTCGATTCCGACTTTTATGCTAACAACACAAGCGCTAGTGACATAATCGATTCAGGTAACTAGTTCAGAACTGTAGACTAAGCTATATGCGCTTGTATGACATAAGCAGGTAGTGTTGATGTGATAAGACTGTAATACTATCAGTAACTTAGTACTTCCACGTGATCCAGTTTTTCTTGAGGCCCTTAAGAGATATACATCTGATTTGAATTCCTTATCATTCAAATTTTATTTTTTCATCTTATTCAAACAATAGTCTGAAATGTTGCTCATCGACTGAAATTATGATCTATTGATCAAAAGATAATTCAAATATTAACAAGTGTAACCATTTGAATTGACCTATTAGTTTATGTCAGTTGAAAGTTCATGAATCCAATTTCTCGTTTTTTCTCATAATTACAAACATTTGTTAATAGTCCTAAATGTACTTCTACTATTAATTCCAGATACACGTGATCCTGATTTTGAGGTTGCTGTCAAGCCAAGCTCACCCCAAGTTGAGGTGAGGCTGTTCAAACAATTTTGACATGACTTATTATCAATTAATTGAATGATTAAGGCACATAGGTTTCTTTATTTTTGAAAAATCCATGTATTTTATTACTATGAGGAGGTGGGCAGCGAGTTGTTACCCCCTTCAAGATGTGTATTCTCTACACTCGGAGAGTATTTCAAAGATAACTTGCAGAGTATTCAGTTCAAGCACAGCTCTACTAAATTTATGAACACACTATCAAAAAGTTCTTGTATTTCATCATGGCCATCTGGCTTAATTTGTGAACATAGGTAATTGTAGTTTTTCTTAAATGTACGAGCCTTATGTAGCAAAATAAATCGTTAACTATCAAAATTGTGGCAATAAACAGCTGCTATTCAAACCAAATTAAAGTTTTTGAGACATTTTTGTATTTATTAGATTTTTCAAGTTCATTTTAATATTCTGGTTTACAGTTGATAGACTTTTCCCATTATTTTTTGCATATTATTCTAAAAGAATACTAGAACGATTTTTTTAATGCGTGTTTGCCATTTTTAGTGGTTTGTGTATGACAATTTTTCAAAAATTGAAGCAGCAGAGTTGAAGTATTTTAATATTGTGAATTCAAACAAATTGTTTTACAGAAGGTTTTATTACAAAATGATAAATGATAAATTCAATATTTTCCACGCAGGGGTTTACCCTTGGGTCCGAAGGTATAGGTGTCCCAGGTATCGATTGTACAACTAATTTGCAAGAGCAGTTAATCTTTCTTCAACTTTTATTAACCCTTAGCTTTTTCTACGTTTATATTTTCATCAAGCTTGTTTTTCAGATCTGTCAGTTACAAGATTTTTTGTTTGTTTTGTGTTTTCGACTTAAACTTGTTAAAATGATGATCACTCCCATAATTGAAGAAGTAACTTCAAATTTAATCATATTTGAAATTAAAATGGTTAAATCTTGAATATTTTCATTTTTTTGAAACGCTCATAAGTCCCTCAGACATATTTTTTAGCCTAAATTATGTGCAGAATCTCAGCTTTCCATATAGTTAAAAAACATTTTACATTTCAAGTTAGATGAATGCGGAAACTTGGGGTTTTACTGTGAATTCGAAATTCTCACCCAAAATCGACTTGCCTAAAAAAAAAGAAAAAAATTGGCATTTAATTTTAATGTACCTTTTTTGCTGAATCAAATGATAACCTTCTTGGACCTCCTCGCCTAGCAAATAAGGTTTTTTCAGGTCCTCCACCCCAATCAAAAGTACTGAACACACAAGTAAACTATTCAGTTAGTTAGATACTACTCTCTAAGAACTTTGGATCAGATGAAAGGGACTGAAAATCCCTTTTTTGTAGAGCGAGGAGGCCCAATAGGGTCACCATCAGATTCAGCAAAAAAAGATACATTAAGTCCCATGCTAAACTCATTTCTTCGTGACAAGTCAATTTTGAGTGAAAACCCCAAATAAGTTGTGGGTTTCACCAGTAACTAATATATAGTTTTTCATTATTCTGTTGGAAACCTGCAATTTTAATACTGCTGGCTAAAATTCACCTCTGAATCACTGGGACCTATAAGCCGCTAAAAAGTGGATATTTTCAAGATTTAACAGTTTTTGCTCTTCAAGTACATTTTCCATACATTTAGCTTATTCAAAAACTTTGATTTTCCATTAGAGATATAGGAAATTTGACGCTTTTTCCTATGGTATAATCAAATTTGAAGTTACTTTTTCAATTAATGGAGTTATGATCATTTTAGTGAGTTGAAGATAAAAACATGACAAAAATCATGTAATTGACATAAACCCGAAAGCTAAGCAAGATTTAAGAAAAAAGAAAGCCCAAGGGGCAAATTTTTCTAATAGTTAGATATAGTTGTACAATCTATATGTGGCCTGTTGCAGGTAGCAAAGGTTAACACGCTGTATAGCTGATATCCTATGAAGGACTAATGTCACTGGAATCTACATTAAACAATTAAAAAACGGGCTCCAATCGGGTGTGCACTTCAGCCTCGTAAAAAGTTGATCATTATTTGATAAGTCAGTGCATTTTGTGCTTGAACTGACGCCATGTTCAATCCTCCAGCAGTTGATGTCATGGAGTACCATCAAGGCATCAGTCGGAACAATCCTTGAGAGTTCGATTGAAATCTTTGGAAATTACAATCGATGCCAACATTTTACGTTTGCACCTACTCAATGGTTCCCATTTTTTTGGGAGTATGTGGTCAAACCTGCTCATTCCCTGAAAATGTCAATATCTGACAGTATAGGCTTAATGCGAATATGAAAAAGTACTATAACCTCTGATATGTAAAGGTACACAACTCCCCCTCAGCACAGAAATCATCAAAAATAGCACACTCCTAGGGAGTACTCCATAATTATGCACAAATTACAATGGTGTGGCGATTGGGTAATTATTATCAAATAGCTACACCATTTTGTGCTCAAGATAGAAAAACTTCTGTTCAAGAAAAGGGAATTTATTCTAAAGTGAAATCAATATGCTCTTTGTGTGGATTGAATTAATAAATTATCTTCCTTTTCAGTTTTTTGTCGGTGGAAATTTTACCATCTTTGCTGCTAAGCATATCCATGTTGATGGGTTATCAAAGGATTCTGAAGATGACAAGACTGGTATGTGTGATCCTCAACATAACCCCATTAACCTTGGGTTTGGCCTGCATGACCTCCCTTAATTTTCTCTCTCAACCTAAGAAGTCTTATTTTCCTTGTTGTTTTAATTAACTCTTTTATGTGTATCCATTAAAGATTAAGGTGCAAACTAAATGCACTACATTTGGATGTAAGTATGTTTTAGAATTTTTTTGGCAAGTTGCTCAGCACATCTTTTGATGAAATGGTTTATTAATTCTTATTCTATACAGTAATTTGAAAACAATTGATAAGCATCAGCTCTGTTTGCAATAGAAAAGTTTGGTTTGGTATTTCTGATTTCCATGTGAGTGTGAATTTTTACATTTGGAAATATGCAACGAAACTACAAATTTGACAAAAAGCCACATAGTCACATTTAAACGTTTGTTAAGTTGGTTGTAGAGTTGAACTTTATAGATGAATGATGGACGAATAGGGGACTAATTAATAGTAGCTGTATGGAGGTTAGTGATTAAGTCTAGAAAATTTTCTCATAAAGACTGTAAAATGTGCATTCACCCAGTAAATGTATTTGAAATTTAAACTGCTTCTATTTCAAGTGGAGTGAGGAAGAAATAGGGCGAAATAATTCAAGTGAATGTTGCAAAACAATTTTTTAAGCACTCTGTGGGTGGCTTGTGAATATATTAACATCCCTCATGTCTGACCTTCCTATTTCAATTTGTTCAGGAAGGAGAGCTGGAACTATTTGAATATTTCCAAATACATAGTATGTTTATGTGCATCTTGAAACACATTTAAACCCGTGCAAAAAATAAAAATAAACCAATAAACAATATGGAGGTGTTTTCATTTGAACAAAATGTTTGAGTCGAGTTAATTTTATTCTTTATATGTGCTTTTATTTGAGAAAAGAAATGACGTAGATGTCAAATTACCAACAATATGGATAATGAAGAATGAGCTCTTTACATTATTTTCTTGAATATTCCTGTTTTAATTTTGTAGTCAATGTTTCAGGTAATCATGTATATTTCTTGACATTGTTTTTAAGCTTCCCAGGAGGATGAATACATAGTTGAATACTCATTAGACTATGGACTTCTAAGATTGTCAATGTCTACAAGGCAAAAACTGAATATCCCAATCATGGTTGTTACCTTAGACCCTGCTACTGACCAGTGTTTTGGCGATGCACTTTCACGCTTTATCCTTCGAGAACTTATTGGTTATGATGATTTATTAATGTCAAGCGTCAAGGCACTTGCTGAGAAAGAAGATAACAAAGGATATTTGAGGTACTTGATCCGATTTTCCCATCATACATATACTAGATTGAGATTTATTCTACTTGCACTGTGTGAGTTCCTCTTGAGAATAATTTTCGATTAAGAATAGCAAATTTTGATGAGTCTTTGTTTTTCAATTCAAATCTGATTGGGCAATCTTAATTCACCAACTGAAAATGTTCAGCTCAAAATCCTATGTTCTTGAGTTCACTACCAGTTTTAGAGAAAACAATATTATGTGTGCTGCTTGATTACCTTCTTGAACTGTGGTGGTTAAGATTTCTCCCATTGTCCATATTATTTATTTTTATTGAATGATATACTAGGGATTTATTTTTAACGGAATGGTATTGGAAGGACTCGCCCACTATTTAGTCATTTTTTTTTTAATTTAAAGTTTACGCTTGCCTCACTATCCGGAGCAACTCCCTCAGCCCCCCTTCTGAACTATAGATGTCAGAGAGTGAATTTCAGTACCTTCTTAACTCTCAAAGACAAATTTTGAAATTTTTGGTTGTATTTTATTTTTAAATGAAGTATCTTTATTGTTGACTGAAAATGAGTTGTTCAACACTCGATTTAGCGGTTTTCATTACACTATGAAGAAAATGAATCTTACCCTCTCCCTCCATCCATCAATCTTCTTCCATACAACTGGAACTGTTAATGGAGTTTATAAATTGTATGTTGACTGAAGGATCTAAACTTTTTTCATCACTCAAGATGAATATTTCGACATTTCCAGAAGTCAGTATTTCAGAAGCATTAATTGAAGAGTACATTTTTGATATGTTTCTATAAATCTATTCTTATATGAATGGAATGAAACTATCTGAAGGACTCTAATTTTCAGGTATACCTTCTGTTAAATTCTGTGTCATCGTTAAAATGACTTCCAAAGTTGAGCCAATATGTGACATTGAATTTACTCACTTGATAAAGTAGTAGTTAATAAAAAATGGCCTAGTTTTTGGGAAGTATAAATGTACTTCTGTATTTGTGATGAGAAGTAATGTTTGACAACTTCTTCCCCTCAACCGATCTAGTATAACGGATGATATCAACAAGCCACAATGTATCAACTATCAATGGAATCAAGATATTGATGTACTGGCGAGTGGTTTAGGACTGGTATATACCCCTGAGTCGTTTTTATCTGTACCACAGACGTTTGTTCATTGAGTTGCTTGGGACGGCACATCTGCATGGAATGAACTGTGAGCAGACAAGGACTCAATACTCTACGCAGTTCTTCCCCACAGTCCAAAGCAGATTGACTGCTAAGTTCATTCTGTTGTATAAACTGACAAGCTCTGATGTGCATGGCAAAAATGAAGCTTACCTTAGGAAATTTAGTACAATTGAAGACGGTGGCCGCCCATGCATGAAAAACATCCCTCAGATGTGGAAGTGTCTGATATTGTCTGTAGTGCATACAATATTCCCCATAGCGACTGAGGCTGATCAGAAAAGTGGTGCTAGGTGGTTTGGGATGTGAATTTAGTATTTCAGTGGACAAAAACATTTGGGAAATTTTGTAGCTTTTATAGATGGTACTGATTTTGATTTAATATAAAAGATTTATTTTATTAAAAGAGTAAGAGAGAGTAATTATTTAAAAAAAAAAATCAGAATTAACTCTGTATTTTATGGTTATTTTTGTGTCTTTGTCTAAAATCAGAAATGAGAGCAGGCAAAATGAACGCTTATCTGAACGGTTACTTCAGACTCGAATAAAAATATCCCCAGTAATTGTACTATGTTGGTTATAATGTAAATTGTACTGTTTCTCAATTTTGCAGGAATGTTGTGACTGGAGAACATTACCGGTTTGTGAGCATGTGGATGGGTAGAACTGCCTATGTTGCTGCGTTTTTCATTATGTTGATATTTGTAAGTCATATTTGAAATAATAAAAGAAATCTATTTCTTAAAGTTTGCTTGAAATTCAGGTGAAGCAGAAGGTCTCACTGTTATTCAGGCATCACATTTAAGAACCTAATGTTACTTAAAATCAGCACTCAAATTTTCTTCAATCCTTCTCATCGTGTTGATGTTGCTAAGAGCAAGCTTACCAATTACATTCATTCTTCATAAGATTTATTCATGGGACATTGTTATGCCTGAGATTTGTGGGTGTTATAATTTATTTGGTTCATGCAAAGCCCAACAGGCTTTGATGGATATGGGTAGCTCCCCCCTCCTCAATTCTTGAAACTGCTACATCCGAGCATAAACCTGACGACTTCTAGCTTCAGGGATATCCTTTGTGTGTTGCAGCCATAATGGCCTTACCCTTTGAAGGGGCAACTAGACCATTCAATCACCTCCTTCTTGTGTACTTAGTGAACCAAGTCTTTTTACCTCATAAAGGTTTTGTCTTTCTCATTTTAGTTTATACCATTCGTTAATTTACTCATTATTTCTCTCCTTTTCACTTCATATCATCCTCTGCTACAATGCATTTCATTGCTGGGAATTTTTATGAATAACAGCAAAAATGAGAGTGATGTATTTTCTGAATGGGAAAAGAGGCTATTTACTGTAAAGAACAAGGATTTAATATTTTGAGAAATCTACCAAAATATAATATATTATTTAGTTTCACTTTGATTTACATGAGTAAGCACTTCAATATTGGTGCCTATATTTGCAGGCATTAGTTTTCAATATTAACCCTCTCTTTTTAATTTCTCTTGTGGTGAACTGAAAACGTGTTAATGGTGTACCAATTGTATCACTTGATAAAAACATAAAAATAAACTAATTAAAATAAAAATAATAGTGAATACCATGGAATTCTGTTTAGTTTCCCATTCTGTAGTGCATGATAAAATTGTGTAATTGGTTTATTCGAAATTTGTTTACCGTTTGTTCTGTTTCTTTTCAGACTGTGTCAATTTCACTGTTGCTGCGATACTCACATCACCAAATTTTCGTTTTGATTGGTTAGTATCAATGTTCTGCATTTAATTGTTTTGCATGTAATCTACCTACATTTTAATTTTCTTTTTCTTTACTCTAAGACTGCCATTTTAATTTATCTATATCATGGTTTTTTAATTTATGAATTTTATTAATCAATGTTGTCTCAGAAAATGTAATAATGAAAAGCTGCAAAGGTGACAATAATTTTTTTTTTTTTGGATTTTCCACATTCTTATGAAGTTTAGGGTTTGATATCTGGTGGGTGGTATTATATAAAGAACTCATCAACCAGTCATGTTTTTAGTGCAGTGCAAGTAGGCGTTGCCATGCAAGATTTCCTTTTCGTAGTTGACAGTTCTTTTGTTCTAACGCGCATCTATACATTATTCTTATACATTGATATAAAACCAGCCATTTAGAAAACTGTTTATTGGGTACAAAATTAGATGCTTGCATCGCAAATGACTTTTTCGTTTTTTTTTTCAATTATTAGCCTTTTTATATCTGGTTTCTAAACTTTTTCCACTTACCATGTTAATATTCTGAAATTTACTAAAAAGTTTTTCAAGTAGTTTTCCCCTTTAAAATTGCAGTTTTCCGATTAATGAAAGTTTATTTTTCCATGATAATTTTATCAAATTGCAGAAAAATCAAGAATTGGACTTGAGAGAAGGGTTATAGTATCATGTGTGGTTACTCTATACATCTGTTTATTGGTGCAACCTTGAGGTTGCAAATGTTTGAGTACTTGCTGAGCAAGTTGAGCATGATGAAAAAATCAATTAAGGTTCAAATTTTCTTGAAATTCAGCGTGGAATTCAAGTATGATGCAAATGGGGATTTCTATTTAAAAAAAATAAAAGTACATCTTGCATGATTGTGTTATTGTGCCATTTTTTAAATTCAAATTCAAAATAAAAAGGTTTTTATTGCCCATAAATAAATTTGAGCAGTGGTAGGCCAACAAATCTAAGAACGTCATCAGAATTCTAACTTAACTTTTCCTGAGAGAAGTCCAGAAAAATGCCGTGCTGCCTGAATTACCTGACTACCATAGCCTCTTCAACTGAATAGTTTTCCAGATGGTTATTTTCCCCCAAAATCAAATAGCATTCGTCCTTGGCTGAAGGAGGGTTAGGATGAACCATTGGGTGAAATGGGGGGCTGCCAGTGAAGCTTTTGTATGCTAGAAGTAGTATCAGTTAAGAGAGGTAATGAGAAAAGGAGTGCTTAGGGTGGGTTCTCAGTGGATGAAAAAGTGAGGATGCCATCAGGGAATGTTATGTCTACCGATATTGTTTGTAGGGTTACTGGATTTCAGGGTGCAAAGAGCTAGAAAGTGATGAAACATATATACACACCTTGAGAACCAATACAGATCATGGAAATAATCATTGTCTCAAACAAAAATGACGGCTAAGGCAGGCATTGTAGCTCACAATATTGCGCTGATGGTAAACATATATTTCTAGGGGTTTATGGTATCAGTTCTGAACGAAAATTTGGCATTAAATTGTGATGAAGCTTCCTATAACTTGTTGTTGAAAAATAATGATTAGTCTGGACTCTGTGATTCACCACTTTGTTGTCCTGTTTCACTATGATAGTTGAAAAATGGTTTGAATAGAGTAAGAATTTCATGAGTTTATCCCCTCCCCATCTACTTAAGCAGGCCACTGAGAACTGAGGCTTCATGTATCACTTTGCGTGGTACATTACTTGATCGTGCCCGTTATTTACAATTGTTTAATTGGCTGCTATTTCTTTCAGATCCATAAACAAACATCTAGGTGATGAAAAACTATGTATATCAATCAAAATCAAATCAAATAACTTTATTTGTAGAAATCATTTACATGATTGTTACAAGAGATGAAAAACTATATATAAATATATAATTTTTGTTGATTTGTTTTTAAGAATTTCCAAAGACTAAGAAAGAAGCGTTCTTTGAAATACCAAAACAGTTCTTACATCTTTAAATTTTTGAAATTTCTTGAACTTTAAATAACGAAAATCATATCATTCAGTAGAACAACCGCCAACCAATTATCGCATATACTATTTATTTGTATGTAAATAATGAATATTGAATTGATCTTTGAGCAGTTTTTCCGTAATAAGGTTAGCTAACAAAAACCTCTATCATACATTCCTATATATCTTCTGGTGTAGTATTTCTAACAATCATCCAAGTATCTGTTTTGTTTTCAGTGGATATACTTCAGATGCTAGAATTTAATGTCACAATTATTTTCCCAGCTACTCCTCCACTACTTACTGTAATATTAGCTTTAATTGGTGAGTAAAATCTACATTCACTACTTATTCTTTTCACAAGCTTGCTTCCGAATATATTAATGCACCATTTGAATGCATATTTGGGGTGTCTCAATATTGAAGTGTCGATTCTACTAGTAATTGTCAATAAAACGTTCCTGTCGAAATTGCTGTTTTTCAACTTTATAACTTAATATCGACTGTGAACACCTTCACAATGTAAAATCAAAATTAAGAATACTATTAAAGAGCTCGTTAAATGTCCTAACTCATGGTTGTGAGTTCAATATTGTTTTCAGAGTATTCAATTAGTAAAAAATAGTTCTGAATTAAACATTTGTTGATTTTTACAAAATATGAATTTTCTGCACTATTGGTTTGCTTTAGCCATTGTACACTCCATTAAAGAATGAGTAAATATCTTCTTTACAACAATATAGTAAATTCTTTCATTCATTTTTATCCTATTCATTATGGAGAAGGAAATAATGTTTTAGTATTAATTTTTTGTTTTGATGATAAATCACCTCGTAGCACCCCCTCCCCTCCCTGACACTATACACGTGGAGTTTCACTACTGAATACACGTGTTTAAAACATTGATTATTTGATTTTTAATGCTAGTTGGGATGGAAAACCTTTGCTACTAAATTGCAAAGCAGTTGATTCTGAGTGAAAAATTACATCAGAACGACCCTAAATTCTTAATTTCCTGGAGAGATGGATGTTTGTAATCAAAATGCCTTGAAGGGTTCTTATTCGCCCCTCTATTGAGCACAGTAAAAGTGAAAATTGACCCTTGGAAATGCAGATCCCCATTCTTGAGAACGTCTCAGCAGTTCAAATTCTAAGCAAAAAATGTTGTCTCTGGAAATAGTAAATTCGTTAGCATTTTTCATTTACGCAATGAGCTCTCCAATAATATCCTCAGTTTCGGTTTTACATTGATTTTAGAATGGAGGTGGTTGTTGTTTTTATGACAATGGAAACAAGAAAATAATAGTTTCCCTAAGTCAGGAAATTTATTTATTTTCTCTTTTTCACTCATTTTTCAAGACTTTCTATTGTAAATGAATTGCAGAATTGATTTCTGAACTTTCTACCTTCAGTCCTGGGACACCCTTGTAATTGCTGCTTTGGAATGTCAATTTTTGTGTGCACAAATTTTCAGTTTCTTCGACTAACTGTAATCAAATTTCATTACATATCTCATAATCGATAATGTTTTGGTTCCCTCAAATACTGATTTATATAATAGTTTCTTCAGAATTTTGTTTGTTTGTTATTTGTAATTGATCGTACCCATTTATCAACTAAAAATCCGTTTAAAGTCTACATATTCATTGTTTAGGTGTTTAAGGGTTGGATGTGGCTTCTGAAAATGGGAAACTGTTGATCACATTGTAAGAATTTACTATCCTTAGAGCTTGCAAAAATCAGAATCATATATGGGACGGATTTGGTCTTGCATCTCTGGATCCCTCTCTATCAACTTTAAATGGTAACTTTTGAGGGTAGAAACAGTTGAAAACCCAAATCTCATTTTAATAAAAAATAACATTTCAAATGAAGAATAGCATTTTATTTCTGTTTATTGTCATTGATATCAGTATCAAATGAGACCATCCAGACCTTCCATCATTCGTCCATTTTCTTTCCCTATGTGAAATAAAATACTTGTGAATATAGAAGGATCCCACTTATGCTAGGGCAACCAAACCAGCTGTTATAATTCTAACTGAATCATCTTTTCAAGCAAACGAATTTGCTAAAGTCAAGTACAGACCAACTGTGGAAGTGGTTTCTGTCTAGTTTGTTGGGTCTGATTTCGTAGTGCTATATTCTAATCCAACAGCTATTGTATTCTTTAAATTGTTGCAATTTTCCTAGGGATGACAACAACTAGTAACGCACCTCAACCGTTTTTCAAATGACAAATCAGTCCTAGTAAACTAAATTCTATGCTGTGCCTTCTTTAGAAGAACAAAGAATTGGATAAAACATCATTGATTTTTGAGTGACCATTATTGTTTAAGATTTTCCCCAAACCTCATGCTTATTAGACTCTACCAAAATTACTTATTATCTCTCTATTATTGTTAATAACCATAACTATCTGATTTTATTTATGTATTTATAGTAGATTCTGACCTTCCTCATTTCCACTCTAATAGAAATCGCTTGTTTGATTTTAGTACTAAATAATTGATCTACTAATGATGTAGGGTAATAGTCTTCATGGTCAGCAACATAATAGTAATATTGTGAGAGTAAATGGTGGTTGTGTGAAGTATTGGTACTGTTATTCTATTCTAAATACTTGCACAGAGGAACTTGTAACAGTTAAATGACTAGTATAGAAAATTGTATAGCACCCTGTACGATGATTGCTTATTAGCATGTGCGTAATGAAAACCCTTTATGTTTATGTTTATACTAAGACTTACAAGGCAGTTATGGTGTTATCTATGTGTGACTGGGCGATGAACAAAAAATTGGATGTACCAGTAGGGAAACTCTAAGGAATATTTACTGAATTTAAAATCAAAAGTACATGGAAATGTGGATCAACAGACAGCTTCCTTCCTTATGGTTCTCAATACAATGGAGGCTATACCAACCTCACCAAAGATGTGTCCCTGCTATACGTGTGGACACAAAATCTCCATGATAGTGCTTGGGGATTGCTGGTGCTTGTGAAATCATTAAAAAATTCCCTCCATCCAAAGTAGTTCATAAAGGATCAAAGGGGAGTCGCATTGACCATGATCTGCACACAGACATTTTGGAGTGGTTCATTCAATATCACAACATTGGCCAGTGTGTGAATGTGTGATGATAGTAAACATAGTTTGGGGTTAAATTTAACCTCCTCAAAGATTATTGAATAGATTCTTGTTCTGATGACCTCTGCGCAAGAGTACCTTTTTTTCTTCTAATCTGGGAGTCCTGAGTTCTAGTCCTACTGGGATTGATTTTCTCTGGATACATCTTTACTTGAAGGATTGAGTTAGGTCTGGCTTTGCTATCTATCTCAGCGAAACTGGTAGTACTCATTTGGGATATCAAATAGTCGCAGTTGTGATTGGGCTTATATCACAAAATGGGAATGGAATAATAGCCAGCTGACCGAAGTTTTTACAGAAAGAAAAGCTCTGCCACTAGTGCAACACAAAAGTCAACAAAACTAAGTATTGAAAAAGGGAACAGTTTCCATGATTGATTTGTTTTCATTTCATGATGAAAGAAATAACAGTTCCATTGTTATACTTCATCACCCAAAACAATTTACTATCGCTTTTATCAGATATGTTTAGACTTACACGATTTTTGCCACCACCTGTAGAGCAGTAGGTGATTAATTACCACCTCACAACCACTTCACATGGTATTCGAATTCCAAATAATCAAATACATATACATAACCTCATGATTTGTTGATTTATTTGATTGTTTCAAACTTCTAGAGGTTCTGGGATTCGCACATGCTGGTTCTCTTGACAACTTTTGAAAAGATGAAAACATTTTTCCCTTGCTGCTTAGCCGTTTCTGTTTATTATCTTGAAATCTCCGAGTTTTTGTGATTGACGTTTTCCTTCCATGGAGGCTGATATAGGAGATATTAACCTTGAAAATTCCGATCTTTGTAAATAGTTGCAGCTTATCTGATGCATATTAATCGGACTTATTATATGTGGCTGATAAACTGCCCCAAACTGTATATACAACTCATTTGCATTCCAACTAATTTAAAATTTTTCCAAACTATAGATTCTGTTGGACAGTTCCTCTCAATTAGTGAATTTTAAAACGGGATTCCTGACTATTATATTAAAAATTTGCAGAGCTGTTGGTTTAAGTCAGCAGTGTTTGCCTTACATTGATCCCTCAAAACTCCAGCCTGAAGCTAGTAGCAATGAATAAAAACCCTTTAATAACTGCTCATTATGAAAGCGTACTAAAACAACCTAAATTCAATCTAATGTCTTTTAAATCCACCTCTTGGTGACTGGATCTTTGCATCATGATTATGTCTGCAATTTTACGACTACTTTTTTCTTACTATTGTTATAATTTTCTTATTCTTTCGCACCTGCCATGTACTCTAATTCAAAAAGTCCTGTTCTCAAATCTATTTTACTGTTTTTTAAGTGGTTGTTTAATTTTTACAATTAATTTATCTACTTTCCCAGTAAAATTTTCATTTCCCCAATTATCAGGTCTATGAATAAAAACTGTCTGATGATGAACTGATAACGTATAAATGTTTGGATTCATCATGATTCAGAAATTTATTCTTTATTGTTTCAGTGTTGCGCACACCAGTGTAACATATAGGTTTTCATTGTTTTGCAACACTGATTCACGTTGTGCTATCCATTTTTTCATTTGATTGAATGTGAACTCTTTTACAGCCGAACATGTCGTAATTTCAAGTGATAAATTGTCATATTCTAAAGTGTTAGCGTGGCACATGCATTTTTATTGTTCTTCGTCGCTAATCCACATAACTGCATCAAGTTTTGTTGATTCTTGTAGCCCTATCGTCCTACCACAAGCTGCCATAGCTGAGGCTCCATTCACACGCAGGAGATGATTTATTTCTCTCTTGCGATCGTCACACAGCTATTTGGCAATAAAACCGTTAAAACTTGGAAAAACCCATGATGCGCTTAAGCTAATCAGCATTAGGAAAGTATGCAATTTCATATGTGCTACACTCACTTTAGAAGGTGACGATTGATCCCTAAAACAACGAATTCTCGGCTGTAAAAGCATTCAAATTTAATCAAATGAGAAAAGGATAGCATGACGTGAATTGGAGTTGAAAAACAATGAAAATTAATGTACCACAGTTTGAAGTTTTGTAACATTCATGGTGTGCACAATTTTGGTGACTTGTCAACTTTTGCACATGGCCAACAAAATAGAATGTATGATCAAATTTTCATGAAATTCGTTGAAAAATCCGAATGTACTATGAAAATGGGGGTTTTAATTTGAAAAATTCGAAGTTGTGTTTGGTTGCACAATGCGCAAAATTATTTTTCTGAATTCTAGGGAAAATTATGAAGAATAGTTGGTACAGATTTACATGGGCAATTGTCAAAATGAAGAGGACTGTAATCATTTGCTGAGACTAATCTTCCATATAGTACAATTGAAATCCAGGAATCATTTCAGAATGCCTCAAAACGGATTTTGATGAACAAACATTGTTATTTAGAATTTGTAGGAGCCGTTTCAATAACTTAATTGTGTAAGAAAATTCGCTAAAATTTGGTTTTATCAGGAATAGAAATTTGGATTTACAGAAATATATTTCTCTTAAACTTGGATGTAAAAATATTTGTGCACAAAATTGCTGTTACAAAGTTATTGGTTTTTCTAGGAATGGAAGCAATCATGTCCGAATTCTTCAATGACACCACCACAGCATTCTACATCATTTTAATAGTCTGGATTGCAGATCAATACGATGCTGTTTGTTGCCATACATACAGTACCAAAAAATACTGGCTTAGGTAAGCAGATTTTAAAAGTACATTAGTTTATTTATTAATGATGAATCGTTAAATTATGGCTGGTAATTCAATCATTAAAGCTATTTTAAATTTACCAACATAAAATAAAAATACTTCATAAAGTAGTGCACTTGTCACTATAGGCTGAATTCACCTTTTAAATACCTAGATGAAGATTGTTAGTGAAAATGGTAGGATTGCTGTTCATGGATAGGATGGGAAACATTGATCAACTGGTGAGTCACATATTTCTCCTCTCTGTGCTCACTCACATTATATTGTTGCATATCGTTAAAATGCCACTTGTTGCTATTTGATGTAAGAAATTCATACTGCTGTTTTTCAGAAAAACTGCTCTGTGGAAAACCTCAAATTTCCAACTTCAGGCATCACTTTCTCAAGAATGGTTCATTCTTGTTTGCTGGTCATATTTTTGTCCTACAGTGAATTAAAGTTGCTTCAATATAGTTGTTCTGCTGAGAAATGGTTACCTGAAGGCAAAAAATCGCTAATAGCTAATTGTAGATTTGCAGAACCTTATTGAAAAAATTAATACTTATATCTTTGCCACATATGTAGCTGATGAGAGACAAATATTGCATTTGATGCCCCCTTATGGGTTGTCTAACAGCTGTGTGTTCCAATGTTTATGGCCGAAATGGAGTTATGAGGGGGATACTCAAATAATAGTTGGAAAATGTATACCTATCTAAATGTCATTAGCCATCAAGTGGTTCAGATTTTCGCATGGATTCGATTCCTTTTATTAAAACATAACTACAATTAATTTTATATTCAAATTTTGAATCAAAACCCTTATAATAATTAGGTATCAACAGTATCATTTAATAAATACTTTCTAATAGTGTGTACACCATTAGACAGTATCGTAGATATTAAAATGAATTATGAATTAAAGTGAGAGCCTATGTTACTGGGCCGTTGGCTTATTTGTGCGTTTGATTTATTATACTTGCATTTTTATTATAATCGGAGCTTTGATCTCATCGTTACCAGTCTGTTAGTTTATTTCAGCATACTGGTTACTGTTTAACTTAGCTGGTAATAATTTGGTCTTGTTCCAGGTTTTTCTACCTTTACCATTTTTCATTCTACGCTTACCACTATCGTTTCAATGGACAATACAGTAGCCTGGCACTGATTACATCGTGGCTATTCATACAGGTGAGTGTATGATTTTGTTCCTCAAATAACGTTGATCATGTTTATATTGTTATAATGTCTGATTTACTGCACAGATATGTTTAAAATAATTCATTTATGAGATTGATTGATTGGTTTGATGGATTCAGTCACTGGTGACTGAAAATATTGAAACACAAAACTTCAATAGTATTTTAGTATTGTTAAATTAGTAATAAATAGTATTAAATAAGTATTTTAGCTATACTAAAGGATTTACGGGTTTAGTATTCTGTGATCAAACAGAACTAACCTACAATCCTCAATGATGTGAATGTCCTACTAATTTAGAGTAGGTGGTCCGTGGATTAATCTGCTACAATAGATTTGATATTATTCGTAGTTGGGCGCGTTTCGTTTGGCATGCAGTGTTCGCCTAGATGACCTTATTGCTCCAGTAGTCTGGATGTCTTGAATTGCCAATCAGTGCTAAATCATCCCGCCTCTGTGCATCAGTTGAAATGTTGTGTGATGATGATGTAGTTATAGGTTCTTCACCAACTATAATTAATGTGATAGCTGCAAGGAAACGACAATAAATATATTTAAAACTGAATTAATGGAAAATATTGACTGAAGCCAATTAACGTGGATTCAGTTTGGGTCGACTTTCTTTATCTGGGCTGATTGGTTTGGGTTCAGCATCATTTGGTTCGGTTTTGGGTGAGTCACTAAGTCCAACTATCCTCAACATTGAAGCGATTATTTTGGCTTAGTGTGGTTACTCCTTTAAATTGAATAACCAATAGTATCAATAAATCAGTTCCTTATTAATTGGATGTCCCCTACAAAAAAATATCTGGTTGAAAATGATGTAACAAGGAAACATGACGTGTTGCAATTGCATACACTGGATGGTACTTTGACATTTTTAGAGGGGGAAAGCTCTATACCTCGAGAAGCCATATGTGCTGGTGTGCTTCTCTCCACATCCTCATGTGGCACATTGGGCAGGTTAGTTGTCTAAGATATACTAGAACACCTCTTTTCTTCTTCAGTCCCTCAAAATTCTAAAAACTCTACCGGTTTGAATGAAATCTGTGAACAATCCTCTTGAGCGACCTTTGGATTTTGTTGTTGGTTGCTGAAGTATTTTTTTCATGCCAATAGTGTGAAGAGCGAAATTGGACCTACAATTTTTTCTCAACCACCCTAATGAGAGCTGTTATCCTATGACAAACAAATTCCCCAGTTTGAATTGTTTGTGGGGAAGTCAGTTACTTTTCCATTCACACAATGAAGATATTTTGATGTAGCTAAGCTGTACATCACCTGACATAATGAAGTGTCCTATAGTTTATGTAACCAATTTATACTAAACCCTTAGGTGAGTATAGATCACCGTTGATTTTGATAATAATAGATTATCATGGTGATTAAAATGGGAAAAAAAATATTTTAATTAAAACGTAACCTCAATGTTTGGAGAAGCTATCACATTATATAACTATATGTACAGTATCAATGAACTTGAAGTCAGTCATTCTTTTTGTTTCAGCATTCCATGTTGTATTTTTTCCATCATTACGAACTACCCATGATCTTACAGCAAGCCCAATTACAACAATTCCTTTTGAGAGCACAGAATCAACCCCCTGCTGCTGTAGAAGCTAATGATGATAATGACAACACACCACCTCCTGCTTCTTGAAATCATCATTTTCTTTATTGTTTATGACTCATCAGATATTAAATTATACCTATCTCGTAACTAGTATGTATTAATTTTGGACCAGTTGTTATGAATTAATTCGAAACCATAATATTTTCAATAATATGTAATAGTATTGTAAATTACTCTCCCGAAACAGCTATTTTATTTTCTCCAGATGGTAAATTGTAAATCAAAATTTATTTTATTGAAATTGGAGTAGAGCTCAAATTGCGTACCTATGTTTTTTGTTGATTATAAAAATAAATGTATATTTTTTTGTACATGCCATGTAGTTGTTTTCCTGATTTATTCACGTTCCCATCAATAGTTATCTATTGGAACATTATTACTTGAAAGAATACGTGTCTCTTGGGCTTTTTTAGAAAAATATAAAACCAGTCTCCGGGATTGAATCCATACAAAATCCTGATTAAAAAAAAAAGCTATCATGATAGCTTATTGATAGTGTATCTAGCATAAGTGGGCTTTGATTCCGATTCATGGTTGTAGAAATCAGAACAAATATCAGACAGGACGTCTTATGGGTTGTGATGTAGGTATGCGTGAGCAATCGATTAGGAATTTCCATGTTAGCATGAATTCATTGCACTAGCATAGTGATAAATTCCAGCAAGAGTAGTAGAGTGGCAAAGAGGCAATAAAAGTAGATTCAGTAAAGGCGGTGTCCATTTCCACACACGCTTACAAATGTCAGGTTAATTTGTATTGTTGGATCAGCATTAGTAATTAACGGAGAAGATCTGTTGAAAAGTAACTGTTGATGTTCATGATTGGAGACCTTAACAAGCTGTTGTTTTCCCAAACTTGTGGGAAATTTAGAGAATGATTCAACGAGCATGGAATGGGAGCTGGTAACTGTTGAGATAATCGAGATTATTCTGCATCACAAGCCACCTGAATTAATCGCATGGTAACTTCAAATTTGGTTTGGAGAAAGTTTGTAGAACATGGATTTAGATGGCAATCTACGCTTAGGGGTATGAACGAAATAAGATTATAAAAATCGTAATACAAATGAGCACAAAAATAATTGTACACTCGATTTAAAATTTTATTGTCTACATTTAAAAAAATAAAATTGTATCGACACACATTCTTTAAAAGGAGGTAGAACAGTAGAATTTGAAAGAATATTCATCTTGAAACTTTTACAAATGTACGATGGTACCTGTAGAATATTGGTACTGTTAGCAGTGAACGGAGTTGGCTCATTCGATTGATTGAAACAATGGCCATTGTATAAAACACAAAACCTCCAATGTTGAGGTAAAGTTGGACAAATGCATGGTACAGTTTGCAAGTTCAAATTTAACTAGCCCTCAACAATCGAAGCTCATTATAGAAGTCAGATTAACGTTGATTTTTGTACTGATTATCTTTGAATATCCGGTTTTGAAACATATAACCATGTTTTTGTAATCATGGAAATAACAAAACTTATGAACTGAAATATTTTCCAAGTTCATCTCCCACACTTGCTCTATCAAAGTGGGGCAAGTACCCGAATCAGCACCTTTCAAATACCTTTTTGAAAATTGAAATTCCAAATTCGGAAATCTCAAAATCAACCAAAAATGCACTGAGTAGTTTTGCAACTCATCAAGTCATCTGGACAAGAAGGGCGAAAAATGAAAATCCCCAACAGAAAAATAATAGAAGAAAGGAATCTAATTCCTACACACCAGTTTGGATTTAGAACAAAACATTCAACAATTGATCAAGTCCACAGGATAACGGATGTAATCGAAAATGCACTGGAAAATAAACAAGTGTGTAGCGCTGTATTTCTTGATGTGTCACAAGCCTTTGATAAAGTGTGGCATGTTGGGTTAATTAACAAATTGCAAGGGGTGTTACCCCACCAATATTGCCAAATACTAGAATCTTATCTTAGCAACAGATACTTCAGAATTAAAAATGAAGATGAATACTCACATCTCAACAAAATTAAAGCAGGGGTACCGCAGGGAAGCGTGCTAGGACCCCTACTCTACTTATTATATACAAATGATATACCTTGCACCCTAGGAACAACTATAGCCACATTCGCGGACGATACAGCAATTCTGGCAGTAGCAGACACGGTTGAAGAATCAACAGAAAAATTACAAGAAGCTACAGAGGCCATTGGAGAGTGGACTCGAAAATGGCGCCTCAAACTAAACGAAACTAAGTCTACTCATGTGAACTTCACGAATAAAAAAATTACAAACCCTCCTTTGAATCTGAATCAGTGCACAGTCCCATATTCCAACTCAGCTAAGTACCTAGGAATGACCTTAGATGCAAAGCTGAAGTGGAAAGAACACGTCAAGAAAAAAAGGAAGAGCTATCAATCAGGTATAGAAAGCTTTATTGGCTGTTGGGCCGAAATTCACAACTCACTTTGCACAATAAATTGCTGTTATACAAAACAGTACTTATGCCTATCTGGACCTACGGTATTCAGCTGTGGGGATGCAAAGCTAAAAGTAACTTGAAAATGGTTCAAACATTCCAAAATAAGGTACTAAGGAGTATTGTGAATGCTCCATGGTACATTCGTAATGATGACCTCCACAAGGACCTCCAAATCGAAAGAGTCACCGATGTCATTAAAAGATACGCAAGGAACTATGAAAAGAGGCTTCTTGCTCATACCAACCCAGAAGCCATTAGTCTTCTCGACAACTCCCAAGTAAACCGACGCCTGAAAAGGACCAAGCCATTGGATCTTGGATGCTGATGTGAAGCTGAAATGTGGTGTATTGTCAATGGACTAACACTCGTATAAATATTGCGGAATTTATGTGAAGTAAATATCTAGATAGTTGCCTGTATATTACCTCAGTTGTAACTAGTTGATATATTAACAAATAAACTCTATATAAGTATTAAAAAAAAATCCGTGAAACATAACAAAAGAGTTTATTATTTCTGTATTGGACAGCCGTCCTACGCGGATCACCGGGCTGAAATTCAATAAATAAATAAAAATACTGGCAAAAAGAATCCTTTAGCTTGCTCTCTTCAGCTGGATTGAAGCTTGGGAGATGGCGTTGTGAATAGAATAATCGAGCAGCATAAACCGTTCTATTTGTTCTGTTTCCGTCCACGTGTCTCATCAGCTCGACTACTTACCTCATCCATTTTTCAAATGGTGAGAGCGCAAGTGGTCGCACAGAAACCCGAGTGGTTTCATTCGAATCACGGAATTAATTTCTATGTGAATCAAAGAAAAAACTACCCTCCTACATTGAACGTTTTTGAGATTTCTATTTGATGATAGATTAATCCCTGAATATTATCCTCTAGGGTTGATCAATTAAGATGCCGAGATCACCGGCTCATCCTGGATCAATGTAGGATTATCGTACCAACTTTGACAAACTTGGTCCAATAATTTTGGAGAAAAGCTTCGGACGGTGAAAACGTAAAAGTATAGACGTAAACCAATAATTTTTGGAGTAGGTTTTTTTTTTGTTTTCTTGGTCGATTACAAAGGTTCATTATAGAAAATAATCAGCTTAACTCCGTCCGTCTGACGCATCGCATCTGCAGCCCGAATCTTTTCTCCAACACTACGCGACTTAAGTTTACCGAATTCGCATGAAAAATCCAACATCAATCCGGGATAAGCATTAATCTCGGCATTTTGATAAAACAACCCTAAGGATTATGATTAAGGATTTAACTATAAAAAATCTAAATCTCCATAACTTTCGAAGTAAGACGGTCGTTTTTTCTTGGACGGGGTGGGGGGAAGTTCGCGAAAAAGAAGCTTCTTTTCTCAAGTTAGGCAGATAAGTATAATTACATTGAATTGAAGGAGAACACCCCAATCGTTGTAGGTTCATTTGTTGTCTATTGACTGGGCTAATCTCTTTTCATCTGTTATGGATGGTTGTTTTAATTATGTCTAATTTCTTGTTAAGTTGTTTAATATGATTAAATTTAGTCTTTGTTTCTTATTAATTTAGTCTATAAGTAATATTAAAACTATGCCGGATTATGGGATTAGCTTTACAGAAGTTCAATAAGAAGTATCGAAAACGAGTAGGTATTGAATTGTTTATTCCACAACGAGTTACATTCAACATACTGTGGTTATTGTTTTTTCTAAACAGTTGGCACCTCGCATTGAGGGGAGTTGACTCATTCTGCTTCCAAGATTACACGATTTACATCATGTCACAAATTCGCTCAAACATGATAAATTAGAAATGAATTAACACAAACAGTTCTGACAATAAAGCAAGCAAGTATTCTTTTAAAATATTAAATATCTCTAAACTGTTAACTTCAAAACTAGTAAAATGGATGTTATACACAGCTAGAGCTCGGAAAGTATGCAATTTTGTGTCTTCAATTACAATTTTTCGAATTGGAAAATATGAAAAATATACACTCTATATGAAATATGGAAGAAGTGTGCATACCTCCAACCCAATGTTATTTGAAAACAATACTTTTTCAATGATAACCTTGACTGATCTAATTTAGGTACCACAAGGATAAAGTAGCAATAAAAACAAACATTTTCACTCCATTCTTTTTTTCTTATCGGTAAAAATCTAAATCTACATCATGACAGAATTATTCTACCGAACAACTAAAACTTTCTCAAAGTTCTGAACGAGAAGTTTCGACGTTTATCATTTAAATGCAGTTTTAAAGTACAGAAGGAGTAGTCTACGTCACAAGTTACCATAAGTGGACATTTGAATGTACGCAGTTTAGTAGAGATGTAATTCCTCAACAATTCTTTACCAGTAGGCTCCTGAAGCTTGCCACCCTGGATTATTGTTGAGCATTGATCACAATTTTAATAATTTTACTCTCAAAAATGTACGGAGCGTCCTGGGAGTAAAGAGTTATTTCGTAAAAGAAACGGATTAGGCGTTTCTCTCACTTCCGTAAGTAGTGAGACAGTATCTTTGTGGAAGACAAACACTGTTTTATGATTTTTCCCCAAACCTCATTTCTTGAAAACACGAGGAAAATATAAAGTTGAAGCAACACGCGAAATATAAGTAGATATGCTCCAGCAACTATAATATGCAAAAATATGACATCTGAATTAACATTTAAAAGGCGCAAATATATTTAAAAACCTTCATAACGCGTAAATTCAAGGTTTCATTCTCGAAAGCCAAAATCTGCTGATTACGGAAATTCCAAGCTCTAATCGTTACAAGCAACAAACAGGAACGGAGCCTCAGGTACCACGCGTTAGGATACACAAAAGCCAATTATGCAACCTGTCGGTTAGTCACATGTTTATGTAAATATATCTGCCGACGACGCTTGGAGCGAAACGTTCAGACGTGAGTTTTGTTGTCCTTTTCTCTGTGTTCTTGTCTTTTTTCCCAATCAAGTTCTAATATATATATATATAAAACAACAGTGACACAGATACTACTTTCAGTTGTTTCCTTGAATGACTGAAAATCACGCATTAGGAAAACTATGAAGAACAAAGCCATGAAGAACAAATGGTTTGGACAATTTCTTCAACAAACGAGACAAGTTATCATATCTTTGGGAAATAAAATCTAATAATGAAGTAAAGTAAAGTAAAGTAAACAAGGAATTTCACCTTGGATTCTCGTCCGACTACCCGGAGGTGTCGCGGACGTCGCCAGCCGTCCTCCAGAGAGGATCGGAACTAGGTCTGACGATTTCGATCGTCGAACGTTTTGGATTCACGTGATATCGAGATCAGAGGTGAACTGTCTAACGACAGGACAGGTATACAACACTTGATAGGATTTTGGCCCTAATCATTGGTGCCAGCCGGATTCGAACCGGGGCAATCAGTAATCCCACTGAAAAATCTAATAATGAATCGGTAGGATTAACTGAATTTAATTTTAGTAATTTCACCAGTAAATTGAAGCGGCCATTGAACAATCACAATACTTCACAAAGTTTTTAAAAACAATTTACGCCCGAAGAACCTATCAGAGAGAACCTAGAAACGCTTTGTATCATCCTACTGTCACTAAAATTGTGATCGCACAACCAAGGAGCTCAAGAATTCGTTACCTCCGTAGGCTGGGTCTGGGCAGTCGGTAACACTTATCACACACATACACACACCCCTGTAGTTTTTTTTAACGGATTTGGTCTTAGATAGGGTCTAGAACGAATTTGTATTCAGTTATTTTTTACAGACAAGTATAGTTGGAACCCCTTGGTACATGCGAAACGATGATATTCATCAAGATTTGAGGATGGAGACAGTCTATGAAATTATTGCAAAATACGCAAAGAGCATGAACATCGCCTCCACAAACACGAGAACCCGGAGATGCTCTACGTTTTGGACAACGAAGGTGAAATCCGACGTCTCAAGCGAAACAAACCACTGGATTTAGTTGTGCTGCGTGAATAGAAGTGCAATCGAACTCAGTGCTAATTAATTGAGCTATATAATAAAGGGCTAGGTTTTGCTGTAAACCTACCCTCTTGGAGTGTATCTTTATCGATATGTAAAATTGCTAGATGAAATGTATTTGATTTTTCAGTTGCAATTAATAAATCACGAAAAAAAAAAAGACGTCCCACAATAGTTGAAAAGATGTTATATGAGCCTAAAATGGGAAGAAATAAAAATGCTCGAATCCAATCATTGGACCTAATACCTACAACGATGGACAAAGGGCATTCATCATATCTATTGACTGTAATCTTGACTGAGTCGGGTAAGATCAAGATGCGATTTTGCCTAAGATAATGAGGAGCGACGAGCCAAGTGTTTTATTTGAAATCAGTTGTGTTTCGCAAGTGATGGAGACACAAAAGCCGTTACCTTTCTTTCGATATGTCCAGGACAGTGGCGTAACGTAAACGCCCGCAAACCCCGCGATGCGGGGGGGTCCCAGGCTACAAGGGGGCCCGGGAACGAGCCCGTTCTAGCAAAATTCATTTTTTCTAATTTCTAACTAACTATACGCAGAAAAATTCCATTATGTAACATCAAGTTTATAAACATCAACGGTAATGTAGGTTCATTGATCAATCATCTCACACGGTCATCCAAAAGTTTGGTACGTAGACTAGAAGCCTCGAGTTCGTAAAGGTAGGTTAAATTGTTATATTATATTATGTATTTTTAGTTAGGTATTGTAGGAAAAAAAAAATTATGGGGAGGGGCCCCGAAAATATTTTGCGGGAGGGCCCGCTGAAAAACGTTACGCCGCTGGTCCAGGATTGGTAAGGAAATTCAATAGATGTCATTTTACTCGTTGAAATATCTTCGGAAACCTGAGATGAATTGAGGAATCGAATGTAAATAATGAACACTTCGGTTTCTTTGGACCGCCAAAAACGATATTGACCTGCACTGAGTCTTAAATGGACGTATACATTTTCCTGAGGAGTAGCACAGAATGTCGTGTCCAAAATGAACTTTCATCTTTTTTTTTGTATTTTCATTTTTATTTTTCACTTCACCTACTTTTAATCTTGAATATCCCCTAAACCGTTGCAGACATACGAAAAATGAATTTGAACGCTTTTGTGGAAAATGTTGTCAGCTTCATTTTTTATTTGGAGGGTTTTTTGTAAGGCCTACCGCTTCTGAGTTAAGAGCAAAAAATTAATTAGCCGTAAGATTGCAATTCCTGTTTCAAAATCTCAGGGTTTATCTCATAACTTAACTTATACTATCTACCCACTTGATGGGAAAATTTAAGCATCAGATGGACAAACATTATGAGTTTTTACATTCTACGTATGGGTTGGATTTATATTTCATCGGATAATCTTTTTATTGTTCAACCACGAAGCCCCTTTTAATGCTAATAATATTAGTTCTGGCAAAACTCTGTACTTCGCTTTCTCAATAATGAGTTTAACGCCATTTTCGGACACAATTTCAACAAACGAACTTCCCCCATTAAAATTGATCCATGGGGTTGTTGGAGAACCCAAAACAGGGGAAAAAAATAACTGCATGCAAATCTGTTTCAGAGCTTTCTAAGAGCCAATCGGTAAAAAAGAAACCTTAGGTGTATGTCCGTTTGTGAGTATGCGATGTATGAATACGATGAATTTTGTCTACGCTTCCCACCCTGCTTTTCTTGATTGATCGACCAATTTTCATGATTGTTTTTTGGTTTGATCCCAATTTTATTCTAGGTGTGCAACAAACTTCGGAAATTTCAATTTTTCAAACGGGAAAGAGAAATTGGTAAAGTCGAAAAAACTGTTTCTCTCAGGTTATAGTCCTCAACCGACTTTTTTGCTTTCATTATTTTGTTCAATCATAATTTCAGTAACGCAACTCATCTCAGCAACGAAACCCGGAAATTTATTTTGAGCGGACGGGAGGAGGAATATAGTAGTAACAGCCAATCTTTTCAAGTGAGAATTCTCGACCTATTCATGTCTTTATTTCTTTTGCCATTTACGATTTTAGTTCGTAGTTTAGTTAGTTAGCCGTAAACGGCTGATCATTTGGTTAATTTTTTTCGATCGATGAAGAACTTTGGCCAGTTTTTGAAAATATTTCAGCACATTCAATTTCCATTGTGAAAGGGGGTAACTGGAGGTTTTAATAATGATAATCGTTACTTCTTCATAATTTCATCTGATTTTACTGATTGGGGTAGATTTCAATCCATTTTTGGCTCCTTTAGCATTGTTTTTGGACGTGAGAAAAGCTTTTCATTGCGTTTTGCACACTAAATTAGTTCAGTGGGTTCAAAGCTACATGAAACGTCGTTGTCAAAGAGTTAACATAGGTCAAGTGTTGCGGCTTCTACTTGTTTTGGATTCCACAAGGCGCCGTTCTTGGCGTAGTTTTGTTTGATTACTTTATGAATGGTCTGGTTAATATACAATTGGACGGAGAAATAATATAGGCTGACGATACAGCAAAGGTTGTATGGCAAGGTACGTGCGAGGATGCTAATTTAGCTGCTTAAAAAATTTTTAATCAGGTTAGTTGGTGGTTTCGTGGAGATGGTTAAAGACTGAATTTTAGCACGTACAACTTCGTTTCTTTTTCAATGCGAAGTAGTTCTAACCCATTGTTGGATAGTATCAAGTGCTATGATTCGTCTGATTGGTTCGATGATGAGTATTGGGCAGGTTTTACGCGCGAAATATTTGGGGATGTGGGTGGATCACTAATTATCCTGGGAGTACCATATTAATAGCCTTTGCATTAAGCTACGAAAAATCCTACCTTTGAGTCTAGAAATTAGAAACTTCATGTCCATCATGGACAGTCCATGGCTACACTCCGAATTTTTTACTTTGCTATGATGAAATCTGTTACATATTACAGCATCCTTGTGTAGGCATCCGCCTATCAAACGCACCTGGATCTTATACAAAGGCGGATCATTAAGACTTTACTAGACGGAACTACCCGCTTTCTTACATCACAAATTTGTAACCTGTTCAATGTTTTGGATGTTCCCAATATTTATAGAAAAACTGTTTTATTTACGAGAGAATTGCAGGCCACAATCGATCATAACTTTTAAACCTCCTTTTTGTTTGATATCCAGAGGCCAACACGTCTTTTCTTATAAAGGTATTATCCCTTTCAGTGGTCAAAAGGTTGATCACTAAATTTATTGTTGATGCATTTTTTTTTTAAATTGAGTGATGGTGAGTAGGTGGAGAATAATGTTTTCTTTCTTCTCTCTTCTTTATTGTTTATTTTATTTTTTCAATAAAATCAGGTTTTATTTTTGTATATAATAGTACAGTTAATGCAGCAGCAGACAATCCATTCAAACGTTGCTTATACGAATTATAATTCTCACGTTGGAAAATTTGAAAAATTCATGTACTTGATATTATGAGATGGGGTGGCTATGAAAATGCAGTTGTTCATGCGGATATTCGTGTTCTTTTTTTTGTTCATATATGAATTTGGTCTACTAAAAAAATATTTATAAGTGTTTATAATTATGTTTATTAGTGTCATAAATAAGACCCGGACATTTGAACTGATGAGCAATTTCAACGTTTTGCGACAAAAGCGTATAGGTGAATAACGCTAATGAATAACGTTAATGATCTTTTACCATTCGCTCTCTCAAAATTAGGCCTGGCAGGTCTAATAAAATGTGGTGAATTGGAGAACTGCCAGAATAGGTGCATTATTCAAGCGGAAAACTCTTTGGATGCACGAATGTAATATTTGTGAGAATTTATTTCTTGAATGGTCCATTTCTGAGATGACAAGCGATATCGAGTAAAACTGCACCCTACACACTTCGACCTAAAAACATTATTGTTCTATAAAATTTGTAAAAAATAAAATCATCCCAAATACTTGTCTGTTCAAAAGTGACTTTGTTTTACCACAATATTATGGTCAATATCGTAGTTAATTTCCGAATATTGATCCGTTTAGAAATCAACAACAAATAATGGCACAAGTACAGAATATACTTTAGTAACTCCACTTATAAGTTAGTCATAGGAAAAAAAGAGGAGAGAGCAGAGACCCGGCAAAAATGGCAGCAGAGATGGGCAGCTGAAACCCGGGGAAGGTGGACAGCACGTCTGATCGGGGAAGTGCAAAAATGGACGGAGAGGAAACAGGGCGACGTTAATTACTATTTAACCCAGTTCCTGACGGGGCATGGTTATTATTGGTCGTTCCTAAAGAAAATAAGGAAGACTTCCGAGGCAAGGTGTGTGTACTGCCGGAGGGGGGACGATGATGTAGAGCACACATTCTTTATATGCCCAAAATGGCAGCAGCTGAGGCGGGAATTTGTTGGAGTAATAGGTGATTTTAGCCCAGAAACAGCAATAGAAAAGATGATACAATCTGCGGAGAACTGGAGCACAGTCAGCACGTATATCACTATGGTGCTCAAAGAGAAGGAAGTGGACAGAAGCTGGGAATGAGCCAGGGTAGAAGTACTGAAGACCAGGAGGAACCCTCACGAGGTAAAAAAGGGGTTTTCTGTCCCGAAGTAATGCCAAAAAGCAGTCCCGGGACAGTCCTAATAGACGAGAGGAACGGTGTTTTTTAGTCGGTATGCCACGATGGAAACCCGTCCGTTTGTGAACAGCGTCTACGGCATTTCTAAGATGTCCGGCCAAAGTCAGGATAATCGAAGAGCCGAGAGACGGCTATTGTTTATGTTCATTTACGATTGATTGCGATGGGTTGCATTCATCTTTTTGCTGACACTATGGAGCTTTTTCAAACCAGGCTTCCGTATCATTACAAACTCTTCCCTTTCGTCTTTTTCCTCGCGGTATTTCCTTCAGCTAGGTTTTCCCTATTGCATATTCCCATTCGTCATGGTGCTCTGTAGCTATTGAACATAGCTGGTAGTAAAAACCAAAACCTTAGTGACAAAAAACAATTAGTAGATAAAAAACGGATATTTTACTTGATAAAGAAGGATCAGTGCCATAAACAATATTATCTACCAATATTTTTTCCTCATACTATCCGACGTGTTCGCTAGGGTGTGAATTGTACTCAGGAGGAGTGTGACTCCCTTGCTGCTTCAGAAGCATTACCATTGGCAAAACCGCACACAAAAATCATGTCAACATACTCACTTGTGGTATAGCTACTCAACTGAAAGCAAATCATCGCAATCAATCGTAAATGAACACAAACAATAGCTGCCTCTCGGGTGTTTGATTATCCTGACTTTGGCTGGACAGCTTGGAAAAGCCGTAGACGCTGATCACAACCGAACTTTTTCATTCATTAAATTCATTTTCATTTTCCATTTTTAAATATTTATTTTTTAATTTTTATCTTAACAATCTTGTTTAAACTCTAACTCATTGTATGAACTCGATTTAAACCCCAAATATCTTACCATTATCCAGCAGCTGGATTACATGTTCGAGTCAATAAACATTTTACTGAAACTGAATTTGGTCAGAAACAACAAATTATCAACATTGCAACACCCAATGCTACGGCCGAATCAGATTGGGGTTGATACTACACGGCGCACAGAGCAACCCCTCCTTCAAGACCTGGAAGTCGTGCGGGTCATTGCATATCCTGGCCCCTGACCAAGACAATGCCTCCTCCGTAGCTTTCCAAATTGTCAAACATTAGATCTTTTTCAGTCATACAGGGTGTCCCAGGACTTATGCACAATCCGACTCCTAGGTGTTTTACAACTCATTTCCGACTGCGAAGAGTTGCATTCATCTTCGAGACTTTTGGAAAAACCTCAATTTTAACAGAAAACATGTTTTTCTGCAGTTAAACACCATTTCCTTAACTATAAATATTTTTAAACACCAAAACGACTATACCGTTGGAAAGCTGACATTTTGGCGCACGTTTTACCAGGCCTGCACAGTTCTGAGTGAAGCATTCATGGGGTTTCCAGGCGAGATGAAAAACAGGCGATTTCAAGATTTTGACAAAACCGCCATTTCGCGCAACAATCGCACATCTTCAATGCAATTTAAAAAAAAGTTTTCTGACATCAAATAGATAGAAAATTTAACGCTTTTTCCAACGGTGTCATCAAATTTGAGCTATCTCCAAAATTGTGGGACTTATGACAGTTTTAATGACATAACATCGAAAACAAGAAAAAATCTTGAATCGCGAATAGCTCGGAAACGAGTCCTCTGGGAAAAAATTGCTAAGAGGTATTTTTGTTCGGAAATGAGTTGTGGAACACGTACGTATAAGCGCTGTATAAGTATAGTACAAATATAACTTATATTAACTAAGGATCTGGTTGTGCATGCGGTAGGAGGAGGAAGGTGATTTACGTACTAAATCAATGCAATCGAGAGATCACCCAAGTGGATAAAAAAGCTCGGCAGAGCTTTAAAAAACTAATTTTTATTTAAAAATCGACAACGACATTGTTCAAGTGAGATACCCTCCTCAAACCATATACCATCTCACATGTCACAACCAAGGTGAGTTACATCAATTGGTTAAACAGTGATATTACAAAAAAAAAATTTGATTGAAACTCGGTGGGTAATTTTATTACGATCGACAATTGCATAACAACGAAACATGAATAGTAACATCATAAATCGGCATGGGGTTGAAATTCTTCAGCATCATCCTTCTGCGGCTTCAACTTCGGCAGGCACCGCGGCTCGCTCCGTCTTCTGGTTCCGGTGATATTTCGACCTGGGGGCAGTGTGGAAAGTGGCGTGAAAATAATATTGAATACACACAACCAGCTAACCACACTGCCACCAGGAGTAGCTTCCGTACAACAGGCGATATCCATTTGAAACAGATAAACAATGTCATAATACTTTGGTAAAATTAACCATAACAAATGACTTTTATGTTACTCGATAAAGGAAATTCAATACTTCGATTACAATAGATTATAGTTTTCTCAGTTAACAATGTAAAAAAAAAAAAAAAAAAGACAGACTCTCATGTATCTATTTACGAATCCAAGACTGTGTATTTCTTCAACAAAATTAAACTTTTTCTGTAGGTCTGCTGTATATTTTACATTAAACAGATTTTACGATTCAAAAAAGATGTAAATAGAACAACATTTGAGATTAGGAGGGGTAGGAAGACCCTTAACTGTAACGAGTAGGTCAAGTTTTAAACGTTTCGAATAGTTTCTTCACCTCTATTATCGTTTTTATTACTCGATGACAGTTTCAACTTGGAACTGGGGTGCATAGATAGCTTCTACGTAACTGCAGTCTCTCCCTGGCATAGGTACAACGCAGTTGACAATAGTTTTACATTATCGTGAACGGTTAATGTATAGTCGAGGTACACAAACACTTACATTATAAATATCACACATGGTTTACGTAATGAGGCGCACAGCCGAGGTAACTGTAGAGCACAATTCGCTTGTTTACTCGGACAGATACATAGGTATTAACACACAGTACCAATAGTTGAGGGAAACATGCTGCTGAACATCAGATCAAATACCATAATGTGACTTAACAAGGATAGTTTATGGATTTTTATAAACATGCAGAATGTATTTCTATATACCACATCACATTTTAGGGAATTGACAATAGGTTTGAAGCAATGGCAATGGCTCCAAAATTTAAAAAAATAATTACTACAACATTTTCTTCTTCGAAATCCGTCTTGGGGAAGTCTGAAAAACTTACTGGAATTGATATTTTTCATGTATTTTATTCCGAACAATATCTATCGACAGAATGAGATTAAAAAAAAAAAAAAAAAAAAAAAAAATAATAATAATAATAAAAATCAACGTTTCAAAAGAAAGGATGGCTGCCAGTCGTCGAAAAGACCAAATACATTGAAGAAAGCTGTAAAAAAGTTGTCATGAATCGTGTAAATTTTGAAACGTTGTTTGGCACACTAAGTGATCAAATTTACAACAAATTAATCATAAATATAATCATTTTTCAAAACCATAAACTTAGAGATGGTAATTTATGGGAAAAATGGCCAACAAGCCATACTTTAGTACAGTTTTCTCGGCGGTTAAATGGTCGTTCGAATTTGGTTTACCATTTTCGTAATGAACATTTGCAATGGAGCATAAAAATAAAACTGTCGAACACTCAAAATTTGTTTGTTAACTTTTCATTAGAAGTAGGTTCGAAACTACAGGACCAAAGTTAAACAAATTTGGCCCAAAAATCACAAAAACATTCTGTGATTATTGCCTTTACCTCCACATCTCAAACTAAATGTAGCTCATAAAAATGGTTATAATGCATTATAAAATATTTGGATTAATTCTTTGAATACCCTTTTCTTGAAACTGCTATACTAAGCATGAACCTGTAGCTGTTTAGGCCCAGAAGTATCATCTAGATGTTGCAGGCTAACCGCCTAAACCCTTTAGGCGTCCCTAGTCCATTCCATCACCACCTTGTTATCACCTTTGCGTTTTCGGTACTTGATATTTTTTCCAAAGGCTCTAAACGAAATTTCGAAAAGTTTGCTGACCACTTAAGTGTTGCAGATGCAAGTTAAATAAAGAAAAAAATCTAATGGCCCAGTATTCGATGTGAACATTGGAAATGGCATTGAAGAAAAGCTAACTTTACAGAAGGAGCGTTCTTCTGAAGGGCTGCCTAACTTTGATGCTGACTTCTCTTTAGCGAAGAAATCGCCATTGAGCCGGGAAAGTTTCATGTAGCTGGCCGGCGATCTTTGGACAAAGAAAGAATCGCTGTCTCAACCCGACTCAACTCCAAAGAAGCCCGCATAGCAAGAAGTACAGCTACCAGAAAGTTGGAAGAGGAGTTTGAAGAAGAAGATGGGGTGGAGGTTGTATGTAGCTGGGCTTTTCTAGGCGCCACGTCTTCGTAAAATCATTCCGATACCACTTTCAACAGCATATTAGTTATCTAAACGGTTTCCAATCGGCACTGTGGGACACAAAACACCCAAAATTCCAGGCCGACTGAAAAATAAAATTTATTGGTATATTATTTTCAATAATGAACCTTTGACATAGACCAAAAAAGAATAAACATTTTAACCCGGACTTTTAACAGAATCCGGCTCAGAAAAATGATCTACCAGTATTCACGCAACCTGATCAATTAACCCTTACGACAATATCTTAGGATTAAACTATGAAAAAGTCGAAATCTCAAAAACTTTCGCTGTAAGGGGGTGGTTTTTAATTTGATACAGATAGAAATGCGTTCCGAGGACTTACTGTGGGATCATACGATTGCTTACAAATCGCACGTCTCTATTTAAAAGCAAGCAAGTGGAAGCTATAAAAATGACTAGCAACACACCCGTTGCAAGATACTGCACGAATATACCAGCCATTTCGCTGTCTCCGACCGAGTTTTTCATAACTAATTTACGTATTTGTAGAAGCGTGAAAGTTTTTTATTTGATTAAGTTACATTTCATTTGTTCTATTTGTGAATTTCTATGTCTTGCGCATGTACAGTGTTTTACACTGTTGTAGGTAATCTGATCGTAATTTCGTACAAAATGACTAGTAAAGTTTGGTGTTGATGAAGTTATATTGGAGACGAAGTCATTCTACATGTCAATTACAAGGCAAAGAGACACATTTCACATCTGAAGAGCCCTTGAGGCTAATTTCTTCTCTAATCAAGAAAATGTACCGTGCTTAAATAGAAACGGGCTCTTTTATACCATCTAAAATACATTTACAATTTATGGAAGGGATGAGTTTGGATAAATTATGTCCTGATAAACATAAATGAATGTTTTACCTAGAAACGTCATTAAAAATTAGAAATAATAAACCTTTGTTAAACATAAAATCAAGACATTCTTGATGGATTGGGTTGAAGTACTCAGGTCCATTTTCAAGCCATCTAAAAATTTTGGGCGGTCTCCCGTCGAATCTATGGTATTGATATTGAGACAATTTTAGTGAAAAATCGGTATTGGTAATTTCAAATGAATACATGATTTTAAACAAAAAAATAAAAATAACTCTTGAAGTTTATAATAATAAAAAATTATTCAGAAAGAATTGTAATTCACAATTACAAAGACAAAATAGTATATATCAAGGGAACGTTTGATTTTGTTTCTTTTTGTAATCGAAAACATTAGGTTTTGCGCCTTTGAGATTAGCGTTTTATCGATTATTCAACTTGATAAAAAAAACAAAAAAAGAAAAAAAAAATCAATGTTCGTTCATCACCAATGTGGTTTCGAATCAGTTTTTTGGATCTTCTGAAATGTTGGTGAAAATCTGATCCGACAAGTGGGGTTTACACCCTCGATATGTGCATTCGTGAAACCAGATATGTTGAAGATTGGCGACACATAAGCCGGTTTATCCAGCCCTTTCTTTCACTGGTAGTGTTATCCCTACGATAACAAGACGTTTTCTTGCTGCTTTGAATAACGACGGGAAAACACTTTTCATGATGCCCCAGATATCGAGAAGGTTTGGTTTCAAAGGGCCAACTGACTTCTTTATCGACAAAATATTGAGTATTCGGATATGGCTGGTTCCACCGCTGAGGGGTAACTAGGAGTCGCGAGATATCCTTTGAAAACAGCCGTGAGATATTTGGATCTCTGGTTTAACTCGAGATCCATCGTGGTTAACGGACGGTGGAACGTTTTAAAACGGATACGTTCCGTTTTAAACAACTGTAAATTATTATACAAACGTAAGTATAATATTTGTGTATTATACTGTCTTTCTACAAGGATCACTGAATTTGTAACGCATCTATCTGACTTGTACAAAAAACTATAAAACTCCTGTAAATGACCAACAAGATTGAGTCGAGCGGCAAAATCGGTCAGAATTTTATTGAGTCGAACTTGATCCGTAGAGCAGGGAAAGTGTGTAAACGGTGTTTTTTGGTCGATGAGTATCATGCGATCAGCCAACAAAACAATCACATAAAACCAATTGCCATCAAGTGGCTTTGGTTGAAATTGCCATTTGTGTCAAAGTAGTGAGGGTTTCAATCATGTAGTCTTCAAATGTGTAGATTAATTCCAAGAAATAGGTGGTTATTGATGTACTAGGGCGGGAATAGTAAGTTTTTTTTTCCGTCTACCGACCTTGTACAGGAACCTAGGAAAAACACGCGACGATTAGAAAACTGCGAGCTGTTTCAACTGTGCGTGCCTCATGTCCGTGGCTTGTAACCTCCGATGTTCTATCTTAACCTGACATCTGTCATCCTTCTACTCTTCATGATTCACCCACCGTCGGTAGATGGTACAAAAAACTGTCACGGAGGTAACGAGTTGAGTACAATAATAATGGAAAAATCATTGTAAGTGCAAATACTCCCTCCTCTGTACAACTCATGAATCAAGATACTTCGACTGAATTTACCTGTCATAATTGTAGTGAAATTATAATTTATTCAAGTGGATTTTCAACGGTATTTGTGTTACTGAAAGATGCACAATGATTGGCAGAGCATTTTTTACAGTAGTTGAAGCGAAATAATTAAAGTTAGTTACCAAGCATTAGTTGGTCATCAAGGAACACTCAGTTTCCTGAACACTGTTTCTCAGCTTTCGTATGTTGTTAAGTGGGTCGATTTGAAAAGTGTGTAGCCATCAGTGCTGAATGTAACTATCCATTGAAAAAACCTTGACCAACGACCAAACCTATCTTATATTCATAGGGCAAACCACTATATGAATTATAGTCTATATGAAACATTCCTGTCGAGGCCTTACAAGGCATAGGTATTTATAAAAGATCCCCGCACCCCATGTTTCATGTACCGTACATGATTTGCATTGTATTAATGTTGAAGGTACTAGTTCTGGAAAAAATTAAACGAATTTGGCTTTTACATTATGTAAATGGAGTAGTTGATTTTTATGAACATGAAGATGCGTTCCTAGCCTATCCAGCTAACCCTGCCATAAATGTGTCTCTGTCATTCAGGCAGGTAGTATGAAATTTCTTGTACCTATTACCTAACTGGTTTTTGCTTCCGAGCTACCATAGGTACCAAAACCTGTTTCCACTTTCTCAATCTCCGCAATCAAATGGTAATTCGCCAGGTTTTTCGATAAACAAAGACTGGGAAATTTCAATCCCGTGGCCGCAGGAAACCGCCGAATTTCAACGTTTCCCCGAAAAACTCTAAAAACTAACCAGATCAGCGATCATTGTAAGCTCCTGGTTCTAGGATTGGAGAGCAATCAAACAAGTTTCCTATAGAGTAAAACATCGGCCTTTTAATTTCTTGAATTCCTGATGTTCCTTCAAGGAAGTCACTGGCTGCGATAGTTCGAGTTGGGTATACACCTCAAAGTTTGGGAGAGATCTTTTCATGAACCTGAGTTTTAGCTGGAGCGATGTTCCGAAGTGTTGAGTCAACAGTAAACATTCCTTACAAAAGCCCTCTTATGTCAGAAAACAAAATACAACATTTTTAAATATTGTAATACGTAATTGGTGAAATTTCTCCCTCTTAGGAGAATTGAGAGGGTTGGTACTGTGAACCAAGCTCAGAAAATCTAAAAGAAAAGACACTTTTTAGGATCAGTTTCACCGAAGTTTTTAATCAAAGTTTTCTCAATAAACCGGAGATCTCAGCTGTTAAACAGGGATGTGGGTTCCACCAACTCCGCCTCCAATAAACCAACGATCAAACGTGCTAAATCGAGAATAAAAAAAATAAATAAATAAAACCAATCTAAAACTACAACTAACCAACCAAATTTGGATGGTTAGCGTGCTAAACAACGATTGGTTCTTTTCAACATCCTTGTTCCCACTCTGAAAAAATTGGTTTAGCGGCTTTCCTGTTGATTGTGCTATTTCTGATATTTTGCCTTATTGTTTTTCGTTGATATTAGGTTTTGTTGGAGTTTTTCTACCACATGGGCTACTCGTGTTATTGGTTATTTTTGCTAACAATTAGCCACAGAGGCTTGATCACAGCATTGGTAGAACCTGGAGACATGTTTGATGCAGATTTCATTTTTGCCGTCCATCTGTATCAGAGAGAGAACGGCGGATTTCGAGCTCGACGAGATGGATTTCATGACGAGGCACTAGCACATATTTTTCGAAACACCTACTCAAACTTCGGTTCACATTTCCGCTTAAGCAAAGCCTTCGTTTTACCATCTGTGACCAGGCGACACACATACAGGTAACTACAATATTATCTGAAGAATTATGAACATAAGCAACACTATTGAAAATACAGAAAACAAGAATTGATACCAATGAAGTATGTAATGAAAGAAGCTGGCGAATTGAACAAAAACAGGGATACAGTTAAAATATGAAAGGTTATTGGTTACGTTATCACGTTCATTTTGTTATCACTCATTTTGCGTTCAAAAATTTCTAAATTCTAAATCAACGTTTAAACTTGAAATCAACGTTTCCTAGAAACGCTGTAATTCGATGTTAACTGATAACAATATGACATTAGTGAAACTCGTTTGTTTTAAACCCACGTTCAAATATCTGGTCCTGTAAATCAATGATCTACTTTAACCATGGTTAGGGATTGTTGGTGAAGCGTAACCTTAGGCTAAGATTACTGTGGATACGTGTTCTGGCGAGTTGGCCGCCACGAAATCGTTTGAACAAAGTCGGACGCGTGATTCTACCGAATCTTGTTTCTGATAATATTTCTTGCGTTCGCAGGAAAGGGAATAATTCCAAAGGATTAAGTTTTTGAATAATGTTAACCAATCTAGTATTGATTATTGACTTCCCTTCCTTTCGTTATTCAATTTTGATTATTCATCAATTGATTATTTCATGTTTCTAGTGTTAGTTCGTGTGTAAAATTATACAACTCTTATCTAGGTTCAGAAACCGGTTTAACATTTTCAATAATAAATATCATTACTTTCAATAGTAATGAACCTCGTTTTGAACTAAGAAGAGAAGTGTATTGATAAAAATAAACCAAAACAGTTGCTAAGTACCTATGCTATATCTTCGACTATTTTCCCATTTCATTCGACCCTCCTATTCACAAAACCTTTACCCCGACCCAGGGAGGCCTCATGGAACATGTATGATATATGTAGAACAATTAAGGTACGGCAATGACGGTAAATTGCGTTCATCGTTCAGAATGCCGCTATAAGCCGGCCGGTACCTCTGAAGAAGGGCAATCAATTATTGCTTACAACACCGCTAAACGAGGGCGGCCTTAACTGGAAAAAACAACTTTCAGAGTAAGCAACTAATTAAAAATTTGTCGAGAGGGTAAAAGGGGAGTTTATACTGGCGACAGTTAACTTTTTCATGGGAGAATCCGAAGAAAGCTCCGAGGCCGGTGGGGCGGAGTTCGTGAGGGGGTTTCCGCATTGCGCTTGGGCTACGGACATTCAACAAGTTTGTTTTCAGTATTATGAGACTTGGTGGGGAAATATTTGAGGAGGAATGCCAAATTAGGGATCGAGTTGACCTAGAGGGCAAAAGCAAGGTACTTATTCATTTATAATTCTAATGAAACATAAAGAATAAGGAAAAACACAGAGGTTTATTATTTATGTATAAGATAGATGTTCTGCGTGAATCACTTATCTGAGCTCATTAAACGACGTCTGTGGTACATTATCTGAACTCGAGACCTCGCGCCTCCATACCTCGTAATTGCATTCAAGATGAAGATACTTGAGCGGCCGCCACCCTTCGAACAGGCGCTGCAGCACGGCACTCCTGTTCGACCGTCTACTTGACCGTACACGACCGACTTCCATCACCCGATTTCGAGGTTTTCTAAATGGTGAGCGAACGGATAATCGCACAGCAACCCGAGTGTTCTCTTTCGATTCGGTTAACTAATTTCTATCTACACCCAACGAAAGAACAACCCTCTTACCTCAAAAGTGTTTGAGATTTTGATAGATTAATCCTTAAATATAATTCCTTATGGTTGATTGATGCCGAGAAAACTGCCACTTGCTGGATCAATGTCAGGTTTTGAGGCAAATATCGTGAAATTTGGATCAGAAGTTTCGGAAAAGAGCTTGGGACGGCTGATTTTTTTATTTTATTCAATTTGTGATATATACATATTTTGAAACTTTAAGCAACCACTTTTGAAGAGGGTTAACAATTTCTTTTTTAATCATGGTCGATCACATCATTATTTTCAATAATGAACCTTAAGGACAATTTGGACCGTTGACTTGTATTGACGTTGTGAAAGTACAAACAACTTACGATGCACTGCTAAGGGAGTAATTCCGCGGTGCTCAGCAATTATCAAATGTGTTGGGAGATTGATTTGACGATTTTGTTTGAACATTAACGTTCTGTCAAACGTCTACCCATTAAAAGGAGAGTGATCCGATAAATGTAAGCGTTGCGAGTGTTTTCATTGGATTGATATCTACCGATGACAACCAACAAACGTTCATCTCGTTATAAGTTTCGTAATTCTGATAAAAACATTTTAGGCGTTCAATATTTCCTTTACGCTTGATCGAAAGCGATGCCGACGGTTCTTGACCATCCTCACCAATGTCCTTATTACCTCTTACGTACTGAGGGAATAGTATGTGTTGGAGTTATATTTTAACGAAGTCATCCTATCGACTTCAGTAGGCATAGAAGTCAGTTACGACGTAAGTATACCCGTTGATTAGCTAAAGGACCGTCGTGGCTCATATCTTTCCTAATCTATCTACCTTGCGGAAATGTAGAGAGAGTTCATTGTAGGGCATGCTGGGTAGAATTACAAAGTATGGGGTCGCAATGCGCCGAGTTTAGACGATGTACATCTGATAAACATGAATCAGTTATCCACGCATAAATGTTATATACAATAAATAATAGCCTTTCTGTATTAATTTTCAACGAATTTTTCAGGAATTTTGTAGTTAACAAGATGAATAGTGCGTTGCACCTTCTAAAAACACAATTTTGAAATGAATGATCTTGATCTAACTTGGTACAAGCCCATAATCCTTGCGGACGGTAGCACGTGAGAAGATGATGTTGTGGTCCACGAGGAGGATGAGGAATGCATTCCTTTGTACAGGGGGACAAAAATGAAGGCATAAAGTGAAAAACCTACCAGTGTTACGAAACATTAAGAACAACTGTGTTCACAACAACTGTTGATGTAGTAATGTGGATACTGGAGTGAACTCCTAAAAGGCTTTGTAGCTGATACACGGGTTGAAGCATTTGATACGCATGAAACGCTGCAAATTCTTTCACTGGGGTTTATTATTCAATTGGCTTGCGTTCATGATTTGAATTTCTACTAAGCTTTGGAGTGTGCGCGTTTCACAGGTGATAGAGTGGTTATTGAATTTCAGGAGGCACATAAATATGATCAACTGAACAATCCAAATAGGTATTTTGGTTGAGAACAGATTTACGTGCTCTATGCATATCTCCTGAAATTCAATAATCGCTCTATGACCTGTGAAACACCCACACTCCAAAGCTTAGTAGAAATGCAAATCATGAACGCAAGCCAATTGAATAATAAACCCCAGTGAAAGAATTTGCAGCGTTTTAATGTAAGTAGATAATAAATGTAAATATAAAGGGTAAATGCATGGTATGTTTGTTCCATGTGATAAATCGCCCAGAACCCGTGTTAACAATACCCCTGTTAACTAGCTATGTAATTCGTTTTCTGACGTTTTTTTGAAAATGGATACGTTCCCGTTTGAAAAAACACACCGCAAACGTGATTATTAACACAAGTTTCATTAAATTTTGCTCAGTAGTTTCGGAAAATAGCTCCGGACGGCGGACGGATAGATCTTTCAAAATTTGATTTTCGGGATTCACACATCTTGAACTTGAAATTCAACAGCAAATTCGTAGGGGCGTTGAAATTTTTTCGAGGTCGATTACAAAGGTTCATTATTGAAAATCGAAGTACCAATAAGAGTAAGAGACAGTCCAGTGATATATAACTCCATGAAAAGTTCTTGCCAAGCCAAGTAAAGCTATTTTTACTAGAGAGAGAACAACTGTAAGTGGTTTTTGTTGGATGTGCAAGTACCTTATGCTTGTAACGTAACGACTCAGTATTAAAACGACACTTTTTGAATGGCGCTTGAGGATCTCCCCAGAAAATGGCCAGTACAATTAGTACTTGAGTATAGATACTAAGTTCATGTGGAGATACTTGTTCTTTGGATTTTATAGTTGAAAGTCCTCAATTACTTGTACCTAAGTGGGGACTCAACAAGTATATTAATGTACAAGTACTCAAATTTTGTGTACCTCCTTGTACTTATTTTTCAAGTACTTTTACTTACTACTTGCAACTACCATTTGCTCAACTCAGGTTTACGGGAATTGACACCCCTCTCCCTCTCTACCCGTCATTACATTTTCTGAAGCGTGTTTTTGAAAGCTATAATATACAGTCTACTATGCTAATCACCTGCTAATGTCCTGTTCAGGCAAGTCAACTACAAAACCTTTTCTGGCAGACACCCAACTCACATCTCTAAATCCCAGAGTTATAGCTCACACGAGAAGAGCAAACACGAAATGCATAACGATGTAACGTAGCACTGATAGCCTGGCGTTGTTCCCGTAAGACAAATGGCGGGATACTCGGATAGTCCCGTCCAGTAAGAAAACATGTTGTCGGTTTCTCTTCTTGATTTGGGTAGAATAATACTTTCCTCTCAGCCCAATGAGTGAAATGTCAAAAAGTGGTGATCAAAACAGTTTCCTGGGCCCATCAGTGCATAGTACAGAACTTTGCATGTGCAGTTTCGCATAAGAACAAAATTTCTCATTACCCAGGTTGATATTTATTCCCAACCTTAATCAAGCAAGTACTCGTGCACTATCACCCAATAATTATTAAGCACGGTAGTAATTTTTGATTGTTTAAACATAGATTTGTTAACACTTCGAAATTGTTAACAAGTTGAATAAAAAGTACTAGTAGAGAACAACTGGGCCCAAGAAGTGTACGAAATATTATGCATTGCACCTGCGAGTACTTTCCTAACAATAACAAGACCAGACAGGCGACATCTCCTTCAAGCTCGAATTTAAAGCTCCTTCAATTTCGAATAAGGAGACGCTAATAAATCTGACCGTACCAGAGTCAATCAATGGTTGCCGATTTCGAACGCATATCTAAGAAATCACTTCTGATTCTACATGCTGATTCCTCGAGCTCTTTTACCTTTTACGTTTCAAACAGTTGGTAGCCTGGCGTGTTTCTCTTTTTCAGCCTTTCGAGATTCTGGTCAAATCCCATCTTGGCTTCAAACGTGTTGGTCATCTTTTCGAAAAACATTTCGCCGGTTTAGCAGACTCCTGATGTTCTGATGGATTCGTCAATCCTGCAATTCAAATAAAAGAAAAATTTGAGGGGAAATTAAAAAAGTTTTTTTGTTGGAGGAGCAGTAAGTTACCGTTTGAAAAAATGAACTAAAAGAAAAAACATTTTCGGCGAAAGAATCAAAGGCCATCAGGCGAATAACTTATGTTATGTTAAAATAACTCAGAAAATAAAATCTTCGAAAAATTTCCTTCCATAGATACTACTGATGAAATGGAAAAAAAAAACAGTATTGAAGTTTCCAATCATTGAAATTTCTGAGTGAGTGGAAAACAAGTCCACAATTGTGAGAAAAGAAGAAAGAAACTGATTATAAATCGTTGTGGAAGTTAACTGTCGAAGAACGTTTACAATTTTGAATTGTGTTCTACCAATTCCCTTTTCACAGACAGGTTCAAATACCTTTGTCTATAAATACAAATATCAATCAATTCAAATAACTGCAAAAGTTTATAGAGGTACTTTTGTGTCCTTTCTCACTAATGATATTATAAACTATTCCATGTGACGTGATGCGGGCATTGTGTGTTATTGCCAAAAAATAAAAACTAACTGATGGTCGAAATTATTGGTATAGCAATACTTCCTATAACTCAAAACAGTTCGAAGGGCTAGGTAAAAAGCTTACAGCAGTGGTATAAAACAGGAAGAAAGACATTAAGCAAAACTTACCACTTGTACTTCTTGTAGTCATAGAACATACAGAACTAAATATGCCGATATGTTCAACAATTATACTATTATATTTCTTGCCATAATCAACTCTGAACATCTCCTATGGAAAAAGTGGAACAAGGAAAGTTTGCTTGAAATTGCATTCCAACCAAGAACTAGCAGAGAAAAGTGAGCGTCGGTAAGAAACGTTTAGCCGCGGCTGGCTGCCGCAGTGACATCAACCTGCCGGCTCGATATGTTACGATGGCTCCGGGTAAGCTGACAGTAAATACGTTCGAGGGAAGCTCGGTTTCTGTTGTGGTTCGAGTGAATCCTTTGTAATCCGAGAGCAAATGTTAAGCAAGGCCCTGAGCTTCTATCTAGTCAGCCACCTTCGAATTGACTGTAGGCAAGCAACTGTTGATTCCAACCGGGACCCTCCAGTAACGAAATTATTGTTTTGCGCATGCATCCAAAACGGCATTTTTCATAAACCAATGGAACTATTGTATTTTTAAAACACCTGCTCATGTCTGATGAAAACTGTATTTGCTTGGGTTGAGATGGGATAACAAAGGCAACGATATAAGATGTGTAATTTACAGAATCTGCTTACGAAAAAACAGGTTAGCTCAAAAATCATTTAGCAAAACACTGCTACATCAAGCACGTTCAAAATCTGAATTTTATCTTATTACAACTATCAGTCATCGAAACTTTACAGTGAATGACATTATGGCTATCTACTATTGATGATTGATCATTCGGATTCGCGGAGAGAGAAAAGAACAATAAGTTAATGGATAACCAAGCAAATTAATCCCCGGAGACAGTTGAGAGCTGTGAGGTGCTGAATTCATATTGCTCGTTTTAATCCGTAAATGGAAGGTTGCTTTCGGGACCTCGCTCAGCAAACGGTATCTTTATCCCTGGCTCAATGCTGTAATTCGTGAGGGATGAAAGAGTTATTAGTTTTGGGCCTCAGCCAAGGCGGTTCGTCCTCACTTAATCCCCTCCCTGTTCACGTTATTCTTCTCCGCACCTCTGGCTCGCCCTAGGCCCTTTCTCGAATGCAATATAGGTTTTCAAGATCGAAGTCCTACGGTTGATAACTTTACTGGATCCCAATCCAAAAGAAAACAAACGTTTCAACAGGAAGAAGGGAAAGTTATCCTGGTTTTAGTATTTGTACCACCTCGCCATGGTGTACCTTGCAGTTGCACTGAACTTGATCATCGTGGGAATTTATTTTATCAAGTTTTTAATGAGCTTTTCTTGATCTGTGATTTTCTTTGAGTTAGGAAAACCTATTACTTTATTCAGCATTCAACAACATGCGGTTTAATGGTCGTGGCGCTTCCAGTCCTGAAATACTTTCATTTGAATTGATGTACTCATAGGCGACTGGGCCTACAAAATCTAGATTCGTAGTAACACAATTCATGTAAGTTCCATTTCAGTCCGAACAAATTCAAAGTATGGTTGTGGTGTGATCTCTAGATGGTCTCTTACTAATAGTGTTCTATCTTCACCATTGGTGTCATTGGGATTCGCCTACTTGTGGATAAAACTTGCCTACTCAACCTACAATTTCATTCAATATGTGCTCCTATACTATTATTACTTAGAAATAACCACCAACAGTAGTTGCTCTACACTCTCTGAAGAGTATGCAATACATACAGAAGAATGTAAAGAGTTCTCACAGTCCTAAGCTAGTGGAAAAAATATCTTTTGGATGTTGGTTACGTTGAAGTTATTTTAAACGTATTCACATGACCCAACTTGCACTACTTAACAAAAGTTGCTACAAGCTAATGGAGTTGCTAAGTTCACATCGTTTCCCCGATCCTTGCTTCTAAATTTTGAAACAGGCACAAGTACAGAGAGATGTACGGCTCATATAGAATACAGCCTACATCCCTATAGCATACAGCCCTTCGAGTGGATGAAGTTCGTTAGCTTTGGGAGTGCCTCTTGCAAAACATGTCCAAGTGGCAAATTGAATCCCACTTCCTGGCCTGCACTGGCTACAAAAACATTTTTCTGTAGAATTAACAAAACCTAGGATATTAATAAGCGTAGACTATAGCCAAACCCTCTAGAACTTGGCTTGTTTCTTACTATAATTTGACAACTCTTTTGTAAAAAAGGTTCAGACCTATGCACTCCTGATTTTGTGATTTTGAAACCGCAAGCCAAAATAGAGAACATGTTGAATAAGTATCTGAGGAATTAAAAACATTTCCTGTAAGAAGGAAATTTGGATTTTTCTGTTTGATTTGGATGATAGTAGTAGGTGGCCAGGGGCGTCTGAGGAAACCGAAAAGAGTGGCCAGAGACCAATATTTCCCGTCTTTGATATAGTAAGGCCTTCAGAAACTGAATGATCATTGTAAATACTCCTGTATTTGCTTTGAGCTCTTTGTTAACAACATAAACTTTGTGGACATATTAAGTGCAAAGATCGGAACGAAACACTGGAACCCTTCTCTTCCTCTCCTGATAAAACCCTGTCACGTGACAAGATCCCGAATTGTGATTGGCTCGTTGGACATGTTTGCTTTTGACTGAACCACTGATTCTGAACTGTTGCTTCTGTTCAGACCTCGAATTTTCAACCGACGTTTAATATAGAAAATATTGGTCTGTGACCACTTTTTTCGGTTTCTCCAGACGCCCCTGACCACCTACTACTATCATCAATATCAAACAGGAAATTTCCGGAAAATGACTTTGTTTGCTTTTGACTGGACGCTCCCCAACTATCACTTTGAAGGTGACGTTCTAAAAAGCACAGATGTCAGCGCTCTCAAAATACATCTTGAATTACTTGGATGATTGGTGTTGATCCTTTTCAACAGTTGATACGTTTGCCACGCATGTCAATGAATGGTACAGTTATCAATGACCCTCCTCCTTGAAAGAGGGTTGATTTGTTTAGGAGGGTGCACATTATCGACTACGCTTCTTCCCCTTGCGTACAGACGGGACAACTAGTCAGTCCCAGACGGGGTGAGGAATGGTATGGCTCATCACCATGTTGTCACTGTGGTGGCAGATGCCGCTCCCCCAACCTTTGGCACCGGTTTTGAGATTGGAGATTACATGTTACTGGACTCATCACTGTCTCCAGATGCCTGGCAGTCTCGAGGGCAGAGAAGTTGAACGTACCCTGATGAATAGTACTGCAGTAATAAGCAATACAACGACACAATGCTATAACCAACTATCTAGCTGAGTTCACTGCCACCCTATATGATGGATAAGAGCACCGAGAGTACTCAACATAGAGTACACAGAGTACTCAGAATGACATTAGCTTTTCAGGCCACAGTAACCATAACTGCCATACTACCATCATGGAATCCAGGATGCTACCACTTCTGAAAGGTAGTCGTGGGTCTAGCTGTCTGTTGTTTCCAGGACTGCCAGGGCAGAAATTGAAAAATATAACAATGTTCACGACATTGAGGTGAATTCATCTCACGTCACGATGCAGTTGCCATACGTTTAGCAGGTGATTTGTTATTCGGAACTAGAGTTGAGGGAGGAATAAATTACATCAAACGCTCAAATATGTGACCGTAGGCCGCTTGCCTGCTCAGACTATACAATAACAACTTGGGGTCAAGAGTAGGGCTACTCATCTGATTTAGTCTCTCTCAACTCAATCTCAAATTGTCTTATTTCTTGGATTTATAGCTCTTCCAATTCAGATTCGGAAATTTTCAGAAATTTCAAAGCCAAATTCAGAATTTTCCAATTTTTTCCAGAATTTTTTAAATTTCAAAATACCTTTTAAGAGGACTAATCGTCGGAGCTCTAACTCCGGGGAACCTTCTGAAGCACTTATCGGGGAGTTGGGGTCATGGGATATCGAAATGGACTTTCTACCGACTGCAACTCGTGGGAAGCTCATACCGGTCACACAGAACAATTGAAAAAACATGCGCATATTTTATCAATTTCGATGATCCAGTTCCTTCTCACCTCTCGATGTGATAGTTTTTTAATTTTATTAATAAATTTTGTGTGCTACCTACTTATTTCCTTCTTTATCCCACTCCTTTACGCTCCTACCCGGATATTGATCACATTCTGAAATTGAAATGGAAAATTCTGAAGTAGATTTGGGAATTTCAAAATCTGACTTGGAAAAGCTATATTACGAGTTGTAAATGTCTCGAAAACGAGGTATCTCGAACTACAGCAAAAGGATAGAATCAATTTGTTAGTTTTTGGTTTACTACCTGCAATAATAAGACTTTCAAGCCGAAGTGTTCATGTCACATTAAAATTTTTTCTATATCCTCCAGCTCACTAACTAAAATACTACTTCCCTGAGAATAGTACTTAGAATAGAATCTATTACAATACCTCTAATAGAATCTATATCTGATTTTATGAAAATGAAATTGTTTTATATGAAAAAACGTTGTGCCAAATAAGTGAAACCTTGTTCTGATCAAATAAAACGATTTGCCAATCAAATAAAATGTCTCTCCAACTAAATGTAATTATTCTTCTAACAATTGAAATTATATTTCAGTCAAATTTAACTTTTTTAACCATACATTTTATTTCATTTTTTCGCCAAACAACTTAATGCAAACGCCCTATAAGATAATTTAATGCAGCAGCAGGTGTCCAGCAGCTGTGGCAGGCAATTTCGTAATCTTGTTAATGGTTTGAGAAAGTTTCATTCGATTGAAATCAGATTTCATAGTTTGTTAAAAAGTTAATTTTGGTTGAATTTATTTTATTGGAAAAAGGTTTCATTAGGTCGGTACGAAGTACTTATTCTATCTTTGATAGAAGAAAGGTTTCATTTGTCCAAAAAAATGTCTAAGTTTTTAGTGAGACCAGTATGATTTTTTAGAAGGAAACGAAGTCCATTTGAGAATTTTAATGCAGTCGATGTATGAAACTAGACTCGTCTGTTGCTCAAAAATACACCAAACTGCATGAGAGATACCAACAACGAAAAGTATGTCATTCTGTTTACTTTGATGAGGAGCAAGCTTTTGATAGAACTTTGCACGACGGCCTCTTGCACAAGATCCGCCCATACCTACCCAACAACATACTCTCAGTAGTTAAACACTACCAACAGGACAGAACGTTTATGGTTTCGGTTCGAAACCTTTAGTCAACGCCAAGGCCGATCAGAGCTGGAGTGGCGCAGGGGAGTGTGTGGGCGCCATATCTATACACCATATACACCAGAGGCCTTCCCCTAGAGGTCCCAGTAGCTTTTTCAGGACTGCTTCAACAACTGCTCAACCTATTAGGACATTGGTGCACGAAATGTAGAATAAAAATAAGCAGTCTAGCGTGGTAACCTATACTTACAAAAGAAACCATGAAGATCCCGAACTTTACTTCTGGGGCCATTAATCCCAATCAAAACCTCCCGAAAATATCTTGGAGTGATATCGGAAAAATGGCTAACTTTCCACGATCGTATTAGCGAACTTAAAGGAAAGTCAAATGTCGAGTTGCCCAGTTGAAGTCCTTTCTTATAAGCCTAAATCTATCAATACAAAACAAAATTATTTCATATAAAACCCTTATCCGACTTATCTGGACATATGCCTTAGCTGTCTGGGGTATGTGTTCCAAGTCAGAATTCCGAAGAATGGAACCGCAACAAAATGCAATCCTGCAAAGACGAATCGTGCAGGCTCCTCCTCTCGTAAGGATTACAACATTACAAAATTGAGATCCTCAATAAATGTTGCAGCTCCTTGTTCAACGTAATTCTGGCCATTACAGCCCCTAGTTAATGAAGGATATCGACTCATCGCCCACGACAATGTATAGACATTGTACAGTAAAAACAGTTTCATTTAAACCAGGTCAATTATGATTGTTATATGAACGCCTGTAATCATCTTCAACCATGTTTGTAGATAACAAAATCGCTAAACAATGACAGTACGGACACTTACGCTTATTAATAAGGTATATTGTATGATGGTCTCAATCAATTAAATTTTCTTTCCAAAAAACCTGCATGGGAAAGAGCCCTCGTCCATCAGTACCCAGGAGTACAGAGCTGTGAAGTGATTACCAAGTTGTAGTTAAACGCGACAATAATGACCTCTTCTGAAAATGTGGAACACGTGAAAAATTGAAGCGCGCCAAGGAAATGGAGAAATTATAAAAACTCAATGTAATTACGTCGACCCACTCCGCCCTTTTCATATCCAGGAGAAAACCAACTTACAAAAGCTCGTAGTTTGTCAAGAGGCGTCTGGACAGCCTCTGGGGGTTTTGTACGGAGACTTTGCTGAAGGTTGAGGAACAAAAGGATGACAAAGCGATCCCTTTCTTCCAAGATCGCATTCAACCCTGCTTTTTCAGACCAATAATCTTCCTGCCAAGTAAATATTGCACACCTCTGCCCTTTTGAGAATATTTGTCATTTCCCCTGCTCGATGGCATTGTCAAATGAATATGGTCGAAAATCAAATAGCTAGATAAACAGGACTGTACGGACTCTATTGGAAGCCTTTTCGGATAGTTATGACTGACTGATAAGTATGTCAGTGGATGATTTGACGCAAAAGCCGACTCACCAGTATATTGTACTGCTAAACACAAGATACATCATGTCTTTCAGCAAATGATATAAAGAGGACTGCATATCAAGAGTTGAAGGCAAATCGCAGAGCCTAGCAATCCATTGCAAACCTTTTTGCTGGTTTGAATCTCTTTTAACTCGATTCATTTGATATTTTACTTACAAGGGACTCTCATGTTCTTCGATAAACAATGTACAGGCTATTTTAGGACCAAAATAACATTTTCGATCATTCCTTGTATGTGGCTAGGATGAAATGTCATGTCAATGTTCACAGAATAACTAGAGCTCCCAACGTTTTGGAGTGTTACAATATACGAGGCCCAACTGACTCTGCCGGATGTTATAGAAAATTCAACCGTAAGTAAAATGGCCTTTTAAACAGGCAAGTAAAACCTGTGTTCGCAAACCCTTCAATTCTGAGATACAGACCAAAAACCGCGAAAAACAACGTTTGTTTCCCTTATTCGTTACTTTGGTCGTTTAGCCTGACTGTATAACGGGATAGGATTGGGGTTGGTTTAATTTGACTGAAAAATCGATCACCAACAAACCAGGCTGTTCTCAAAGAATCTACAATATTAATGAAAATGAAAGCAATAGTGAATTTTGGGTACTTCATCACCATCTAAATTTTTTAAATATCCAAAGCGAGAATTTTCAATTTAAATCTCATTCCATGCAGAAATTAATTTAAAATAATTATGTTTCCAGCTGTTCCACTGTCAGGCTAACGGTTTATCAACAATATCACGATTGAGGCTAATAAACGCGGTTTTTCATGGTTTTTAGGTCTTCCTTTTGAAGAAAGGTTATTAGAATTGATTCAGGAGAGTGTGAGACATCTCAAACATCGAGAAAAAACAAAACCCCAGTTTCAGACGATTCTAAGACCGAAACCTTGAAATTAAGGGTACGTGTGTCAGTGAGTATGTTGTATATGTTTTATGTGTGTTTATAGAAATGACATAGGGTAAGTGATATTTAAGCTGATAAGCAGGTAGTGGAGCCTAATAACATCAACGTCTTGCCGCGACCTGTCATGGCGTGGTGCGGTGTGGGAAGAGTGCCACGGAGCCTCTCCAGTAGGGCTTCTCGGCTTCATGGTATCTCCACCCGCGTCCTTCGAGGCCCTTACCTCAACTGGTAGCCATTTTATAAAAGCACTTCCTTCCATTCCTCTCTCCCTCTGCCATCTTCCCTAATCCCTAGGTTCAAAGTTGGGTGAACCTAGGTGTCCTCTTATCTTTAATTTATTTAGTTTATATTAAATATGAATTATAAAGTTATAAAGTTTATATTAAATTTTAATGGTGTACCCAGCCGGCAATAATTCACCGACTGTCGTGATACCTGTTTTGCTCGATTCCCATTCTACTAAATTTCTGCAACGAACGACGGAAATTTGGGATTTAATGACAAGCGAGGAATTGGAGGGGGTGATGCCAAACAACGTGTTTTTTTTTCGACAAGTAGATGCTACTCAGACTATAATTTAAAACCGATTTTTGAGATTCGTATTTTGTTTTCTATTTTACTGATTTTGTGCAAAAATTCTCTGAAATTTTCGTTTTGCTGACGTGAGAGACATGCTAAAATATGAATTGGCATCTCATAACAAAAAACGTTCTGCTACTACGTTTTTCATCCAAAATCGTCTTTCTACAAAAAAGAAAAAGACTATGCATTCAATCTACAAAATAAACTGGTGGTAAGTTGGGCTTCTCTTCATGGAATTTGAGCGAGTACACAACCCACGACCTATCTACTCGCAGAACACGATTATTGACATTGTTTAACCCTTACACCATATACCCATGAACCCAACATATCTCCCACGTTGCAAGAGGAGAAATGTAACAAAAGGCAAATCTTAGGAAATGGTGGATTTAAAAAAAACTAGAATGTTAATCTACTTTGTTGGTTATGATACTAGATATCTTTCTATTAATACAATTTGGACATAATTTTATATATTTTCTATCACTGATGCGAAATAATTTACATCCCTAAACGTCATGCCCCCCCCCCCCTAAACGTCATGTTCCCCCCCCCGCCTAAACCTAGAACCAGCCCCCCCATAAGTTGGTACCCTCTTTCCAAAACAAAAATGTAAAAAATACTCGTAAGCGCTCCTGATTTTATCTAAAACTAAAAGAAGATTTATGAAGGTATTGAAAACAATGCCGCGCGCCGGCGCCAAAATCACGGACAATATTCGAGGCCTGTGATTGTCATTTATACATTTTCAGATAGAAAACGTACCATATTTAAATTTATTACTAGGTTCATCATTGGTTTGGTTTTAGTGATGTAAGTCTGCGTCATGACCCCCCCCCCCCCATAAAAAAACCATACTTCGCTCTCGCATTCTTCCATTTTGCCGGCCCGCCGGTTGAAGCTGTTAAGAGAACCCTTAAAAATCTTGCTTTCTGATTCTCTAACAATGGGTACCTGAATACTTACCCAATACATCTTAGATGCGTTGTATGATCGGGACAGTATGAAGTGGTGGAATCGTCTTACAAGAACGTATCAATAGATTTTTCTGGAGTTTTACTTCTGAGTCTTCCAATAGGGAGCGGAAACATTATTTTCACTTCCGGGAGATGATAACCAAAATCTTTCAAAATTCTACACTTGCATTTTGCACTTTCTCAAAAATTAATGTTCTTCGGTCGAATTTTGTACTGTATCCAAATTCAAAATGTCCAGATGGTTCTTCATGATATCATTATTCCCAAATCAATTTACCACTCTACGCGTGCGAGATTAAAATTCGTCTACCACAACTTCATCATCTTCCGATCTTACTCGAATATTGATCCGCCCTTTGAAGGGTTTGATGCCCGCCTTCTTCCCCGTGAATCGTTGTAACAAGTTTATATTCTACATCCTTCAAGATTTTAAAAGCATTTCAATGATTTACACATTCGTGTTACCTGGACTAGGCAGCTACATATGTTTAGACTGTATAGTTGTTCACTAGAAAAAACCTTCATCTACACACTTAAAATTAATCGATATCTGTTTGGAACCTGTCTTGAATCTGGTAGAAAGTAGGCCAGATTCCCAAAATGAATTGAAATATCACACAATCACTAGGAGAGCTCAGTGATCAGGAGGCACTGGTAGGCCATTTTCGTGGAAAGACAAATTTTTATTCTAAAAAACGAAACAGTTTCAGCAATTTTGGTACAATATTTGTATTCATACACTTTTAAAACACAACAGTTGCTCTTACTGTCTCCTTGGTGAAAATGTACAGTTTTCCAAGTAGCTTTCTATATTGAAAAAATAAAAAAATAAATAAATAAATAACCAGAGAAATCGACAAAAGCTTATAATCACAGACAACTCAAGAAGAGGCACTTGCAGGAACCACTGCAAGTATCCCCTGCGTAGAGTAGAGGAGCGAGTAGATACTTATAACTAAATAATGGGAAATTAATGTCTTGCTGTTGTCCTGGCAAAACTGGCAAATGTGCAAAAGCTTTGTTATACAGCTGATTGTAGAGTTGACTCGATCGTTGAAGATTTTTCCAAGCTCCTCGGTATTCGTTTGAAGAAATGCTGGTATTTTTTCACTGTCTACATCTGTATAGAATATTATATTAGTATACTTTTTTATGTATTTATATGAACGATTTAACCATGTTTTAGTGTCACTTCCAGGTGATTCTATGGTCATTCAGATGATAACACACATGAAGACACCTGTAGGTTCCTGAAAGAGTGCGAATCATAAGCCGAAGGACTCCTCATACAGTACCTATTAGAGAGCTTGATTCGCTTTAGTCTTTCAAATGGCAGCATTGAATCCCCAAATTAAAAAGTTTTGAGAGATCGCTGTTTTGAAAATACTTTTAAAGTTACTCAAGTGGTATAATGATTGTACTGTACAATAACTCTGTATTCTGTCGTCCGAAAATGATGAATATTCTATTAATATTCTGCAATTCGATGTAAATCTTTTAATGAAAACTGCACTACCCACCTTGAGGCCTATTTCATTCATTCTGATTGATTTTTCGTATCATTAAACGAGTGAAATTGCGTAAAAAATCAGTTATTCTTTAATTAAATCGTTGAAGAAAGTAATTTCTTCAACAAACTACTCAATTCATTGTCATTCTTCTATATCGTGGTACAATGAACGATACATGGAGCATTAAGATGCTGTTTAAAATTAATAATACTATAAAATTTGATGAAACAATCCCTGGTGGATGTCTCACCGATTTTTGGTCAGTTGATACGAGTAGAACGGTAACAAGTTGGTTGCCATTTGAACTTTGAATGTCACTAACATCTCTAAGTTAGAATTTCTCAGATAATTCTTCTTGTTTTAATTTCTAGCATTTTGTCATGTGACGTTTCACTCCATCGTTGTTGACCATCGTATTTTGTGGTAATCAATCTTCTAATATAACCAATACATCCCGGCGACGTGTTGCGAAAGAATGGACACAAATGGGCATAAAACTCATTTCTCTTATGTTCTCAGCATATTTTTCATTCTCATCATATTTTATAAATATTTACTATGAGAGGCATCACACCAGATTGATTGTAAAGGAAGACAAATAACTCATTGTTTGAAATAAAATATTTAATGACGAGCCTGCACTCTAGTTAACAAGGAAATTTATTCATATTTGTGTAACATAATAGGCACGAGGGTAAACGATGGTTGCTAATATAAATAATAGAGTACAATATGTTCTTTGATTTTACTACTTAAAAAACGCGTTGAGTGACGTGAATTCTAAACATACCATATCGATCTTCTAGTATCTTCTAATATCATTTCAAAACAGAATCGAGAGAGAAAAACAATATAGGATGAATGTATCTAGACGTTGGAAAGCAGCAGGTAATTATAGGATACATAAAGGATGGGAAGATATTAGGAAATTTACCTGAAATACGATTAGCTACACTTTATTTGAAGAATTAGGTTCCTGGTCGTAATGTGAAAGTAAAAACACCAAGTATTATACAAATCAAGGAAAGGCATAGATTACATTTGTATGCTGTATGATCAGAGAACATACATTCACAACATACTAAACTGAGCTGTATAAACCATTCAATAGCGTTTATTATAGAAAAAATGCATAGCATGTTTACAACATCGATGTAACATGCTCATTTCAGCAGGATTGTACATACGCATATTTTTGGGTACAGAGTAACTAAGAAAATAAAAACATACGTTCCTTTTGTAATGGAAAAAAAATGAAATTGTTATCAGAGAAAGGTTTGTATTCGTATGAGCTTAGATTTTACCTGTATTACTAGTTTGAAACTTATTGCCAGTGAACATTTAGTTGAATGATGGATCATCGCGGTTTAAAAAATGTATTGGTTTTATTATAGGAAAAATCCAAGGTAAGAAGAAGGGCAAGCCATGTGAACCCAGGAGTGTATGGGTCAAGAAATATTCACTTCTTGCTAGAAAATCAGGGCGGTCGAGCACTAAGTGCTCATAGTTTATCAGTGGTTTGACACTATTCTTGCAACACGATTCGAGAGCGCTACTGAATTAGTGTTTCCGCCAATTTAGGACATATCAAAGAACAAATGTTATACCCTACTCTAGGTCGCTTAGCGACAATCACAAAAGTTTTTTTTTTAAATAAAATAATTTTTTAGCATTTTTTTTGTACTTTAGGGGGGGGCTTTCTGTTATACGGCCATAACCAACCCAGCTCAACTATGATTACGAGTACATTTGAGAACAATCATTCAACATATCATATCATTAGTTATTTGTTATGAATTGATCGTTCAAGTTTGGCTAAAGTTTTAATCGGGCGATGATTTCAAAGATGAGGAATCATGTTTTCAATGCCGAATCAACTCAGAATAATATTGAGAAAACTCAATCTTCGCGTACTGGATTAAAATAATAATTTTCCCAACAGCTGGATTCTGTTTTTGCCGGGCAGAAGGTATAGGTTTATTTTCAATGTTTCATTAATCGTTTGGAGCTGATTGGTGAACACTCAACGTTGAATCAACTATCTCATACTTTTGTGTTCTAATTAAAATTCAGAAAATTTCTCAGGAACTTCACTGTACCTAACAATCTAACGGTATTATAACAACGTTACGGGTTTATGTTGATCATACCATTGTGTCATTGTTATCGATTGGTTCGGCCAAATAATCACCGGAATAAATTCTGGTAAAACGATATCATTGAACTAATACATCCGTTATTAATTTGAAACATCGTTCTAGATAAATGAGGATTTGATATTTTCATTGTTTTTGTCAATGCAGGCTTATTAATAATGGATTCGGACAACTACGGTTTCGCTCAAATGTTTCTTTTGAAAAATTTAACTTCCACGGCATTTTAGATTATGCAGGTGTTAAGAAAAGTGTTTTGAAAACACTGGTGTTTTCAGAGTGTTTTGAGTTTTTTTTTTTTTTTTTTTTTTTTTTTTTTTTTTTGGTGTGTTCCAAGTGTCCGTTTTTAGGAGAAGTCCGATTCATTGAGCTATGTGTGATTTTCCCAAAAATTTGGGTTTTTTCAACTTCATATTGTTTGAACAATAACAATTACCTTTTTGGAAGCGGTTTTTAATAGTTGTTTGAAATGATTAGTAAGTTGATATTAATAAAATCTTTCAAATATAATGTTATTAATTTTGCATTGAAATACCTAGCTTCCTTGTAAGTCATTTTAAGATTTTTTTTTGTTATTTCAAAACAAATGGAAGTAAACAAAAAACCATGTTTGAGGGAAAAGTGAACCATTACTTGAAAAGTTGGAAACCCCCCAAAAACGGTTGTGATTTTCAGATTCAGTACACATGAAGACCGGAAGAGAGAAATTGCATTCATTTTCGAAATTAAATTCATGACTTTTTTCTAGTTATGTGTTATTAATGATTTTGGTCGGGGCGAATTTTGTAAGCGGCTACTCGAGGTAGTGACTGGCATTTAGCTTTTAGTAAGGAAAGGGACACCGCTAGGACCTGGCAACCTCACGAGCTTGTGCGTGGTACAGAATTTGAGTTAAACTGTCAAACTATTGTAAGGGAAGAGTTTTATTTCTAGCACTGCTGAGTTTATAGCAACTATGCCTGCTTCTCAATGCAGCTAGAATCATCTAGATGTCATTTCAGTTTCAGAGCATTCAATCTCTGGTAACTGAGTGAGAATTTTGTAATAATGGATGTACTTCGCTTGTCCGCTATTTGTAGTTCGTTTTATAACTTTAAGTAGTACGAAGAACTGTACAATCGAGTAACTCGGGTTGTCAATGAGGGCCAATCACAATCACAGACAATTCTACCCAATGGCGATGAATTTCTACATTCCGAGTTTTTTTTTTCAGTTCTAAACTACGTAGAAGAGAAAGGTGATAGCTGTTTGGATTCGTAGTAATTTTCATTATGACAATTATACGACCTATTAATGGACGTCGTGGAAAGCAATTACATTAACCAGGTGCCTTTTAGCGGAGTCCCCAACACCGTGCACAGAAAAAGCCTTATTAAATTCTGAGAAATAGAGGCACTAACTTTTATTAAATCGCTGCATTCGATGTGTAGGGATTCTTCTTTGATTCAACTAAATTTATTTTTCGCTATGACACAATTTCAAAGAATTATGAAATATTTGGGGACAAATTGGTTGCCATGTGAGAAGTAATTTAGAAATAGTTTATATTTTTAATGGAACCTTGTATTTAGAGGCTAATTTGAATCTAACACTTACGATGGAATACATCAGTACACATGCAAAAGATATTGAATGACATTTTACAAGTAGAAATGTCAGCAGTGTGTTTAAAATTAATTTTGTACATTTACTAATTATTGTTTTTGCAATTGAGATTTTAGTTGCCATCATTGAAAATACAGTGATATAAACACCTGATTCAATGGTTGTGTTGGTTGAATGAATACTTGACGAATCTAAAACTGTTGTTTTCTTACGCGAATGCAGCGAGCAACCGTCTAATTCCTAAACACCAAACGATGTGTTTGCAACTACTTAGCTATAGGATAATCCACCACCAATTAAAAGTCCCATGATTAATAAAAACCAATCAATCAAATAAAAACATACAAGGAAAATGATGGAATAAAATTAAAGCAGGTGATGACACAGATAGTAGGTCGAGTAATTTTTTTTTTCAAGTTCTTTTTTTTTTTATTTGCAGGAGGTATGAAGTGCTGAGAAGAGAGGCTAGCGAAGGTGTGTCGTACCAGATAGTGCATTTACAGAAAACAACCAAGAAACCCATGTAAATGCCCTTCTGGCACCCACACCAACACTAAAAGAGTAGAGAGAAGAAGATTGGCCCAATGTGTGTGTCGTCTTGAATGCTGGATTAAAGATATAATTAGAAAAGAAAAAAAAACCAGTGAGAGAAAAGCCACCAAACTGGTAAACATCTAATTTTTTTTTGGTTTAGTTCGGATTCAACATTTTTTTAATATACAGGGAAGAAAAAAAAGTTAGCTTGAGACATTATTTTATTGTTAGTGGACGAGTTTTAGTCGTAAGTTCTCACAAGAGGGATTCAGCACTTTTTTTTAAAACAAAATCAAACTACAGTAAATTTGTGGTTAGTTGAGGAGATAGCAAAATCATGTACGCACATCAAAGCACCTAGGGATTTATCAAAGATAATTATCTGAGCATTGTTTTGGGTTTTGATTGGAAAAATGTTTCGATTTCGTTCGTGGAATCTTCAGTTAGAAGACGTGGAATTCAAATTTTGAAATTCACGAAAAAAACGGGCAAAGAAAATATTTAGGAATTGTAGAAAAACCAAGTAAAAATGAGCCCCAATCATGAAGAAATCGTATTTTCAAATGATCCCTTGAAAGAATGATCAGGTTTTTGAATTCATTTTTCTTTTCATGATGCCATTCACGATTCTGAACGGAGCATCGCACGGTAAAAACGCGTAATTCAACAAAATTAATTAATGAAGTGAAACGAATAGTTTTGACCTACAGTTTCGTCGGGTTTAGTAGCAGCTAGCTACTACGAGTACATGTGAGCAAGGTTAAACTATTATGATATGAAAAATTTGAGGGTTAGCATACGCTTGCTAAGCTTTACGAGGATTTTATACTACTTTCCGAAGTTATGGAACCCGCCTGAAGTTAGATTTTTTGGGATTCTGCCTCAATACTTACTTCGGAAATGGCTGACTGTGTCCGATGGCGGACAAGAGAAAAAATTAAGCTTTTAGTTTTTTTTTCGAATTTTCTTGGAAACATTAACGATTTCTATTAAACCCACTTGAATAATCTCTGTATGTGGGCACGAATTATTTGAAGAGCTCCCTCAAGGCTATGGCTCAGGACAACCAAGTAGCGTTACTCTGGGGATCTGATCGTGAAGGAATAGAGGCTAACGAAGAAGCTGATCGTGTTGATAGTAGGGGATCAGAGTGCAACCAAATCGGACCTGAACCTCAACTAGGGGTTACCAAGAGTTATATTACTCGACAGGTGTAGAAATGGTAACTCCTAAATGCAAATGCTGTATTGAAATTGAGTCGCAAGGTCCTTCGTATAGTTTTTGGTCTCCCCACTGGCCACTGTCCCTTGACAGCAAATATGAGGTAGCACAATAACAAATCAGGTTAAACCAGGACAATAAAATGCTGGCTCTGTTACGAAGGGGCAGAAACAGCAGAATGCATTCTCTCTGACTGCCATGCTGCTGCATCAACAAGATCCTGGCATTTTGGGAGGGTGCTCTAACTCTTGTCAATATCGCTGCGGGACCAAATGGGGACAGGGCCACCTTAGACCGTAGTGATCTCAGGGACCAAGGGTTCCTCCGGCCCGTATAGGGGGACAAACAAATATTTCAACAAACCTGATCCCGTTAGTCAAACATCCACAGGCTCTGGATCACTAAAATATTGGTAAAACTAATATTGCCAATAACCCTGGTTTCACACGGAAAACATTATTACCACCAATGTTGGATGAAATTTAGGAAAATGGCGTGAAGCATCGCACCGAATGATTTTCAAGGAGAAGACATTTACGTATGCTTCTTGAAACATTCTAATGTTTGTTACAGCGGACGGCAGATCTTACATTGCATTTGATTTCAAATCGCCCGATGTATGTCAGTTAGCCACAGCTTGAAAACCCCATTTTCAAAACTTTTTTACTTTTAACGAGTTGTCCAAAATAAAATTTTGTTAGTACAGAAGTTCCGTAAATAATTATAAATTTATATTTACGATGTAAAACTTGAGGAGTTTTGCCCAACTAATCCATGATTACGTCGGAACAAACGAGTTCGGCAGCACTTTTTGTGCAGTGCTAAATCCCAAAAATTGTGCCAAACAAAAAGCGACAAAAACTGCGAAAACAATAATAAAATAACAACAAAAAGAAAAATGAATTCTTGATGGAATGCCAAGCATTTGCCCGACAGTGATATTAGAGCTCCAAAATCAGAAGTAATGCAAATTGATTTGCACTCATTGATTTTTACGTTGTAACTCAATCATTCCTCGATTTGTTAATAAATAGATCCTGAAGCATTTTGGGCGATCATTTTGAAGAAATTGAATTGAATTGATGACTACGATTCAATGACGTCTGTTCCCTTATCAATATAACTTACTATTACTTTTTACGCAACAAGTTTTCTCGTTCGCTTTATTTCAAGTGGGGTTAACGAATGAAGAACTAAGTTCAGAAGCACGGAAACAAACAATTTCACCCAATTCGAGCTATTTCCACGAATGGTATTAGAAAAAACTAGTGCTCAGATAATTTCTACGTGGATGATTTTTGTTTTAAATACTTAACTGAACTGTTTTTGTGACAAAGGTAGCCGGAATAAACCGAACGATTCCCCAAATATTTCAGTTCTTTTCTCTCATACATTGGTATATGCGTTGTTGCTATAATCTCAAACTATCAATAATATCATTAAACTTTGTGGTAGCTGTTATTGAAAAGAATAAGTTTTTCTAAAAAGAAAAAAAAAGTTTCAACTGCTAAGTCAGTCGTTTTGAATTGGAAGTTTACTACGATACGCTCGTCTCTTGTAAAATGAGATTTGCTACATATTTACCTACTCATTGTTCGTATAAGTGTAAGTCGTGGGCATGTAACTGAAGTGTGTACAAACAGGTGGAACACTCAAGCTAACAATAAAATACACTTACACACATGTACCACAGTAGTTCCACTTAGTTACAATACAAACACATCAAACAGGCAATGTTATTTGTCCACGAGGAGGGAAACACAAACCAGATGACGAACAACCGCTGATAGTTCAATACGGGTCCAACACAAAACCAAAGGGTTTCTTGAACGGTAATCAATACTGCAACGTTTGAAATGCTTTAGATCAAGTTATTCAATGCAATTTACGACTTTTCCGAGGTTTTTGAGGACACTGAAATTGAACTATCAGAGTTGTCAGGTTAGTTGGACGTATGGGAAGTGTATGAGAATACGGGCCTAATTACTTACTAATTTAATTTCGGGTATATTCACAAATGTTTATAAAAAGAAGAACGACTTTATAATAGGAGAATCTGACGAAAGTTAATATAAAATGGAACAAAACGAGAATTCGACAGGGGCAACAAAGCATGTTGTACGTAGACACCTCCAAATATACATGCACCTATGATTCAGCTAAACGCTTAGCATCAGCAGCGATATTTGAGGTCTAGAGTATGAAACAGAACTGCCCGCATAGTAATCAAACGAAAAGACCGTAATTGCAAATACACTGAATGAATAGCAGTAAAGGAGGGGCTTTTATTCTCTAAGCGGCGGTTTTCAGCAAAAGTAATTAATGTTGAGTCTCCCCGAGTTTCTGGGGCTTTGCGGGCGTGTTCAAGGAGCGCGGTAATCCAAGAGCGGGCTTACCAGTAGCAGAAAACCGCTGGTGAAACGAGCGATATTTAATTCAATGAAAACGCAAAACGTTATTTTAAGCAAGTATTATTATATAACAGGCTTACGCCCTGGATCGGATATGAATTCCTCAATTTTAACCTCAAAATCTCATTCAAAGCAGCTACATCTACTGGCCTGAATAAAATGTCCACCCCGTTACGTCTTTCACTATTTGAGGAGGAAGTTTGCACGGTACCCATCTCAATTTTTGATCAGTCAAATCGTGTATCAGCTGGTTTAGTTTCATTATAGGGGAGCCCTTTGCATATTCGTTATCCACGACAAATTCCATGGAAGAATGATCTATTACTCGAGTTTTCCGGCGCGCATAATAACGAAATCGTAGAATTTCGAGCTGTAGGAGGTATTTAATTGCCGAATGAAACACGTGACCTCGGAATTATTTTTTATTCCGTGATGTTCATCCATTTATACAAACAGTTTGAACTTGGGGAAAACACTGAAACTGAGCGAGCGTTCTTTGTCAAAACAAATCTATTCGTGAAATATCAACTGCCGCGTTTTACCTCCCTAATGAGAGGGGGAATCGATTGAATGTAGATTTCTATTAGACCTCAAGTTAGGCCTTCATCTAAATGGCAAAGCGTGAACCAATGTTGCCGGAAGGAAATGGTTGAATGGTGGGTCGGAAATTGTCCCCACAAATGACCTTTGTATCGATCTAGCATAGCTATTTCGTTCAACTAGATGAACGTCTCCCGAAATCCATTCATAACAAGATGGCCGACGATTCTCACACACTTCCTTTGACGATAAGAGGGGTTAATTGTGGGCTTCGAATTAAACGACTGGAATGCTCAGTTGGAATGTCGCTTCGACTGTTCGATAAATTGCCAGTAAACGGAGGGTGGCCCCGTTTAACGTGAACACCCATTTTGTTCCCTCTGCTACTGTCAAAAGAGGGAAAACTTGAATAGAAACTTCCCCGATTGTTTGCGAGGTATTGAAAAAGGGAATTGAAAGTACCGGCTTGCGTAGTGCTAATGCTCACATCACGTACATTACGCTCTAAAACCTCGTTTTGTTTCAAATAAGAGATTTCTGTTATTGCAGATACGGATTCTAAGGAATGAATATGTCAAAATGACTGCTCAAGATTTTTTTATCCAACACAAATATGTTCCTCTTGAAGAAAATTAGCTTATCCGATCTCATATTTACCAGCACTTGATCCACCAGTATTGTTTAAAACTCCGAGAGTGGTTAGTTTTAAATTTAAACCACGAAAGATCCGATGTAATCCATCAATAACTTTCAAAATTGAACGAGTAAGAAATCAATTGGTGTAGGAAACTAATGATTTCCAAAATGGGGGGGGGGGGGGTAAAGTGCTATTTAAAGTTCAATTTATCAACTACGTGCTGATTGATATTGATTGGTGATAACTGGTTGGAAGATATTAGTGGAGAGAGTGATGGTTTCTCAGAAATCAAAGCACTTGTGAATGCTCCCTGTTTTTGTAACCAATTACACAGGGTGTTTCTCAAATTATGGACACGTATTTTTATCTCCGTTATTTGAAGGGTAAAAAAATTCAAATGGTAACCAGTCTTAATTTTTCACAATAAATTCAAATATCACGTTTACTCACATGCGCGTGATCCGCAAACAAATTTTAGTTTTCAAATGAGAACCCCCCCTTTTTGTATTGCAAAATTGAATTCTACGGCAAAAATCCATGACATTTTGACTCCTCACTCGAGTTTTTTGAACTACAGGAACATGCAAAGTTCCCCAGACCAGGAAATGCGATCATTTGCAGATGTTGGTAAGCACCAAGTACAGCGGATGTTCAAGTACTATTTTTTAAAGGTGAGTCACGTGTTGGTCTCCGTTTTTTGGTTTGACTCCATTTTATTGCCCAATTTGGTTATTTTTATTTTTCGTCGTGCGGCTTTGAATAGAAGCCGAATCATCTCCCTAGCACAAGCATTGCTCTTTTGTTGGATCAGGCACGCTAATCAACAGTTTTTCAAATTTCTAGCTCCTACGTTTATCAATTTTATAAGGAGAACGTTCTTTTTTGTACTTTTTTTTTCAAGAAATGTATGATGTATTTACACCCGCCGTAGCCAGTTTCAAGCCTGTGTTGCGAGATGGTTAGGAAAGGTACCCACAAAATGCCAGGCAATCGTTATCTGATGCATTTACGAGACAGTTTATTTTGAACTGCAATAACTGCGACAAAATGGAATCAGACCAAAAAACTGGTATCAACACGTGACTCAGCTTTAAAAAGTAGAGCTTAAACATGTGCCATACTTCCTGTTTGAAAATATGTGAAAATGTGCGCGTTTCCAGGTCTGCGCAACTTTGCACGTTCCTAGGCGGTAAAAAAAATCGAGTGAATAGTCAACATTTCATGAAATTTTTGGTAGAATTAAAATTTGCAATGAGAAATAGGGATTCTCATTTGAAATAACAAAGGATCACGCATTAGTGCTCACGCGCGCAAATGTGATGTTTGAATTTAGTGTGAAAACTGGAGAGTGGTTAGAATTTGAAGTTTTGTTACTCTTCAAATAATGGAGATAAAAATACACGTCAATCATTTCAGAAACGAACTTGTATGAAGGATAATTATAATCGTAATAATTGTTTATGGGGATGATTGTGATTGAGATGATTGAGAACCCATTCGGAGAAGCTACTTTTTCTTTTCAGTTCGATTGTTTCTACATACCTACACTTTTATTGGTACTTGAAAGGTAGTTTTAATCCAACATTAAGAAGCCAATTACTTCTTTCAGTTTCAGGTTCTTCAAGTTCTCATGCTTTTAATACTATTTCTTTAATTTTTACACTTTTAACCCCACCATATCTGGTTCTTAGCCAATTTGAACATACACAAGGATTGCACACAATCTAAACCTTCATCATCCTAAGTCACGAAAATAAGTTTAACAAAATTCTATAACGATGCTACAAGTAGCGCTACTTATAATAATGGAATTTTGGAAGTTATAACTGGAACTACACCATTTTGATATTAATTAAAGTTAATTTCACAAACAACTTTCTTAAATGTTGTTGCGACATTGAAATTAGAGTTGTGACATTAGAGAATTGTTCTTCACTCCAAAAAAATTCTAATGCGGGGTAATTTTTCGCTAAGCAATTTCACGTAAGTTACGACAGTGCAATAACTAATAGGAGCTCTCTTTCGAAAAGAAAGGAAAATGGTGCGTTGTACAGGTTCGAAAATAGATTTTTTTCTCACATGTATATGCAAACAAATTGAGAGTTGCCATTTCATTTTTTCCTCAATTTTCAGTCTCACAGTATGTAGGGAGCGTTTACAGTGTAAGGGCCAAAGTGAGGGCAGGGGCATCGTTAGTAGTATTCGATGAGGCTTGGGGTTTACAGTAAAAACAGTCGGATAAACGTTTGTCAGAACATTAACTGAGCGTTCCAGTAGTTTCAACTCGGCGTTAGTTTTATTAGGCGAGCTGCAAGAGAGAAGCATGCTAAAGGTGGAACACATTGACACCACATCGAGGAAGGAAAATAAAATAAGAAATTAAAAAATAAAATAAATCAAAATAAACAACTGAAAAAAATCGAGTCAATAGTTGAATTACAGTGCTTGGAACACAGAATGCAATATGGGGAAAACAAGTATCGTACATGCTCGTACTTACTCTTACATAAAGCGACTTGAATAAAATCCACTCGATGCCAGTCACATTTCCTCTCGTATAAGGAAAAATATAATGAAAATCATATTTATGCCACCTTGGAACGCTTCACAAATTGCTCTATTGGAAACTGATACATACATAAGTAATTTCATGATTGTTTCGTTTGTAGGACACAATTGAAATATGAAGTCCACTGAAAAACATTAACGTCTTTAAATAAAGTAACTGAAAAACCTATCGTTATGCACCTAAGCTGAATGAAATAGCAGGAAATGAACAAGATCGGTTAATAAAAAACTAACAAGGTTAAGTAACAAGAGTGATACAAAGGCAAAATTGTTTTCAATGTACCTACCATTGTAAATTTCTGATTTAAATATGTAAGAGACTAATTTTTATGATTGTTCAAATTTATCGATCCAAGCGAAAAAACGATGAATAATGATGTTCCTGGTCATAACAGGGGGAGGATACAGATAAAGTTTCCTATTCGAAATTGTTTGTTGTAAACTTCAAAATAATATTCACACTGAAAGGAGTAGAAATAGAAAAGTTTCGAAATCAGTTCAAAAGTCCAATATAAAAGAAACACAAGAGTTTTACAGTTCGGTACCTGGGAAGCGCAGAACGTTCAACACATTTTACAATGAAACAGACACAGGCTACATCTAAGTCTGCACACGAATAGAACAATACATATATTATGGTACATGCACTTGACTTCACTATGCCTTTCATTGACCTGATTTGTCGTAATAGACGCAAGTTCAAATTCCTTCGTGAGGAATTATTCTTCTGTCAATAGGATAGGTTATATTTACAAAAATCCAGGAACAAATGGTATTATGGGTTAGTGCTAGATGAACCTAATCCATAGTGTAGTAGACCAATTAGCAAACATTTATGTAAAAAATATCTAGGTTATGACGCACACTCAAAAATGTTTGAAGGCCATGAATTAATAACGATGTTATAATACTCGTGGGTTGGAAAGAGAGGAAGGGGGCACACATCTTGGCGAATCACGAGATGGAACAATCTGTGTGGACATGCGGCACTAGGTAGATCGCAATCACACCGCGTGTTTTAAATTAAGGCCGATCGATCGATATTTTATATTCTATTTAAAAACGTGATTCACGGTCAAACTAGTGAGGCTAAGTATTGGGCAGGCATGCGGTACGTTGGCCACGAAGATTCCAACGTATGAATCCGATTTGTAGCCAAGACAAACTTGAAAGCGTTGCACAAGAAAGCATTGAGCAATCTTGGCAGTAGCCCTACTCGTCACACTTTACGTAAGAGTTTTTTAAAACTAAATGGACAGGGGTTAGCGGAGGAGCTAATAATTTTAAGATTTGGAATAATCGGGTTTTCAAGGAAGCGGAATTAGGTAGTAGGTAAACGGAATTGGGGGCAAGGATATGATTGATACTGATAAGTAGGTAATAATATAGTGGAATTCACTGACAATGAGATGAATGAAAACAAGAATCAGAAGAGGGGCATTAATTTTGAAAAAACCTGCATTAAGTTGATCTTGGGTAAACCCTGCATTCAACGCGAAGTTGCGGTCTGTTGCCGTTTTCAGTAGACGTTTGCGTTCAGAAACAACATAGAAGATCTGCCAAGTGAGTTGGCAGCGAAGCTTTTACATCAAACCATTTGGACATGTATCAGCTTCACAGAAACCGGAAAATCTGTACCTACTTCGAGAGTAAAGAATTCGCACATGCACAGAAGCAACTGCTGAACAAATTCCTATTGAATTCATAGAGGGGCAAGCATTCTACGAGGTCTCTGTCATTTCGAATGTGTTCCTCCATCACAATTCCGCATGAAAGGGATTGCTCATTCAATCAATTTCCAGGATATTCAAAAGCGTCTTCAAGATGCTATTCAAGGAAATTGGTGTGGAATTTCTCGGTTCTGAGTTCAACTTCAATGAGAAACGGATTAGAATGGAATTAATTTAGAGCCACCTAAAGATCGAACGGTGAGAATTAGGCGGAGTGCCATAATTCTTCGATGGCTAACCACCGGAACCAAATTGTACGTAAAAATGAAAAAAAAAAAAAATGGATGAAAACATAATATTGTTGAACGAGAAAGCTGGAGAAACTATTAAAAATTATTTAGGAGGACACCATTTTTGAAAAGTGATAGAATTGTATAAATAACTCAAACGGGTGCAATGGAATCTCAATATTTTAGAATATTACCAGAAAGATTTTAATTATATATATTTGAACTGCAGATTGTCTGAGCAATGGAAGTCTTGATATTTATGGAAATCTTGCCTCAAAAGACTTTTAAATGTCCACGAACATGACCCATTTGTGTCGCTCTTCGTTTCAGAAAATCTGATTCATCCTAATCGAACCGAGAACGAACCACTTTAAATTTATTTTTTCCAACTAAATTAAAACACAAATAGATACATATTTGCCGAAAAATGTATTTAAAATTAAGCAGTTATTTCGGATTGGAAATTCCCCAATTGAAAATTCTGAATTGAAGGAACGAATTTGATATAAATTGTGATCGATTATATGAATTGTGATTATATGAGAAGAAGTACCAATCCCACAATGTAAAATTCAGCAAAATACAAGATAGAATAAATTCCTGGATGATTAGCCTTATTGAATTTGAGAGTAACATAAAATATTTTGATGGAATGCAGTGGCTATTTAAAGGTACATTGTGCGTTGTAGTCGTATTGGAAATTTGGTTATGGCGGAAATATATCAAATAACAAATTCAGCTAGTATGCTGAAGGTAGCAAATCTGGATCGATTTGAAACGTTTCTACATGGATAGATAACAATAATTATTAAATTCAAACGACACTTAAATGCTCACTTATTCCCAATTTGAGAACGAGAATTAAAACAATTGTATAAGTCGTGTACACACCAAATTGATGAGGTTCTATGAAGTGGTGAACATTTGGGAGACCTGTATTAGGGTCATGGTTGAATATAAAGTGGTTTCGTCTGAATACGAATCTTTGATTACATTGAACATATCGACTGACTTTTGGTAACTCGATACAAAACCCGTATAAGAATTGAGTGGAATTGATCATTAAAGATAATATTCTGTAGAGGAATAGAATGTGTCAAATCAAAATTGAAATGAGGTCAAGTTTGAGATGGGTTCGTTATGGTTTATCTGGGATTAGGTGTTACTATAAGGATGAGTTAAAAAACAGGCGCACTATAAGGTGTAAAGTGGATATGTTTAGCTAGGAGTGATTTCTGGTTGATGGTGTGTAACGGTTTGATTTGGGTATTGGTGGTGCATGTTCTTGTTAAATCTCAGTCTGATAATGGTTGTGTAGGTTTGGGGTAGGATGGACCACGTCTGATACAGTCATGATGGCACGCGTGTGATACTGTTAGAGGGTAATGGGAAGATGATGAGTGCTTCTCAAGGAAAGAACTTTGCGCAGAAGCAGTCAGAGGCTCTCCCCACCACCACCTCACTGCAGGCAGGTTGAGAATTCGGTTGTGGCGTGGAAGGAGCAGAGGGTTGAAATAAATTTCAAAGTTTAACGAAGTTATTTAGTAAGAAGAGGGTCGTTTCAAGGGGTGGTACGTCCAAAGGAGGACGGATAAGGTTGAAGGGGTCGGGTCGACAGGGGGAGGTGAATGAAAGTGGAACACTAATATTGATGGGGAGGAAGGTGCTAGGGGTATACTGCAGTAATCCGCAACCAAACGAAGCACTACAGCAACAGCTGTTGAAACTGAGGGTGTATGTATCAGCTGAGCGACCCCATGTGGTTCCTGGAGAGAGGTTTTTTTTTTCATTCCACCCTCCAGCGATTTACGCGCTGCGTGTTTTTCAGAAACGCCTGTTTTATTTCCCGCATCCCCCCTCCCTTGTGCTTAACCACCCGCACTGCACCACAATTAGGGTGGCGATCCCACACAATACTCCTATTGCGACCCCCTAAATGATTTTACTTCGTTGTTTACGATTTAATAGAAACCGTCCATTGCAACACTACACAATTACATTGTCTACAAAAAAAAAAAAAAAAAATCACAGAACGTGACAACTCCAGACATTGATTCAGTATCAGCTGATTAATTACGACCCGAGCATGCAGTTACTGAAATCGGCGCATGACCCAAATAGTCTCCAGGGTAACTAACGACAATAGTACCAGCTGACCTCAGCCAGCTGATGGGGTGGGAGTATGCAGCTGGTTGGTAGGAGGATGACGAGCGGGAAGGGAGTGCGGGGATAAGGAAAGAGGCCCTCCCCGAAAATACCAAATCAATACAATGTTTTAGTAACCTGGAATAGTTTTTCTGCAATCCTGGGCTCTACCTTGGTACTATTTTGACCAACCCTAAGCTTTGACATATCACATAAATATATGGCAGATTCAGATAGTTCATACAATTAGAAACTTCTACCAATAGAGTTTAGCTAAAATATATATTTTTTTCTCTAGTTTATCAATTCATTTTTTGTTTACATTACCAACTATTTTGTGATCTGCAGCTCATGATTCGATTAATAATTTCGGAAGTGAAGTTTAGAATAATTACGACTTGCAAAGGACTTCATTAATCCCGTTAGTCGATTAGAAACCTATCGACAAGTAAAAAGAAAAAAAATCAACATGCATCGACGTTGACAGAAATTGATTAAAACAACAAATGTTAACACCTGAGAGGGGCTGGCATTTAAAAATTGAATGACCTAGTTTTTCCAAAATATGTTTTTTTTTGTGAGTTTCACCATTGAAACTCCTCGTTTATTAGAAAAAGTTGGTGCCACGTAGATTGAAGAAACTCTTCGTTGTCCATTGAAGCATTCCTCTTACATTCGGTTAGTTAGTAATCTGTGGCCCCTAGAAACAATAAACACCTCAATTTTACCCAAAATACCAAGTAGTTGAGTGTGTACTTCATGTAAGTCGATAAATTCATGTAGGTTGAAAATAAGCAATTAAAATATGTATATAAATGTATAAATGGTTATCGTACCTTTTGATTTTATGGACGGAACACCAAAACGAGTAGTAAGCACAAAACGAAACTTGAAAAAAAAAGCACTTGGAGATCTTTTAGTTTTTCAAGGCATGTAGATAGAATTAGGTTGTGAGCTGGAGGAGTGGAAGGAGGGGGCAAGGGGACTACACAGATCATATTATTTAACCTCTCTTATTAACTCTCGTTGGCGAGTCATTCCCAACTAGCTCTGATATTATTACGAATTCCTGTTGCAACATGTTTGTATGTTTAGTGGATACTGTTAAGGGCGTCGTTGAGTTTTTGTAAAGATGTGGTTGGTTTGTAATAGCGTTGATGTTAGGGGGGGGGGGGGGGGGGGGGGGGATACTGCAGTACAAGTAATTTTTTATTTACGGTGCTGTTTAAAGGTTGAAGAGTTGCAATTGTGGAGTCATTTGTTACTATGAAAGATTGTTTAACAAATGACAATAGTCGAAGTGCCTAAAAGGTGAAAATTTGGAATGTATCATGTATTTGTGAGAGGACAAAAAAAATTCTGAAAATAAATTAATGAAGCTAAAAGAGGTATATGGTGTTTGAAACTGCATCGGGTGGGTACCTAAATAGATTTGGCCGGCTAGCAAGTAGAAATAGAGCAAACAAAACAAGAGGGGGTTGAGATGAGGTTCTGTTGTTGGGTGAAATGGGGGAAGAAAGCAAAAGGGTTGAAATCAGGAGAGAAGGGAAGGGATGAGGGGGATGGTGGGGGGTGAACCGGAGGCTACGAGAGGATGGAGGCTGCACAACACCTTCACCCCAAGCGGGATCGGGAGCTCGACTGGAGACACGAAACCCAAGACTGTGATGCGAGAGGCCAACTGCACACTGAAGGGGCGGACTACCTCGCCCGCTAGGCCCCTGCAAAGGCGAAGGTGCGGAGGAGAGGGGAGGAGCGTAGCGGGGCCACTAGCGCCTCAAGCGGCTGTCTCCCACAATTCAAAGGTGTGACGTTCCGCGAAAAAAAAAAGAAAAAAATTCGGAACGGTTCCGTTTAGGCTGCGGCTACATCGGAACCGACTTCGGCCGTTATTTCTTTCAATTTTACTTGGACAAACACGAACGCGTGGACTTCAGTTAGGGTGGGCATGACCAGGACCGATCAACTCTGTCCAACTCCACCGCAATCCGGCGAACTCTCCAATCGCCTCAAGGGGCGATAAGAGTGAATTCAATACGCTGCCCCATCGAAGTTCGGGCAAATACAAAACAAATACGAGAAGGGTTGCAGGAGAGTTCAGAACGACGCACCATCACTGCGATTCCATCATTGCACCATCGATGACGACCCTAGCAGCTTTTGGAAAATCAAATATTTGATTTTCAAGAGGGAAATCGTTATGCAGGCTCGATCGTGATTGGCTAAGAGGGCGCCCTTAGCTCGTCTACACACGGAGCTACTGAAATGGAACGCATTGCGTTGGTACCACGAGTCAGAAACTAGTTAGATGACTGATTTGTAACCCGTGTCCGCACACCAGGCTACTCATTAGTGATCACAATCCGCAGTTTGTAGTATTTTCATGGACGTAGATCCTTCAACAAGTTTCATTTTGTCATCTTCGGACATTGAATCCAGCGAAGATGGAGCCACCATAATGTATTATTATATTAGGAAAGAAAAAGAATGAGCAGAAGGCCTCCTGCGTTCAGGAAGGCCACTATGCTTTCAGTTCTTTATGTTAGAACATAAAATATGTTGTACTAATTACATACCCGGCAATTTCACCCTGTTGCCGACTCCAATCCACGGCTTTTCCGTTCATGCTTCTTGGAGTACCCCGGAAGATGAAAATTTTACAAAATTAGATGTTTTACAATTTCCCCCACCAGCAAGAGGTTGACTTCTTGGTCATTCATCTTGGAAACAGGAAAGAAACTACAGGCTCAAATCAGTAGACGACCCGACATGTCATTCTCCAGGCGATTAGTTACTAACTGGTTTTTGTGGATCACAGACGAGTCCCTAACCGGTAGCGTTCCATTTGATAACACAGCAAGTGTTCGCGTCACTAATCAGTTCCTTGTCAGTATGTTAGTGTATAGATGGCCTGACGCTTCATACTACTACTTCGCTTCTTCCCTCTGTTTCCTGAGTTGAGGAAATAAGAATTGATTTCACCTAGTTCTTACTAAATTTGGTTCAGAGGGTGAACTTTGACCAGCTAATCTGGAAAAAGTCCACTCACTATGAACCACGTTTCACGTTCATCACTATGCCGATGATAGATAGTTCATTTACTTATTTTACATGTTACATTCTTCGAATAATAACCGGTGACCGAGCTGGATAGTGTAACAATGTGGCCCAGCCCGGAGTTGGTTCTTACTTCTGATTTTCATAAGGCAGGGGTTTTATGACAGACTGCGTCATTGAAACAGGGGGTTCGAAAACATTTTTGGGGATAAAGTTGATTGAAACAGTGTTTAACGTGACGACATTCAAAAATATGTTACATCACTAGATAGAACGTAAATAATAATGAACCTATTAATTCATTTAAATACGGTTTGTTTTCTTACCTGAAAATCAATAAATGACAGAAACAGTGGTCGAATATTGTCCGTGATTAGTTTTAGGTAAAATAAGCAGGTGCTTACGAGAATTTTCTACATTTTTGTTTTGGGGAGGGGCTACTAACTTACATGGGGGGGTGGGGGTGTGCGCCATGAAGCTTAGGGAGGGGGCGCCCCTGCATAAGGTACCAATGACACTATATTTACACCACATAAATTATTAAAATTTAGATTCCACTTCCATGGAATGATGTACTTGGTAGATACGCCATTTATATAGCTGCTAATTTTATAAAATCATTAGTTTTCGTCCATAAAGTACTCATAATATGAGCACCCACATATTATGTGGTATCTCTTATTAGTTTAGACGTTTCTTTTTTGAATAGCTGTTCACTATTTATCTTCATTAGATTCCTAGTTTTTTCAAATAGTGTCAGATACTGTTGGAAGTGCTCGGACGATACCGAAAAAAAGCTGCGGCATTATTATTTCAATTAGGCATAATTGCTCCTGCCATTGTGCGGATCGGGGCATCACGGATCTGAAACCCCAGTAAATTTTTCTTCCGAAATTACTCGGACATGGCACCCCATCTGCCCATGTTAGTATAAACCTCAAAAAGAATTGTTTGGCCCTTAGCCTTTATCGGGCTGACTAGAAGTTAGGGCCAAGGAATTTCTTGCTGTACGATTGCAAAGGCGTCTTACTGAAAAAAATCAAAAGGAAGAACGAGAAGGCAGAAAAACATCGAGGGTGAGCCTCCTCAAGGAAGGAAGCATTTTGAGAATTCTCCCAATTCGTTGTTCCTTTCTTGTGATATCCACTATCAGAATCGGTTTTCTTGGCGATAAATGTGCAGGGATAACGCACGGAAAAACAAATCTTTGAACACAAGTTTTTTTCAACATTTCAACATCATCCTTTTGTCAACAAGAGCCAAAAATGACCAATATGTTCAATCTTAGTGCAATATTGCACTTCAAGTAATTTTTCAAAGAATTTCCCCGTAATCTTCGTCTCAGAAACCAAAGGTGCTCAAAGTTTGAAGATATTTTCCGAGTTTTCCGGCAGTAAGAGGTTTTCACCCCTTCATTGCCTGGGCTAACATCCATATGGTCCGGCGGCAGACCTATTTCATTGGTATTTTTACATCATTCGAACAGTTTTGGCTGGGATGCGAAATCGAAAAAACCTCGAAGTAACGAGTTGTCTGATGTGTGTAAAACATATAAGTACATGTTAAGAGTAGTGAGTCATTCAACCATGAATATTCACACAATGTTGCTGAACAATAAGCACTGCTCCAATAAGTTCTCGATGTTTTCAGTTACCATGACTTGCTTCAGTTACAGTAAGACAAGAAAAACCTCCAGTTGCTCATGATTCTGTCATCTCAAATCGAAAAGGGCTAAATAAAAAGCCAGATGAAAACGCGGACTGTCCAGAAGAATCTGTGCCCAACCTCGAGCAGTTCTCATAATTGCATAACACCCTTTTGATAGTTCAACCACTGAGATTTTTCATCACTTGATAATAACTTCTTATTCGTACTCGTATTAATAGCTGCGGCAAATCGCCGTTTCTCCTTTACTTTCAATGACCGTTCCGGTTCCTACAGAACAATAGCGGAGTAGGTAGGAGCTTGGTTGCTTCTGTGAAACGGATATCGAAGAAAAGTTGTGATTGTTCCAAGTCGTTCCATCTCCGTATTACGTTCCGCGGAACAGTTCTAGTTGGAACGTCACACCTCTAGCCCAAACGACGGGCGGTTTGACATTTCACTTCCGCGGTCAACCTACTTGGCAACCGCCTCCCTGCCATTTACCCCCTCCAACGGTCCAGATTGGGTTCGACAGTCATTCGCATCCCATTAAAAATAGGTCGAAAAAAAAAATCACCTGCTTGAGAGGTCAAAGTTGTTACGAAATTACCAGGTAGAAGAGCGGGTACTTGGAAATACACTCGTAGAAGGGAATGGAGCTCATAGACGAGGTTTTGCACCCAGTTATACCATCAATCTCATTCATACTTGTTATCAATACAACTATCCCCCTTTCCACATCAAGGATCATTCTGTTGAAATAATTTATTGTGAGTTAATGAGAGAAGAACCTCTCAAAATCAGATAAGAACGACTTTTAAACTTCGGCAGCGTTGATATCTTCAGGGTGCCCTGATAACCACTCCTCATAGTAGACAACCCCAAACCTGCGTTTTTCAAATGGGGACCCTTATCGTTCATTACCTCATATTTTAGATTCGGATTCCAGGGAACATTTCATGCAACGATATCAAACATTTGAAGAAGATCTACAAACTTTGCTCCCTTGAGAAGACAAATTTTTTGATGAGCTCGGCTTTTTGATAACAAAATTGAATTCATGATTGATAAAGGGATTTACTGTTGTGAATTTAGGCTTGCACATGTGCAATGATGAAATTGTCAGCCGCACATGTCTTATTGAAATTCGTATCTGAATGATTGAATGGTGAAAGGAGCCTGTCAAAATTCCTGGTGATCTACTCATGAGACATGAGCTATGATATGCATATACTATCGTTTCTATAGGCAATTTCATAACAATAAATAAGTTCACCATCTAGGTATGAACATTTGGAAATGAGAACCCTCAACGAGTTTTGCCCATTTTAGAAATAATCTTTTGATTAAGATCAAGGAAATCGGCCTGTAGAGTTCCTTTTTATTTTGTGAAGATTCTTGTTTATTGCAAGAATAATGGCTGAAACCAGCTCCACGAGCCGCCACAAGTTCTTATGAACTTATTTGGTTGACTGGCAGAAGAAAATTTGCTTATTAATTTTCAAGATATTTTGACTTGTACTATTTTCTTGCGGTCAATAAATTAATATTTCACTCTATTCTAGAATAGAATATTGTGCGCAAAATATCTTCAAATTTCGTTAAATGCTCTGAAATCGATTGTAGCAATCAAACCAATTTACAAATTCTAAAATTGGTGTATAACAGGATATTGTTTAGAACACAGTTTTTTGACACAAATCTGATAATTAATTAGTTTTTTCAAAACAAAGTACTAGAGTTCAGACATATTGACCTGAATATGAAGTGGGAAAAAACGTACGAGAATTTGTTCATGGTGTTATGATGAAAACGTTATATTTAATAGTCGATTTTTAAAATGGCGCCTGTATACATGTTACAAATTGGCATCTGACTTTCAATCACCTTGACACGCTCTGTCCCCAACTACTTTTATAAATAACGGTTGTGCAATTCAAAAGGGGAAACTGTGATGAGCAAACTGTGCAATAACCGCATCAGATGGGAGCGGTTTGGGGGGGGGGGGGGGTGCTGTTCGGCGTTACGACATCAATTGATACTCTTTGTCGTTATGGAGTCCGAGCGCCAATTTAAAACGACAGGTCTATCCTTAGAGCATCAATAAAATTGATGGCGAAAGATCCCCTCTTTCCGCACAGCTTCCGAAGTAGGTACAATGGATACCGCCCCTGTCTATTTGTATCCGGAACCCCGAAGTACCCACGTTTGAGTAACCAACTCAAAATGGCAGTCTTCTAACTTCATGCATGCGTTATAGGACCGCCCCTATGTCCAGTTTTCAAATGGTCAAACTTATAAACATGATTATCAACACTTATAAATATTTTTTTTAAAGTGGAGCAAATTGATAATCGAACAAACAAATGATGAGCAACACTTGAATGGATGAACCGCTACCCTCCACCCTTCTTCCCAACATAAAATAAAAAATTTCCGAAGTTTAATTCTTAAGAGAGGTTGGTTAGAAAATAACCCCTAAATGAAAATGGTTAAGATATAACCATTTTTATCTATTTCACCCTCCATTCAGACCTTTCTATGAATGAAATTAGAAGATCGGAAACAAGAAAGATTCACGAATATCGGTTGACGCGGGGCAGTGTCGACAAAATTTGTCACATATATTCTCTCCCTCATAACAACCCCAAACCCATCAGCGCACACACCTATCTTTTTACGGGTTTTTCCTTAGAATAGTCTGAAACAGATTTGTATTCAGTTATTTTTTCCCACGGGTGTGGAGGAGGGTTCCTGGGTCAGTTCTAAATAGCATCCCACTACTGAAGAAGCCTTGCTTCAGAAGGACTTGATAATAGTAAAGAATCTTTAAGTAAAATATAAGTAAAAAGTAAAAAATATAAACCTATAAGTAAAAAATCAAACTAAAGAATAAATCATTCCTTATCGATACAGAATGTTATTGCGTGGGCATATCATGTTGTAAATAGATATATCCGAAGGAGAAGTAAGTTAATAAGAGACCATTCATAACCCAACGTTCATAATTTTGAAACATTTTATCGCAATTTAATGAAAATTAAGAGAAATTGTTGATTTTTCTATCAATGATCTTATGAACACACTTTATCTCTGACAAGTGTACTGCACATCTCTTTCTACATATAACCAGATTCAATTGAACTCTGGATATTAATTTCTATCAACGTAGAACAATTCGAAGTTTATGCTGTGATGATGCTAATTTATTGGGAAAGGTCTGTCGATAGATAAGCCCACGGAATTCCTAGGCGTACCGCCGATATCAGAAACTACGAAAAATCTCGATAGGCACAACTGCTGTAAGGCAATGAGGGAAACGGATAGCCGACGACATTTATTGTCCATCGTTAACTTGGAACGGTTGCGGATATTTTCAATTTTTAGGACAATCTCATTTGTAAACTCTGAAAGGGTTCAGAAATTTATGTTGAACCGGATGCAGAATAAAGCATAAGAAAATGAATCCTTAACACCTCACTGCAGTTGGGTGTAATGACGGGGGAATTCCCCAGCATCATTCTCATTACCGCTACAGTACGGGTAGGTAACTTGGTAAACCTAATTCCGAGGCGGAAAAGTGGCTCTCCGGGAAGGAAAGTAAAGATTACTGAATTATGCGGCGCAGCCAAAGTTTTCGGGAAGTTACAAGAAGGATTTCCCGGAAGAGTTCGTGAACATTTCCACCACATTTAACGCTACAAGAACCACTTGGTAAGAACAAGTTGTCGCCAGGGCATGAAACTAATTCGTTCAACTACATACAAGCTGCATGGATCTATTTGCTTGTATGTAGAAGAGCTTAATTTTCCAACACTGAAAAAGTGAAATCATATAATCGCCATGACGTATTTGTTTCTGGTTTGCACTCAGTATGTACAAATATATGAAGTGCACGGTATTTAAGCTCCATAGCTGGTGAGCTCCTGATGATTATGGTAGTTACTCAAGCAAGTGGGGATAAGGAATTGTAAGGCTAACCACATGTGGGCAGAAATCATTTGGTTGACGAGGGGCTCTGTTCTTTAATGGGTTTCCAAAGCAGCTAAGGCTAACCCAAAGGTAATTCTTCCAAACTGAAATTAAAGAAACAAAGCTTTCCCACTGTGGACAACGGCTGGACCAACGCTTACGAAATTTGGTTCAGAAATCCAACGTATATCCGGTATGTGCCAGTATTGTCGGCATCTTGATCAATACACCCTAAGGGATTGTATTTAAAGATTAATCTATCAAAAAATTGAAATCTTGAAAACTTACGAAGTAGGATTGGATTAGGTAGAAATTAGTTACCTGGATTGAAAGAGACTACTGGGGTAGCTGTGCGACCTACCATACGCTCATTATCTGAAAACAACATCTTCAAGTAACGAAACTAGGTCATACACGGTCAGGTAGATGGTCGAGTTGGAGACTCGAGCTGCAGAGGGAGATCATACCTAGAACGCTTGGCTGGCGGCCGCTCATTATGAAGTATTTTCATCTTAAATGCAATTACAAGGTATGGCGGCGTGAGATGTCGAGTTTAGATAATGTACTTTAGACTACCTCTAATGAGCATAGATAAGTGATTTCCGCCAAAGCACTAGCTGATACAGAAATGGCAAACTTATGTGTAATAATTTGCAGCTTTTATTTCTGTATTACATAGCCCATATACGTGAATCACTCATCTATGCATAGTAGATGAACTCCTATCTGAAAACTACCGATCCATACCTTGTAACTGCATTTAAGATGAAAATACAGCCATCCGCCATCCACGAGGTCTAGCTCAGAAATCACGTCGAACATGATCGAAACGTTTGAGTATTCATTTCAGAACTAGCACCGTACTGAAGTGCAATGCAGGTTACATCAACCATTTGAAGCTGTTGATGACTGTGAGAAAATATAACAAGCTTAGTTCCTACATCTTTTAAGGTCAAAAATCTTTTAAAAGTATTTAACAAATTCCAATGATTTTTATAATTTTTTAAAATAAATTCCATACGTGAAAGAAATATGTACACCCAACTTGTGTTTTTCCAATTTCGCGACGACATGCACTTTCTAGAAATGCGAGAAAATGGACAGAGAGAGCTGGAAACGCGTGGATATCCTTCCAAATGCCGGCAACAAGAGGGCAGAAGTGGTCATAAAAGTGACCAATTAATTCATGCGTTCACTAATTACTCCGCGAGCCGGCCGTATTAAACGACCCTCTTCGTCAACCACGATTCTGTTTCATTCTCCTCCCCACTCATCCCAACCTTCGGCGAAAAACCGTTATATCACGGTAGAACGCCGAAAAAAGAAAAAAAAACACTCATCTCATTCAGCTTACTGAATTGATGGCTTTATAAAACGTAATAATGCATAAAACGCCAGGACTTTATAAGTACGGTCGTAATTTTTCATAAGGGTAGATGCCTCTTCACCACCCCTTGCAACCTTCGGAACTCATCCCGCTCCCTAGCCCGCTTCCGCACAGCCCTCTGCGCCAAACGTCACGGGCTCAGTTTTTTTTAAATGAATAATGGACGGAAATTTAATTTAAGCTCCTCTTTCGAGCCCGTCTCTGTCCGATTTTTAAAGAGAAGAGACGGTGGGGCGTTGTAAGTAAATTGCTTCGCGTGATTAACTGTTGTTAAATTGGCGAAAACAAGGTTTGGCGGACAGGCGAAACGTGTGATGACGGCTATCAAATTAAAACTATAATTTCGGTGGCTGGAGTGATGGGTTGAGAGAGTCCCTCCGGCAGCCTAAATGAATAACAGCTTCATAAATACGATAAAATTGATTTTTTATTCGTATAATTCATCGTATATTGAGGATATTTTAGAAAGAATAATCCATATTGAAAATTCGATACCGATCCAGTAAAGCCGCCTGATTACACATACATAAAAAGGAGGGCGCAAGTTAAGATCTCCCCCTCTTCAAATCCGTAAAAATGCACATAAGGACAAAATTCCAACTGGATTAACCACGATTTTCCGCATGCTATTCAACTATGGCGTTGACGAGCATCGCGCATGTGCGCAACGCACAATTACTTCGATTTTTCTAACAAAATCCCTATTTTTATAGCAGATTCGGATTCGACGCTCGATTTCGTGAAAATTTGATCCCTTAATCGATTTTTCAGATGACGTTCAACGGGAGTAAAAATGAACAACCGCAAAGTTGCGAGCCCTTCCTAAAATGTCTATTACTGAGCTGAAAATTAATTTTTTGAGATCTATAAAAAAAACTGCATTCTTCTCTTTAATGGTATGGTCATTTTGCGATTCTTAACCATTCCATAGAGGAATTCCTGTTTGAAGGCGTGTGTTAGTTTGATGGGCGTCTCATGGGGGCCTGCTGCATTATGGTAGTACATCACGAAGGAAGTACATAAAGGTTAGGTACAAATTTCGAACGATTTTCTGCATTCAATAATTTTTCCAATTTATGCTGTTAGAACAATCAGCAATAATAGATAAGAAGAATAAACGACTTGTATGATGATGGAAATGACGAATGAAAAGGTTCTCGTTGTAAACAAAACTAACGTGTTGCTATTTTTCATTCCCTCTTTTCGTATTATTCGAAAGGACTCAAAATAGAAAGAAATGTAGCAGTAACCTATAAATCAAGTATCTAGCGTCAACCGTAAGAGGGAATTTCTGCATGTACCACTGTGGGAACGCTATTGCTTCGTGGTGATGGCTTTTGGAAAATTTTTAAAGGCAGAAGCGACACACGTATTTCGGAGATGATTCGTTCAACTCAAATACTGTACAAAATATTTCGGTTATCTGAATAGTGTACATACTTGATATCAAGCTCGATGGACAGATAGACACCGCATGTTAGCAACATGAAAACAAGAGAGTGAAATCAAAGGCTACATAACTTCATCAACAATCAACAATTAATTAATCAGTTCTTGGCTCTTACCAGCATCAGCATTAATCAGTATTTTGCCTTTTTGGAGAATTTTACTCTACGGTAGTATTGATTGGTTGGAAAAAGATTGGAAAATGTGGCTGTACTGCTTTCCAGAGTTTTTTGAGACCTGAAGTTAGCGACGGGATTTTTCCAGAAAAGACCGAATTGTAAGAAATCTCCGAACAAAAAAAATATGAACATATTAGAAAATTTGTTCTTTATGTTTTTTCAAGTTTCTTTTGAGCCTGCGGAAGAGTAGTGCTAATTTTGTTTGGTTGTAAAACTGTTTGCCTCAAAATAAAAATTCCTGGTTCATGAACCACGATGACCAATTTGGGTACCAGGTTTTTTTTTATAGGTGTGTAGGTTTCCATAGATCCACAGACTGCGACTTTCGCTATTTCCGTTCCATTTTGATGAAATGCTCAGAATCATTCACGGATTGAACATCGTGAGATCTTTGAACGTTTCGGAGAATCACTCAATTCTCGTCATATCTGCTCAACCAACTGGAGGGGGGGGGCCTCCGTTTGAACATCTGTGGGAAGCCGACGAAAAACCAACTTTCCTTCTGTAGCCACTCCAGTATCCACGTGCGCCCCACCCATGACCGCCTCGTGCTCACGGCCTTCGCTCCATCAACACGATTTGACGTCAGACATCATGAATATCGTCACGCGCCTCGCCCACAATACACCCGTATGAGGGCCCCTTACTGCTGAGCCACCGCCACTGATGCTTGATGATTTTACTTTCCCAACTTACCCAAAGCCTAACGGGAAATTCAGAAATTGGCCTGACAAAGGTATCCGTTTCATCAAAACTTTGAGCAGGGAAATAAACTAAAAACATATCAAAATACAGTAGGATATACCAGTATATTTGTACTAGACCTAAAGTTCCTCAAACTTAAAAAATAACACGTTCATCCGGCTCCCCAGCTTTTAATAGGAAGTATTCGATTAGCTGTACCTTGTCACAACAGAGAGTACCACGTTTTCTATAAATCTCATTAAAATTGTGTATATGGACCGTTAGAGACTTTATCATACTTTTCAGCTATCAAGTCAACGATCTCAGGCGTCACGACCACAGTAGATATTCAGTTCGAATGTATTACTAGCGACTGCAACATTCTAGACAACTATGTTTACAGGAATGAATAGTTCGGTTCCATACATAGTATTTTCGAAAGGTAAAAAAAACTGTATTCTTTGAAGAAACAGTAGAAATTCATTCGTAATACACATCCCTAGAGTAGAGAGACAAAATTCGACTTTTACACTACATGGTTTCGTGAGTGAGTATAATGTTACATGGTGTAAACTTATATCCGTGCATATGAGTGAAACAAAACATACGGTTTCAGTAAACATTTTGATAAGGTATTGAAAGAACATGAGAAAATAACTAAAACATTTGATACAGCTCAGCTAATGGCTCTATAAAAGATATTGTAGTATGGATCCAAAAGTACCGCTGTGTATTTCATCAGAACTGACAAGAACGTTCTAAAGTTACGCTTGGCTAGTGAACCAAATTACTAATTAACAAATGAATTTGCCGGAGATACCGTAACAATAAAATGGCTTATACCGGTGAGCTGTGTTAATGAGTCATTCTCAGTGTTTTCAGAACAACTGGGAATAAAGATTCAGAAAAACAACAGAAGACTATAAAGAGAGAACTGTATTGCACGAAGGGGACGGTATTTGCCATTGTTCGCAATCGCGATAATAATCTAATTCACGAGACAATTAGGCGAAGAGTTGAGGCGCTGAAGGAGCGAATTCCCTTCGTTATATTTTTCCCGAAGAAAGAGCAACTCAATGGAATAGGTAGTGGAGAAAAATGGGAGGAGATCGGGAAATAACAAACCAGCTTTCGTATCGCTACTTCTAGATTCTCTCCGAATAAAATGAACAATCATTGGTTGTCGATAGGGGGGGGGGGGGGGGGGGGGGGTTAGAGCGAGAAGGGAAGCCACCGAATTGAAAAAAAAAAAAAGAAAAAAGAAAACAAAGGAAGAAAGACGAGAAAGGCAGTGAGCGGTGAAAGGGGTATTTGTGATTGGGCGAGAGGAAAGGGTGGTAGAAGATAAGAAAGGAAGAGGTGTAGAGAGACTATCTCAAGATGAGCACAGAGGGTGGAGGTTGGAGATCACCTAAATCCTACCAGCATCGGTAGCTGGTAATGGGTTGGATTTGAAAGTGGGGTTCGGGGTGGGCGATGTGGCGAGAGAGTGGAGGCGTAGAACATCGTCCCGCCCTCGCTATCAAGAGGAACGTGACATCCTCCCTTACATGGGGATATCCCGCATGGAACCAGCAATGCCCGCAAAAGTCTAACCCCTCCATTCCCACAGAACGAGGTCAAACTTTTAGCATGGAACATGCTTTAGCCTTGGATTAACTAGCCGAAAAGCGTTTCGCGGGAGGGGAACGGGGAAAGAGTGGCGCGAGTTATAAGATAGGAATCATGCAATTCCTTTTACGGTAGTGGTGAGTCATCATGAGCGCTATAAAGCTTTGTACTTCTGCGAGAGCCTGTTTCGCAAGTCCTCATTTACATAATCAGTTTTACAGCATTTTTACGATAGATATATTTTAGTCAGTAGACCACGGAGATCAGTAATATTAGGGCACATCCGTTGCAAGGTAAAGCTGAAATAGTAGACATGAAAATAGCAAATTGAAACCAGCAGAATGATAAGAAATTAGAGAAAAGGAAAACCGCAAACATATCATGGCTGACGCATGTTCAGCCGCAGGCTCCAAGTAGGAAGTATACGGGGGTCCAGGGGGCTTGCTAGAGTTTTTCCACCAGTATATGTGCATTCTAAAGGACAATAAAATTTTGTAGAGAAATCGTGAGGACGGGTGGTGGGAGGCGGGGAGTGTACATGGACCAACTGAACCTAAGTGAATATGCAATAAATGGGGATTACCCATGGGTATTATAGATATGGTTCTATAGACCTATTCAGCCAGTTCAGAATAAGTTCTGAATCCACCAGTTCTAAACGGAACTGCGATTGAATAAGTTTCCGTTCCCAAACACGTCATTCATAGTCCTGGACAGATAACCGGAATCGTACATCAGCCATTATCAATCTTTCAATCTTCAGAATGTAAGTAATTGAATATAAAACAAAACTAAAGAAAACTGGATGTGAATCTACACGTCATCGATGTAGAGGAGTATGAGCCGATTACAATCCGATCTGTCACCTCCAAATCACTGAGTTCACACCAGTATCTATTTCACCATTTATCCAAAGGAACCTTATTTTTTTTAAATAAAAGCCGATCGAATTCTTACAAAATAACCGCAACAGTTCTCGTATAGCGAATTTTAAAGTGTGTTGCTATGGAAACATCTATGACAGAAATAGCCCAAAAAATGACGGAAAAAACATAAAGGCAGGAAATGATCGCACACTACGTTTAAATCTTTAGGAACGCAAAAGCTTTACCTTTGAGTTATAGCATTAGCTTTTGCAATAACCAATGTTAAGAATGTTATATTCTTGTTTTGTTACAAATATCTTCTTACAGCTTAGAAATCCACTGTCGTCCAATTACAACCGCGAAATTGAAGAATTTGGCCCTTTATAACGAGGATGATGTAACTACTAGAATAGTGTAGTTGGACAAATGCTCGGGTAAGTCTCTACTTTCAATTGAAAACAGAAGAACCTGTACAACCATTTCACCTCAAAAACGTATGGCACTATCTGATATTTTCGATAGGTACCTAACAAGTCAATATCTACTGCATAAGAATGCATAAAATTCGTTTCAGTGGAAAGTGAAATTACGATCATTAAGATCACTTTGCCATGACGTTTAAGTGGCAATCATAATATATTTTTCAAATGTGGCCTACTTCAATCTGTTCAAAAATTACAATTGCAGCAAAATCACCCCTTTCCATTCCGATTGATGTATACCCGGTGCAATTCAGAACTAATCTGAGATTTATCACGATATTAGCTGTTACTGATACAATATGGTTGATCTGTAATGCTATAAGTTGCAAACAGTTTAGTAAACGGCGATGTACATATCGTACGAATGAACGAAATCGTCAGTGTATATCGATGTTACGCTGAACACCACAATACATAACGAATACAGGAGAATCTCACTTGAATCGCGTTGTTGAGAAATGAAACCAATTATTTATTTGTAAACACCAATTTCTAATTAATCTTACCTCTATCAGCTCGTAACATCGGTTGCTAAGCAAAGTCCGCTAGGCATTACATCTGCAACAATGAAACAATATTCGTCCAATCACAAAGCACTAGCATATGAATACCGATTTTGAATTATTCAAGAACTATTACAAATGAACGGATATGATAACATGAAAATTAAGGGAAAAGAAGTTTAAGACTTAAAAGTATTCGCTGTATAATAGAAAATAGCGAACAATTCTCATCAAAGATGGCTACGAATATCAAAATTTTGAAATTGACAAAAAACTAAAAATGTAATTCTTTTGTGGTATTAGCAAGTAATAGACGATGTTGCAAGACCAGTCCAACGATTTTCCCTACCGGGGGATTGGAAACAGGAGCTGGGTAGATTTCGCCCGCAATACCGATCGGTCGTGCGGGTCGGTCAAAATAGGACACACGAATGACCAGGCGGCAAAGCGAGAGTTCTGCAGTCATTGTGTAGATTTTTTCAACTCAAAACTAGGAAACCTCACAAAAAGGTAGTCGGTGACTATTCCAGGAGTTGGGATTTGATTTTTTGGTTAATCACTTCTACATAGAATTAAGTGCCATGAGTGTTACTGGAGATGGTTGAAGCATTGTTCTGGTTTAGCATTGAATAATGAACCTTTTTTCTTTCCTCTCACAGGGTTTTCTGAAGGTGACAATATTTTTGTTTTGTTTTTGTATTTTTTGTGATCTTCAACGATCACATGTATATCAGCACAAGTGGTAATAATATCATAAATATTCCGTTATGGCGATCTTGATTACAGATATCAGAGCTCTTGGAATACAGAGAAGGGAATTTGAGGAATCCGTAATTCTTTATATACTGGAAATCAAAATAACATATCAAACTCAATAAGTGTATAGGTACTTAGTTAGTTAGATAGTTTCAAACACTGTCATCGCTGCTTATTACAAGTCATGAGACAAAAGGCACAAGAATTATGAAGTAATAGAGGTAATAGACGCAACTTAATCAATAATATCGGAATTTGAAAAAAATCAAGATGAGAATGTCTTTAAGAAGAACTATTGAAGAAGAAAGAAATTATTTTTGATATAAATTTTCAACATTACGAATATGGGAAAAATTTCACCTTAACAAGATGGAATCCATATACTGCGATAAACGTGTTTGATGCTACCTAGTACAATGAAAGTAGTATTTGCATTACATGGACGATTTGATATAGGTTTTAAGGGTTTTTGCGATTATTTGAGTAATATTTACCGCTCATGTGCAGAACAAAGGTCGACGATGATCAAATACGAGTTGAATTGTAATGAAATGACCTGAGATTATACTGGTTTTCTCTCAGACGGTCAACCGTATACCTTAGATATAATGATGGCAATGAAAACCAACGAAAACAATGAGACATAAAAATCATCACACCTCCTAAAAGTAAACGACACCTGATCTTCATCTTTCCCATCCGCCAACCAAATTGTTTCCAGTCATTCACAGTGTTGAAATTGAACAATTAAAAGGGTTATTCAAATTAGCAATACAACGGGTTCCATAAAACAAAAAGGTGAGGAAAGAAAACCAAGTTGGGTGTTGCACACAGTTTCCTCGAATCGGTAACATGAATGTATAGATCATTGAAATGTTCTTAATAACATTGAAAGATGCAGAATGCAAGTTTGTTCAACAGTCCACACCAATGCCTTCAAATGGGTGAGTCGACACGTATTGTAGGTCAGTCGGGCTAATTTTGTAGCCTATATAATGATGATACAATCGAGTTGAATTTGGTATGAGATGATTCAATCGGCTTCACCCATCCAGCCCCCGAATTGGAACAAATAAATTGAAATTCATACACACAGTAATATAGTGAATACTTCTATTATGTTGGAAAAAAAACCATCCGTGTCTGTAACGTTGCAGATATTAATATTTCTATCTTACGAAATCGGTACAAAAGAGCGCAAATATTATCTGCTCGAATTATGGCATAATTGTATAAATATATACGGACTCTTTAGTTTCTTGGCAACTCTGTACAGAAATTTGTGTTTCTCTTTTGAGGGACAGTCGATTGAATAGGACGATTATCTAGGAAGACGTTCCGACGAATTTATAAAACATCTTAAGGGATATGGTTAGCTCTTCTTTTATTTCTCCTACATCCGAACTCAGGTAAAAATTGGAATATATAGAAGAATGGTAGCGTGTTCGTATACGCAAATGGAAAATTACCAAAACAATTGGATTTTTGCTGTTCAAATTTTATTCTGTACTTGGGCAGGATTCTCGGGATCGTATCCAAAGAATTTAATTGTACCATTGTACATGAGCGAACCTGAAATTCGTTGTTACACACGAAACTTCGACACTAATAGCCCATTTTTGAAGAAATTACCAAGGAATGCGCCGGTTGGCATTGCTGATCTCTATACACCTTACATGTTTAGATCCCTTGAACTTACGGGCCCTTGGGTTTCAGTATGTGCGCATGCGCAATCACGAATTATCTAAAACACTGTTTCTCTCAAACTTTATTGGTCCCGATACCATTAAAATTTAGGGGTAGTTGGCGAAATTCCTAAAACTGATATTTCATTTAGACTTTATACTTATTATAGACATATATTATTGGGCATCCAATCCGTTTGTATACACAGAATTTGTCCATTCCATTTGTATTGGGTATCCAATCCTAGTTGTATAATAGAGATTATTCCATCAACTTAGCAAATTTAAAATTGAAACCAACTATCCAATTCCGAAACAAATTAATGCGTCCCAAGTTAATTCTGTTTGGTTTACATAACGGGATATCACAAAAAACATGAAGATTGATAGTTATGCTGGAAAAGTTTGTAAAATATTTCATGCATCTCTTCTTGTCATCTCATTTTTTCGGTGCCCCTCAAAATTAATTTTGATGGGGTTAGGAGAGAGGAGAGGTAGGGAATATTTTTCGTATTCCATATTTAATTTATAATAGATTTAAATAGGGAAATAAATGTGTTTTTTTGTATTTTCAGTTTACAATTTTCTAGTGAAAATACCCATACAGCGTGGTTGTGAGCAACCGTCCCACGGAGTTTAATTTCTTGAATATTCATAAGTACGTTATCAGACGAAGAGAAGGGCTAATAATATCAATAATCAAGTGAATGGGTAGTTCAAATTAATAAAAGTCTCCTAATCTGCATTCAGAGATAAAACTGACTAACAAGAAATGGCCTACACCTCCAGGCTAGTAGATGGAACAAAATTAAAATAGAGCCCAAAATCACCATTCAAAATAAATAACCGTCGATAGACCAAAAGCCTGGACATGGAACCCTTGAAGTGTGGGGCAGGTGCTGAAATTGGGACGCACATCCTCACGAGCTTTCAAACTGAAAAGTGAACATTCTCATCTAGTGGCTGAACCATTCAGGATGACAAGTTCATTTTGCAAACAGAGGAATCTTAGTTTTGTAGAAAAAAACTAACAACTGTCGCATCTGAGGATTCAGAAAATCTGGTCGAGCACATCCCTGTAAGAAATGCCGGGCCTACGAATTGATTTATCTGTAGTCTTCTTTTTGAAATGTCTTTGACGAGGTTTCCTGTATAAAAAAATCATATGATGTGAAAACTGTGCATTCGGATTCGTCGCCCAAAACTCGAGAAGAGTCTCGGTCTAATAATTTACTCGTAGTTTTACGTCCCAGTTTATCGGAGAAGAGCCGCTACCTCATTAAAGTGTATTCACCATGTATTGTACAGAGATGGGCTGTTAACTTGATCTGAAGATCCGCAGATACTTGTTATTAGAAACGAAAAACTGTAAGCATTTATTATAAAGCTGAGGTATGCCTTGGTATACGGTATTTCTCCGTTGAAATGGGATAGCTGTATACTTCCAACTTTTCCACATTGTGTTGCCCGTTGGGGTTGTACTAGTAAACGATTTTGAGTTTGTATTCGGATTCTACGCCAAACAATGCAATGAGAGTCACGGTTTAATAATTTCGTTTTACGTCTTATCGGAGATGAACTCCTGGCCCATTAAATTTATGTCATCTTGTATTGTGCAGCGTTGGCCAGTCAGTTGAATTCAACTTTAATGAGTCATTCCGTATAAACTGGTTAATTTTCGCATCGGGAACGAATGTTTTATCTAGTGATTGGGAGATTTAGAGCCAATTACATATTGTTCAACAATGGTAATAGAAGATTCGAGGCAATAAGTAAAACCGCTGCAAATCGTAACAGAAAAATAATTGAGTCAGTGGTATTTGATTGTGATATAACCCAACAGAGACCACGGTACGAACCGGGAAATCTATCTTATCATTTCTAGAAGTGAACTAAAAATATTCGACTTCCCGCTTGAATTCAAACTCTGGCCTCATGCTCAACAGGCAAACGTAAACATAAGTTATAGCGGCAACGATTTTGTTTCATATTTTTACCTCCACACTTTACTCAAGAGAGTGATTTTATAATAATTCTGCGGAGATTGAGAGCGTATCTACAACTGATATATGATTTTTGAGAAAAATTTGCTTTTGGAGTGAGAACGGTTCGCCGGTATAGCTTTGAGATTCATTTTTTTGCTTATTTATTAAAGATAATTTTATGCTGATTCTGAATATAACTCCAAAAACAAAGTATTTTAAAACGTATTCGCCACTTCCCTCCAATCAGAAACGATTTTTGTTTTGTAGGAAAGTTTGATTCTACCAATTCTATTGGCCGTTAAAATTTCAAAATTGATTGGTCAGTAGGAGATTACATCTATTTTAGGAATGTACTGATAGAAAAAACTTCAGAATACGATCAGTCACTTTTGCAAGAATCAAGTTTCAAATTTCCAGAATAGATACAGAGTTTTATCATCGACAAGCTTTTCGAGGGTCAAAAACTCGTTTGGAATTGTGTATGTTGATGGAAAGTTGGAGAATGTATGTAAAAACACGTGTTTTATATAGGTTTTTAGGAAAAAGAAAACATTAAGAAGGACTTTCTGGAAAATAAACGTTTTGTATTGGGAACCAGCGTAATTCTATGAGATGGGGGTTTTTAAAGGATTCCCTCGTAGAAATATTGTACTAGGGACTATGAGGCCACTGACACGAAAGAATTAGAACTTACCAAATGTATGGACAGAAGCTAGAACCTGTGTATGTTGTAATCTACACAGATGGCTCCAGAATGGAAGGAAGGTCTGTTGGTGGTATATTTGGTGAGAGATCACATCTAGAGGTATCATTTCCTCTGGATGAGTACACCCAGTATACCAGGCAGAACTCTTCGCAACAAAGGAATGCATTGTCAGAGAACCTGAAACAAGGAATTAGGGGCTGGAGTATACTTCTTCTATAAGACAGCCTGGAAACTCCTAAAGCTCTAGCAGAGGAAACCGTATTTTAAAATGGTCCGAGATGTGAAAAACAATATGCCTTCAGTTTTAAAAAACACTGAAAGTTGGAGGTTCAAAGTACAATGTCCCCGGGTCGAGGGGTTACTTCGATTGAAGGACACGGAAGACTAAGAAGACGCCCAGGACCACAATAAAGAAACCACTGCACATGGATGATTTTGAACATGTTGACACTGTTTTGCTTATGATTAATATTATTGAAATATATTGGAAGAAGAGAACCACGAGCTCTTTCAAGTTTTGTTTGATATTTGTAGAAATTTCGATAAATTTCAGCCATCCCAGCTAGGCGAGGAAGAAGGAAGGATTTTTGACGGATGAATTAACCATATGGAGGGAGCGATATTACGAGTATACCGAAACCCGAATGCTTGACAGCGACACGTTAGTTTGTAAAAATGACAGTTTTGATAGAAGATTGTTTAACTGAACGAGAGGGGTACATATCGAATATATTCGGTTCATGTATTTTGTATGTATTTATATACGTAATGAACTCATGTTGGAGTGATAGTGTTAAGTGTTGGTAAACAGAAATAACACACCCTAGTGTAATCGTTTGCACCATCTTTCTCCACACGGTAATGATATAAGGTCAGTACAAATAACATAATTAGCATTGTTAGTATTTCATTCGTTCATGTAGGGGTACAGCACAACCGCAAACAGCGCGCTGACTTCGTCAAGCGGAACCACGAAGAACAATGGTTGTCTAGGAAGTAATAATCTTTTAATTGAAATGCCGGTGAGTAGCCCGAGGACTGAAAAGAAATCGTAGGCCCGATCGACTTCCATCCTAACAATGGCTCCTATTATATCTTGGGGGCATTCAGATGATCTGACCGAGTCAAAATGATGAACCAACGCCTACACCCTGCATCGAGGTTTCAACTGCTACGTCGAGGCGCAGGAACGGTTAGTTGCCTAATAATAAAGAGTCTTTCACAGTTCAGGAGCCGAGCTCGAAAATCACTAACAATTCCTGTAGTAGTTTCGAATTAGTTTTTGAAAATGTAGGGATCGGATCTGGATTGAATACCTTTCACCGTACACACTGTACTTCATAAATCATGAGTCAAAAATGTGAGTCACTTTTCTTGGACGATTCCAAGAAAGGGCGGTTCATGACATAATCTGATGGGAAAGGATGTAAGCTGAAACTTTCTCGATAATAACCTCGGAAAGTAGTTAAAACTGACGCGAATGAGCTCTACCAGAAATGAATCAGACCAATAGTGAGAGTTGTTGGACGAAATTACCTTTTTTTGGAAGATGTAAATTATTAAATATAACTTTTGGGGGTAGTGAACTCCTAAGCAAATGAAGCAAATATTTCGGTCACATCTCGGGTTGACTTCTAATTTTTGGTGGCAAATTGCGTTAACCAATTTCATGGTCCAGTTAAAAAGATTCAAACGGAAAAAATAAACGATTTTTCTTAAATTGACTTTTTATGACTTCCCTCCGGTCAATAGAAGGACGCCTATGAGAATGAATCCCAGGGGTGTGGGATAACCCAAACATGAGAGAAAAAATAACTGAATACAAATCCGTTTCATGTTTTTCCAAAGACTTGAATCCTTGAAGAAAAACCATAAGTGTATGTCTTTGTGTTGTGTTGTCACACATACGGGTGAAGATGTGAATACAAATGCACCGACGATTCTCAACCGATATTCGTAATTCTTTTTTCCCACTGTAGTTGTGCAACTAACCTCGGAAAAGGCGAATTTGCTATGAGGATGAGAAATCGAGGGGCAGTCCTTTATTCAAGGGGGTCGATTCATTCAGTTGCTGCTCAAACAAGAATTCTCGATCGATTCTTGGGATTATTTTTTGTTCAATTGGTCTAGTTTTGGAACACATTTCAGTTTCTAGCTTCGTTTTGGAACGGGGTGTGTAAGAGGGGGTAATTCAGTCGATTTTGGTTATCGTCACACTTAATGTTCTTCTACTAAAATTCAATAACTCTAAAATGAAACTCAACATTTTTCAAATAAAAACAATATTACCCAGTGTCAAAATATTCGTTTTTCAAGTTGAATTCATATCATTTTTCAACTCAAACTTAACTTTTGAGCGGTGACACATTTGGTTATGTTTAAAGTTGTGCACGCAGAAAAATCACGATATATTCGCAATTCTCAATGGAATAAGATGGATGGACGAAGCATGTTAGCATAATTTACCAACATGATAAAAATCTAAGTGCATTGAGAATGAAGTAACTCAATTTGTGGAATGGTGACGCACATAGCCGCGAGACGTTTGGTTATGTGGAATACGCTAGTTTCACATGTGGTTTTACTAGGTTTTAGGAATGCCTCAGGATACTAGCTGTGCTTTAGAAAATTCTGCTCGTTCTGTCCTTCAGCAATAAAACGAATCACAACAAACTATTGTGGGAAGCCAATTTGCGGACAGCATCAGAAGAAAAAGTGCCTTCAGAGTTAAAATTAGTGCCGTTTCCTAGCTTCCATTTAATTACTGAAATACTTGTTTACTATTCTTACCCAACGTTTTCTATTATGAAGAAAAATGACCTATTTTAGTTCTATGGTTACTGAGGCTGTATTTGTGAAGAAGTAAGAAACGTATATCTGTCTGTCAACAGCGAGAAGTTCACTACAAGTTGAGCACTCTGATTGTGCAAAGTCAATTTTGTAGCACTAAAAAATTTGTTTTGTACAACAACTGTCCACGAATCCAGCCAACTTGTTCACTTTTTTCAAGTAAGTGGGCTATCAGGTAAGGACGAGCAATGTTCTGTAAAAGACTGATTAAATATTAATTAATTATAAGTTCAAGAACTTATAATTAACGGAAAAGTGATCAACAATTTTTCAAAATATGAACAAAAAATTGTTCTTGGGAATGAATAAATTTATCAAGTATAGCAGTTTTTATGTTTTTCTCCCTCTTCAAAACTAAAAAGATGGCCATGAAACAAGAACTTTTAGTACACTATGTCATTTTTACTTAGCCCACCTGTAATAGGCAATTTTGGAAGTGCAGCTAACAACGGTTAAAATTGATTATTGCTCGATTGGAAATTTGTATTATTTAAAATAATGTCCTAATACTTTTAGTTAATGGGACGTATCCAGTGATTTTCCATGTAGTTATGATGAATCAATCGATTGTTTAGTACATCGAGTTTATTAATGAATGGAATTATCACTCTCCATTGTTATTAATGTAAGATCATTACGCTGACCATACTAGTTATGGTTGAAAAAAAGTTTTCGGTCAATACCCGCTTCCCATTATCTCCAGGGGCATTACAAAACAATCCATTCCATTAGGGTTTGAAACAATGCAAAAAACAAGAGAAAATCGGTAATAGTATGATTAAATGGATGAATGGGGGGGATGGAAGGGGAGGGGGTTTAGGAATGATTATTACAGCGAGCTTCACGTGCCAGCTGCAAGATCGCGTGACTCCCTCACCATGCAATCATTCATATTTATAATACTCGTACACATTGAGATTTATCGGAAACCCATACACGAATTGGGCCCAAGCCTATTTAGAATAAATGCATATCCGAAGGCTTTCGGAGTAATTGCTCCATTGTGAAATCATGGTTAAGCAGTGTGAGCTGGGTTGGGCCTATCGCGTCATACTATTGTATTATTATTTCGAATAATGAGGATTATTACTACTTATTGGTTTATTATTTCCAGCAATGAAATTTTTTAGTCGACCAAGGAATAAAACATTGTCGGTATACGCATGCACGAGGGTGCATAACCTTTCATCTTTCATCGTCCCCTACGAACTGCTCCGTAACAGTCCAATTTGATCAGCGCAAGAGGCGTGCAGTCGACTTTAACGATGGCAGATGAAAATGTTGAAATTTTCACCTGGCAGATGAAAATGTTGAAATTTTCACCACATCAGCCGGATCATTTAACTCAGTTCTCCTAAGGTAGAATCATCTTAGTTGATGCTCTCCGTCATCTGTGTCTCACTTTCTTTCTCAATTATTCCCAGGTGTCTATTCGTTTATATTACTTACTGCTTTGGATACAGATAAAGTACGATGAGTTTCCCAACAGATTTAAGATAACAGGAATGTTTGTAATTTCTTGATTGGTCGACGAATAATAATCTTAAATAGGGCAACGTTTCGCTTACTTTACTAAGCATCGTTAGGGCTACACCAACAAGATAAATACGTTATATTGAGGAATTTGGACAGCATAATGATATAAGTACTATACAGGGTGTCCCACGAGTTGTTCCCCCCCCTCTCCCAAACTCGTCAAAATCGGAGTTAACAACAAATTTTTTTTGAATTTTCATATTTTTTTCAATTATCTCGAACATCATATTTGCGCACTCCGCGCAACTGTGCAATTGATACTAACTTTCTTTTTTAAATTAGAACCAGAATTTTTTATTACAGATTCGGATTCTGCCAAAGATTTCATGAAAATGTGACGCCTCAACCAATTTTTTTGATTGCGTGTAACCGGTTCAGCGAGCACAGCACAAGTTGAGAAACCCCAAAATTGTCAAATAGTGGATGATGGTGAACTGTAAAGTGTGGCACATGAATTTTCATTGTTTTTGACCGCTGACTCACGTGATGCTATCCGCTTTTTGATTTTACTCAATTTTTGCGAAATAGTGACCGAAATTTGGTCATTCCGCTCTCGGACTAAGATGATTTTTTACTTGATCACTGAGGAATATTTCAATAAGTATCCTATTTTTACATTTTCAACCAGACCTCGAAAATCTGAAAGCAGGCAATCGAAAATCTGAAAACAGGCGCCTAATATATAAAAAAAATTGACGCAAAATAAACCAATTTCGGTCATTATTCAGCAAAAATTGAGTTAAATCAAGAAGCGGATGGCGTCACGTGAATCATCGTTAAAAAAACAATGAAAATTCATGCTCCACACTTTACAGTTCACCGTTATCCACTATTTGTTAATTTTTGGGTTGCTCAACTTGGCGTGCTCGCTGAACCGGTTGCGCGCAATAAAAAAATCTGTAATAAAAAATTCTGGTTCGCATTTAAACAAGAACGTTAGTAGTTGCGCATGGTTGCACAGTTGCGCGGAGTGCGAATATGATATTTAAAATTCTTGGAAAAAAATGAAGATTCAAACAATTTCTTTTTGTTTTCTCCCATTTTGACGATTTAAGGAGCTGGGGAGGGGAACTCGTGGGACACCCTGTATAGTGGTCGATGGTAGTTTTTACTCGTATAAACGTATGGAAATTGATAGACGTATAAGATAATATGGATATGAAATTACCAAACGTTCCTACATTGCCAATTAAACTGATTTTTCTCAAACGTGGAGGATTAGAATATGCGATTCATACGATAGAAGCAGAGATCTTAGTGTTTTTTTCATGTTTGCATTTCATCTAGTGATCATGACATTCATACAGAAACATGCCGATCCCAACCCTTACAGTACCTCATTATCCCATTGCAGTTAGATCCAAAGTGAGGAAGGTATGCGTTTCATCCGAACCAAAAAACATGTTCTGATGCACAGTAATAAATTATTACTGCATATTATGCTGGTAACTAATATAAAACTTGATAATTCATATTTTCACTTTCCATCATCACATTTCTTAAATAATTGTTTGGTCTACTTATCTGGGTATCTACTCATGTATCAGCGGGCTGGCACATATGCTTGGAATAATGAAGCTTTTGACAATAACGCCTGGTCGCCCTCCTGTTTGGTGGTAATAATAATACCAAAAGAACATGGGTAAGCCGTGTCTTGTGATGTGTCTAACGATGCTGATTCCAGTCGTGGAGCCGTCGAGCACCTATTGATTGCCAATCTTGATGTTAATTAGGGAGAGAACACTGACATATTTTTCAGTCTGCTTGAGTCCCATTCTGCTAAAGCGCTACATTTGTTGGGGCGGTTTTATAGATATTGTGGCGGAATGATAAATGTGGAAATTCGAGGGAAACACCAAGTCATCCAACACGTTTGTGCAGGCAGTGGTGAATGATGAAGTTCGCTAGGCCCTTGTCACTTCCCCGGTCTCGGGACGGATTATTTCTACAATTTATTCAGACGTAGCGCTTGAGAGATGTTCCGTACTCGATCAAACCGCGTTTAGCTCTGCCAGCATGACGTAGAGGGACGACGGTGGGTCGTGTGGGGGTGAGGGCACACCTGCGCTTAATTGTTGAAGGCAGCCCCATTGTCTCCAGCGGAGGCACTTAGTGATTTATGCCGCTCCCCGTCATGGTTTCACGGCCGGAGAAAAATGAGAAGATTACCGCCAACCACCCTGGCGCACTTGTTCTCGGTTGCCTCCTAACAGCCACGTTCTCCACGCTGGTCCATAGCCATTGCCACTCCTTGAACGGTAATCTAGTGTTTTCACTTTATGAAAACTGAAATGACATATAAACAGTGTTGTCAGCACTAGTTCGGAGGGAGTGACAATTTAAAACCCCCAACGTCACAATGCAACATCGAGGAGGCAATTTTTTTACTCCACTTCAATAGTTGGTGACCATACATTTTATCTCGAAAAAGTTGGAAGGATAACTCTATCATGACTTCCACGCTGTGCCATTGTACCTGACAAGAGGACATTTGAAACTCCAGCACAAATGCATGGCTTCTGTAACACTGAAATGAGAAGGCAACGAGTATCAATCAAAAGATGTCGCATAGCTTGTATTGTTGTAATGAAAAAGCCGTCAAGCTAACGGAACACAAGCACTGATATTCCAAGAGACCACCGTTTTTATTACCTCACTTCTGGTGTCTCTGGGGGGGGGGGGGGGGGGGGGGGGGGGGGGGAGGTAAAGTTGATTGAAACATGACGACATTTAAAAATGTATTACATCACTAGATAGAACGTAAATAATAATGAACCTAGTAATTAATTTAAACATGGTTTGTTTTTCCATCTGAAAATGTATAAAAGACAATGACATTGCTCGAATATTGTTTTAGATTTTTGTTTTGGGGGGGGGGGGGGGGGGGGGGTACCAACTTACATGGGGGTCTAACAGGGTCTCATTCGACACAACATGTCATACTTCTCAACGTTTGTTCCAGGAGTTTTTGGATTTTGCAGATAGTTTCTGAGTGTAAGCACAAAAACTATTCAAAAATGCCGACAGGAAGTGTTTTTGACATTAGGTTTGTACCACGTGAAACAAACTTTCCCTTGTTGTCATATACATGACCATGGTACATACCTGTCTTTACTTGGAGGTCCCAAGGAGGTAATCGTTCCGACAAGGCAAGCAGCTTTGAGACAATTTAACTTGAAAGCTTTAATAACAGTTCAAAGAAATGCTTAGCGAATAGGATCGTTATCTAAATCGGACGTTAATTTTTGCTTTCAAATTCGAACATAACAACACGTTTTCTTCATGTTATGGCATGAAATAATGCTAAGCTTCCTAACAGAATCGAAAGTAGTTTTTAGACGTTTTCAGAATTTTTGCCTTCACAATATAACAAATCTATAATGAATTTCTACCTTCAAAATGGGGAATCGGGAGAATTCAGGGTGTAGGACTGGAAGTGTGTGTACTAGGGAAAAACGCCTTCTTTGAAATGTTGAATTGACTATCGAGATAAATTTTCTATTTATTGGATTTGCTAAAAACATGTGGCTAACATCCTATCAGGGATCCTCGTTATGTTTTATGCTCGTAAAAAAGTGAAATTTTCCGTAATAAATTCTCAAACGGGATCTTTTTCTGTTGGAACCACGCCTTTTAATAATTTTGATCATTGCTGAAATATAACCCATCAAGTTTATTTACTTCAATACAGTAACCGAATAATATTAGTGTAATACAGTTAGGGGCATTAATCATTGGATTTTCCTGAATTTTCTTGAAGAGGTTTTTCAAGTCACACGATGATGTGGTGATTGTCTAGGATCCGATTTCTTCAGGTTCCTGCGTTCTTCAGGTTTCATACTGCGATTACGTCAAAATTACCGAATTCCCTCTTCTCCGCACTAAACACACTAGTTTCATCGAACATCGTAGAGCTTATTATAGCTAAGACTTATGGATCGAATTCTACTTTAAACGATTAGGTAAGGCCTTGTTTCCATTAAAATAAGGACCGAATTTTATGAACAAGGTCAGATGGCCCTAACCAGACATACGTGGTAATAGAGCATAATCCAAACCCTTGTTAACACAGTCAGGAATGGTTTTATTATTTTAAGCGATTAATTTTTGGCATTTTTGATGTTGGAATACCTCAAGCATACCAACTTTTATCGAATCAGCACCGTATCATCATCAGAGATGAGCGAAGCAATGAGAATTCTAGAGATCGACAGAGTAAAGTCAGCCAGACTTAGCGACAATATTTAGCATAAAACGAAATACTGGAACATTATATTTTGTAATTTTTCGCTTTCGGAACATGAACCTTTTTTTGTTTCCAAAAACTCTCGTAGTTCAGCTTTTCAACCATTGTGAACAACTTTCATCTCGTCTGTCTGTCTAATAAGCTTAATTCCTAACAGATTTCATCCGATTTTGATGAATGCAGATTCTGCATTGCAGAATGGTAATATGATTTTCAGGCTGCAGATGGTCCCCTATGAATTTCATTGCTCAAAAATCATAACGACTCTCTGGGAAAGCGCCGATGCGAAATCCTACAAGTATACTTTCCGCGATGGATTTTTGATGAAATTTACAGAGAATGTGCGGATTAGAATTTCACCGATTATAAGCCACTAAACAGCTCTGCACATGTGCAAACCTAAAATCCATCGAAAATCATTTTCTCTCCTCCTAATCGTTCGATACGCCTAAATTTAAAAGAATACAGAAAAAACGGTCTAATATTTTCACATCAATCCCAACATGATTGTACCATTAGCAGCTGCTACTCACGGGCAAGAAAGTGAGAATTTTAATAAGTTCAGTCCGGCAGTTTTCGGGTGATTTTGATAATATTTTGAGGAAATATACGGGTTAAAATGTACATGGCCTCCCTCGGATTTCATTGCTCACGAACCATTCTACTCATTCGTAAAAGTGAAATTCGTGAAATATATTTTCTGTGTTTATAAATCATTCTTTCTTGCTCAAGTTTATAGAGTAGTAAGGGTAGAACTGGTTAATAATCTCATTTAAATTTCAACATACACGTCTCATTACAGTACACCCACTTCACTGTATGGGAACATACCTTTATTGCCCCCTAAATCTTTTTATCAAGCTTAATTCTGCGTCTTTCAAGATTGCTTAAAAAAATTTCAATGATCTATAATGCAAATAATATAATATAATATACATGTCCCTTTGTGTCATATAATACCTATATGTCATGAGAGGAAACAATGTGCCAAACCCAACGAACCAGAATTTTTTTAAATTTACGTATACAGCTTGTGTAATTATGGAATATTTCGGATGTATTCAATTGAATGGCGAGAATAAATGGTATGAGTAGAGTCATTAGTTCTGTAATACCTAGCTGGTTCCAAGTCAAGGCCGAGCCGTTTAATCCAAGGATTACTCCGTACGAAATGTTTTACGACACTGTTGAAGATTGAGAAGGATCACGGATACATTCAGATATGTTAGGAGCAGTCGTCGCTCGAGAGAGAGAAAAAATAAGAAAAAAAAAACGGAAAGAGAAGATGATGTATGAGTGGAAGTAGCCAGCAGATAGGAGAGGTTGTGTGGCGGATGAGCTGTCGGCGCTAATAGTGGGGTTATGTAAGAAATGTCCTTGGCAGTGATCGAGAGAGTAGAACTACCGACGGAGAACTGCAAGGGGAAATCTGTTCATAAAACTTCGGATAACCGAGATGACTAGCTTCATCCCGACTGCCGTCTTGGTCTAGTGGCCACCCATCTTCAAAACTAGTTCGTCGGCAGGCGGGACGGATGTTTTTTATTTATTTACTTTTTTGGGACGACCTTGGTCGTTCTCGAGGTCGTACCTTCCTCCTTCGCTATCAGTCAAACCTGCAGTAGCGACAGAGCGAATGGTTCGCGGAAAATGAAGAACTCAGCATTCGTGACATTATTTGAGTGCAGTTCCGTACGCGGTCCCCATCTGCCAAAATTCCTCTACATTTTGATGGTTTGCAAGAGAACAGCAACTTGATTTTCAATTTGATTGAATTCGCTTTTTTTGTACATGCTGTTTTTTTTTTCAGGCATCTAGTCCCAAAAGAAGTTTTTTTAACAACGTTCACCCCGCTTTCTTTGTATTTCGTGAGATGATACCAAATCAACATAGTAAATGGAACTGTTGATAAAGCATCTAGAATACATAGGTATGGCATCTAAGCATCTAAAATATAGGTATGGAGGCCAGAGGAGCCGAGTTTAGGCGATGTACCACACACTTGGTCTAATAATCATAAATCAGTGACTTTTGTAGAAGGGATATCTAATATAAAAACAGTAAACCTCGCAGTGTAATAGACTAATACTTTTCAGAGTTGTAAAGCCCTGTTCACACAAACTGCTAATGATCCGAAATCTCATTTGTGCTTCCACCAAACAACGCACCACATTATTTCAAGAACCCACGACTCACACCAAAGGTGACCAACCCACCGCGTTCGTTTAAACTTTAAAACAAATGAAAAACATTCGAACGAAATTTCTCTTTTTGTTGTGCAGGCTTTTATCATGTAGATCGGTGTATTAGGCGGGTGGAAAATGATGCATGGTTGATTTTATGTACGTGTAGAGTGAAATAATGATTTGATAATGGTAGGCAATCATCTACAGCCCGAACCGCGAGTTTCTTGAAAAGGTTATCTAAATTGGTAAATTTGAGCTTTTTACAAGGAATTGCGGAAACAGTCACATAAGTTAACCAGAATGATCAAAAATGCAAAATAAAAAAAAAAAAAATAAAAAATAAAATAAAATTTGATTTGGACAGTGATAAGAATGGGACCCAGCTATCTACAGGTTGACTAAAGGCAAAACAAAATTCTCAGTGCAAGCGATAACTTTAAAACGCGAGAACCATTCGCGACGGAACTCAATAGAACTATGTAACTCAATTAATGTTTGAGACGGGTAAGAACAGCGTAGCTTCAAAATCGAATCCACTTCTAAAGGAACAGAAAACGTGCCGGAACTTTTCCACTTCTGATTAGCACCTTCATAGTACGGAGCCCGTTAGTAAAAGCGATTAACCCATCAGAGTACGTAGCAGAATTTTTGAAAATAATAAAACAAAACAAATGAGGATGATTAATTCACCATGTGTTCGACTAACTTCAATCAAACGAATTGGAAATCGTGCTTATTAGAAAAGCCAAGTTTTGTTGAATTATTTTCAATATCAAGGATTTTGGAAGAAACAAAATCACTTTGAATATTTTAAAGCTTTCAAGATACTGCGATGGTTATGGACAGTTCGCCCTTCTCGTTTCTTGAAACTGGCAACGCTGTGCATCAACCATAAGCTTTCACAAATCGAAAATTTCACCACCAGCACAAAACCTGTGGAAAAAATTTAAGCTTTGGGGTTCTAGGACAGTTCGTCGAGGACACGACAAAATTCGAAAACTGAATAGTTAATGTGCCTCGATAATGGTAATTAGTAGCTGTCAGATCGTTTTTGAGATTGATGATAAGATTTGAATTGCTCATCTTCATTGTCTACCTTCAGAGCGCAGAAGTGAAGTTCAGTCTTCTTCATAATGGCAGATCAACTTGTTACTTGTCTACCCATACCACACTTAAACTTGAAGACTTGCGGTGATTCCTATGAGTGCAAGTGCTACGGTTTATTCAATGAAATTTAAAAAAAATTTTGCTCGGGGGAGATTAAATAGCCTTAGGAAATAAGTTACCGGTCACTATCATTTATTCAACCTTGGTGGACCAGAAAAAAAGTCCAAAAACATGCTCTTCCAAACTTTCAAGGATCATTTTGAGGGTAATGTAGAAGTAAAAGTCGCTTCAATCAGCTGCGTTCATCCGCGACCATGAGATCCATAACGGGTTTTTATCGATTTATAGACGCTGATGCAAAATCAAGAACTTTCCAATGCGTTCAGCGCAGCAGCCACTGGAGAAAGGGAAGCTGATCTTTTTTGCGTTTTTGATACGTTTTTGATTTTTACTACCTGCCTTTTGCGAATCTTACAAATACCAAAAGAGAGAGAAGATGGAAAGACAGATTTCCAAAAAATATCAAAATCGGATTTCGGTATTGATGAAATTTTATCTGTGAAGATGAAAGAATAAAGCTTGAGAGGGGAAGGGCTGTGAAAATATTTTTCCTAATATTTGTGCCGAACCGTTTTTCCTAATTTTGGTTGAGAATACTTCGGCCTATTCTCGAAAAAATAATGGAATGGAAACGTTCTTTTTTTATAACTGGGAACTTTGAAATTGCTTAACTTCCTTATTTTAACCCATTTTCAGACACTTTTCCTATTCAAATCGACTTTAAATTCGTATTTTCATATAAAAAATGTATCACCAACGAAAATGTTTTCAAGTCGAATCTACCGGCTTTACAGAGAAACATATTTGTCATCTATAGTGGCCTGAAACACTTACATTATGTATACTGACATGGGGTATGTTTGTAATCAGCGTAAAATTTCCTATTAGAATAAATTAAAAATGGAATGTTGTCCGAACCGATGGTAATATGATGTATGCTGCGTCAAAACTATGCAACGTGTAGAGCAAAAGCCATTGTGTCTTATAATCGCGGTAACGGATAAATTTTGATTCTGTTCTTTTTTTAAAATTCAGCAATTTACCTCCTATTTTTCTTGAGATACTCGACTACCACGATTGGCTATCGGAGATCTTTGAAAGCATTAGTTCCTCTTAAATCTGTCAAACTGAAATTTGAATTGCTGCCTGTCAACATCAAGAGGATAACAAATAACAACTAGCCCTAATCTTTGAAGGACATTTATTGTAAATCAGTTTATACTACCGATTTGTTTGAAACGGCTGCGACGGAAATCTACTTTTCCCAGAGCTAAATCTCCCTGATAACCTGAAACGATGGATGTAGAGGGTTATGAATAAGGGGCATGTACGTACGCGAGGAATTTCCCCAAAACCTCCCGTGTATCGCGTTATCCGCATTGCGCATTGGCTGAGGGAGAGGAACAAACACACATTGCCAGTCACCAGATAATACTTGATTTTATCTGAAACAGATAATGTTACAAGCGTCCCCTGAGGTTATGTGAACAATAAAACACATTACTTGCTTCTTTTTTTTCTTCCGAGTCTCCCACCAGATAGCGGAAACAATGTTTTTAGGGAATGGAGGTAGGTACTCTTCAACCATTTCAGAAACTTAAAAAAAAAATAAATGTTGAACGTTTGATTGCAGTTAGTGCCCTTAGAAGGTAGTTTTTGATTATGAAAATACACTTAGAAGGGTGGGAAATGTAACGGCAAAAACGGAAATTTTGCCAATTTTTAAAAGATTGATTTCTAAGCGGAGAACAACACAATACGTGTGGTTTTACAGCACAATGTAGTTGAGAAAAATCAAATCTCGGAAACTAGTTGAGATAGAAAACTCCATTTTTGGTCTAATGTCATCCACTTTTCACATTTGGTACTATTTAAAGTGCGGGATACTCTGTGTAACTCAAATGCTACTTCCATGTTTGATTGAAACTTGAGCTGATGGAAGGAGTTGTGTTTTAATATTAATAGAATGATATTACAGAAGGCTCAGCAGGTGAATTCAGGGCGTAGATGTGAATACAGACACATTGTATAGAGATTACAAAACAAAAGTCAAAGGAAAGGACAGTTCGCAGGTACGAAATAATTTGCTAAACAAACTAACCAGTAACAAATCTCACACCGAAATGCTCAGTAAAGCACACTGTATCAATTCTAACTTATCCTTTTGCGTCAACCTTTTCAACTATTATTTAGGTGCCCTCAATCAATTGGTTACTAATTAAAAAGCTTCGAGGCCCTCTAACCATACGGAAGCCGCCCGTAGTTCTTCTCAAGCAGGCTCCCACTGGCTATTGTACTACCTTCCTCAACAAAATACAATTTTTTAAAGCGAATCTTTCATTAAGATTTTTATTGTGGACATTAGTTAAGTGAGTGTGCACATTTGGGTTCATATCAATGACCTGATAAATGTCGGGATTAGGCTGTAGACGCTACACTATACAGCATATGCAACCCTAAAGCCTACCATACAATCTCATATCGATTTCAACACAATAGCACCATTAAAGTACCTGCCACTTGAAGGCGTTCAGGTTCATGAGGGATTTTTCGTTTCATCCTCCTGAATAGGTCTCTAATGAACGGATAAGGTCCTCTAACCAGTACATATGATAGAACTTGATACAATTTATAGCGCAAGAGCAGATATGATATCAATCCAGGGTCCCAAGGAACTTCATCTGTGCCAATTCACCGGTGGCTTTTACTCATGGTAAAACATAACGTCTATCAAGCCCAATTGTCCAATTGCCTATCTGACCAATTTTGCTCAAACTTGGAGGTTTGCGAATGCGCAACTTCTAACAACTTTTGCACATAGGAAACCACCAAATGGAAATCTTCGATGAACATATGAAACATCTTGATGATCTACATATTCATATTATGGATTAATGTTGCACCCAACTTGGCAGACAATTTTTTTCCTAAGTCATGTTTGCTCGCAAACTTTTGTGCGACTTCCCAACGACATCAGCGGTCTAATTAATCTTACAGAAACGTGGTGGAGACGACGATTCAAGGATTTATATGAAGAGCTCCATGTTAGGGCAAACCCGTCCCTGAATGACGTTGAATTTCATGTTGAAAAGAAACTTGGGTCATCCAATTACAGTTTTCATGGGTGATAACAAAAAATGTGGCTCTTGGTTGTTCATGTCTTTTGAAATAGCTATGAAAGTTGATAGAAGTCAATAAAAGAATCATGAATATAATCGTTCACCTTGACAACCTCCATCACTCGTTACACTCCATTATTTTGTGATTGTTAAATATCACTTATTGTTTCATGATCAACGGTTGATGGTAACGTACCACCCTAGAAAACCAACACCACAGTAATAAAATCGCCTCGTACACAAACAACTACAAAAGTTTTAGTATTTATAATAACTAAATAACTAATTTATTGCTAAATAAAGGTAGGAATAACTTGCTACCTAACCAAATTCGGATTGTATGTTCCATATGTACTCTAGAAAAAAAGTGAAATGTAAAAAGCAGCAGTTTGCTGGAAATATATACAGTGTGATCAGAGAAATACTTAACACCACTTCATCTGTATAAAAATTGTTACTTCAGTCTTGACATGTGTCAGAATATTTATTAGAAACGGGCACAACCATTGTGTTTTTTGTATTATTTTCAAGTACTCACTCCCTCTTCTCATCCCACCCACTTTAAACTACTTACTAAAAAAGTATACTCCCTGCATATGCTCATGCATCATATTAAAAGTGAGTGGTTTTGAGATCCAATGATAACAACTGCCCTGATGAGTTGGTGGCACTTGCTCATAGTGTAACACGAAACTAGAGAATTCGGTGACAGAAAACGACGAAATTATTGACATTATCTACATTTCGCACCATGTGTTTATTTGCTTTCTATATTTAAGCCATATCAATGGTCCGAGGGCGATTAAATCATTATGTGACTTTAGCTATCCCATTTAATTCCTGGAGATGTCATAAAAATCAAGTTTTGTATTACGTTGGTGCATGCGCAGTAACCATTGGTGATTCAATCGTGCTGACTTTTATGTATGATGATTCTGAGAATAACACCAGTTGCCCTCAAATTTTGAGCCTGTTAGTGCTAACGAATCACTATCTCATGATGCACACTCTTACATCACGTCCATCGAGGATAAAAACATTTGCTATCCAACCAGGAGGATTCCTGAAATTTCATCTGATTTAGCCAACAAGTTTTAACGTTTCGTCTCTGACAACGAATTTACTAACACATTCGCTACCTATATCGTAAATGATCCAAACGCAATGAAATTCATGGGTAATTGCTGCATGTCCATCCTTCAACAATATGAGTTAGTGTTTTAAGAAACTCTTTTAAGCCCTAATTGATCCAGAAGAACGGCAAATATTAGGGCCTTCTTGTGGAAAATCAGCACTATCCAAAAAAAATTCATGTAAATTGGAGTATAATTCAATAAAATTGAGCCCGGTACAAGAATTAACAATAAACAGATCCACCTAAACTACAGTTGGTCTGGAAGCTATAAAACTCAAACAATTGATGGAAACTTAGATTTTGATGTAGGTATTTCAAAATTTGCCAACCTGTTGCTTGAATGCAAAAAGTTCTATCCTTAATGATGAAGGTAACTGTAATAACTAATACGAAAACAATTTTGACACCAGAACTTCCTCAAGTTTTCGTTGTATATCTAAACCACATCGAACTTTAAAATTAGACAAACCATAGCTGATTAAACTAGTAAATGTTTTATTTCACTGTTAGTGCTTTTTAAAATCTGGAAAACATAAATTGATCCAAGACTGATGTACACATGCGGTTATCTGGGTGGGATCAAATACGTCACGGGTTTGAGGGTGGAAAGTTTACAATACAAGGGCCCTTTGATTGGATGAAGTTGATAGGCAGTTTCTCTCAGTGTCTTCATACTTCTGAATCGGCCACTCATGCTACAGAACTTGTCAAAAACCCTCCGTTTCACTTACCGAAAGGAGCAAGAAAATAAAACCATCTCTCGCCCCTCAGGCTTGTCGTTTTGTTCAACAATCATTGGAGGGAAGTTGAGCCCTGTGATCAGGCTCGCTGCGTGGTGCCTCGTGTGTCATCGGATTACAAGAGAGACGGTCGGAGCCATCTTAATCATTGGTCGTTTGTGAGGACTAACCCCACTCGTGTGCTATAGGACATAGGAACCGCTTTGACACCACAACCGAACTCGGACATTAAGCAATGTTAGGACAGATTTGGATGAAGGCAAAATGAGACATTTTAAATTACTGCTTCTCGAAGGTTTGAGAAGATTCGTACAACTTGCATCAATAAAATCACCCTCTAACTTTACTTAAACTTTTTACTTCGTAGTTAATACTTCATACCCACAGCATAATGATTACTATAAATTGTAAGTGAACGCTTTAGTCAAATATCGCTATGCAGGCATGCTTTTTGCTCAGAAAGATCTGCAATTCTAGACCTTTCCAAGAGTGTGATACAAAAATATTTACATTTTATATTTGTCATGGATACTATAATCCTATTTTATGCTCCAAAGTGTGTCGTTAGGATCACGGATGTCTGAAGGTGGAGAAAGAGGGTGTCAGGGGTGAAAATAAGTGCCCCTATAGAATGACTACCCGTTTAGGTATGAGCCCCTAAGAGGTTGTGAGACCACTGAGCACTCCTGCCGAGGTGCCCGTTAGAGTAACCCCTTGGCAACTTTCCTGCACCGCACCCGTGCCAAAACAAGGTCGCACCAGGACTTTGATGTTATTTGTTGCCACTCGGTTCGTTCGGATACGGTCAGCTGTCATTTCTGTCATATTTGCTTATCTTAGCACTCCAGGTCTGCTTCGTGTCCACGCCTCCACTCAGTTAGATGTCAACTATATCCAGCTTCATGCCCTGATCACATGTGACAGCGTATCACAGCCGCTTGATCACAAAGCACTAGCTATCTGCTTGGAAATCACATCGTGTTTTAGAAAACTGTCACCATGAATCTGTTAACACTTAGGCGTACACTGGATGCTGTCTCAATCTTGAGACTTTTCGATTCGACCCTGTCATTTCCCCAGTCATCTTCAACCTACCCTAATTTCTTCTAATCACTACCTCCTGCTTGGATAAAACCTCTCCAGAATTTATATTTGCCTATAGTGCTTCCCTATGGCTCGAACCGACACACTAATAATATATTATTAGTTCTAAATATATTTAGGACAAAGAAGAACATCGTTCATCCAAACCGGCGTTTTCTCTACACAATTGATTTAAAAGGAAAGTCGTTTCTTTGAGTTAATCCAGACAAAGAAAATCTATCTTTGAAAAATTAGTGTTAATTTCCCATACATTTATCTCGTTCATATTGCATACTGTCCCAGATCAGATAGTTTCATTACCAGTACGGGATTTGAACCAGCGATCCTCTGCCCAGCCGAATGACTTTAGGACAAACGCTTAGATTATCCGGCCATAGAGGACATCTCACCTCTGGGTAACAAACAAACATTCGTTTTAGCCACATGAGTTTATGACACCATTTCCTTTGAAACTTCTGATGAAATCAGGGGGTCGTAAGTTAAGTAGTAAGTTAATAAATCATCACTACTGGTTTCACATATATATACAGGTACATATATATCCTTGAAAGGAATCAGTTCCTGCTATTTACTGCACTTGCAGGGATGTACATCGATTGGGATAATTCCTCGGGGTTACCAGCTGCGATCGTCAGATGCGGTAAGTGGTGTTGGCAAGCGATGCGGATTGTACGAGTTGGGACATTAGCATACCGGTTAGGCACGTGAAGGCGCGACCCTCTTCTCCCCCCGAACCTAGTTCCTCGGAGATTTACCCACTCGCTTCTCCATGGACGTAATCAAACTTGCGTTCGTTCCATCAGTTTAAATAATCGATGAGCAGATAGCGAGTTGGGATGAACCGATGAGGAACCTCACGCAGGATTTGAGCGGATAAATCTAGGGTTGTTAGTCATACTGCCTTCAGAGGTACTAGGAGAAGATAGCCAGATACACGAACGAGAACAGTCCACAGGGAAGAATATCATTTTACCGATTAATTAAAAACTGACTGATGGTCAAGGATGTTCCCTTTGCAAGAAAAACGTGCGTTTGGACACGTGGCCAAATAATGTAATAGTGTAAAACACGGAGGAGTCTAGCCATGACAGAAACCAATGGTTCCCCAACACAGACAAGCACCAATAACATGATTGAAATTGAATAACAAAATTAATACAAAAGACTAAATAACAAACATCTGTCAAGTGCCTAAACCAGGATCCTCAATTATCGTAACCTGGAACAGCTACTATTATGGATTATGTATTATTATTATATATTACGGAATTGATGGAAGAATAGATTACTAGTCAAAAATGATTCGATGCTAACTAGGATAGTAATATATGTGAATACAATTAACATGGAAAATTGAGCTGTTATTTATGTTTGTGATTGCACACACCCAATTATCAATTCAACCGTATTCAATCGAAGGTACGAGTATATTGGGACCGAATCTTCGGGCACTAATTGGCACAATATATGACCATATCATCGAAATCGGTTCATTAGTCTCACCGTTTCTTCTTTAAAGACCGATTTCTGATTTCCGAACGCAAAATTGTTACCATAATCAATTGCAACGAAACTCGATTACCGATTCGAGGATTGTACTCTTGTACGTTCCTAACTCGGACTAAATCGGGCCGACAATAGATCTTGAGAAATAGATGTTATGCTAAATTCAGGTTTGCGGAATATGAATATGCTAATCGTTCGACGACGATGTTAATGATAACGGTTAGTCTAGGAGTTAACCAGAAACAGTGATACAATTCATAAGGAGAATTCCTAAAATATATGCCTAACTACACTCACCTTCTCCATGTTTTAACTAGCGGACGGATAAATCATAAAAATTCGGCCTTATAATGAATTAATGTAGCTGTAAGTGCTGACGCTACTTTTGATTTGACGTCAAGGAAGTGAGCAAGGTTTCTGGAGTGACAAGGGAAGGCACAGACTGACATTACAGACAGACATAACACACGGAACCAAAATCGTAAAGCAAGCTTTGGAACGCAAATGCCGCAAACCGAGTTACTTGGTAGGTGCGAGCTGTTATGGTAACCTAACAGTTAATTTCCTTAAATTTGTGCAGATGTATGAGGAAAAGAGTTGTACACTTCACGTTACATTGGGACACGAATAAAAAATACCTAACAGTAACAAACATTCCTCATTATCGTTAAATATTCATGTTGACCAGTCTGAAGTTTGGCTCTAAGGATCAATTTTCTTTCATCAAAAGCACGTACTGAAGTCCGAAACATCAAACTCGATGAAGAAATATTTTTATATGTGAAACGAGAAAAAACTGTTGAGAATCTCACGCCACAGGAAATTTCCTGAAGATCATGAAAAGGGAGTATTAAGGGGGGATCAGTTATCCTTGAAGTGATCCGTCTACAAATAATTGATATTATGAAGCGTGTGCAGCATTATTGTTCACGTTCTGATATTTCAAAAAGAAGCATTTGTGACAGGAAAGAAGCGAAGATTTCGCAAATAACTGGACTACCGAGAAAGATTTACATTTTAAATTTTTGATGTAAGGACTCGACTAGACATCTGTTATGTACAAGATTGTGGATAGATCCTGAGCCCCAGAATATGATACCAAACTGTGTTCGCCAGGAGTAACAATAAATAAGTTACAACCTGCATTTTAGATATGAATACGATTTGATGAATGAACGTACTCATTTTTTAGACTTTGAAAAAGAAAAGTTTGAGGAGGCATCCCATCACAGAGAGATGAATCTACATTGTTAAATCACAGTTATAAAATTGTCGAGCATGTAGAAGAAGCTTATAAAAGAATTGACCAAAGCCATTTTACTCAGAAATATACTCTAAATCCAAGAACATTTTTTCAAATGTCCACCGCACTACGGCGATTAGACGAGGAAACCGCTCAAGTAGCGATTGCGTGGTATTCAATACTTGCAGATATTGCGGAACTTACAATTGTGTATCAATATGTTGGTCAACAATATTTGATATGAGCGTCAAGGCCAACTCATTTTTACACAAAGCGCTGAGTAATTATTCAAATTAGCCTCCCCGAGTATATTCCGACGCAGTCACATAATGTTTCCTCCACGCTCAACTTCATCACAATCTTCTCCCACATAACAATCAACTTTATCCAAATACTATGTAAATTACAACAATTATTTATCGGTATATCTATTTCATTTTTCATGAGCAAATTGATAATGATAATGAGTATGTAAGTGATTAAAAAAAAAGTGAGTAGTGAGTAATAGTGCAACTTGACTTACGGATTCCTAAAATCCCTAGCCTACCCTATGAATATCTGTAGATTATCACAGCGAACAGTCGAATTACTGCTTTGTTGTCTCGAGACTGTTGGAATGGCTGTCAACAGTCAAGACATTAAAAACGTGCATTCGAGTTAACAAGAGTTGGTGTCTCTTTAACTCACCTTAAAAAAAGTTGTCACATTTCATTGTGGCACAGTGATTGATGTTTTGGAGAGGAGAAAAAGGTTATCAGAGATGGGTGAAGGATTGGCATCACTCCATACAATTGACAAAACTGATGACACCTTGAATAAAAGCAGGCTCGCTCAGTTGACTTCTCCTCATAGCACAAACAATGCAAGAATACTGCACTGTTGCTTATAGAACTACACTAATTCTATTACACACTGAAATAATAAACATTATTTCTGTATGTTTTGGTTTATTATTCAATAATAAAAATTCTGAGCCCCCCTGAAAGTTTCATGGTTTACGTTTCAAAGGGTGTAGAATCCTAATCTGCAATAAAAAATTTTCCGTCCGTCCGCCGTACGCCGTACGCACGATATCTCCAAAATGGCTGGAGCAAAAGATCTGAAATTTTCAGGAAAAATCCATCTTGGCCCGACGACGCCCCAATTCTTGAGCCAGCTCTCTCACTCAATTTAAAGTGCCCTTTAAGGGTTTTACAAGGTTTTGTAAAATCCCTAAAAACCTCAAAACAAGTCGAATCGGCCTAAATGTTTACCTATTTGAAGAACATACCAAGAGGAATCGAATGAGCCCTTCCCCACGTCCGTAGGTCACACCATTCCCGATGTGCGCCGTACGCACGATTTCTCCCAAACGGCTGGAGCAAAAAATCTGAAATTTTCAGGAAAAATCCATCTTGGTCCGACGACGCCCCAATTCTTGAGCCAGCTCTCTCACTCAATTTAAAGTGCCCTTTAAGGGCTGTCAAATTTTTGTAAAATCCCTAGAAACCTCAAAACAAGTCCAAGCGGCATGAATGTAAACTTATTTCAAGAACATACCGTCAGGAATCGAATGAGCCCCTCCCCAGGTCCGTAGGTCAAACCATTCCCGATGTATGGCCCGATTTATGGTGCCAACATTTGCGTTTTTTGGTTTATTATTGTTTGTTTGTAACCTAGTGATGTCCGGCCGATAGCGTCGGGTTGTAGTGAATGTGGATACTGGAGTGATAGCCGATGTGAATACTTGTAGTGTAGTTAGTAGCCGATACACGGGTTGAAGCATTCTGATATGCATGAAACGCTGATAATATATAGGTAAATATTATTCAATATTATTACTGGGGTTTATTATTCAATATTATTACTGGGGTAAATAAGTATCCTTTCACTGGGGTTTATTATTCAATTGGCTTGCGTTCATGATTTGAATCTTACTAAGCTTCGGAGTGTGCGTGTTTTACAGGTGATAGAGCGATCATTGAATTTCAGGAGATATGCATAGACCACGTAAATCGGTTCTCATCCAAAACACCTATTTGGATTGATCAGTTGATATTTGTGTGCCTCCTCTACATCTGTCTACCTTTGGCTACATCGTTTAAATTTGGATTTGGGGAAGTTTTAACGCAATACGAGTGCTAAAGGACTTGATAAATTATAGATGTTTTTATTGTGTGGGGGGGTATTGAGGTTCAATAAAAAAAACTGCAAATTCTTTCACTGGGGTTTATTATTCAATAGGCTTGCGTTCATGATTTGAATTTCTACTATTTTATTTTTTGTGTCTTGTCATTTGTGATTTTTCAGTATTTCGTAATTTTGGAACTACTAGCAAATGTTTTTTCTAGTTTCCATCTAGTTAGATTGAAAAAATTACATTTTTACAACAAAAAGTTTGAAAGAATTATAGTCCAAGTGGCCTTTTTGATACATCGCGCATTTGTGAGTTACGTATTCGTGTAACATTCATACATAAGTTTAAATACCTATGTGTAAGCAATTCTATACCTTCTTATCTAGTTCAATTGAAATAAATAATCTAGTTTTTCAAGAAAAGAGTTGAACAAAAGTAATCATTTTCCAAGAGGCCTTTTGAAGCCAATTGCGTCTTTTCGGAAGCAAGAGTTCATTTTTAGCCTGTGATAGCCGACACCATCTATCGGCTATCAGCGGAACAATTGCGAGAGGAGAGGCGAGGAGTGACTGGGGGGGGGAAGGAGAGATAACGAAAACTTGCGACAAGCCCCTCTCCTTACCACTTTCTACCCAGCTCTCATCCGACCAGGTAATCTGTTCTTTCAATTTCCGTATTTAAATCAAATTGATATTAATATCCCAGATCCATCCTATTAACCGAACTCCTTACCTAATACCACCTGCGGTGCTATTTCATAAAAAATAAAAAATATTAAAGGAATACGTAAATCGTTTCCACATCGTGGTTAATAGGAGTCCCATAGTAATTCTTGGAGCAATAAATACATTTGTTGAATAAATGACCATCTACGTTTCCAAAACCTTGTGTATAATCAATTCTTGAACCTTATATAACATATATATAAAATAACGCATTTAGTATATTATAAGGAATTCCACAAATTTTTACAAAAAGCGGATCATCAATATCGGATGAGAAATTGTAAAAACATAATCCAAAACATCGAAAGTAATAATCAAATACCAAAATACACAATAAAAAATAACATATTACATTATACAAATAGTAAAGGCTCAACAAAACCATGTCTACCGGACAACTTATTCGACATGGTATTTAAATACTACCACGACAGTCCATTGGGAGCGCACCAAGGCACTAAAAAGACGTACGACAGAATCAGTACAATATTCCATCACTCAGATTTACAAACAAAAATAAACGCGAAAATAGCAGAATGTATGCCATGCCAAAGATCGAAAGGCATGCAAACAAAAACATACGGGAATCTAAGCTCTAAACCCGCAACTCGACCCATGGAACGGGTGTACATTGATGTAGCCGGACCCCTCCCACGCACACGTAACCAAGAAACACACATATTGGTGGTAATGGATGGTTTCAGTAAGTATTGCGTGTTGATACCATTAAAAAAGCATAACACAGAGAAAATTGTAGGGGCACTACATACAAATGTATTCACCAAATTCGGGTACCCCACAGAGCTAATAACAGACAATGCCTCCGTTTTTAAATCACAACAATTCAAAAATTACCTACTAACCCATGGAATTAAACAAAAAAACACACAACCACACTACGCTGCCCCAAATTCAGCGGAACGCTTGATCAAGACGCTGAAAACGACACTGACCGCGTATCACGCGGAAAACCAACAACATTGGAATCAGAATTTGGAGTACATTCAATTAGGACTGAACACCGTGGCACATTCGACAACAGGGTATACCCCGGCAAAATTGTTTCTAGGCCGAGAAATAAATACGCCGATAGAGCTGGCATGGGAAATACAGAACGATACAACGCCGAGTCAAACTACCGCACAAATCTACCAAACAGCATATCAAAACATACAGAAAGCTATGCGGCGGAACAAAACATATTACGACCAACGCCACAGCGATAAACAATTTGAAATAAACGATACAGTCTTAATAAAACAATACATCATTAGCTCCAAAATAAATAACATCAATGCTAAGTTGGCATACAAGTACACCACACCCTACCGTGTACAAAAGAAACTTTCTCCAGTCACATACGAATTGGTGAACATACAAGACCCATCAGACATAAGAAACCAACATGTATCGCAATTAAAACCGTACAAAACCACATGAACAAGCACAACAACAACCGAAAATTAACCAATTCACATATTGTTTGTTACATGTGTACGCAATCGGCGGCAAACGGATGTCTGAACTCTCGACAGAGCGGCGGTGCTGTACCTCAGCACAACGGCCAACCGCCACCTTGGAGAATGAGACCCGTCACACGCGAAGATGGGTGGAACGCGAACCAATACAAAAAAAAAAAATAATAATAATAATAAAAAAAAAATAAAATAAATAAAATAGGGTTGCTAACAAACATCCAATAAATTCCGCAAAAAAAAAAAAAAAAAAAAAAATTTTTTTCCATAGGGTAAAAAAAAAAATAAAAAAAAATAAAAAAAATAAAATAAAAAAATAAAAATAATTCTAATAATAATAAAAATAATTAAGTAATAATTTAAATAAAAAAAAAATAAATTAAAAAAAAAAAAAAACCGGATGTCCCAGGTTAACAAAAAAAAAAAAAAAAAAAACCTGATGAGCCCACAAAAAAAAAAAAAAAACCGGATGTCCCAGGTTAAAAAAAAAAAAAAAAAAAAAAACCTGATGAGCCAAAAAAAAAAAAAAAAAAAAAAGGAAGTCCCAGGTACAAAAAAATATTAAAAAAAAAAAAAAAAAAAACCTGATGAGCCCAAAAAAAAAAAAAATAAATAAATAAATAAAAATAAATAAAATAAAATAAATAAAATATAAGTATAATAATAACAATAACAATAATAATGGTAATTAAATAAATAAAAATAAAATAAAATAAAAAGAAAATAAAAACAACAATTTAAATTAAAAAAAAAAAAAAAAAAAAAAAACCTTAGAACACAAAAAATCAACAACAACGCAACTTAAAATAAATAAGAGCTCCATGTAGGAAGAGATGTAAAACAAAAACTTCAAATAGGACCCCTCTCCACCGCTGTGCCTCAACCCTAACCCATCCCAACCCCTGGAAGAACAGGCGATCCCTCACAGCCATGCAATTTTCAGAAAACATCCAAGAAGCAAAAGTTGCTGAAAGTATGTTTGCTGAAAATTGAAGGCTGAACTGTGATAGCCGACACCATCTATCGGCTATCAGCGGAACAATTGCGAGAGGAGAGGCGAGGAGTGACTGGGGGGGAAGGCTCAAGAGACGCGGCGCTGCAGGCGGCGTACCTATGTGCCAGCGTCAGTTTCGATCAATCATCAATCATCATCATCATCATCAATCTATATACAGACGAAAATATCAGAGCAGGTAGGTATATCAGGGGGTGGTAACGTTGGGCGGGTGGAATTCTCCGCCACCCCCCCTCTCAACCGCGCCTGTGAAGGGGACCCCACCAATGAGGACCGTCTCCGAGGGCAACCGCTGGGTGGAATTCCCCCCCCCCCCCCCCCACTCGACCGCGCCAGTGAAGGGGACCCCACCGAAGAGGAGCGTCTCCCAGGGCAACCTGCTCCCCTCCTCGGGGACTTGGAATATACGATTTTTGGTTTATTATTCAATAATCACAGGGGTTTATTATTCAATTGGCTTGCGTTCATGATTTGAATTTCTACAAAGCTTTGGAGTGTGCGCGTTTCACAGGTGATAGAGCGATTATTGAATTTCAGGAGATACATGGAGCACGTAAATGTGTTCTCAACCAAAATACTATTTGGATTGATCAGTTGATCATATTTGTGTGCCTCCTGAAATTCAATAATCGCTCTATCCTGTGAAACGCGCACACTCCAAAGCTTAGTAGAAATTCAAATCATGAACGCAAGCCAATTGAATAATAAACCCCAGTGAAAGAATTTGCAGCATTTTTACATTTCAACGTAAATCACCCATCTATGTTTGTTAGAGAAAGTCAGCAGTAAATTATTTAAACACGGCGCTTCCATCTTCGCCTTCCGGCGGGATGGGTAAACGAATAGTTGAACGTTCAATCCAATTCACTTTTTGGACGTCGAAAATTCCCGAGTTCAACAATAGCATAACATGGTGACGATCCTACAATTCGAAATCAATTTTCGAGCGTCGAATATTCAAACGTTGATTATTATCAAACCCCTCCTCTTCAAAACTTGGATATGATCAAACTCGCTCTTAAAAATAGTACTCTGAAAAATTTCGTTAGCAATAAAACTCATGATTAACATTACCATTGTCATCAAAACGCCAAAATTTCAACATGATTTATCATGAATGTACTCGTACTCATGGTTCATCATGAATACTATAATACAATTTATTTTATTTACTTGGCCGAGGAACCAAGTGGAGAAAGTAGATCGTAAAGATCAACGGATATCCTATGTTTGGAAATAATTTTGCTTAATCGCAGATTTCAAATGATGGACAAAGTGAATACGTACAGGTGCGGAAATAGAGTGGTACTTAATCAACTTGATTGCGATATTTATTGGATATTTAGTGCCCATTAGGAGTTGAAAAACAGAGGGATGCCATTATTCAGCGTTTTATCGACAAACAAGAAAATTACATGTTCCATCTATGAATAACGATAATCAGAAACTGGTGGTACCACCTTCTTCGCATAGTTGAGCATCACTGTAATGATCAATTACAATGAGAAAATTGTCCTATTAAAACTGAATTTCCAATTACCTTCATTTGCACACTTATTTCAAGTAAAGAGTGTTGTAGAGTTTCCTACATCTATGGGCATCCAGAACGGTCTGGACTCTTTCAAATGCCTGGAAAATGTGTTCTTCCATTAAATAACATGGTCAATGACATTTTGGAGAGACTAATATGAAACTAATTACACAATTGCCACCCTTAAGCTACTCTGCAATTTCAAGTGAATTTGTAGCTTTAAACCGAGAGAAATGGCGCTTATTGAAATCATGTTAGCTCAAACGCATGTGCGCTGGCAATTGTCATACGGCAAGAGTAATAAGGTATTGCTGTTCAAATTCCGAATCAATGGATTATTCATTGTTTTGAAATCGTCATCCAATCATACCTTCATTTTGAGCGAACTCAGGCTATTAATTCATAAGAACAGGCATTCCATCAAAACACAAGGTTAGTGCTTAGCTGCGCTCACGTCACTGATTGTCTGACTATGATGAGCCTTACGGAGGACTGCGCAGGAGTCGTCTTTGCGATCCATACACCGTTGATCTCGGTGGCGAGGTCGACATGGTAAGTGATATGAAGACCACTTTTACCTCTAAAATGTACCCTGATTCAGCCCCAGAGGAAGCGCTTCTGTACCGAAATTGTATATTGGAAATGCCCCGCCCTCCCATCATCATCAACATCGCCTGGCTAGAAAAAAGGTACAGCATAACAAAGCCAAGAAAATTTAAGGTAATGATCCTGCAGTCGAGAAACACTTATTGTGTGCAAGCAATGTGCAAAAAGGCATCATAGTAGAGCCGAGAGCATTGAATGAAACGAGCCTGCAGCTATGAAACTTATTGCTAGTAAAAAATGTCAATTTAGTTCACAAAAATACCTATCCAAAATATTTTTGTAGTAAATGGAATGAAAAACACTGCAAATTACGACAGAAAGGGTTATAATTTCCGTATTCGATACCCCTCCTACGCGGATCAAAGGACTATCAGAATTGGACTGTACATCCAGAGATATAGCTTTCAACGAAAACTTAACAAGATCAAATAAACTGTGGTATATTTTCTAAACTTGGTACCTCGCGCTTCCATATCTGGTATTGCAGTCAAGACGAAAGTTCCAGTTTCAATGCCTCAAGGTCCCGTTGAACGGGCTCTGTAGCCTGACCGTCTACCTGAACGATTGTTCAAATGGTGAACGAAAGGATGATTGACAACAACTCAAGAGGCCTCATTCGATTCAAGGAACTAATTAATATCAAACAAAAAAAACTACCCTCTTTCATCGAAAGTTTTTGACATTTATATTTTTTCAATAGTTTAATAATCAACTATAATCCATTAGGGTAAATTGATCAAGATGCCAAAATCACTGGCACACCCTGGATCAATGTTGGGTTTTTGAGGCGTAATCCGTAAACATCGCTTCAGTAGTTTCGGAGAAAAGCTTCGGACGAAAGCCGGAGGAATATGTACGGACGGATTTTTTTTAAATTCGATTTTTCAATTTTATGTACCTTGAAATGTTGAAGGAGATGAAATATTTGTTTCTTGGTCGATTACTAAGGTTCATTATTAAAAATAATGAACCAAAATAACGTTTTTACTAGAGCGTGCAGAGACTGATTTTCTGAATTCTTTCCAATCATTTCAACTCCAATCCTTACAATAATCACGAAGATCCATCTGCCTCATATGCCGAAAACTACTACTGTTCTTTAGTATAGTTCAGAACAGGACTTGAAACTGACAGACAGACAGGTAGTAATAGGACCAAATTGTTGAGGAAGGTGTCGACCGCAAAACGCTACTGGTAACTTTGAATTGTGAGAACGATCATTTTTCAGTCTACCTTAGGTAGACAAAGGACAATCCTTGCCGTCTGTAGTGAAGATGCAATATGGATTAGAAACATTTGTATGCAGCTACCTATCGCTAGAACGCCATTGTTTGTATACTGCTGTCAGGAAACTTCTGCTTGTTTGAATATTGGACTCAAAGCGCTTGTAAAGTACGAAACGATCTCCAAGCTGTCATAGGGTCGATAGAAACAGGAATAAAATCAAACCTCATTTTACAATCGGCTGCCGTTTGGGTTATCGTTTTGTCCTCGTTGTGTTCCAACCCACGCCACGCACGGTAGGCACTCCACTAGGGAGGCTCGTCCTTGAGAACTCGCAACTGCTAATTTCGGACGGTTGCATCGAACGAAGAGGAGTAGTTTTGGCTGTTCGTGACCAATAAAGAACCGCCCCATAATTCACTCCCTTCGATTAGTTGGGCCGGCCTTATCCTTGACTGAAACCATTTTATTTTATTTCATCAGAATCGGTAGATATAATCAATCAGATTGATTCGAATAAATCCCATTTAGGGATTCGTGTTTAGCGAGATCACATGCTGAGAGATTTTCCGACAATTTCGACGCACTGGAAACATCTTGATAAGGTACGTAGACGGGACAGGACTGAAAGCTTTCCTTACTTTCGGTAATGAAGACGAAAATAATATTACAATTAAAATGAATAACGTCAGAAAAAAAATGATTCACTATTGACATTTTAAAACGAGTGGGTATGATTGAGATAAGCAGAAAATCCAAAAACTGAAACTACTTCAATAGTCGTGGTTTTGGAGTTCGATGAAGAACGAGAGTTTAACAAAATAACCTTCACGGAAGCATTCAAAGGTTATTTTGACGGTATATCCTGACGTACAGAGATTTTGACTTGAAGGGGTTGTAAGGTTGGGTTAGATACGAGAAGGAAGAGCAAATCCCTGAATTAAATACACCCTATAAAACACGCGGGACCAGGACAAGTATTAGAGTGGGAGACTTTCTACTTTTATGGGCAAGCTGGGACCGTTTTTAGGGCATACGCAAGCAGGAGTTGACAGTGGCAGGGAGTATTAAGTTAAGTCGTCCCTCCTAGCGGTCCCTTAACTTTGCAAGGGGCCTCTGCATGCGGGAGGAGCAACTGCTCATCCATTTCGGAAGAAGAATGTTTGCCCAGGCGAGAGGGTAAATAATGCAGGGATAAATTCGAAGTTCAGAACCCGATTCTCGAGAGGAATGCTGGAGCAACCTTGATGATTAGCGACCGTTTGACCACAGATTGACTGGTGGTATGTTTGGAATAGAAGCAATTATAAAAGAATGCGCTTATCCATATTATAAGAGAATCCTTATCGTCGTTTGAATGTGTTAAATGTCGATAGTGGTGTTGATGAATTTATACGTATTCCTTAACAGAGACTCCGTTATTCAAGCGAAATCCGCTCCGTGTCATGGAACATCAGCTCCCGGAGGGTGATCAGCCTTTTAGCATACTCTGGATGTTGCAGGCTAATCGTATCAACCCTTGGCAGGGGCTCATTCATTCCATCTCCTTCCACATTTCACAATTTTGCTTGAGTGCATACGGTCGTTCATTATGCACCATAATAGTTTACATAATCACAAGGCTACTCAAAACATGAACTGCATTATCACTCAACATAGAATCATTGTTCCTAATTCAACACATTCAATACGTACCTTCTATTGTTTAACTCGCTCAATTCCTGCAAAACATTCCTATCATTAGTAATATACAATGAAAATTGACCAACCTTAGTGCAGGGCTTTGCGGATGTGGAGAGGGACAAAACACAATGGAACAATTTTGTTTAGCACACTTCACAACTCAAAAAGTTCCAGTCATGCGAATTTCCCAAAATTATCGTAATAAATTTATGTTGAATTGACTTGAATTATGAGCATACTGTGTAAAATAGAACTTTCAACTATCAATATACGCGTACGGCGGACGGACGGATTTTTTTTAAAATTTGATTTTGAAAACAACGCGTCTTGAAAAGAGAAAAATTGTTGAGAGGGTTAACATTTATTTTTCTTGGTTGATTACAAAGATTCGTGATTGGAAATTATAAACAGAAAGAGAAAATAAATTACATGGCATGCCTTCATCTGGATTTGGGTCCGGAAGTGATGAGTGTGAACCCCCTTCTATTTTTTGGTTTATTATTTTCAATAATGAACCTTTGTAATCGACCAAGAAAAAATGGGCCCCTCGCAAAATTGTTGGTTTACATTTCAAGATACGAAGATTTCAAAAATCGAATTAAAAAAGAAAAAAATCCGTACGTCCACTGTCAGCAGCTTTTCGCCAAACTACAAAACCAAAGTTTACAAAATTTGGCTTAAAAATCCAATATCGATCCAGGATGTGAGAATAATATTGGCATCTTGACCAATCAACCCTTAAACATTATATTTATGGATTATTATAGGTAATTTTTTCTTAATCTTCTTACTTAACTTAATCAAATGAAATATTTTCCCCATCAAATGAAAATTCGTACCAATCAAATGAACCTCTTAGGTACCTACCAAATGAAACCATGCGGCAATAAAATTGAACCTCTTTTCAATCGAATGAAACTTGTTTTTCAAACAAACCAAAGCTCATTTCGATCAAATGAAACTTGTTCGAACCAGAAGAAATGAAATTTTATTTCAAATTCTTTCTAAACAATTTGATATAGAGGGCTGCAAATTGATTTAATGAAGCGGGCAAGCAATTGCAGCTTATTTCATCGTCATGTATATGACGAAGTTGGAGCAGACCTTTGATTGTTTCGTCGTTGACAGCTTTGACTTTCTCGAAGTCATCATTCTGACTTGCTGAAGTAGGCCTCTATTACCAGATTTGATTATAGAAAACGTATTTTCCACCGGATTCAAGATCGGTGAGTATGGTAGCAGGTACTTCGCTGACAAGAGCAAAGCTTCCACTGCAAGCAGGGATACGGGAAGCTATACAAAGAACGAACAAGAGATGCGAACTATAATGATGAAAATGACGAGGACTTCTACAGGATGTCACAGTGATTGGCATTGTGGTGACCCTTCGAGTTTCATTTGTTTGAAAAAAAGTTTCGTTTGGTAGGTACCATGTTCCGTTTGGTTGGAACAAGGTTTCATTTGATCCGTACGAAATTTCATTTGGTAGAAAAAAGGGTTCATTTGATTTGAAAATGCGATGTGTATTTAAATGAGTAAATACAGAGATTTTTCCGGGAGGAGGGTAAGGACCCCCCCCAACTGGGTGTGAATCCCCCAACTTTGTGCGACCTCAGCGTCGTCCATCCCAGTCAAACTGGGCTTGATTGTCACGACGGCGACGGGCTGGCGAGCGTGGCCTTGAACTTGAGGGCAGCGCGGGACCTTCAATTCACTACAGGCGATCAAGCGCGACTGGCCTTCGCTTTCCAACAAACGATTTCCAGCCCCTACATTCAGACCTCTTACATAGTTTCCAAGGTTCATTAGGTTGGGGGCTTTTGATACATTAGGCCCTTCGCATGCGGTAAAGTTTTTTTTTTCAATTCTGAGGGAGACTAATGCGTCACGTGATTTAGGTGGAGGACACGCTCAGGTTCTTCAGACCACACATGTAGAACTTTAAAACCTGTCGAACTTCAGAAATTTGAATTTTGTATTGATCTGTAGTTTTATTTCCAGATTCAGCACAGTTTACTGACTCTCAGGTACAATTGTAGGTAAATATACGAGAATACAGTCAGGCATCACACGTGCATACACAGATATAAAAATAATTCTTTACAAAACTCACGCCGAATAATCAAAAGATCATTGGTCTATCTACTAGTGTTGACAAAGCAACAATCCACGCAAAACAATCAGTTTGAAGAGCTCATTTCAACTGAGTTCCATCTAAATCAAACGGAAGAAGCGAAATTATTACACTACGGTTTATTATTCCTACGTTAGAAAACCCTTCTCTGATCCACATTTATTTAAAGTATTCTGTCAGAAAAACTAAACTCTACGCCCCTCGCCTCCATACCTTGTAATTATATCCTAGATGCCTTGAAAAGAGTTCCATTTATACTTCAGCACCGTAGATCGACTAGTAAAGAAATTGGCCACAAGGATTCATCAGTTGATCAGTGTGTCTGCATACCTTAAAATTGATTTTGAAATCCCTAAGACGATGACATCGTCATAAAGATGGCAACCAACCTTTGAGATCCAACTAGCAATCGTTAAAATTCAGGAGCGGCACAACCTAAATTTAACGGAATAAATTTAAAAACCTACCTCTGATTCACTTGTCGGCCAATATTTAACAAACATAAAATACTTGATTTTAAAAGGACCTGTCGAACAAATATTCTATTGCAATTATATAAGCTGATGCGATCACCACAATTCGCTAGGCGATTTTTGCTCTGTTCAACTTTTTACTATACTTCACTCAGTGCATGCCTGAACATGAAAGATATATTGAACCTCATTTTCAGTCTAGTTCTAGTTTTCCGATTTCACCGACATTTTGTAGGGTAATCGGGGAAAGTAATTGCATTCTAAATGCCTTGAAAAGAGTTCCATTTATACTTCCGCACTGTACCAGCATAATCTCATAACATATCAAAAATATACTGCCCAATAGAGATTAAAATGGATGAGGCTTATTCGTTTCTTGTTGATTTTAAGAAACTTGATAAACTAGTTGCCTGATTTCCTCAACCAATGAAACGATGTACTTGTGGATGACGTTAAATGCAAAGTTGAATTGGAAATGAAATGCGAAAATAAGTGAATAAGAATAATAACAGAACTGACTCTCAAAGTTGGAAAAATGTTTTAGTTAACGGGAAGGCGATCAAAATTGTCAGTTCAAAATAAACTCACCCTTTACAAGTAAGTCCTGAAGCCTGTACGGACTTATGGAGCTCAGCTGTGGAGCTGCACTGCTAAGAGTAATCGAAAGCTTATCCAGGCTTTGAAAAATGTGTGCTCAAGAACGAGACTAACGCACCTTGGTACATTCAGGATGATGGACTTCAACATGATCTGGAGGAGGTATCTATTGATGAAACTGTCAAGAAATAAAATCAGCTCACCAATAGCAACTAAGAGGTTGTGTCAACATCGAAGATGTCCGATTGTTTGATGGAAGAGACCTAATAGAGAGAATAAAACTACTGGAACTGACCGAGTGAATGTGAAATTATGAAATACTTGCTCATCAGCTATCAGACTTTCAAAACACGTTCTGTATATTTATTTTTGGATAGTATAAGTAGTAAACCAGATTGAATTTGTAGTGAATAAGATCAGAATCGAAGTGCTATCAAGTCGTAAGCTTGGTGTAAGCTGGTAACGGGCTAACGGGGGTTGTAACTGGTGACGGCACTAATTGGATTTGTACATCGAACATAAAACAAAAAACTCAAACGTAAATATGAGGTCCGTTATTTATTTTCGAAAATGTCAACACGGCTTTTAGAAATTGCCTAAACAGTATTGCTAATGAGAGCTATAATTAATTTTGTGGTCCTTGAACAGTCCCCTTGTACACTCTTGGGAGACTCTTTAATGCCCACCCACCTTGGAAATGGGAACCAGGAAAGTTCTTATGAAATGCTGGTCCACCAATAAATCTATTGAGAAATGTGTGATCTATTGGCAACTGGGGTTAGGAGAGCTCTCATTTTGAGTGACGGTCGTTCACAAATCCATGTCAAAATATTAGGACAAGTAAGAAAGTTTTTATCAAAACATTCATGTTTTGGATACAGGACAGCCCATCTTGAAGGACCTTTTTTTAAATTTTGGTGCTCAATATTAGCAACGTTCGACACATTTGATTATTAGTTATTGCCAAATTTGTTTTGATAATTTCATTGAAACATCAAACACATTTTAAGGTCTTATTGTTATTAAGTTAAAAGCGAAATTATAAGCATGTCAATTCCGATGAATATTACGATTTTACTCCGTTTGATTTAGTGCAGATAACGATAGAACCAATAACTGAAAACCATTTCACCTTATCTCAAAATGTTTTATTTGAATCGGTTGCCGTATTTTTATTTTATTTTTTTGTTGTTGTTGTTATGTCTATGGATTTTTTATGACCTCAGTTTTGCGATTGTGTAATAAAATGTCTTCGATCATTAAGCAGTATATGAAACTTGAAGATTTGCATTGGTGGTGCGAGTTATATGATGTACTTGCTTCACTGGCCGTAACGGTATAATTTATCCGATTCAACTACTCATCATTAGTATTATTTTTCCAATAATTGAATGCAATACCGAAATCGATAAAATTCTATGATTCAGACTTGACATCATTCCAGCAACGACCTACATCATAATACTATTATTCACTCAAAACAGGCAATTATTGATGAAATAAAGACTACATATCTAGGTAATTCATGTTGGATTCAGCTACAAGAAATTGTTCAAAACTTGAAGCGCTTTGGGCAAGGGATAACAGCAATAGTTGGATTCAGTCTTCCAAGTCGTAGATACCTTGCTAACGCACGGATGAAAATTATCTGCCAAGTTAGCTGTGTCGCGTAGCTTGTATCAGTAACATGAATCAGTATCGATAGCCTCATCCGTACATTCCCTGAAAATTGCATTAAAACCGGTTGGAAATAGTTGAAATTATTGTTGTCAATGTGCTTTTCAATTCGACCATGCGTAATGGAAATCATTCTAAGATTGCTTTGAAATTGACATGAATTCTTAAACTGTAGTGGGATCAGACCACTGGAATCTAATAAAGTTATTGTTGGTGAATATTGCTCACGAACAGAGTGATGTATTCATTTGTGAATAATAAAATTTGAAAGAACCATCTACAGCTGACCCTCATAAACCCTTAACATTTCATCAAAATCGAATAAAAATGTAAACAAGAAATATCTAATGAGGCAAGTATGTTTGTTTACTTGACGTCCAGAGTGTCAGAATGAGGCTCTCAGAAATAGCATGAATATGTCATGTTTACGGAAATGATGTTTGCGCAGTACGGTAAATTTCTTGTAATTTGTAATTCAGAGGTTAATATTAAGGTGGTGGAGGAACTCCATGAATCTATAGTTTAGCCATATGAATATTTAGCTTCATTAGTTCGCTCCAACGGCCATAAAGCAAACTGATGCTGTAATAATAATAGAAAATGGAAAACAGAGAACTTAATTGAAGGGGACTGATGGAGGAATTCCCTATCTGATGTTTCAAACTAGTTTCATTCGAATGAATAATTGAAAGCACTTAATATAATTTATTGCAGCTATAGATAGTCTCGGTACCATCATTCCTATTTCAAGTATGTACAAAGCTTCCATCACGGACCTTTTGATAATATTTTATCAACTACCAGTAAAGCTCCAATTACTATTCTAGTAAAGCTACTAATTACTTGTAATTTCTGGTTACAATCGACAATGGCTTAATCTATTCTGTTCTTCCAAGTTTTCTATTGAATCTTGCTACTATTCCCCGTTTTTCGATATAGAAAGATTTACTTCTCATTCTTATCTATAAAAAGAAAAAAGAAAAAAAAACCAGACGAACTTTATTCCTCAGAAGGAGGAAGCTGTTTTAATCATGAGTAGGCGTCCGTGGACACATCTTTGCTCATATTTTTCAAGCCTGAAAATGGAATAACAAACAAATCTTCTGCTCCCGAAACATTAGCATCACAGAAGAAAAGCTGAAAAATGAAGTGGGTTCAAAAACTTGTTGAATATTATCGCCTACCTCAGATGAATTATGAAGAATACAGTACCGGTAGCACTTCTAATGAAATAATTAATTCCCCTAATGTCATTAGCTCATTAGGTCCAGTTCGGGTAATTCAAAATTAATGGGGTTGTCCGCACTCCTGAAACATCAAAACCCAGCATGTCCCAGAACTGTACAGTTAGCCGGGAAGTGCACGGTCACCTGGTTGACGTTGAGGTAGCACTTGAACTTTAATTATATTTTCTTTGGTTGGTAGTTGAAATACGGCAACAAACCTTGATGCTTCATTATCATCAAAGCTTCACATCAATGTCGTGTCAAATGGAATTCCATGTAATTTACCCCAATATATCCTTACATTTTTGCATCGGTAACTCTACTTTTTACGGCAAACCAGTTATTTTCATGTAAACATAATAATTTCTAGGTATACACAGGCTGTTATGAACAAACTTCGGTAATAACAAGGACTTCGAACTATTTTATAATATTGAAACTTTACAATTGGATGCTCTGCGCCTCGATATCAATCGAACAAATTATCCAAACTTATTGTTAACAGAAAAGGCAATTTTATGTGAAAATCCTCATCTTTATATATATCATGTCAGGCTTTCAATGTTTTGCGGGTTGTCGCAATAAAAAAAAAAAAATAAAAATAAATAAAAAAAAAAAAAAAAAAATTGGAACGCTTTCTTAGTCGCTGTGTTGTTACTTGTAATGTGATTATTGGGGAAAATATTCAGAAGTTAATCAGACTACAGGGTCAGATTTGGTCTTGGAAGACACAATCGGTGAAAAGTGGTGCATTATGTGAATGAAGGTGCCAGAAAACTGTCTACATTGGGTAGAATTTTTTAAAATGAACCAGTACCAATTTATTTATGAAGAGCACCAATAACGTAGTAGTCTTGCTGATAAAGGTTTTTCATGTTCTTAATTAGAAAAAAAGTAAGCCAAGATCAATCCCTTATAGTTGAGGGGCGTCGGGGCACCATTTTCAAGCCATCGTTAAGCGTCTTCATTAGCACTCACTGACCTACTTAACCATTTTTCGGACAGGAGAGTTGCTACCCTTTTCAGAAATCAGTTGTACTGTTTGTGAAGGAAGCCCTCGGGCCAAGGGCGGAAACGAGCCTCTCATGTCTTCGGCAACCCTTCCCTATTTCCTACGCTTCGAATTCGCTGCATTTTGGGAGACTGATTCATGTTTGAAAGCTTTAGAAGCTCGACTTCGTGAATATCCGAACACGCCACCCTCTCTACAGCCTTTGGTCGGTCAGAATAATAATTAATTACGACGAATAGTAGATTACTAATTTACATACATACAAATGTAACCCTACTAGATTATTTGTATTTAGAGACGAACTCACCTCTTACGAACTATCCTCCAGATTTGAGCAGAACGGGCAAGTAATCAACAGGAAAAATATTCTTAAACACTTCACAAGAAAACTGAGAGTCGAGAGTGATGGTGTTTATTCGCGATCATATACAGCTCCCGAAAGTTTAATAAAAATCAAATTTTCTTGTTATAAGAAAGGAGATTCGCGCATGAGCAGCAGTTACTGTGGAAACGATCGTGATGAACTTTATATGACGTAATAAAAAAGTCGTTATCCTACTACCCTCCGAATTCGAGCGAAATCAGACAACAGGTCATAAACAAAAAACACAATGAATTTTATATTCGTGCATGTGCAGAGGAAACTAATAATTAGTTGTTAGTTCATTAGTTACAATTACTTGAGTAATGAAATTGGTAACGATCTATCCTCAGCTCAACTAACACCTCAGTTGAAAATGTGATCGAAATTGAATGAAAACTATAAAAGTAAACTTCGTTATAGGAGTACAGTACAGTTTTTATATTCGCAATGAAAAAAGAGGAAGCGATAACTATAGATACGACGGTAATGAAATTGATATGTGATTGTTAAACTGCCGTTTTTGTAACTTCCCTTCGGATTTGAGCGAGATCGTACATCCCGTCCGTGATCTTTCGATTCCATCGTAATCTAACAAGGAAATTTACAAAATTGCTCCCCACCACATAATTTCTTCAACGACATACTTGCTGTTGATACTGATACGACGGCAACAGAATACAAGACACCACAGCGCAGATACCACTTCATTCATCACAGTACAGCAACTGCTTGATTGTGATATTTGGAAAGTACGATGTGGTGATCAGGGTTTCATCAACGTGATTCCGTTTTAATTAAATGCAATCATCAAACGGCGTTAGCGGGGTCAAACCCGCCTGATTGAATGACTGCCGGTTGTCAATAGCTCTGGGTATTCCAGAACTCAAGTTGTCGTTTATTGCGTTGATTGGCACTTAGAAAATTCACCCACACGACCACTCATTTCTTATTATTTAAATATTTTATTAAAAGAATGAATAGTTGCATTAAAAACATGTTCAAAAAGGTAAACGTAAATTCCTTTAAAACGTACCATTTTGCGAGATCCCCTCTGTAAACGCACAGGCACTCGGGCTGACGGGTTAATATCTCAGCTCTCTATTAGTATCTCACTCCGAGTTATCTAATACCTCATTTTACTAGGTAACAATTGCTCTGAATATGAAGTAAATTTTTCTTATCTCTCTTTATTACAATTGATTCAAATGATAAAACATAACACTTCTATGATAAAGTAATGTCATCGTTGGCTGAATGTGTTATTTAGTAACACATGGTTTTACTTTATTGTAGTAACGCTTCGACTTGTAGTCATTGCTTACGAATAAATGTGTTTTCTTGGTCAAATTTAAACGTTCATTATTAAAAATGATTGCTATCATACAATCTTTTTCATAGAAAGAGTTCCCACGTCATGGATCGGCTTCAAAAATTCCTGTTTTGGAATTGCATTTCTCAACCAAATTTCGTATTTTAGAAGAAAACGATTTTAGCCTGCAACACACGAGTGAAGCGAAACTCTCAAAAAACCTTTTAATTTCAAGGCAATAACTTATAATTAATATTTTCTTATTTTCTCATTTACATCCCTGCATTAATAATATTTCATCGAAGGAGTAACACGGTCGGCGGTTCATCTAACACCGCAGGTTATCGGTATAATTTGAACACTTAGAAACTCCAATCACGAATTAATTTTTAGTACTTATAAAGCCAATATCTACTGCATAATACAATTAGATTAATTAAATAATTTCTTAATAATTTAGAGCAAAGAACGGCATGAACCTCGGGAAAATGAGCATTTTAAAAAGTAACAACCTATCAACGAGATTCATTCAATAAGATTTCTGATAAGAGACATCGGCTGCGCTTCCTCACCAAGCTACAAGTTGTTAATGAATTGGATAGATCGGGTTCATATTTAAGAAGATACAGGTCATAACGTGGAATATCCGTCAGTACATCTTATTGAGATGATCTGTATATCAAACGACAGAAAAGCTATTACCTACCGAATTATCTGGTTATTTCGTCAATATTTGACACACCTAAAAACAATCTAGTTTAATAATTCAAATAGGAAACCTTATTCGAGATACTCATAGACCTCATCCTACTCCTTATTATTAAAGACACTCGTACTTAGGTATAGCCCTCGAAGTATATAGCAGTAGTTAAAGTAAAACTAGATACATCAGTAAGAAAGGTCTTAACGTTATACCAGTTTGGGTTTTCTTCTAGAGCAAATGTCTGCAAATTATTACACAAAGGTTTAAATATTCTGTATTAGATAACCCTAGGAGGTACGTGTGTAGGTTTTCAGGTGTTGAGCTCGGAGGTCACTGTTATATACAGACATTAATATTATTTGCTTTGGGTGAATTTCGACGGATCTGAAATCCATCCTAGTCGATTCTGCGTACTAAATTATTGGGAAAATAAACCTTAGTTGCCGGTTAGGGCGAACTAGACCCCTTACGAGAGACAGAGCTCGAATTAACGGGTTTTCACATTATTGTACAAATGTTCCGTACAGCGGATAGACATTGCAGGTTTGGTACTGGTTTTGTTTTTTATGCTCTATCAATCTGTGCACCTTGAAACGTAAAACAGCAAAATTGAGGGCCATGAACAACCTTAGCTGTTCGATAACAAAGGCGTGTCATACGAAAATATGTGCGTTGAGGTTCAAAAGATGTTCTTGTGGGAAATACAGGTGACATAGGTATTCATTAACATAAATGTGCCCCTAGGTAGCAGACCTAAACTGGTTTAACATTCCAAACACACTTGTAAACAAACTAAAATGGAAAATACCACGGCAACGGAGGACTTTGAATAATGAGAATGCGTTTATTTGAATACCATTTGTAAAGTGAAGCTGTTTGTCACGCTGCAGACAACAGATTGATAGAGATGAGGTTGGTCAAAATAGATCGGTAAGTAGAAAAACAGTCTTATTCTAAACAATCAAATCCCAACCATTCGAGCAATGAATATAACATCAACCTCTCCGGCGTGTTTACGACTAAAACCTATAAACAACCCATCAATGTGGAACCTGACTATAAATTATTTCCATGTTATCATCATACTTGGTAAATTGTTTGTTATTGATTTTTTTGGGTGGCATTGTTGGTATTTATAAACAGATTTATGAATGTTTCATCATTACATGTGATTTCAGGTTTTTTCACTTCTAGATGCCACTGTTGGCGCCCAAAACACAAAATCTTGTTGATGTTTTTTCTTGGCGTCATTCAAAATCTTTTTTTGATAACCTTAAGGACGATGTATCACAGTTTCATATCAGATAATCTATGATACGACAAACATAGCTAAATACTAAAATGAGCAGACTTAAGGGCCTCTAAACTTATCAATTTTTCCTTACACGAAAAACTGTCTTGTTGATGTTAATCCATAGATCCATAGTTACAAACCTATTCAACTAATTACAACATCTAAACTTTATATCATAAAATTATGGAACAGAATTGAAAAATTTGTACCATAGGAACAATAAATTACTAGAATTATAATAATAGGTACCTTTTCACCGGTTTTTCACGAGACAATTCTAATGTGTGAATTGCCTATAAGTAACCAGTTTGGTTTTTGGAACCATCTTAAGCAAAAACGAAATTAGAACATTCTTGTATGAACATGTAGTTTTGTAAGTTGACTGCAAAGGTTCGAATGATTTCGTAGTTGTTTTCAATTTTCTATTTCTCGATTCCTCGGAAGAATAGAAAGTTGATATCTCATGCTTCATGTCTTATGCAGTTTGAAATACGAGTACAATGCTAAGTTTCGTCATACAAATCTTGAGGATTGATCAAAGAAGAGAACATGAGTTTCTTGAATGAGTACTTCGTGATAAGTTCTACTGATACACGAATGACCTGGTTTCGACATCTTAACATACGATTTAGAACGCTGTGAGAACATTGAGTAGACGGCGTTTTGAATAGCTACAATGCTATTTTTGCCAGAAGCTTCTTAGACACTGTGATCATTTCACACATCAATTTCGATAAATACAAGAGCCTACAATGTGAGACTTAAAGCGCCTCTTTCAACATATGCACCTATTGGTAACTGCAGCTCATATGTATATCTAACACTGAGAGAATAGCCAATTTCAATATTCCATTGCTCCTTGAGCTTTGAAAGATTTATTAGTAGAAGATCAGAGGTTTGACATGAATTGTACCATCATAAAAGGTAGCACTCACGTGAGTTTACATCATTATAATTGAACTTGCTCAGGGGGCAAAGGAAGAACCAGACGCCCTCATCTTCTCGATTTTCTTCACCGTTCTCGAGAGCGATTTTGACAGTATTGCGCTTTTGAAAACTCAACCAAAGTTGGAATGACCTTAGATAACCAATCAGCTGATAGTACTAAGACTGTACCACATTAGGAACAGAACATTTTAAATTGGCTTTATGTTTATCTTGTTCAGCATCTACGCAAATGTCAGCATTCACATTCTTTGCGTTTTGCATTCTGTAATTTGTAGCGTGTAATAGAAATCCAGAGAACGATGGATCAAGAATCAACTTAACTAACCTATTTGCCTGAAACCACAAAGAGGGGGACTCAGTTGTGGTAATGATATTTCGAAATGATTTATAAATACCATCTCCCGTACAATGTATTGCAGCAACATGGGAAGGCGTTCCAAGTCCGAGTATCGCGAACAGCGTCGATTCAATCGCCGTTGGGTTGAGAGTTGAAAAAGGTAGAATGAAGCTGAGATACCACCAGCTGTGTTCACTCAACAAAATAAACGTAGAAAACACAGGGTGGTACCCTGCCTCAAGCAACCATTGATGGTCCTCCTCTTCTTGTAGAATAGCAGGTTCTGATGATCATCATTCGTTAAGAGTTATTTAATTCATTCGGTGATATTCTTAATTTCAATCAAAAATAGTAATCCACGTATATATTCCGTGCACACGTAACAAGATGTAACAGTAAGTTATTCATGTTGTAAAGTTACATTTATCGGCAGATATTTGTAAACATGGTTGTGGTAAACCAGCTCGAGACACTTATTACAATGGTTTTACATGTAACTAACGATAACGAGAAACTGTTAACAATGTAGTGCTTGTTACATCTGAATCAACAGCAGTCGGTACTAGCTTACTTACATCCATTAATTACAATGAAAAATTAATAAGCTAATAATAAAAAAAGCTATGATTCGTGCTTATAAAGGGATATTAATCCAGTGCATGTATAAATCAACCTAAAAAATACATAATACACTATCGTGATAAATTGTAATCGTTTTTTAAGGAGACACTAACGGAGGGAAGTTCTCGAGCTCTTTTGGTAACATGAATCACTCTTTGGAAGCGAGTAGTCTTGTAAGATGAAGTTCTAGAATGTTTTTGTTTTTACTATTATCAAATTAATATTAATATTGTGTCATAAAACATAAGTAGGAAATGGCTGTTTGTGTTCATGTCCGATTTCGGTGTCGATATTATGAGGTGTAACATGTGGTTATTTGCTACAGACACCGTAGAACCCTGCTGTATAAAAACAATAGAAGCGCGTGGATTTCTTCCGCGGTGGAGTGGATTTTACATTTCAGTTCTGAGAAGCCTGATGTGATTCGATGACTTCGGTATTGGCCGCAAACGAATCAGGGAAACCCCGCGTCATAATTTAATAATCATTACCGTATACTAACGACAGCTCATCACAAAAACGGAAGAAAACGGCCTATTAGCGGTCAAAAACAATCAACAACTTCCTAGTCTTCATGACGAATACATTAGACAACTCATAAGAGAGCTTTCAAGTTTCGGCAGTTGAAATTACGGAATGGAAAACATAGTGACATGCGGGCTCGAGAAAATCGTCATAATAGCCGCGAGTTATTTGAATTTACTAGATACTCCTACAGATTACATGTTGCATTAATTGCAGGGGAAAGAACCGATTTTTCGAAAGTCATGAGGACAAAACTAGGAGATACTGAAGTTGATTGAATGCGTAGACTATATAGATAATTACTGGTTTCCATTTGGGAGATGTGGGACCAACAGAGGTGGAGAAGGATATTTTCTATAGATCAGGGTAAAGTTTTAGTAAATTAGAATGTTCATCGTTCAGAAAGTTTCAAGTATGTTGAACGTATTTATTGTACATGCAGCTCATATAAAACAATGCAGCTCATATAAAAAAATGTATGCACTAGTTGTAAGAACATCACGGTTCTAACCTTCGATTGATGCAATTGTCAAAATAAACCTGAATGGAGGAATTTCTCGGGAATCAACAAGAACCCAACCAACACAATCTCCTGGCAGATACTACTAAGTATGGTTTTGCTCATTTCAAAGTGGGCGTCAAACTCAAAATCGAAATTGTAATAAAATGTAATTTGCGATAGAATGGAATGTCGGTTTTGTTCCGTTGTTCATCTACTTGATTAAGCCACGTTGTATGATTCAACATAGCTACACGACTGCAAGTGTCAAAAGGGAAATGCAACAGGTTTACAATCAATTCCATGAACTCTCCACTACAGATGATGGTTCATGGTGTTCTGTGTTTAATGTGACCCTGCTGTAATGAGTTGAAACATATACCGAAACTTTTTTAGAGGGTTTCTCCTTGGAAAGCTTCACGTTACGCTGTGGTATGGTTTTAAGGTTGGCGGGTAGGTACACCTCACTATTTTCCTTACATCGCCACTTCCCAGGGATAAATCTAATAATTTGGTAAACAAAAAAGGAAATGCAGAATAAGTGGTTTTATAAACTGGTTAATAAATTCCAAAGTGTCTACTCCATATACTGTTGAGAAGGTTGAAGATTTACGGAAATTACTATTTTTTATTGGATTTTCATCGCCAAGAAGGAATTTGCTGGTATACAGTTTTTCATTTTCTGTCCACACGTTGGAAAAATCAAAGAAAAAATTGCATTCAGCATTCTTCAAATCTCAAGTCACTAGATCTACCTGACGATAAGAATTCTCGGAATCCCTTGACCTTTCCTCACATCCCAATTTTTACCCTTCACCTCATGCCCCATTACTTAGTTGACCACTGTTGCAGCAGTTTTAGTTGGTATTTGGATTAATTTTCCTTATCACAGCAAATTACTTTTACTATGTTATCAAAATTACAACCTCGTACATAAGAAGACCGAGATGTAACATACGTCTTGATGACCAAGTAGAACAGTGATCTTATTAACCCAAGACCATTATGTTATCAACTCAACAACGAAAGAGAAATATTCAAATGATGCTCGTTAGTTTTCTATGGGAGTAAGAAAGTTGAATATGTTGAAAATACATACATACAAATAATAGCTGAGTTGTCCTAAAACTGCACAAGCTAGCAACGGATTTCAATAGGATTTTGATTGGTCCAAATCTACAGGATTCCGCTGAATATATGCACAATAACAGAGGAATTTCGGTTCAGTAAGTTTGGCAACCTTGAGAATTGTTACTTCTTATCGCAAATTGGAGAGACCACGATCGCGCCCGCGGTGTTAAGGAACTCCATTTTGTGGACGAAAAAGTCGCCCCTGCCCAAATGAAGGAGAGAATCGCTATTTTGTGAAATACTAGTAAAGTTGCACAATGCAAGAGTTTGGTATATCAAAGCGATGTAATTTCCGGAAAATCGAGAAAAACATCGCTAACGTTTTTCTATCATTTGGATACATTGGTCCGGGAGGAAGTTGTGAAGTTGATGATGTAAAGAATCATTCCGACCGTGGGCAATTCCAATATCTTCATAGTCGTACTACTTGTATAACATGAGGGCGACTGAATGAAGCTTAGCTATGAGAGAAAAACATCCACTGGGACCTGCAGTCGTCGAACCTACTGCAAAGGTGGGAAGTCAACGTTACAGCTTGGCTGTCATGTGGTGCAACTTTACTGTGCCACATAAAAATGAATTTACTCAAGTTAATTTAAGCAGGTACCAAATGTCGGCGAAATCATCGGGTAGCCCCAAGTAGGGAACTTGAATGAAGTCCTTTTAGCCGATTGGTGACTTTTATTCCCCGTACAAGATTTATTGAATTGTCCGACGTTTCTTGAATAGATCGTTTTATATTATGGTTAACAATTTCAATCATGTTTTTATTGTTTTGATTCATCTGTTAACGTTGTGGTCAACGGAATTCGGAGTCAAGCTTAGGGTTGTAACCATTGAATCTGAGAGAGTACATTCAGGGACACGTGTTTACAGAGGAACAACTTAAAAACTGGGTTCTTGACAGAATATTTGTAGTGCATCTATACAATTAATGAAATTTACAAGTGGGATATTTTTCAAAACGGTGGTGGTTATTCAAGTTAACAATTGACTTCCGAGCTTACAGGTGGTATACGAGACCTGGGACGGCGTCCCACACTTGTAGTAAGGCCGTAATCCAGAGTCCGTTTTGACACCATCAAGGCTTAGCTACTGTCACCACTGGAACGAAATCAATGTCGAAAAAGTGCCGGTGAATGGGAATAAAACGAAGTGGCTTCGAAGGAAGAATAGTAAATGAATGTCGGGCCCAATGAATAAGAAGTTAACAGGGGCATCAGCAAGCACTAACCGTGGGCGCGATGTGCGATGGGCAGGAGCGGCCGCGAGACTGGGAGGAAGCCGGTGCGCGACAGTTTATCAAGGGCGAAGGGCCGTCTTATATCGGCCTCGCCTCAAGGGACTTCCCTTACTCCCTAGTCCCGCCTGTACCTACTTATTTCTATGGATGGAGCTTGGAGGAAGACAGTAGAAATGATTGGGCCGATAAAAAATCTCGATAAAGCTAAAACAAGCGATGAAGATGGAAAGAATGATTCATGAAATGCTAAATTCATCAATATACAGTATGTCCTGACTCAAGTTCAACCATCTCTGACGGTCGATTTTACAGCTCATTTCAAACAAAAAACACCTCCTAGGCGTTTTTTTTCTCTCTCTTGTTTTTCCCACTTCTTAACGCCTGAAGATTTTGGTTTGTAATCTCTATAAGCCTCAATAATCGTGTATCAAACATTTGTTAAAACCGCAATGGTAATTTTATGTTTGATGATGAGTAGATTTCAAATATGCAATGTTCGTGTGCCGTAAGAACTATAAAATGCCTTAGATTTGATGTAAAAAAAAATTAAAAAAATCCGTTCTTTTCCACATTGACTCCTCTAGATCGTTCTAGCTTTTAGCCAGCCAGATCTCCTCACATGCTATTCAATACGGGCCGAAAACTGGTCAAAAACGTGATTTTTCGAGGTTTTGGCTGACATGTGAGGTATCTTTCAACAGTAATTTTATACCCACAATCGACCGGAACGGGTTTCAAACCAACGGAAATTCACCCTGAGAGAGTTATCGTAATACCTCTCCATAAAATTGAACTAAATAACCGGACTATATCGAGGAGATAGAACATCAGTGTGTCATCGCTGGTAGCCTTTCTAAAACATCGAAGTTGAATCACTGAAACGGTGATAACTTCCTCAAACTGCTCTCTAAAACCGATTTCGAGGAGAACGTTTTTAGCTTCCATCCCCTTAAGGCCAAACAAGTGAATTGCAACGTAACTTGGCGGGTGAAAAATTAGTTTAAAGACCAAATTTTGAGATTTTAAGGAGCAACGTCTTTTCCATGTGTTTTGATAGACAGGTTTGTAATTCCCACTTCTCGAAAAATACTGTCTTAGAATCTCAGCTTGCAAGCGGTGATTTCGATATATTGAACACAAGAATAGAGAATGACCCAGAGTTTACTGCTCCCAACTATTACAGTTCAGGCTCGATGCTGATCAACCTAACTCACATAAACATCTTTTGTAGTATACTTTCCGTTTTCAATTAATTGAGCTATAATTCGCTAAATGCATCTACAATCATCCATTCGAATGTAGGAGGCAGCATTCAGCCAAAGCTACATACTTTGGGGAAATACGAAGTATAACTTGAGTTTAGGCAAATTTCGTATCGTAAAACCAATGATTCTCCAGTCATTTATTGAAGTCCGAACACCTAGGTGTCATCGAATAGTGTAATCCAGTCTTCCATCACTAGTAAACTTACTCTTCAATTGAAGATGGAGGGATTTTGACATTTTACTCTTATCAATGACGGCAATGATCGATAGGTTCCAGCAATTATACTTCGATGATGTAAGATTAAGTCCTCGAATAATCTACGCTATAATACAGATATAATACACCTTTTGTGATGGTTCGAAGGTTTTTTTTGGAACCTTGAAATGAAGATTTACTTTGCAATCGAGTTTATTTATAGATCCATTTTTGCGATATTTTCATCTTATAAGTGTTAGCTCTTTGAAACAATGTAGTTTCACCATTATTAACCGTTACTTTCCAACTTCGATCCCCATTATTATGACTTATGACGGAGACAAGATAAAGATTCAACAGCGTCCAACGAGGGTGAAACAAAGAAATGAAATTCCACCAAAACTTTGAACCAGTGTGCCAAAAAAGAAGAACATTGATAATAAAAGAATGCCGTTTTAAGGCGGCAGATATTTTTGAACCATCTTTTTTTATAGCAATCACGCGAAGATATTCTTTTTCTCACGAATTCTTCTTCTGAATTCGCTCCTTTAAAGCTTTGAGCAAAGTTGTGAGCATTAAAAGTGGAATACCTCCGAATAAGAGTATGGCATTCACGGATACTGGAATATCGGATACCGTTGAACAGCTGATATAATAATAATTATATAACAATAATAATAATGATTCAATATTCGATGGAGTTTTTGGCCATCCCTGATCAAACGACGTCTCGATCAAAACAAATTGATTTTCGTTTGCATAAATTTGCACTATTAATATCCTTCTGCAAACGATTCTCGAATTTGTCAGAGCAACTACAATCACCTCACGTGAATTCCTGCGAAGCTCCGTGCATGACATCAAATGATGAAGCATTGAATCTATAGTGTTTAAATTGTTTTTTGCCGATCCTACGAAACGTTCAAATCCGCTTAGCCAATTAAGAGTGTATAGTGTGGAAGTGTGGTGTGTGTGTGTGAGTGTAATGTGAGTGTATTATTTTCGTGCCGAGCGATATAGTAAATGAAATATCTATCAAGTTTGATGGATAGTATTGAATCACATTGTGCAATGTAACATTGCTACATGGAATTATTCGTGAATACACAACCTCTTATCATTAAAAGTAATCCATGATTATTCCGTGAAATGTGATGTTTTAAATGTCATCACAAGTTGCCAACAAGTTTCTGTGTTTTGTCATTCGCGTCGAATATACTCGCGCACGCTCAGTTCTCTAACGTGTAGCTGTTACGATTTTGACGGAATAACACATCACCTTCAGACATATTATAAACAGTTTCCACTTGTGAGCGAATATGGGCTCTTGCTCCTAGAAATCAACGGAAATTTAGGAAGGAATGTGAAACCAGTGGACAAAGTAGATGTGTTAAACCCCATAGGAGATATTTTCACGATGGAATCATAGAATATTATTCACACCTGGAACTCCTCATGACCAAAACATTTCAAAACAACGGGGAGAACACATACAGAAATGTATGCATGGCAGCCCCGACTGCTGATACGAGCATAGGAGAATGTGCACCTGTAAATCAATAAATCAAAAACTTCCCATCATTGAAGGTAGTGAAACAAGACAGGCCTTACCCTATTTGAACCAACGAACGAAATAGATGGCAGGGCTCTGGAATGCAGTTCGCTGGAAGGCCAGGCAGATGGACGTGAGCACTTGGCCCGAAGTCTTATAACATACTGAGATACGAGGCAGAAGTTAGAGGCACATTCAGTTCGAATGTGACTGACCAATCAGAGAGCTCGAAAAAACCAAACAAGGCGCATTTTGATTCGTTTGCAATTCGTTTGAAAAAACTCTCAGAACCACCTGAAGAAAGGCACTGGAGGAGCAGGTAATGGCTGATTCAGCACCATAAGGAATATTGTGTTGTTCTCATTTTACTTTGACATGACAGTTGCTTTTGGTAAATGAAGGACCAATAAAATTTAGCAGTTACATGAACTGTATTCAACGTATCAGAAATGTCAAAACACTTTTCCTGCCCGTTATGACATACAGCTATTTTCATTCTAGTAAGCGTTCAACTGTTAAGTCGACTAAGTAAAAATCAACAGTTACGTGAAGGTATTCAACTGATCAAAAATGTCAAAACACTTTTCTCGTCCCCTTTTTTTCTCTCGATATGTAAGAAACAGTTGTTTTCACTAAACTTCACACTAAACCGCTAATCGCACTTGCAGATGTTTCTGGTGTGTGGAAGATCTGTTGAATTTACCAGTTACGTTTACGTATCCAACGGATCGCAAATATCGTCAGTTTGCTTGTCAATTTCTTCTACACATGAGGAATATAGAGCTGTTTTTACTCAACTTCGAACTAAACCGCTAATCCAACTTTGCAGATGTTATTGATGTGAGAAGGCTCTGTAAAACTCCACAGTTACGTGAAGTGAACGTAAACGTATTCAACGGATCAGATATGTGCAGACACTGTCCCTGTACATTTCCTTCCACGCAAGAATTACACTATGCATGAATAAGGAATATAGAGTTGTTTTCACTCTCCTCCGTCCCATACATGTAGATGTGACCAGATTTGTTTGTTGCAAACACAAGGGGCGTGCTGGGCAGTTTGAATAAATTTGGCGGTCTCCCCCCTTCGTAGGAGCCTTCGATTGAAAACATCCCGTCCAAACGAATTCACGAGACCCTACATCGCCATATCGCACGAAATTTGAAAGTAAAGTACACTGTGATGACGACACGCCATACAAATGAGAGTGAATAATGAACCCCGATTACGACAGTCTATTTCTCAACTGGATAAAACCTTGGAGATTACAATTGAAAAAAAAAAAAAAAACGCCAGAAATTATTACGCAGAGGTGTATTATTTCTGTATTAGACAGTCTTTCTGCGTAAATCACTGATTTACTTCTATTAAACGCTGTCTGCAGTACATTTTCCAAACTCGCCACCTCGCACTCCCATATCTTGCAATTGCATTCAATATGAAAATACTTGGGTTGCCGCTAGCCGCACGGTCTTGTTCAGACCTCCCGTGAATGGGCTCTGCCACCCTACTCTTCAGCCCTGCTGTCTACCTGACCGATTTTCATTACCTGAAGATGATATTTTCCAAATACTGAGCGAGCGGATGATCGGAGAGCAACCCAAGTGGACTGATTCGATTCACAGAACTAATTGCTATATGAATCGAACAAAAAATTACCCTCTACAATTCCATGTTCCCGAGGTCTGTTGCACAAATAGACTTGGGGTCGAAAAAAACAGCAATTGCAAACAGATGAAAATAATGAACAACTCGTTTTATGTTACCATAAAGGCGAACAATATGTAAGTAGCTTTACTCACGTAGCAAGACCTCCGGATTTTACTTGCATTCGATTTTCTCGGAAAAAGCTGTTTGCAAGAGTTATGGGCGGCCTTCCGCCGCTGCAAGGAAAACTAAATCCGCCGTTGGAAACTGTCCAATTTCCATGCTATACTTTCTCAGCGATGAGCGGGGGCCAGCTGAGGTAAACATCATGCACTCCTGTTATGAGGCTCGCGCTGGGTTCTAGCGAGAAAATATAGGTTGCGTTGTAGATCATAATATTTATACCCCTGGTTGTTCCAAAACCAATCGCAATCTCAAGTTTTTAGGGCGTCCCTTGAAATCAAGGTTTCGTCAGTATGCCTATGAGTTATTCATCCAACCTGGGACAACCCAAATCATGAGAAAAAATAATTGAATTCAGATCCGTTTCAGATCATGCTAAGGGTAATTCCGTGAATAAAAGATAGGTTAAGTCTTTGGGTATGTGAGTGTGTATGAGACTTATTTTTTCGACGCTGCCCAGTCAACGATTTTTGACCGATTTTCATGATTGTTTTTTATTCAAATCCGATTTCACTCTAGTTGTGCATCAGGGGTTTTGAATTTATTGACGATGCAAAGGAATAGTTGTGGAAAAATTTGTTTTTTTGCGACTACTTTTGTCGACGCTACTTAACCTATGGCTGTCATAACCGATATAACTCCGGCTATAGTTTTTAAACCGAGTTTTAAAAATTCTTATTTCATTCGATCTCAAGTTTAGTCAAGTTTAGCAAAAAGACCCCTGAAATTTCGCTTTTGATGAGAGGAGAGCGAATGGAAGGGGTAATAGCCAATCCTTTCAACCGCTGCTCAAGCAAGAATTCTCTACCGATTCATGTTATTCTTTTTTTGTCCAGATAAGATTTTGGTTTATCATTTAAACAAATGGGTGAATGGAGTGGATAGTGATATATCGTTATTTCTTTATTATTTTCATCTGCTTGCATTGACAATTTCAAATTACTTTATTCACTCCAATTTTCATCTAGTTCTGCAACAAATTTCAAAAATTAAGAATTTTCTGTCAAGATTGAGTAATCAAGCTCTGCTAGTACAAGCACAATCTGAAAATTGTCATTTAATTCAATCAAGCTCTACTAGTCAACCAAACGTCTCTAATACAATATTGAATCTACAGCTTAGTCTGTACAGTTTCGATTTTCGTCCTTTTTTGGTTTGAAAAAATATTAATGACTGTTTATAAGTATGATCATACAAAAGCCGGACATATTGACGTCCCTATAATGCAGGCATTACTTATATTTATGAGTTCCTTGGTTGTGAGAAGTTTCACAATCTTCGGCGTTATGGGAAAAGAGTAGATGCGATATCGAATCACATTCTGAACTACTGCTGGCACGTAAGTCGTTTCAATTTCGTAATTAAACAACTATTTAAATGTATTTTCTGGCTTGATCACGAGCTACAATTGATGTTGCAAGGGTCACGCGAAAATCAAATCAACGGACATTACCTGAACTACCAAGAACCACACAACGAGCTCAAGTAACAACTAAACTGTCACAAATTATCAGCAAATTTTTGAAATGAGAGAAGATCGGACTAATTCTTGGAAGGAAAACTTGGCATACATGAAGCTTGTAAAAAACCAATTTCCATTCCTGGGACGTAGTTATATAGAAAATATAGCACACTCAAAATGTTTCATTAGTCATACGATTGGATTTTTCACAAATGTGCACAGCTCCAAGATCATTGCCTACTTGCTATTGATATCAAAGGCTAAACAAATTTATACTTCCCAATTTTCTCTGTATATTGTAATATAAACCACCCGATTGTTAGTACAAATGTCATTCAGGGTCATTCATCTTTCAAAATGTTGCATTACATTACTACAGCAACAACTTCATGCATAACTATGGACCGCACGAGTGAAATGTGTTACATCCTGCGCAATATAGAAGATGTGGTCACCTTGTCAGTACCCTTCATTACTTCATTTTACGGTAAAAAGAGTAAGCTACCCGTTATATGTTGAGCAAAACATGTTGTACACCGATGTTAGGTATACTTGAGCATCCCAAACTATACGGATCGGCTTTTTCAAATTATAACATATATCGCAAGTATAGAGTGATAAAGATGGCGAAGAGGCCTCTTATATTCCTTAGATAACACGTTTAAAAAAATCCAGACTTGCAGCATGATCGTATAAGCAAATTCTCCTAAATTATCATAACACTGGAAATTTTTGTAAAATTGCGACGACATTTGAACACTTTGAGAGAGAAAGATAATGTTAGTATGAATTTCATAGTAAGTGAACGTTTTACAGTAATATTCCTGTGTAAAAATGAACTAATAAATTTTTACAATGTTTTTTTTACAATACAATTATATCACAATATTACAATTATTACAATTTTTCAGTTCATTTTAATTAAATTTCAGTAGAATTTAATGCGTACGTTTTTAAATGCCCTAGTTCACTTTTGATCAACATTTTCCGAGTAGCATCGTATTAAAAAATGGGAATTTTTTTTATTCCGGCACACTATTCTCAATAATGAGCTTTTATATTGGTATATCAAACACTTTTTATACCCCCCCCCCCCTTCAGTTTTTGTACGTTTTTGTTTCAAAATGCGTGGATTCCAAATCTGCAATGTCCGTTCGCCGTCCACCACACGGGCCTGAGAATTAATTTTAAAAAATCCATTCTTACGCACATTGACTCCAATTTCATTCTAGTTGATATTAACTTCTAGCCAGTCTTTTCACTCATCAGCACACTCATACTCATATGGACAAAAAACTGGTCACTAACGTGAAAAAAACCTTTTTTTCGGTATTTTTCTTTATTTGAAGTTGGCATCCCGAATATCAATATATCAGCCTCACTCACTAAGCGAGTGGGAAAATATCCCAATCGTGTGCAACACAAGTTTTAATTGACTATATTGAATTTTTTACGTTTCCCAAATGTATAATAAAAATAATGATTCCTGTTTAAGAAAAGAGTTGGTTCACATTGGCACATACTTCATAATCACAATTTTTGGGTCAACTCGCTCATTGAAAATATCATATTGCCAGCCTAAGACAACAGTTGAAGGGGTTATCATTTAGAAATGTTTGCTACTTTGTTCACTAATAATGGGTTATTCAATCGTTAGCTGGGAAATCCTCTTCTAGTTGAACCTAAATATTAAGTTGGATATTAGGAGTGAAAAATGGAAAGACATATTCTTGACCTACAGAATAAACTTCATCAGGATGCAGATTATCTTTGTAACCGATTCACCTCTCCAAAGTATGCTACATTTTTGTGTGTTGGGTCTGTGAGAGTATCTTCCAGTAGTGTCCATTCTTTAATATTACCATCGGAAGGATGAGTGCAATATGTCCTAGATATGAAAGGTGAATTATAGTGACAGACTTAGGAAAGTAAGGGTGAAGGACATACTAACCGACAAGACAGCCGTTGGGACTCGTTCTCAAGTGAAGCAACTGCGATAGAGGGTCCTTGAGACAGCGGCTAATCACGAGCATTTTCGGCTAGACCAAGGTTGTCAAGTTGGAGCGAAAAGAAGAACAAATGAAACAAAAGTCAATCTTAAAGGCCGGGATAGTCGGGTCCGAGACGTAAGATCTGGGTTTGGGGTTGTCCACTGCTGCATGGGTAACTTCAAAGTAGGTACCTACTCATCTCCGGCTCAATTCGAGGTATCGAGCGTCGCCCATGTTGACGTCGGCTGGACGAGGAAGTGGGGGCGGCAAGGAATAATCGATTGTGGGAGGGCTTCACAACAATCAACCGGAGTTTGGTAGAAAATGTGTTTGGAAGCGACCTTGCCGCGACCTCAAGGCTGGGCGAGGTGAGCCGGGCTTCGTATTGACAACGCAGTCTTCCAACAGGTCGACCATTCACTTTCGTCAGCCCCGCGCGAACTGCACTGCGGCTCCCCATTCAGCGATGGCACATCTCCCCCACCCCGTCCAACTAAATTCTATGGCCTCAACATCACGTTCCGGAATAATGGGGCAAGTTGATAAAATGGTTGCATTGCGAACAATGGACAGAAACTGATTCCTGCATTCTGTGCTCCTCGGATCCCCTACATGTAGGTTTCTTATCTCGAGAAATGAATCTTGTTTTCGACCGAATTAGGTCCACTCAAATTTGACGTTTTATGCATCAGACACTCACGATTTCAACTTCAAATTCCACCTAGAATCGCCCTTTCTCGTATTCAATGGTAAATCAAAATTCGACTCACCGGACCCCCTACATGTAGATTTCCTATTTTACACAATAATTCTTCATTATGGGTAAAATTCAAAGTCTACTCAAATTTGGAGTTCGACCCATCAAATGCGCACGAATTCAACTACAAAATTCTCGTACAATCACCCTTCCTCGTACGCAATGATGAAATTACACTCCACTCCTTGGATTCCCCATATGTTGGTTTCTTATTCATAATAATGAACCTTCATTATCGATCCAATTCAAGTATATTGGACTATTTGAAGCTTTACACATCAAACACGAACGAGTTCAACTAAAGAATTAAGCCTTTTTACATCAAGAATAAATCTCCCCTCTACTTCTACCTACAGTAGAACTACTGATGAAGAGGTTTTGGGCCCTACTGAATCGTAAAACAGGCTTGAAGTTCAGCTGAGTGGATTTCTAGATTTAGGATATGACCGATATGTTTCCAGATAACTCGGCTCTTCTGTGAATAAATCTGATAGACAAAGGTTGCCTCTTCGCTCCTTGGTCCACAGCCGTTAAATGTACAGTTTTTACCATAAATCTATGAAGATCCGGAGTCAGTTCAAGCTTAAGATAGATGTGTGTTTAAATTGTTGAGGTGACTTATCAGGGCACGGCGACTTCGAAGTGACTGATGTGTGCTAACCTGAGCCGAAATAAAAACGGCCTTTTCATCTCACCCATTTTATGGCCATCTCAAACTATACTCCGATTGGATAGACACTGCTGATTAATATCGATCAGCTATTAGTACCTCAGTTTCAAATTCGTGGTTGCCGGATCGTAAAATACGTGTCAACTGAGACAATCCATGTTTTTGGGTAAATAGACAATCAGAGAAAGAGTTTACGACAAATCCCAGCTCTACGGAGTGGTCCACTCAGAATTAAAAAAGGACACATTAAAAAAAAAAAAAAAAAGGATATTTTTGTCTTTGGTCATCTACCAATCGGTTGTCCAGTTCGTCTATTTCGAGGTTTTCGCTAAATTTCATAGGTCATTAAAAAGATAAGTTCACGGAAACTTTTCTTAAATCTTGACAAATATTTGTTTTTACTTTACGCCTTCAGCTTGGGTCAACCCTCAAAACCACAATAAAAAACTCAAAACACAGAAATCCCTTAATAGGGAACAAAATTCCTCAAAAATCGTTCTCAGTGAATTTTTTGGTGTAAAACCATTAATGGTAAGCCATTTTTTTATTCCTGACCACATAACGAAATTTAATTTAATCACAATATTTATTGATTGGGCTTTTGTTATGGGATTCAGTCGGGTAATGTATTGTTATAATGGTTATGGATCGGTCTCCCCTCCCTGTTCTTGAATGACCTGCCCCGAGGTTATACATGGACGGTTTTAGATTCAAGATCATCCTCAGAGTGCTGCAGGCTAATCATATTAATCCATGGAAGGGGCAACTAATTCTGTATTGAATTATTTGGTTATTTTGTATTTCCTTTTAAACAATCCTGGTATAGAGAAGGCATTTCCTCTCCCTAATTATGTTTGGATCACCATGGTGTATTTCAGCGGCCTGCTCGGTGAGTACCAATACTTGCATATACTTCGTACTGGTTATAACCGTATTTTATTTGTAATACCGTTCCTCCTTAAATTTTAACTATACCATTAATATACTAAGTAAAGGGGTTTTAAAGTTTGTTCCAACACCAATGTAAATAAATTGTAGAAGTACACTAATAAAGGATAATGCAATTCGTGCAATATGGTCCATGCCTGTACTCGAAACAATCTACAGTGCAAAAGGCGGGAGGGACAATATTAAGGGTAAGTAGCTTTACGTGCAAATTATTTTAGCAAGCAAGTTAGACAATTTTCAGTGAAAATATTATTATTCAATTTGAAATCGTAATCAATGGGTTGTTATTCAAAATTTTTGTATTAGAGTACACAGATTGGCGCAGTCTCATTGCACGCAGTAGATGGGAAGATATTATGCATTAAAAGTATTCATGCAGACGGATTTGTCACACATTTCTAAGGGAAATGGTTTTTTTATTAGAGAGCAGAACCTGTCTCGGGGTGTCATATCAAGTTCTACTCAATTGGAAAAGTACTGATTTAAAAACTGTAATAGAGCGTTTACATGTTATTCGGCCAGACAGAATGAATAAATTTCTCCGTTGTCTGCCGGCGGCTTATTTATATTGAATCACTCATGCTTTCCTTCGATTCTAACAGAAAAATAATTGAAGGTACAGACAATTTTCAATAATTTCAAGTTTTTGTTAGCGAGAAGCACCAAATTCACGGAGCAACGTAGAAATAGTTTAAAAACACCGAATAGAAAACAAATGATCGGTATGGGTGAGTAAATCGGCAAGAAGTTGGGTTGGGAATCAGTAATTTTCCATGGGAATCAGATACATTGAACGGAAACACTGGAAGTGGATCTTAAATTCAACATGCGATGTTGCGAAAAACGTGCTGCATGTTGGAAATAATGTCAATTACGTAAGGAGGACAAAAAATATTGGAAATTTCGAATGTATTTCGGCGTTGGCCGTTGAGTCTTTTCAAGGTAGGGAATAATTTTCCTGCGATGAAGTGAGATTGTTGGCTTCAGAAACATAAAATATCATCTTAATGGAACCCTTCCTGGCTCTTGATATGTAGATATCCAAAGGAATGTAACTATTTTTGGTAAAGGCAGAGTGAAATCGATGAGAGAACAATAAATACCTGCTTACTCATAATAATAATTATTATTATTACGTAAAAAGACAAACAACAGAAGAAACGGAAAATGGGTATTGATAAAAGTCGTTTCGAATGTAATTAGAAAGATGCTCAACTATCTTTGATTATGCGGTTCTAAATTAACCGTGATTTATGAGGTAAATGACGTCATATTTCGTCACCTTGGGATACCTAAACGGTTCAAATGAATCAATAAATCTGTAATTAGGAGCTGATCAAAATGTGAAGTAGGTAGACATTTTAGTACGCAGAGATGCCGATTACGTATTCGTGTAACATGTTTGCGTGCGAGACATTAAGTTAAAATGGAAGCTTTACATGGTAATAATGATAAACTGATTCAACTCACCAATGTCGAAGAGATCACAATAATCTGAAACAAAATGAATGACCCATTATTAGAATTTTTTTCTTGCACGAGGAATCAGATTAGCTTTTAAGAGTTCGCCTTCCAAAGTTACAGTTATGCAGCAAAATCATCTGAGCAAATTTTCTGTATTGCATTTATTTTTAATTGCTTTGAAATGCCAGCACTTTGTTAGCAAAGAACTTGACTGGCTCGCAATGGGCAGGGCAGCGGTAAATAATAATTTGTAAAGGGACAGTCCGAGAAAGAGGATTCAGGACAGTAAAGATCAGAGAATGGCTCGTTGCCAACCTCTGCTACCACATAACAAGAAGATGATCAAATGGAGTAGTAGTTATCCCTCCAATGGATTAAGGCAATAAGCCTGCAACACCCAGATGATACTAGAAAGCTTTAGGTTTATGCTCAGTCTGAGCAGTTTCAAGGAACGGATGGGCGGAACTATGTATATCGGTGGCCACGCGTTAAGACTATGGCAAGTGAGTATTGTGAATTGCCGAAAATAGTTCGCAGGGACTCTCCTATTGGTCAATACAGATAATTGCACCTGAAATGTCAATGGTTGTGTGAAAAATCTACACTCCGGAATGCTTCATCTGTTGAGGGTTGCGCCTGGAGGGGAGACTACAGGGCTTTGCGCTCTTAAACGACATCCTTTCGGATGGAGGAATATAATCCATGTATATTCTATTTCTTGAAACTCCTTAGGCTGAGCTTGAACCTGCAGCTTCCTAACTGTAGGAGTATCCTCTGGCTGAAGGCTTATCGTCTTAACTTTGGAAGGGGACAGTAGCCTATTTCATCACCTCCTTGGTACATTGAGGCAGAACACGGTACCTCACAACTCACTCTCCAATATTGACTGTCCTGACGCCTATTTTCCCCCCAATGTGCCTATATTCAATATATTATATTGTAGTGCATATATATATATACATAGCATTTCTACTAATAAGGCATTACTTGCATTAAGTAAAAAACCTTCACAGATTCACAGCGTCGGTTCTAATATCGTCAAATCTGTTATGCATATGTTACGTAATAGTTAGGGTGTGTTCACTCTCTTTCCAAGCTCTATCTCTATATTCCATATATTATGGTAATTACACGGCTGAATGATAGCGATACCTACTGAGAGGATCTTGTTTTGATTGATGATGAGCGCTCCATGTCTCTCTGAAGGCGTTTTTAAAAAACATTACTACGTGACATATTAAGGTAGGAGTAATAGCTCAGAAACGTTTATCTTCCTCCTGGAGCTCAGAAGGAAATAATAATCATGTTTCAATTTGTCAGTAGTCGAGGGCGGAGTACAAGCCGGGAGTGGGCGGTATGAATCTCTGTAATAGTGAAAACGATTTCTTTTGGGTTAGTGGATCAGTAGCTCATGTGACTGATCCAATACATTGCAACTCGGGGGAGCAACTTCATTATAATCACCCAACAACAGAGTTCTTTGACGATTATTTGACGGTCATCAAAAGGTGTCCCATTCCCATTCCCGTCGCAATGTCCAAAGACAAGTATTCAGATATAGTGCAGTTGCTTTAGATTGTGCACAAGTTACGGCACCTCATTATCTTGGAGTTCGTCCTAAGTAGGGATGGGACATCGACATCGATATTATCGAAATATCGATGTTTTGCTTCGACATTACGATGTTTTGCCATCGATTCCACATGTTCGATAATAACGATATATCGTTGTGTTGGCTCCGATAACATCGGTTTGGTTTACTTCTTGGTTTGATTTTCTCTTTGGTTCACAGAAAAAATCCCATCTAGTTCGCTTGCTACCTAACGTGAAAAAAGAGAAATATTAAAAATTCTTTCAACTGCCCTAGTATTAGCGAATATTTGAAGAAAAAGAAACTATTTATTGTTCTCGGTCTAAAACATTTAAAATTACAATTTTCAAATAAATGTATGATCAAAATCCGTTTTAAAGCATTCTAAATCCACTGTCAAAAGACACCAAAAACACATTCCAGACGATAACTCGCGATAAAATTGAGATTAAAACTCAAATTTGCACAAAAAAATCTACCTAGGCTTTCAAAAGGCCAAGTTTGAAGATGAGCACAATCGCCTCACTCTAAGGGGAGATTAGGGGCATATCAAAAGGGGAAAAGTTACCCGAAAACCCCCAAGCAGGTGACTCTCTTTTATAAAGGTTTTTTTCACGCTGAACACGATGGTGAAATCGGATTGGAAATATCTCAATCCGTTCAAACTAGAGCATTAGATTGGCAAAATTTGTAAAAAAGGTGGATTGGCAAACTTCGCAAAAATAAAATAAAATTTGACAGCTTCTAAAAATTTTGAAATTAAAATGAGGTATCACAAGTCAGAAAATAAAATTGTCGGTTTTCGCGTAATTTTTCCTCCTGCAAAACTAGTTACTTTGAAAATTTGCTCATTTCCTCATGCTGCATGACTGGAACATTTTTTACCATCTCCTTCAACGTTGAAAAACCCATGAAATGAGATATCATTTCCCAAGAAATAAAATAGTCGATTTTGCGTCAATATTCTTCATAATTTTACTCACACAGATATTGCATCTGGCAGAATTGGCGTTGTTCTTTTGATGAAAACGCCACCACTTATGAAGCCAAAGGATCTATAATGTAAACCCAGTCAAAGGGAGTTTCAGTCCAGAGTTCCTAATATTGAATAAACCTTAATAGTCCGATCCATTAGTTCCAGTTGTGAAATTAGCTTGCACCAAGTTCGAAAACATCGATAGTATTCTGTTATTCACTTGATACTGGAGGACTAAATATCCCTCAATGCGGTATAACGAACAATAGCGAAAGTTTGTCGGTGAGGAATTAGTCGTTAATATCATACGTAGGATGTCAAATAACTCGTGGGACTGAAGGGTGTACAGCGAGGTATTTTACAAGACAAGTTGCCATTCTTGTCAACCTCATGTGAATCACAGGCAGGCCCATAGATGTCTAGATTCTAAGTCACCCATAGATATATATATATATATAGTCTAAAAAAAAAATCGATTTTTTTGAAAAATCGATTTTTACTGTTTGGCAAAAAATCGATTTTTTAAGATCGATTTTTTAAAGGCGAATTATTTAAAATCGACAACCAAAAATTTCGATTTTTACCTGTTTAAAATGCGTTTTTGTTATATTCAATGAAAATTCAAATATTATCCAGTGTGGAGAATCTAAAATAACGATCCGTATTTACTCCATTCAGTATTCAGTAACGATGTGATTCTTTATTCTACCAGTCACCATTTTACCACAGTTGAGAAAATGAGTTTTCACGCTGAACTTGACGTTCTGTGATTGCACCACTTCGTTGAGAATGAAAGGATTTAGTTCAGTTTTATCGAACCCATAACCTGACAGTGGGTGAGTGATTCGACAAACTTCGTAACATCAATTGTTCCTCACAGGACCCATAAGGAAGATGAAAACTTTTAAATTTGTTAAATTGTGATAACAATGTAAATAGGTCCAAAATGCTTGTTCGAAGCCAAAGGAAGTATAGCGTAAACCCAGTCAAAGGGAGTTTCAGCCCAGAGTTCCTAATATTGAATAAACCTTAATAGTCCGATCCATTAGTTCCAGTTGTGAAATTAGCTTGCACCAAGTTCTCCTATCGTGTAGTATTCTGTTTATTCACTTGTAAAGGAGAACTAAATATCCCTCAATGCGGTATAACGAACAGAGAAAGTTTGTCGGTGAGGAATTAGCGTTAATATCATACGTAGGATGTCAAATAAGTCGTGGGACTGAAGGGTGAACAGTGAGGTATTTTACAAGACAAGTTGCCATTCTCGTCAACCTCATGTGAATCACAGGCAGGCCCATAGATGTCTAGATCGATTAAGTCACCCAGCTGTAGCGCATGCCATAACAAGGCCAAGGTCGAGCTGTTCCAGGTCCACTCTTATCCATAGCAGTTAATACGCAGCTGAAGACGAAGTTATAGGAATCGCTCGGAAACAGCCCACAATTCACGAAACTTCTCAAGGCTAGAATAACTATGATACGTACAAGAAATTCTGCCGGTATAAATGCAGAGAAGTCCGAATATACGGGTCAATACCAGTTCAAAGCGCCAGCAGGAAGTTGAAGACGAAAAAAGGAATCATTTCTACCGCCACAAACCAAAACTGAACCTAACAAATCAAATCGTCTTTTGAGTTTGAAACAGCCAAAACATGTAGGAAATGAAAAAACTGATAGGGTATAACATTCCTCGTTACTTTGAACAACACCAATATATGCAAGGACTTAGAGAAAAATCAAATAAACGATTTACAGAGAAATAAAATCCTAATCTCAAAAATCAATTTATCAGTCTGCGCATTAGCAAACATCCAACAAGCACGATTTCTTCAAGTTCTAGATCACTCCAAAGATTTTAAGGTAACCCGGGAAGAACGGCATAACGATGTCATATAAATTTCAACACGACCTTACCATTGCTCCTTACGTTATAGAATTAGTGGTAAAAGTCGAGAATAGGTGGCCCCTTCCTTATCAGACCGTCGCCATATTGAAAAACCAGATGTCTCCTTTCTATAGGTTGACGCTCCCGATGTGTGTTCGAATGCGTTCTGTCTAGTTCGCTGGCGTCTCAAAAACGAAAAAATATCCTACATCAGTCCTTCTAGTAAAGTATAGATCTGTTGGACAAACAGATCAGAATGTGTTAACACTTGTATCTCTGCGTATTAAAAATACTTTTATCGATAAAACGGTCGTGAAAATCATCCCATAATACATGGCAGTGGTATCGATATATTATACTATATATCGATGAAAGAAAGTACACATCGATACATGTTCAAAAGAGCCTGATGAGAGGTAGGGGTCACCTGTTCTCTACTTCAAGCCGAATTAGCGCAATAGACCTGCGATACAGGGCGACTAACCTTTTACGGGGGATAATTTGCCACGAACAGGTCCAAAAGTATTTCCATCCCGCGAATCGTTGTACGGAGGCAATTTCGTACATCGTTCGAGGTTATTCAAAACATTTCAATGATCACTGTATAGATGTATATTTTCATCTTACCTAGACGAGGGAACTTTGTGCCTACGTGAGGATGAGCATGGGTTTTCAAAACGCTTGGTTCTTACCTCGAATTGTGATGTCGGTGGATTGCTTAGCTTGGAGGCCACATCCGCTCAATTCTTGTTGCTTTCTTCCGCCGAGAAAAGTCATGATCAATCACTCGCACAATACTACGCGAATCAATGAAAATTGATGCTTTGAAACTGTAGGAAAATCGAACAAACGGGAGGACACGATGAGCTCACCACGGGTCGGGCAACACACTGGCTGATATATGTGAACTTCACATTATGTGAAGCACAGGCGATCCCTACAATCTAACTTCTTGTCTAGCTCCAGCAAAGGGTGCTAACGGGAGGAACTTGTGTTCGAAACGGTGTCTTTCTTCGTATTTTCATAGCTATTCGTTTATTTGTTTTACCCGCAACCTTCTGTATTCGGTATAGTTCGGTGGTCTGGACCCTCTCTACGCTAGCCTCCCAAAATTGAAAAAATATCCTAAATCAATCCTTTTAGTAATGAACAGATTAGTTGGACAAATAGATCGGAATCTATGTTAAAACCTGTGCCTCTGTGTGTTGATGTAAAATGCTGTATTATGATGGGTAAACTTATAACAAAAAAAATGGTTGACTTCTTACTGGATTCGAACCCTAAACGTTCTGTGTCGTATTCCAGTTGTAGTCTTTTGAGATAATTGGCCTTATTTCTGAAGTTAACGGATAGTCATTGTTGAACCGCGAGAATGTTCTCTCTAGATCTAGAAGGAACCCCCCTCTACGTGGTCTGTAGAAGCATGTTACAGAAGAAGTTACCGTAGAAGCGGTAAGTCTCAAATCGGCCGGACCTCGATAATCACTCGAAATTTCCGATTTTAGTCAACGCTATATTTTTTTACTTCCCAAATTTATGTTAATATTGGGTTAGAAACTTGCGACGGATTCGACAGGTGACCCATGAATTTCTATTTTAGTGTTGACTCAATGATCTACATGTTACCTCCTGTAACGCAAAAGAAAAACCGTTAGTCACTAATACAAATCTGAATTGCAAAACAAAAAATTTTCAAGCCAACGGCTCAACCAACAATGAGAGAAACCCGAAGACGGGGGCTACGTGGGGCCCCCAGGAATCTTAGTAAAATTTCCGAAGGCCGCGCTTGCCCGGTGTGGGAGATGCAGCGAGATGGATGTACCCCGAGTGGAGCCTCCCGCGCTGTCACTACGCTACTTCACCGCAGCCCCAATAGAGCACCGTGAATGGCCCCTATCCCAAGGCCGCCGAAAGACTCCCCCCCGCGCGACGCCCCTCACATCGAAATGAAATGCACTGTATCATCCGAGTGTAAAGTTGAGCCGCAAACTCCGCCCGTTCGCACAATAGCGCTATGAGAACTGAGGTGGCGAACGAATATTCGAGGAGGCACCGGCTTCCGAATGATTTACCGACTGTTTGATCGAGAGAATGATGTCCCTCACTGAATTTAGAATGGTTCCGACGGCGAGTCTTTGCGTACAGCCGAATCGGAAAACAAGGTTCGGGTTTAGCTGAATGGAAAACAAGGAGCGGGCTGAATTTTGAAAGACGAACATTGAGATAAGTCCACACACATATACGAGTAAACCTACTACTGAGTCAAATTGAAACTTTTGTATCAGCAGATAGAATGCGAGTATGAATCGTTTATTGCTATCATTCCGTATTCCGAATCTCTGATTCTGGAATCCAACTCTGGTGCCTTACCAGAGATGAGAACTAGTCAAAATATGGCATCCAAACAAATTAGTTTTTTTTAATGAACTATCTATGTCGATAACCATATAAGTACCTAAGTGATGCACTTAAATCGGCTGACAGTAGTAAAGATATAAGAATTTATTACTATCACACTCCCCTTCACCCTTTCCAATCTTCAAATTCCTTCAAAATTTGCAAGAAATCGAACCTGTTTCAAAATTATTCCAACGTTCTCAAGAATGAGAAAAAAACAGAAATAAACGACAGTTTAGCTGTATCAGCAGAGCTTGAATTGATTGAATATTATCGCCTCCATTTCCCCCCTCACAGTAAATTTGAAATTTCCGAGGTTTGTGGCACAACTAGATTAACATTGAGATCGATCAAAATAGGAATAATGAAAATTATTTAAGAATTAGAGCCTTTTTTCGGCGTGACCCCCTCCAATTCCTCTCTTCTGTCGTGAACCTCGACATTACCGGGGTTTATTGCTCAACTACAGTAGAATTGGGATAGAATGTAAAAGAGAATCATGAAAATCGGTTTAGGATTGTGGGCTGGGCAGCGTCGGTAGAATTCGTCATATAAAGAGACATATAATTTTTTGTGTACATTGATCTCCGCTCATGCGGAACAGCCACACCATTAAATAAAAACGAAAAAAATAAGTAAAAATTATCAGCTGATTAGATGCCCAGCTCGAGTAACACAATGGCACTTTTCTGCACCACACTCCACGCCATGACACGGGCGCAGTCATGACCTTGATGTTGTTATTCACCACTCCTTTTAGCTCAGATACGGCTGGCCTCAGGTCGTTTCCATCATATTTACTGTTCTCTGCTCTCCAGGTCTGTTTCATGTCCACGGTGCCACTGACAACTTGGACATCCAGGATTATAGACCCATTGGGGTTAATGGCAACGCATCTGGCTTCTTGCCCTGGTCACCCGCCATACGATAGTTTCTCTGTCTTTCCACATCCCAGCCGCTGGATGACAATGCACTTGCTATCTGCTGGGCAACCGCATCATGACGGAGAATGGGGCCACCTTGAGTTCGTGGACACTGCTGCACCGCATGATACAGGTTCTTACTTTTACCCCGACAGGCACGGCAGACTGTATATACTCCCCCAGGACTATTTCTAGAACACCTCACCTCAGTGGCTAGAGTAGCCAACCGGACGGCACCAAAATGCCAGTAGCCACTGGCCCCAATGCCCTCTGAAGCCCACTCCACACATTGGGAGGAAATGGGGGATTCGATTCACTGTCGGAATCACACACACACACACACACACACACACACACACACACACACACACACACACACACACACACACACACACAGATGTTCATACTGTCTTTTTTTCTCGGATTCCGCTTTGGAATGGTCTGAAACGGATTTGTATTCAGTTATTTTTGTTATCTTGTTTAGGTTTTCCCTCACCTCGATATATCAATTCTCATGTTTGGCACATGGGAGTGGTCATAATGTAGCAGAGCTTGGTAAAATTATGAGCTGAAACTCATCTCTCTGTAACTCAATTCACAATGATCGTACTGCTCGTTCCACTATAAAGATTTTTTTTTTAGAAAAAGGAGTTATAAACTCCGTAGCTCCCCGCTGGATCAATTCTAATAGGAGTCCCTTCACTGGCGAAGCTTGGCTTAGGAAAATAACAACCCACTTGGCAATATAAATGAAAACTCCCAAAAATACGTTTTCGTATGTGATTGAGCAGTTTTTGGCTTGTAGCATCGATGCGTATGAGGCGATCTGACTGGGTTGAAGTTGGAACGAACAAGAACCTAGTTGGAGTCGTTGTGCGAAAAACGGATGTTAGGGATATGGAATCAACGCACCTTGAAACCTGTCTAATAACTCAATACTAATTACGTATTCGATCAAACAATAGTATTCAATTGGAAAATCAACCTTTCTATAGTGACGAAATTGGTAGTCGTACAGACTTTTGAGTAATAATCATTAGTATCGGAGTATTGCAGATCTGCTGTGTGAGCCTTGCAGCTAATTTCGTTCCGGCTCACCAGAGATACTGACATTTTATGCGGAGGTCTTTTATTTTTGATGTTTGCATTTATTCAGGCAAGTACCCAATTAGGGAAATAATACAGGAAAAAGGAAAATTTATAACCGGACTATTGGTTGACTTTTGTTCGCTAACGATGAATGCGAACCTATAATCTATTTTATTACTTTAATCAGGGCAATGAAGGGTAAACCAGTTTTTACTGAAATGAAAAGCCCTGCCGGCCAGTTGAGCTGCCATCTCTGCTTTGTTACACGAATGCGGCAAATATTTATCGCTCGACTTACTCAATTGATTGGTATTGCCAATGTGTCCCTCACAAAATCGATATTGGTTCCGACGATAAAAATTACTATCGATGTATAGCTGAATCGGAAAACAAGCTTCAGAAACGGCTGAAGTAAAACTAATACCAGATGTTGAATATTAGATGTCAGTTGAGTCGAACTGGAGCTTTGCAGTCAGCTAGGCTTAATACGGAGGCTAAATTTTTATTGATTCTGTATTTTCTTCAACCAACTCACATTGCTGAATTTAGATGAGCCCCTGGTGGGTTTAGATGAATTGAGGTGGCCCCTGGGTGGTATTAGTAACAGCGAGATACACACTAATTAGATAGTTCATAGTGTATCCAGCGAGCTCTCCTGCAGTACTAGGGTATATAAACCTGATGCTAGTTAGCTGATATTTTTGTTGCTTTCTTATCTCCCTAGGTAATGGAAAATTGTTTTCGCTTCTGAGAAGATGTATTTTTGCTTCCCAGTCCACCTATTGGTTGCGTAAGCTTTGTTTTCACTTTCAGGAGATGGAAAGATACATATCCCCAAACAGAATTTCCCACTTGCATTATGCGTTTTACACCATCCTGAACAACTTTCGTGTGTGTGTGTTTATATGTGTTCCCAGATGCTTGTGACAATTCTAATATCTGCAGTTTTCAACAGATTGTGATGATATTCTCTGGAAATGTGTGGGTTTAGATGGCCCCCAATACATTTCATTGCTCAGACACCAGTACTCCTGGACATGCATCTTAGGTTCTAGTGGTGCAATCTCTCCAATTTTTAAAGGAATCGAGGAATAACGGTCTCACATCAGTCTAAAAACGATCATAGGTCTAAAGACTAATTGGTATGGAAGATCAGTCTAAAAACGACCTATTTTTATCCTATCAGCTGTAGAATTAGAGCTACAGACCCGAAATACAAGTCTACCTTTTGACTTGTCGGAACATGCCCCGCGGCATTTCTGTCCAATGAATCTGCGTAACTAGCAACAGATTCTACATGTTTCGAAATTATCTAGAACATTTAAAAATATCCATACGTTCAAGTTACCTAGATGAGGATGTTGTGTGCCACACCACACTTGACTTTTCTTTGAAGAAATCAAAATTGTTACTTGATTTGCAGCCATGTGTTGTTTTCCAGTTAGTATACCTGTAGTACATCTACTTTCATTCGATTTTATGAATTGTGTGGGTATTTTGGTAGAACTTAGAATACATGTAATTACCTTCTAAAGGTCCAAATAACCACATTAAGAAGAACTTTGAATGAACCCACTACGGAACCTTTTATGATCATTTCAATGGTTGTATTACGACATTCATGTTATGTGAAGTACCTCACAAACTTGGCTGATGATTTTTTTCATAGTTTATATACGTATTACGTCTTCGTTTCTCAGCATAAAAAGACAGATAAGAAGTATAACGATCACAACTGTAACAGTTTCATCTGAATTGGAAGCAATATTCAAGGATTATGTTCGTTGATATTAAGGAAAACTTGCCCACAAACTCGACAATCTCCTTAACTTCGCAGGGCCCTCACTTATCCAGCGCCGGCTGTATAGGGGCATTTCCTTTCATCCTTCCTCCTCCATCTGCCTTATCATCCTCAATTTCCAGATCAGACGTTGAATGAATCTGAGCATCCGACCAGATCATTATAAGTTCAGGGCACACGGATTGAAAACCTGCCCTTTGATCTAACCCTTCACGAGCACTAAATGGTCGATTTATCGTTCTGAAGATCTGAGTTCAGATACTTGCATGCTTAAGATTTTTGGAACCATCATTTGACTAATATTTAGAAATAGCAATATTCCTACAACCAACATCAGTATCTCAGGATCTACAATTGTAGTTAGAAACCTATATCTCTACAGAACTCTTTTAAAAATAAATATGGTTAGTAGTATTCTAATTATAGATACCTATAGGTAGTGGTTCCTTGCCGAAATCGATATTTCCTTTAGCATTTTTACGTTTTTAACCACTCTGGACAACTCCCATGTTTCATGTGGGGATGTGTGTGTGTGTGTGTGTGTGTGTGTGTGTCAGCCTGCCTGTCCATGTGACGACATACCTTATTACGTATCTGTACAGTTTTCATTGGTCTTTGAATGAATATACAGAGAATATCCAGGTTTGGCTGCAAATGACTACCTATGAGTTTCATCTCTTACTAATCATTACATCTCATATCAACACAATCTATCATTTATAGATACTGGGCATGCGCAAAAGTTAAATTCTTCTGACAAGCTTAATTGACAATACAGTTTTCACTCGATTTTGATGAATTTATACTGTATTGTATAAACTTTTTGATGAAATTTTGAATATTTAAGTTCGGCAGTAGATTGCCCCCAATGAATTCCATTGCTCATAATTTCTTGCTTTACTCTGTGTTGTCTGCTGTTGCAAGAATGAAATTCATCAAACAAAATTTCCTCACTTCCTAGTCCTCCAATCTTGCTTGATTTTATCAGTGTTTTCATCAGTTCAATGGTCAACTTATATTAGTATAAATTCGATAGTGCAGTTATTGTAATCCCTACACAGTTTGCAATATGTCAACCCACATACTTGTATGTACCCTTGATGTCTTTGGGAACATGTCCCACGAATTGTTGAAACAAGCTTGTTTTCTACCTATTTTATGATTAAGAATCGTTTGAGGTTATTTCAATCATTCCAATGATCTATGTCATCATGATCTTGGAGTAGTGTGTGCCTCACCTAACTTGGTAGACGTTTTGCTTCCGGGTCTACCTAGAGGTAGCAAAAGCTTTGTCTTCACTTTCGAGAGATAACTTTTTTTTCCCCCCAAAATTAGTTTTTGCGTTTTTGCTTCCATTAGTACGCCATTCCGAACAACTTTCGTTTCGTATCTGTCTGACCTTAGGTCCTTATAACGAGTGAAATTCCTACAGTTTTTATCTGATTGTCATAAAATCTGGAGAGAATGTGCAGGTTATGCAGTAAATGGTCACCTATGAATTTTATTGTTCACAAATGAATCGAACTGATCGTACGCAAGCATATCGTATATCACGCATATCGAACGCAAACGTAAAATCTACCGAGCATTATCCTCTCAGGCTCTAGTGGTTTGAACGGGCTAAAATTTTGAAGAAAGTTAGGGAAAAATGGTGTAGAAATCCAATATTAATATCAAATTAACGTGACAGACCCTAATACACGTCTGCAACCTTTTCAAGGCCTTGATGTCCCGTAAATCGTTGTAACAAACTTTTATTCTACATCTTTCGAGAGTATCTGAAACATTTAAAATGATCTATACATTCATGACAGCTATGTGCCACACGCAACTTGGCAGACGTTATTTGCTTCGTTAGAAAATTAATAGAATGAATTGTGGGTTAGAAATGCAGCACCGTTTGGATCAAAGCCTGATTCTAGGTTACACACATACGTGAATGTACTCATAACAGTGGGATTGATTGAGTTGGGAACAGTGCGAATGATCACTACTTTGAGCGAAAATGGCAAATCGCGGCCGCGATGGAATCATTGGAGGCAAGGCATTGTATGACTTCGTTTGAAGCGTTTTAAATCCTGCATTGCTAAAACTAGCTCAACGAAGCTACTACGAAACACAAAACGTCAAAGTGTGGAATTAACAACTTGAATGTAAATCGAAAAAGAAAACCAGTTAGTAACAGCACTCCGAATCCAGCTATAGTTTTGAACCATTCGCGAACGGTTATCTCCATTGAATCGTGAAAGAAAATAATAGTTTCGAGTTCGGGAGTTACGTTTCGGTCGGGCCACCTTTGCTGGGCAGTCAAGGTCGTGTTATTATTTTGAGGCTTTTCCGCCCGACAATCAACTCTAATTTTCGAAATGAAGAGTATGATAATAGTCTGCTACAGACCGTGACAGAAACAGCTAAATTACCCAGGGCTTGCGTGCCGGCAATGCCAACTGTATCTCAGGGAAATAGGTACCGACCATTCACTTCTCATTGTAAAGTTTGTGGAAGATTTAGTTCAAGAATGATGGATATCTAAAGTCTACGCCCTCATACACGTTAGCCTTTACTGTATTGTTCATCATTTCCAAGCTTATGTCGATAGTTGGCCTCATTTTCAACAAAAATAGACAACTTAAGACGTAGATAAAATAATTTCGATTCAAAACAATATACCTGAACCGCAAAGCACGAACTTGGATTCCATCCATTTAGCTCTATAATATCTTGTACAGTGCAATGGTCAACAATTTGAATATAACAGTTGGAATCTAAGTGGGAAGTCGCCATATTGCAATATTCATTCATGATTAGTTTTACCTATTTTCTTGTCTGAGCAAACCAGGGTGGTGGACGACTTCTAATCAACTTCCAAGGAAGGCTACAGGTAAATATCATCAATAATCCCCAATATTCAAACTTTTACTGGCGTTTAGCGTTTTAAATCATTCGCAAAATATGACAGCCTTGTATTTGTATTTTTATATCCACAATTACATTTTGATTTGGATTTCATAAATTATATGCGTTGAGATTCCAGCGCAATTAAATTGAATGTTCTGGAATGGTTCAGAGCGTATTTCATGATCCGTATTCCGTTATCTATTGTGTTGGGTTTCTCAATCAAATCCGAATAGAGAAGAAGCTGTTATCTTCCGAGTCTTGTTTTCAAATTCGAGTAGGTATCAACTTTTTTCCTCCAAAATGAACATTTCTATTCGCTTTCTACGTTTAAAATCAATGAACAACGTTCATTTTGACTCTCCCTGGCTTTTTGTTTTCGCAAACCCTTGAAAAATACTCAAGCCATATAATTTGTATTCTATTCTGTTGAAATTGTTATAGAATGTGCGGGTTAGAGTTCAGATGATCGACTACAAATTTCATCGCTCAAAAATCAACCCTTCCTTCGACACACAAACATGAGTTTACCTAGTTTACTTTTTTCAGGAAGCTCTCAAGTTTATCAGGAAGAACCGCCTAATTGGTATGTGATCATCAATTTCAACACGATCCTATCATTAGTAGCAACTGCCCATGCACGAACGTGTAATGCTTGTAACTAGTATAATTTCTATAATTTTTTCCGATGTTGATGATAATTTCATGGAATGCGCGGTTTACAATGTCGATGATCCCCACTATTTTCATCAATCATCACAAATATATGTATACACTGCTTTGCTCCTAGGGAAACGTAAAATCCGCCAACCACTATTTAATCACTTTCTAACAGTTCTATCTTGATATTTATAGGACAGTTTGGGAAAGCCGGTGTAATGATGACACCTAAATTTAAACCGATCCATTATATAATTACAGCGATAGACCCATTTGAAGGTGTTTCTGTCTACTTGAACATTGATAAAATCTACATCTTTTAATACTGGTGATCTTTTAAGATCATTTACAACATCTTAATGATCCTTACATTCCTGTTACTGATACGAGGGAGTTATGTGCCACACACACCACTTGGTCGACGCTTTCTGTTTCAAGATCCAGACCACACATTCGTTTGTCTTCTCCTCTCTGGGTTTCAAATTTAAATTATTAAGGTCAATTACGACGTTACCGCGTATACCAAGTCTGGATTAACCATCTAATAAGTTGAATTATCGAAACAATTACGACGCCGGTTACGTCTACTAAGACGGGTCGTGAGGTTTGCGAGAGGCGGCGAATTAGGGAGGAGCCAATCGACCGAAAGAGGGCGTCAACTCATTTACACGTCAATACGACTATAATACCTCAACTGTAGGCAGGGTGATGACGTGTGCGTGTGGTATTACCATTTACCACACTCACGAAATCTGTTCTTGAAGTGACATTCCACAGTAAACGAGTTGTTGAAACCAGTTATTCCCGAATTCTCACTTCTTTCCCGAAATGAGAACCGAATGAGACGAAACAAAGAGGTTTCCTACAATTCCCAACCCAACGTATTTACAATCCAAGTATAGTACTTTTAAGCATGTGGTATAACCGCATATCACAGTCTTGTAATCCGTTCTTACGATTTGAAGTTTGGCAGAGTTAATGAACTTTAGCTCAAAAATCCTTGATCGATCCGTAATTTGGGCGTAATCTCGGCACTTTGATCAATCAAACCTAACGATTAATAATTAATTAAACGATTAAAACTCTAAATCTTCAAAACGTTCACTGTAAGCGGGTAGTTGTTGTGTTTCATTCGGATAGAAATTAGTTATGTGAATCGAATGAGACCATTCTGGTTGCTGAACGGTCATCAATATGCTCACAAATCCCAGGTCTGTCATTAAGCACGTGGATGCTAGATGGAAACTGTACGAATATACTAGCCGTATAACCGTTATTGATCGGGCTTTTCATAACTTTGATATATATTTGCGGACAAGAGTAGATAGGTGTTTCATTTTATGTAGTTCAATATAAGTTGCTCTATTCACGGATTTCGGCGTGCCAGTATACCTACACGTGCCGTTATATTTGTGTATTACATCGTAGCAGGTTTTACGATATCAGCTTTTGTTTATTACAAAGGGACTAGTGAAGTTTGCTGTTCAAAGAGTTGTATCTAAGAAGAAATCATTGTAGAAGTAAATTACAAGGTGGGGAGACACACAGATCAGCTGAAGAAAGTTGAGGCTAATTTCTTACCCAATCGATCCGCCGGGCTGAAATAAAAATGGGGCTTGTTCTACGCTATCTAAGATACGTTTAAAATCCATGGAAAGCGCGGATTTTCATGGAGAGGTTATGTAATACGGAAAAAATAAACCTCTTAATCACAGCGTATTCATCTTGATATCAAAACATGCCCACAAAAGCATCACAATGTATTCGAAACAACCACGGTTGCTTCTTTGAAACGCGGATCATAACGCAGATCAGACAAAAATAATGTTTCTTCTAGTTCTCCTCGATTTTTACGCTGAATTGAAGCTAGGAACACAGCGTTACGTCCAGTATCCATCTTGCTCAGAGGCCTATTGCTAACCGCTCGTTGAAATACTCTCCTAAACCTTTAGTAATGACACATATTAACCCCAAATCAAAGATTTGAACAAATGGGAAAGGTAATTCGTTTAAGTTGTCCTTATAAGGAACTTTGGATGATAGGTTACCCTCAGTTGCAACGGTAGACTTTAAAAGAAATGGGAACAATGCTGTGGTAAATATAAATCTGGGATTATAAATAAGGAGCTTTGAATCAGCTGAGCTATTTACTGAAGATAGTGAGGGTATAAAGAAATAAGAATTCCTGATTGTCCACGAGTATTCATGGAGTAGGAGGAAAGTAAGGGTCCCAAGCATTTCCCGGGTTAGGGTAGTAAAATTTGTGAGGGATTCGATTTCATGATTATTACACAAAAGTGCATCTGACGTCTTGTCAGCTTGTGTATTTGTTTTCTCTTTTCCCCTCTGATATTTCTATGACTGGGTACCGTTATGAGTGAAAACAATAAAACGGGAACAATAAAATATTTACAAGTCTTGAATAAAATGTCAGTGCCCCTAGTAACCGGAGAGTTATTAGCTGCTCTTGTGGTTGTGACAATCGTCACCCAAAACTCCTCAGGTCAATCAATTTCTATCACAAGATTGATTTTCAAATTTAAAAGCGTATATTCAAGTAAATACACTAAACGTGAGACAGCTCAAGTTGTTGTTCAGTTGCTAGAAAATTCGTATATCCGTCATAACGACAAGTTCAATCCGAATAATTGAACCTGAATTTTCACGTACATAGCGAATCTTGATTCTCAAACAGTTTAAATGGTTATGGATTAGTATCAAGATACCGACATGTCCACTATTCTTGGGGTCGTACTTAAACTTAAACAAACGAATACTGTTCAGCTGGGTCAACTATCTCAGTTAGTTATATGCCTTCGGGGGCGTTTTTGTAGCCAAACATGATTACTATTATTGCGTGAGGCACTATTTAATATATCGTCATTAGTTTTCACAGGGTAGGCGAAATAATGACTTTTGAAGTCATAAATTGTGTGACATTGTTCCATTTTAGGTAGGGATAGGAATTTTAAATTTAAAAAAGTAAAATGAAATAGAATGTATAGGTATGATTGATATTGATGCTTTTCTTCCGATATTAATGATTATTTCAACGATAATTGTATGTTGAATAATTTTATGTTTGAAACCGATACTGTTATTGCCAAAATATGAGGTACCGAATAATAGAAACCCATGGAGAAATTATTTTGAAGTTACAAATGAGCAGGTCCTTAGCTAGTCAGGTTGCATTTTGGGGTTGTCTTATGAAGTAGATATTTGATGAATGTGATCACTTATATAGCGCGTTATTCAATGAGATCTGTATTGTTGGGCGGAATTAGTATTGAATGAAAAATGCCGCCGAAGAAGGGAAAGGGAAATTTTTTTTAATTGAGATTTTTGTTATTCATACCGGTTGGTTTCGATAATTGAATGGTATCGATTAGCGTTGCATTTGGAATGAACGAGTCCTTTAGAGGACCGAGCCGAACAACCGAATCGGGAAAAGGAATTGTCGTTCCCGGATACCATAAATAGTGTAGGCTCCATCCACTTTTCATACAGCAGAACTGAAACTCTCCATTACAGATGGACTCTATCTGATCCTTTCATCTCATAATCGCATTTTCCGTCCACCTTCTTACTACAACGGTTGTTCCTGTCGTGGCGAGAGGACATAGCATAGGGATATAGGCAAAAATGACTAGTCGAATCCGCGATCTGCCAATCATCCCAAAGAATTGAGACAGGAGAATATACCCGAATAGGTAGAAAGGAATTCCAGACTTCCACAAACAAGTCAAAATATAAACTTTCCCAGTTTTATGCATCAGAATACTTTCTTGACGTCGATCATTCCTACTGAACTGTGAAACTGCAACGGACAGTGTGGCAGTACATCGGGACTGCGCGTCAATCCCGCGAACGGTCGTAGCGTCGAAAGTCGTGTTTGACGCTTGGGGATGGCCATGCTGATGCAGAGCCTAATTAAATTCTATGCTGAAACTAATTTCTCTGTAATTCAATCCACAATGATTATATGGCTCGTTTCAGAATAAACATTCATTCCAAAAAAAGAGTTACATGTATAAAGCGTGGCCTGGATCGTTCTAATAGGTATCCCTTTACTGACGTAGCCATTCTTCAGATTCACTTCTAAAAAGCCTTGTTGGGATTAGGAAAAAAGCAACCCAGTTGGCACTGAAAGTGAAAACTTCCAAAAATACGTTTTCGCATGTCGAGCAGTTTTTGGCCTATTACATCAGCATCAATGCGTGTGAAGCGATCTGACGGGGTAAAAGTTAGAACCAACAAGACACCAATTGGAGTCCACGTGCGAAAAACGGAAATTAGGAATGTGGAATCATCGCACCTTGAAACGTAAGTCTGTTAAGAAAATAAAAATCAAGTATTAGATCAGACAATTGATTTTAATTTGATAAACATTATTTCTCTAGTGATGAAATCGGTAGTTCTACAGACTTTTAGGTAATAATCGGAATCTACGGAGTATCGCAGATCGGCTGTGTGAACATTGTGGTTAATTTCGTTCCGGCTCACCAAAGACAATGACATTTTATGCGGACGTCTTTTATTGTTGCTGTTTTGATGTTCGCGATTATGCAAGCAAGTATCCAATTAGTGAAATATTAGAGGAAAAGAGAGAAAATGAATAACCGTAGTAATGCTTGACTTTTCATTGCTAACGGTGAGTGTGAACCCATAATATATTTTATTATCTAAATTGGGTAGGAAGGGTGAAAAGTTTTTACTAAAATGAAAAGCCCTTCGGGTAAGTTGAGCTGGCATCTATGCTTCTTACACAATTGCAGCGTCTGGAGTGGGATGGTTGGCATATATTTACTACTCGATTCATTGATATTTGCAACTCACAAAATTTATTATGCTTTGCTCGATTTTAGACAAAAATTTCCCCAATTAATAAAAATTCTACTTCTGATATATGAAAATACGAAGTTCATTTTTGTGAAAACACTAATATGTACTTTAAACGGTTATAATATTGTTTAAGTAGTTTTGAGTTATCACCCGAAGGTCGTTCCGAAACTTTTCAACATGATAATGTGCAAAATTGTTGCGGTTGAGCACGCAAAGATTTTTTGAGACTAGAACATTGATATTGAAAGATAGTTCGTAGAGATATATCAACTTGAAGGTAGTCATTACGTAGGTGGATAATATTTTCCGAGTGTACAGTAACTGGGATTGGTTGAAGAAATTCATTGAATCACTGACAAATTATAGGTATTATGGTGCACAGCTGTCCAGGGAAGGGAAATGAATGCACACGAACTCGACCGTCTAGAACCAATACGGAGATATTACCTCCGCCCTTGGTTTCAATTTTTAAGAACTTTCAACTACCTGTTACAGTTTCGAGGTTGGAATCTAATCAATCCCTTAAAGCGAAACACAGCTCTCAACCGTCACGATTATGACAATAAAAATGTTAGAAAGTATTACAGCAATACAGCAAAACCCCCGTGTTTGGTTAGTAGTGGCGGATATGAATTATCCTCGAATCTTCAGCTCGGAATACCCCCTTCCGACAGAGAACTCAAAATTTCCCAGGTTTATTGCATTTATCTAGACTAAAGATGATGTTGAACAAAAACCAATAATTAAGATGAAAATAGTGAAGATAAGTGTAGCAATTTATCACAATTAACCCCTCCATCCACCCCTTCAAACATTATAAGGAAGTGACGCGGTTATTGGTGGGGTTTTGCTAAAATATGTTCCAAAACTGGACCAAAATTAATTAAAATTAACGCTTGATCAGCGTTTGAAAGGGTTGGCTAATAACCTCTCCTTCCCCCTCTTATCAGCAAAAGCACAATTTCCGAGGTTCGTTTCATAATTAGACTACAATTTGGATCGGAAAAAAAACACGAAAACCGGTTAACAATTGCCGGATGGGCATTGTCGATAGAATTTTGTGAATGCACGTCTATATATACACACACATCGTAAACACGTGAACAGGTACTCCTATCGTTCTTTTGCACGGAGTCTAAAAAGGACGTGTATCCATTTTTTTCTGTATTTTCTTTTCTTCTCGTGTTTGCGTTGTCCAACATCCCCCCTGGAGAAATTGTGGCAGGCATCTCCCTATTGACGAAGCCTTGATTCAGACGGACGTTCTAAAAAAATCTGTACTTAGTATCAACAACTGAAAAGGCAAAAAAAGGAATTTCAAGCTGTGGCATTGAATTCCATGTTTTTTTCTGAAAAAAAAAGAACCAACTGTTTTGATGAACTCTACACATCTTTTAGGCGGGTGGAAGATATGATACTAATTCCCTCCCACCTCATTCATCACAATTATGAACTGAAAATGTCGATATCCTATGTTAATAAAATAGTTTAGAGGAACCCTAAATATTTTTATTTATTTATGATACGTGATCTCACCCTAAGTAGAAGCTAAGTAGAAGCTAGCTTGTCTATTGACAAGCCACGCACCCTCGACGAACTTTCCAATGAATCAATCACCGACGAAGTTCGATCGATTCCGAACTAAGGTTGGAACGATGAATTAGCTATGGAAAAACGGGGCCAGCACATAGAGGACATTGTCTTCCCTATGTGCTCTTCGTCAAATTCTACAACGGCAATTTCTGAAGTACATATTAACAAAATAAAATTTCAATTTAATCGAACCTATGAGTTATGATTTTTTCAAAAATCGTCATACATTCCTTGAGGACCGTATTGTCACAGTATAAGAATGAGTAGATAGACAGATAGATGATGTGCAAAATATTTGAAAAACGGGAAAAACTTCAACAACAACAAAACACACAAACTAATTTTAACACTGAAACAAAATTTCAGATAAAACGTACGTCTTGACTCGATGTTCGTTAGGGCAGGGAGGGACGGCCTTAACCTCACATAATATATACGGGGATGTTACACCAGTGGCTCTAAGCTAAATTAGATCCCAGTTACCTAATAATTGTATATTATTATTGAAAAATTGAACATTCATAAAAAAGCATTAGGTACTTATATTTATAGCATTAGAAAAGTTGTATTATAGTATTAGTATTTTTATCTCAATAGTTTTGAATTTGTAACATTATATCCTCACAAATTCATACCATTCGTCATCCCCTTGATATATTATTCCGTTCATAATTCCGTAATAATAATTTCATTGAGCATTTCAAACATATTAATCGACCAAAACTCACAACGACACCATTTTTAGTTTGCACTGAACACCTCTGCACTAATCGAAATTGAATCCATCAATTAGAAACTTGCTATACGACCGTGCTGCTCATTTTGATGACCTCCTGGGTGGACAGCTTTAGTTTTCCCAAAAATTTGGTTCTCGTACTTCTGAGAATGGTACACCTACTCAAAAAGTGCTCTGTGATCTTCTGCTCCCCAAGGTTGCACATAGCTGCACAGCAAGACGGATGAGCATATCATTAAACCGTGGTAATGTGAAGCACCATAATTCCCAACCAAGATGCAATTCTTAGAGACTATCAAGTGAGTAAACTGCGAGATCGTTGTGTATCCCACCCAGATGCTGTTATGAGGTTTCAGTGTTTCAAGGGTTGCCCGTGCGGAGCAGCTACTATTTTTAGGAATTGAAGAAGTTTATCGGACTTCAAAGAATCGTCTGACGTTAGACCTTAAAATCCAAATGTCCTCTATCCATCAAGTTACTATGGATTAATAATAAGTAAAATTGGCCCATTTGGCAGCGAGGAGTTCAAGTCTTGAAGACTTATAATCCCACAAGAAAATGTAAACTTGTTTTTTATGAAATCAGAAGATGCAATTGCAGATGATTTTGTACTTTATTACTGTGGCCATGATCTGACAGACAGACTGCTACAATGAATCGGAACTCACATTTGTTTAAAACTGGGTGTAAGCTGGTATTTGAAACAATAAACGTAACAACGAACAGCGTACCAAGGAAGCACTTAGTTAACTTTTGTCAGATGTCGATGAATTGTTTTTCCCACCAAAACAAAATTTAGTACAGAGTTCAAAATTATTTGTACCCAGATTTGAATGACTTTATGTTCTGAGTCTGTTTTTATTTGTCTATACATCAATGTGCCTGCAGACCACTGCCTCATACATTAGAATCATCAGGGATTGGCCTCTGTATTAAACAAAATGTTCAAAACAGCCAAAAACTGAGATACGACATGTTGCACTTTAAGCGTCGATTGGCCTCTGTATTAAATGTTTAAGGGCCTATGCTTAGACCCTTCTTGATCTGCATTAAAAGTCGATCTATACAGATTTCTAAGCACATGTATTCACATAAGACCTTAAGGCCCTCTTTTCCTACATGATCATAATATAATATTGGCAAACTATTAAATTTACTCGTCATAATATCAATAGAATTATAATATCGTGATCATGGGACCTTCAAGACATTTATTCCACGCGATCTAATGGTCCGATTTTATTTGCTACCAGTCCCGGGTAACTTTTTTGATTTGGACAATTGGAGGGTAGGATCAAATGTCAGAAGAACTTCATCAATAAGAAACATAGTAGCTGGTGGGATCATGTGACCTCATCCTTGAAATACGCATTACCCTATTAATAATTGTCTTGAAGTTGCAACGATCACGAATTTCAAGACGAGAAAATTTGATAATTTGCCACTATTATGTTATGATTATGTAGGAAAAGAGCGTCGAATTTTAACCATCTTAGGTCGGCCTTCAACGTTTAAGACAGAAGACAATCCCTGATGATTCTAATGTATGAGGCAGTGGTCTGCAGGCACATTGGTGTGTAGACACAAACACAGTCTCAGAACAAGAAGTCTTTTAAATCTGGGTATAAAAAAATGAGTGAACTCAGTACTAAATTTTGTTTTTGGACGGGAAAACAATTCATCGACATCTAACAGAAGTTAACAAAGTGCTTCCTTGGTACGCTGAAAAGGCGAAACTGATGATAATTATATTGCATAATGAAATAAAGACGCATCAATCGAAACGAGAAATTAGAACGAAAGGAGAAAATGTTCCATAAGGAGGGCAAGAGGGGAGTAAAAGTCTTGAAGGTCAACGAGATATTGATCGAACGCTGGGAACAGCTGAGCCGGCCAGGCCCAGCCCTGTAGATTGGCGCTAAGCCGCCAACACGAGGAAACCACTGCTACGATCGCCCGTGCATTGATTTCAACTCCAATGTCAGATCTCGATAAATGAATTTGCGCTGGCTCACCAACAGTGATTTGCGGTGTTCACAAATATTTCTACACGTGAATATACAGTGATCAAAATTTCCGATTCAAGAAACTATAACCTAAACACTATTTAAACATGGGGGAAAATAGAAAATACATTTTTAATGTATTTCACAGAACGAAGAGCTGCCGTAAATGCGTTAACTAAAACGTTATAGGACTATTAACAGGTGGGCAATCTACTGAAAACGAGTGTACCTAAATAACCTTGAGAAATATGAGGCGTTAGTACAGTCATAGCGCGATTCATAAAACTTAATTCCATTGGTTAAATTCAATGTTAGAGTTAACTAAAATCCGCTGTGTTAGAATAAGACTTTGATCATATATACCGCTGTGGTAATCGAACTCGCAATGACGCTGTAACTCCGAAAATTGTTCGGATTTTAGGATCTTACCACGATCAACCCTCACAACTAACGTGGCTGCGTGAGATTCTTTCTTGGATTCTGGTACAATTTTATGCTCTTTTTCTATGTTGATTGGTTATAATCATTCTTGAAGGTTTCTATATTAGATTTTTTTACTGATTTCAACAACAGATCATCGTCAAGCCCTAACTATTATATATATATTTTTTAGAATTCAGCCGGATCTCAGCCCGATCTCAGGATCATTAGCAGCTATGGACGAGGTGCTAGTGAGACACTGAAAAGGATCGATTTCGAACAAAAACTAGTGAACTAAACCAAGACTAGATGACTAGGCTTAAATTCCGAGTGAAATAAAGCTATGATCAATCGGAAATAAATACATCACAGATAGGAAATATCACAGTACGTAGTAGAGACTGGACTGGACTCCGTCTGGCCGAGAAAGGCCATCATCCCACTGAGGGGGCTTATGCGAAACTTTGAGGTTCATAAGGATCATAAAAGGACCTATAGGAAAGAGGTCCTGAAGCACATATGGATGGCTCTATGTTGCATGTAGGAGATGTGATCCTCAATGCAAATCTCAATGGAGGGAAAATCTCCACAGAGTTATCACTAATGGCTCTCCTTGCAAGAGCATCAGCAGACTCATTGCTACGGATACCTTATTTTGTGTCATATTCTAAACTATCGGAAAAATAGACGAAGATGCGTGGAATCAAGAACCAACAATTATTGAATATATCATGATGTGGTCACGTCATTTTCATGCCCTTTAGAAATCAAACTCGTAAGTGCCAAGTCAAAGACATCAAAATCATTTTGACCCAATTACCATTTTCTCTTTTGAGTTCCCAAGCTGTAGAATACACCTCTCTACCACTAGAAACGTATAGCGAAACATTATGTGTCAGAGCGATAAATCGAGAGAGAGAGAGAGAGAGAGAGAGAGAGAGAGAGAGAGAGAGAGAGAGAGAGAGAGAGAGAGAGAGAGAGAGAGAGAGAGAGAGAGAGAGAGAGAGAGAGACGGTAACATAAAGCAGTAAAACAAACGAGAATCTGTTAATCAAATTCAAATGATAATAGGACGATCCAGTTTCCTTTGTGGCTTATGCGAGGCGAAGCAGTTCGGTCACTACCCCACTCGCACAAGATTGTATTCCCATGCAATGACTTGAGGGAATTTCTGAGGTAATTTGCCGAGGGTTGTCCTGCCCTGACATAAAAGGTTTGGTAGAGCTTGGTTGGCTATGGCGGGAAATAAAAGTTGATAACATGAAGAGGCGGCCTTGTGCCAATCCACGAAGGCACATCATTTCGGCCTCCGTTCAGCGGCAATTCACAATCCCATCACTATACCCCCTCCTCGCACTTCGTCTTATGGAACACGTAGAGCAATAATGGGTCACCAGGCTAGAGAGGCGATTTCGACAAAGGGAAAAACTAAGTAGAAGAAAAGTAGTCACAACGCTCAAGGTGTCATGAACTCCAACCTATTTCTCTGTAAGAAATACGAAAGGCCTTTGAGAATGACGTTCTGTATGTGTGCCAAAAAAATGCAGTTCCTCTACAAGCTCAAATCTCATATCTCTGACAACTGGCTTCTGCTATAACTAGCTAGCTCATATTGAACAGACACTTCTAACGCTAGGGGAATCCTAGTGGGTTGTGTATGATCATATTATGTCAAATCAGTGAAGTTCTTCTTCAACCCACAAACCTCCCAGACCATTCTCCTATCGCATACTCACTCTCTCTTTCATTAGAGGAGAAAATAATTCTTAAAAAATATACATGAAAAAATATTCAAAAACAATCGTTTTGGTAGTAATATTAAATAATATATATTCAAGCACTTGGTAAAACATTTTTATGCGCTAAAATAGTATGGAATAGTATGACATCGTACCTATCGGTTCACGATCCAAAAATACTTTCCTCCTCATCGAAATACCCACATCACGCAGTACCTGGCAGAAGACACAGTCAGATCCCAACAGACGTACTTTTCTGGCGTCATCACGCATTCTGTTTCCGTCTGAAACTCAGAAAGCCTAAATCGGCACTATCACATTTCAGTGTGAAAACAGGGAGCTTTGAGCAATATTATACAACGCGGAGAGCTATCTTATACACATACGGGGATATCAAACCGCCTTCCATTACACTCTCCGTTCTGTTTCGAATAAAACCCCGTGAAGCCATAAAATCTTTTATCGTATTTTTATCTTCCCACAAAAATAACGTGTACCTACGCCCATGAAATCTCAATATTCCCAATTGATTGGATCGTAACGGCGCTCACCTCCTACGACATGAGTTTTTTTGTTAACTCATATTTTCCTAAACGGCTTTCTAACCACCGCACCACAGAAGTTCTCGGCTCGATCTATCAATACTAGAACCCAAGATGGATTCAGATTCAAAATTCAGCTGAAGATCCACTCATGAATGAATAGCATTACAGTCAATGACACGCAATCCATTTAATAATCAACTATTTAAATTTAAAAAAATCCTCAACTCCTTAAAGTTTTCGAAATATGAATTCTTTTAGAGCTCATAAATATCCTCCAATGGGAGCTAACAGAAACGAGTGGTCCCATTCCATTCATAGCACTAAAGCTATTAAATTAAATCAAAATATTTCTATTATTTCAAAAAAAATTTCGTTTAATTACATTTTAAACCCGTTAATGTTCTTAGGGTTAATTAAGAATGATGCTAAGATATTCAATTTTGGACACCTAAGGATTTTGAAACGGGAACTAACATCTTCGACGAAGAGTGACTTAAACTTTTTTTCACTGCCAGTTACAGAGGTTCATTATTGAAAACAATATATAGAAACGTGGCGGTAGAGTTTAACGCATTAATTAGGCAAACTAAATGGGGTCCGAAGAGGCTAACTTTCAAATCTGTTAGTATTTTCGTGCATCAAATAGAAAAACGCGTATTGGCGATATTCAGGATGATGAGCACCCACAAACTACTTTACAGAAATATCGACCCGTCGATAATTTTGAATTCGCCCTTCAAAGTGCAACTTAACAAGAAAACAATGAGCTTGAAGCAATACGAGAACTCGTACACCAGCGAGAAAATGCAAACAAGGAGCTAAATCCGTTCTCTGACGCGAAGCACAAAAGCGAAAGGTTATTCGAGTATCAGTCCTTAAAATAAACTGAAAAACCTACGTAAAGACCGAACATCTGAAGAATGTGTCCCATCTCTTTCCACCCACTGCATTCGGATCACCACCACGTAATTGTGCCGTAAAGAAAAAAAAACCGAGAAGTAGGATTTCGGGTGAAGCAAAACATCAACCTCGTACGTACATACAACCAAAATAGTCCTATAAGAAATGGAAAACGAATTGTTGCGAAAAATTTCATTATTTCCGTACTAACCCTCCTACGTGGACCAACGGGTTAGCAGAACTGGATTTATCCAGAATTGGTACTTCCTAGGTACGCTCAGAAAAGTAACCAAACGAGTAAACAACTAAAATTTAACGAGATAAAATAAAACACAGGTAAAAAGAATGCTTCCGCTTGTTCTCCTCGATCTGTTACTCAATCGAATCGAAGCTTGGGGGGACGAGTCGTGGCTTGAATTGTCGTGTGCGTGAAAAGGATCAACAATGGACTAGCAGACAAACGATGACTGGCAAGCGCAAATTTTGATTTTCGGAAAAAATAAAATCAGATAGGTTTGGCAAAATCAATTTGACCGGCTAATGGCCTTTGGCACAAATGAATTTTAATATTTTTGTCATCTTAATTTCAACTTTTGGCGACTCAATTTCAACTTTCGGCATACCAATTCGAGCTTTTGGCATATCAATTTATACTTTTCACAACCCTAACTATTCCAACATTCCATCCCATTAATGATCAATAAATGTTTTTTCTCTCTCTCTATTTTTTCTCTACAAGAGAGTCGATAACTGAGTCTAACTAGCACTTTCTGCAATTCACATGAAAATCGTCGTGTACGACATGGATGTTGGAGTTGTTATGTGAAATATTCATTCAACGGTTTCCTTCTAGGAGGAAGTTCCCTGCAATTTGTCTGTATATTGGAATGAATAACTTATGGAGATCTTACGATGATCGCATAATTGATTTCAATCAATTTGGATTCCGATTCTTCGTATTGGTGGCACAAATGTTGGTAGCTTCGACAGGTGATTTTTCCAGCCAGAATCAAAACTTCTGAACAACATTGGTGATTATGTCTGTCTGTGTGTGTCTCTATGTAGACTGCAGATAATCCTCTATCATTTTCATTGCGTCCATTCCAACCATTTTTCTTCCTGGCCTACAGCCTGATCTAGTTCAAATTCGAACATAAGTTGGGAAAATACGATTCAATCATTCCAAAACAATTTCAACACGATCATACATATCAGCATTTGCTTTTCTGGAACAACTCCCTCACAAAACTACTGGTTCCACAACAAACCGCATTCGTTTTCCACGATGAACAAAAAATCACCCACGGTAATTGGTAGGAAATTGAGGCTGCTGCACCTTAGACATTATTTTATTCTATTCACACAACACACAAAGTCACACACAGTTACTGACCGTTTTTCTTTCAAGGATTTAATTTTAAAGGTTTTCTGAACCCACCCATACAGATATCGTGAGTGGTAATTTATGTTTGCACTTCCTCACTGCCGATGGTGGACTGTTTGCTGGTGCAGGAAGCCTAAAAGAATTGTGCTCTCCAAACTCAAATTTTACCTCTATTTTTGCGCTTCTTAGCTTGCAGATCAATATTGGTTCCGTAACTGTTCGTCTTTTACTGTATTATTTTGTGGATCAATTGCTTTCCGCGATGAAAAGTACACTGAGTAGTATCTATTTTAACGGAACTTTCAGCGATTGTGATGGTTTGCGAACAGATGGTCGGCTATATTGATTTCATTGTCGTCGTATCAGTAGTAGCTCGTGTGACTGCAGCGTTCCTTTCCGATGACTTCGATTTATTGTGAGGTGGATATGGATAGTTCCCCTTCCAGTTTAGTGGAATGGCACAGCCTGGGCAGGAACCAGAAGCTTTTTAGTTCAGGGGTGTCCTCTGGGTGTTGCAGGATTGTCGTCTCAGCCCCTAGAAGGGGAAACTAGTCCATTCTGTCGCTTCCTGTCCATATGGTATCAGAGTGTGGTTTTAAACCGCTCACCCACTAATATTGAGTGTCCTGCGCCCCTTCCCATTGTGCCAATATACCATTACCTGCCAAATACCATTTCCCTGTTTATTGTGAGCCTCCCTCCCTCCTGCTTCCTGATAGCTCCGGGATTGGGATGGATATGGATACTTCTCCCTTCCCGTTTCTTGAAACTGCTAATCTTAAGCACAAAAATGAAGCTTTTTAAATTTGGGGGGTATCAACTGCGTATTCAACAAGTATAAAAAACACTCTGGATCAATTAAGAAAAAAATAAATTGTCTAGTAGTTCGGTATAGGTTTTGGATCAACCAGACCAATTTTGATAAAATATTCAGGATTGAAGCAAGCACATTGAAACAATATTGTTCGATTGATGGTAAGGTGTACTATTGGACAACGATGAATTCCCCGTTTACAGAGGAGCTTTTACGTATTACGTAAGCACTCAATTACGTGAAGTTTGTACCGAGTAAATAGAATTTGTTAAGATATCGAGTTATTCGAGTGAAATTTCGGACAATATCTCAAAGCATTCGACAAGATTTGTGACCCTAACCTACAGATACTCTCGCAGCCAGAAATCTTGACATCGAGCATGTTAATATTGATTACCAATTGAAAAACGTCTAACTCCCTCTTAAGCACCTCAATGACTTTATCTGAGGTGTTTTGTTCCCGATTAGATAGCGCACCTGTTTGAATTTCCTTATGACTAGAAATGAAGATTTATGAGAGTTATCGTTCGAATGATGAGGTGTTCTCTGGAATTAGTTGTCTACCGTTGATGGGTTGGATTCAGGCAACAAGTCTGCCAATGCAAGGAAAAAGAGCTGGATATCGCTGCTCAACCCTATAGAATCCGTCCCACGACTATCAAATCATTCATTGTAAATTAATGTCGGTATATAATGCGGTATGTTCGTTCAATAACGGAATAAAGATGTAAAAATTAATTTTCCAGCATTTATTCTCTTGAAATTCCTGCGAAAGAGAAGGAGTTAATATTTAATAGTTTTAACGAATTTTTAATTATTAGCTAATAAATGTCTTCATGACTAAGGCGGCAGGTTAAAGCTAACTGAAGAAAACAACTTAATTTCCCTCAATATAATTCAATTATTCAATTTCAGGAGTATGGATTTATTGAAACGTGAACAAACAGATTTCGGGGAGGAGGAGTGTTACATTTTTTCCTCGTCAGTAACAATATACCACCAATTTCATGTTCCGTTATCATTAAACGGAAATATCATTATCAATTTATAGATTCTAGGGTATGATCAACACGAGACCAAAACACATTATTTCCCATCTTATCAGGATTTTAAGATATTATTTGAATTGTCTTACACAATTTTGACTAATTTCGCTTGCGATTTCACCAGTAAGTAGCGGAAATAATAGTTTTTGCTGCCCCAACCGAAGACTGTAGGGCGATCATCAGATCATCGAGTAAGAATTGTCACGAATATCTCTGATATTTTCAGTATGTACAATTTTGTTTTACTGTTGTGTATAAAAAAGGCAACATGTTGCAGAATATATAATCATTACTTCCTCTCATTCATGTTAAGGGCAGTCAAAACAGGGATTTTTTGTTTTGAAGTGAAAAAATTACCTAGCGATTTTCATTAACTTCTGGGAATTTTTTCCGATTTTTACAAGCAATTGCATCTTTTGTTACTCACACATTGACTTTCAGTCTTGACATCCTCATAGTTGAACTCATGCGCAATCTTGAATTCCTCGAAACAATCTGCTTCAATATGTCCACAAGACTGCTTAATAATTCATACTTTTACAATTTCTCAAAATTATACCGTGTTGTAATGTGTTAAAAAAGGTAATATTGTGGTGACAAAACGTTTCTATGATCTCAGCAACAGGGATAAGGACGAAAAAAAGCTACTTGACACCATAACGTTTTCTTTTTTAATGCTATGATAATTTATCATTCTTTAGCATCATTCAATTTCATGCAATGTCTTCATCAAAAGGTAGAGAAAGGAGTTTCTTCTTAATATTGGGTTTATGGATTTGTCAGAAAGTACGAAGACTCGTTCAGGGGGATCATCACGCCATTTTCTTAAGGATAAGTAATCCTGCTAACCGACGTTGATTCCAAGGAAAATGGAATCCAACACACTCAGCAAATCTTACTTCTGTGTGATTCGCCATTTGGCAAAAGATAATCGAACTAATAGCTGTATTATCCAATGACTGACCACAGTAAGAATGAAAATGAGTAGCGCCTATACAGAAGTAATGTCCATGTTGACACGAACCGAAGTTTTTTATTCTAGTCCGTTGAATACAGAAATACCGGACAAATGTGGATTCAAAACGCATTGAATCAAACAGAACCCAATTAAAGAACGCTGAAAAGAAATGACGGAGTTTTCCAATGGAAGACCGCATTATGTTACAGCTAATTCATAGAAAATCTACGTAGCCTGAATACCGGTGTATGGCTTCTTTATAAAACACCTGGAGCGTAGCCTTTGAAATATAAATGATTTAAATTAGCTGAAGGGACAAACGTTTGAAAACTGCATTCCATTTGCGTACTCACTCCAACTGCGTACTCAGATAATGTGTACCCTGACATCGTAGTTTTTGCTGCATTTTGACGTAACCAGCAGATATCATTTGGTTGGCTCGTACACGTAAACCGTCTCCTAGCCAAAGACACATTGGGCTCCTATAAATATACCTGTTCTTGGGCAATGAAGGCAGTTCGAATGAACCTTTCTCCGTGTTAACAACAAAAGTAATTAACCATATTCTCTCTTATTCCACTTGATTGTGGTTTGATTGCGTTGGATAACTAAATTGGGAACAGCACTTTATTGTGGAAAAGTATTTACCATTGAGGGCAGATTGGGTTTGCGCAAAGCATAGAAGACGGCGGCGATTTTTTCAATCGAGCTTCAGGCTATACGAAGGCGGACTTTACCGAAGCAGAAAACATCTTCGTCCGCGGAGCACATATAACTGGAAAGCGTAACCAGTGTTTACGATTATAACTGATGTTTTCTTCCACAATCACGATCTTCATTCCTGTCAAAGATTTGGGGAGAACACATGGAGGAATTCGGCTGGGCTCATTCCATTTTTGACATGAAAATTTTCAATCATCAATCTTGAAGGGGGACACTGTTCCGTCTTACAAGTTAAAATTTGCCTCTTGGACAGCAACAAAGGTTTAGTGTTGAATTGAAGCAGCCAAGAAAACCTATAGAGAATTTAGGATGGCTGGTATGGATTGTGGATTGTACCAAGAATCCTGTTTTTTTTTAACATTACCCCTCCCTCCAGCATCTTTGCGGCAATTTCGAAATTTCAACATGTCTTTCATGGGATTTGGGATCAAAATTCTTTTCCATCTTTTTCTAAGGTTTATTCCACAAGAACCATGAAGAGCTACTGTAATAAGTTGTTGGTTTTAACCACTGGAGAGCTTTTGTCGGAATGAATCACCCAACTAAAACACGATAAAATACGATAGGTGATTTCGAAGTAAGTCATAAAACTTGGTCTCCCGGACTGTGGTTAACTATTTTTTAGGGAACAGTGAGTCACATTCTCCCCACAAGAGTTATGAAAGTTCTAAAGACCGCAGTCGGTAGATAGCCCGGAATATGAATCATATTCGGTGAATCACGGTGGAACGAAAAACCGGACAAAATTTCATGACAATTGAGTTGATTTCAAAGTCAAGTTGTCTTTAAATATCTTGGAACAATTTGGATGTTTGTGTTGAATCACGGAGCCCCTTCCCTGTGGCAAGACTTGTATCTGTGGATGCAGATAAAATAAAAACTCATAAAACACAACTTCAACAATCACCAAAAAAACCCCGGGTGGTTTGACCTTAGGAACGTAGTGGCCAATGAAGAAATGCTGAATCTTTGGGCCCAGCTCTCTCAAACTACTTATTGCAAAGCATATAAGTCAGTAACGTTTTCTTCATATTTAGCTCAACATACGCAACGAATCCAAAGCTTAAGCTAAACAAAAAATTTAACTACGCTGCTTAAATTCGAAAAGGTAGAAAATTAAGGGATATTACCGCTCAATGTTTTGCACCAGAGCGCGACACTAGATGAACAACGGAAGTCCGACCAATATCCAAAATCTTCCTTATAGGGGATATCAATGTGGTCGCGAAGCCTCTCTTAGTTTCGTGTGCAGTTGTGCTTTTTACATATAAAAGCGAATAACTGCGACTTGCTATTGGCCAGGATTGTTGACTCGTCGGCCAACAATAAAGAAAGGGAGAACGACAACACTTAAGTGCATACCTAATTTCCTGACGGTACGAATCTCATGTTCGGCAAACATTCAAGATTTCCGCTCCTCATAATGCGACCCCTGGTTTTTCATCACCTAACCATGTATTAAATAATATAACGAGCTTTAGGTGGAAGTCAAGACAGCCTGATCGCTGTCCAAACACCACCTACTCTTTCATTGCCTCATCAACTAATCATGGCCCAACGACATACACCCTACCATACTTGAGTGGCCTAGCATACAGGATGAGAGTAAAATTACGTTTAATAAATGATGGAGTTGATAACACATTATAATTGAACGGTGAAAAGCAAGCTCTTATACAGTACCTTGTCATACTGGAAATGAATTGTTATACCAATTATACCTTTCTTTGGTAAATTAAATCCTTATTTTTACTCGATTGATTACTATTATTATTAATATATAGATATATAAGGTTCAAGAAATAATAAGTACACAAGATTTTGGTAATAGATTGAATTTTTTATTCAATAGTTGTAATAATCGCTCAAAGAATAGCTACGGGACTCTTGTTAAGCACGATGTGGAAACGATTCAAGTGCTCCTTCAATATTGTTACTTCAATGGAATAAAGCACCTCAGGGGTTTTAGGTATGGAGTTTTGTTGATGGGATGGAGATAGGATATTTGCTATCAAATTGATTTAAATACAATAATAATTTTGAAGCGGATTACCTTTTGGGTCGAGTGCAGAGAAAAGAATGGCGCAAGGAAGAGAGTGGCGTTAGTTGGGCTATCTCCCCCCCGTTCCTCTCCGCCACATTCCATCACGCATCTCACAATTTGTTAAATTGATAGCCAATATGTGGTGTGGGCTATCACAAACTGAACAATTTTTTGTGAAAGGTCTACATTAGCTCCCGAAATAATGAACTAGTTATTAAAATAGAAGCGAAACTGGAAACCAGCAGTGATCGTTGTTATCCGTGCCTACGAAACTGTCTGTCCAACTTGGACAATTTTCCTCAACTCCGTTAGGTATGCTTCGTAATTCTAAACTGGGCTTAGCAGAAATTTGGGTTGTGGAAACACACCAAATTCTTTCATGACTTCGCCCTCTAATGTGAACTGAACATCTTTTTCGCTTCCTCGCCAACGAGTTGGCAAAGCATCTTATTCGTCGAAAACTCTTTGCCCGATAAGATCGGAATTGTCATATCCAATCAGCGTTTCACAGTTTTTATAATTTCTGTTCCTTGCTTCATGGCATGGGTTCGTTCATTAACCCAAATTGAACGATTCTAGAACACGTAAGCAACTCCTAATTGATTATCACTCAAAATTATTGATGATTGAAATTTCCAGCGACTTCGAGCGTTATTCCAAAGTTGAAAAGTGGTAAAAAGCTGCAAATTATTACACAAAGGTTTATAAATAATAAATTCTACCTAAATCACTAATATGTTTATTGGACGTAGTCTGTGCTACATTATTCAAACTCCTCGATTACATACCTTGTAATTGTATTTTAGACGCCTTAAAATTATCTTAATTGTTAATGTTAATCAGCTGATCATTTTGTATCTACACCTTCTATATTGTTTATGGACATGTTCGTTGAAACAAACGAATTAAACAGCTGACATTTGTCGAGATAGAGTAAACATCTAACGTAAATACGTTTTTTAAAATAAACTTTACTGTACATTGTACATTATAGTTATGCTAAATAAATTACTGTATAAATAACAGGAAACGTGTCGAGTGGTTTCTACCCAGGAGTGGGCCACTTCGTAATTATAGAACTATATTCAACAGTAATTTTAACAAATAAGAATAAATGGTGATTTCAATAAATAATTAAACTTTTTAACATCGATTAATGAGGAACTTTAAATTATTTTGGAGGAGTTACTGTTCATTTTCACCCAAGTCAGAGTGCCATTTTCTTATTAGTCTCCGTTGACTCCTTTGAGGTGGTGGGTTTTCGTAAATTTCTTTGACGAGATCATTGGGGTGTAATTGGATGGATTGGTGGTGTTTATTGTACGATGAATGGAGAACTTCAGTGACCTCTGGTATGTCTAAAACCTAATACAATGTCTTATTCCTGACATACCATGGTGCATTGGTTATAAGCCTTATATTCGGCCTTAATGTTGAAATCTGAATTCCGTGATAGCAGATACTTTTTCATGATTTGCTAGGTGATTTTTACTGCGTTCATATTCACATTCGTGTTGAAGGTATTGTTTCTGTCAATGTCTGCCCTTATTAAGAGCAAAACTAAACCGGATCGAGTGGGCTCATTCGATTCATGAGAGGATACCTATCAACAGCAGACTTGAGAAAATCAGTGTTGTTTCAAAAGTTTTGGATAAATTGATTTTTGAACATTTCGGCCCATTGATTGAAATTAATGACTAGAACTGAATCATACTTAAACAACAAATCTTATTTTTGAACCAAATTCCATTAACTTTGGTTCAGCAGTTTTGAAGAACTGCACTGGGTGGTGTACGGCGGACCGACAGGTCTTTTTCGTTAGACATTCAGATTCTACGCATCTTGAAACGTAAAACAACAAATGTTGAGCGGGTTAACAGTTAGTTTTTCTTGACGGATTACAATGATTCATTATCGAAAATATCAAAACAAAACTAAATCCGACGAACAAGACCATTTATGTAAACTGTATTTGATAAACAAGACCGTTCATCAAATTCACGTGCTTTGCCGGAAGTTTTACGAGAAGATGAAAACAAAAGAATACAGATCGGTATTATAAATCATTTTTCTCGGTGATGGATGAAATAGCCGGTTACGTAGGGGAAGAACCCATAAAACCGCGAGGCACACGCGGCACTATTGCATGTGTGTGGGTTATTCTTGGCGCATGCTGGTGAATTAGACGTAACTGAGTCCATAGCCACCTACAAGGCCTCGCCAAGGACAACAGGATATAGCTTTATTAGGTTAAATTAAAACGTCGTCCAACCCATAAAAATACGACTTTCTCTCAAAAAACCCTCTGAAGATGTAGAATCGTCATCTTGAGCCGATCACTCCTGAATTAGAGGATTCTGAGAATTGTTCAATGCACTCATACAATTATTCACTTTGCTTCCGGATGAAGATCTTTGATGAAGTAAAGTGTGATTGTTCGGTTGATGAAGGTCACGATAAAATCAAAACTAGGAAATGAAACTCAACAATGCCCAAAGCTTAATTACTGCTTCCGGGACTAGATGTTTAGTGGGATCGTTTTTCCACTTTCGGTTAGTGTTTTTTTTTGTACAGAATCGAAATTTGTATTTTTTTTTCAAAATTGAACCCATTTTGGGTTTTAGACCATTGTGAACTCCTTTCGTTTCGTGTGTGTGTGTGGTGAGTGTTTGTGTGACGCGTGTGACCGCATACTCCGTCATGATGCGGTTGCCAAGCTGATAGCCGATGCATTATCATCCAGCTGCTGGGAGAGAGAGACTGTATCATGCGCCGAATGACCGGTGCAAGAAGCCGGATATTGTTGCCGTTACGCCCGATGGGTCTGCCATAATTCTGTATGTTCAAGTTGTAAGTGGCACCGTGGGAATGGAGCAGACCTGGAGGGCTGAGATAAGTAAATATGATAGAAACGACCAACAGCAAGCGGTATCTGAGCTGAAAGGAGTGGCGCCTAACAACATCAAGGTTGTGGCTGCAACCTTGTCATGGCGCGGAGTGTGGTGCGGGAAAAGGAGTTACTTGAGCTGGGCATCTCGTCAGGAGTACTTCGTGGTATCACCACCCGCGTCATCCGGTGCTCGTTCTTCAATTGGTGGTCATTTCATAAGAGGCCTTCCTTTCATCCCTCCCTCCCCCTTCCATCATCCTTAACTTCCCAAATCCAAAGGGCCGGCGTTGGGTAAACTTGTTTGTCCTCCCCGCCTTTATTTTGTTTAGTTTTTCCTTTTTTATTTATTGATGCCTTTGAGGGGAATCACGCGTGTGTGTGATCGTTGTAACAATCCTAATTCTAACAATTCTCACCCGATTTTTATGACATTTGCAGAGAATTTGCCGGTTAGGCTGTAGATGGTCGTCTATGGGTTTTATTCCTTACACATCAATATGTCAGTTTGCGAATGTGCAAACGCAAAATTCACCAAGCATCAATTCATCAGGTTCCGAAACTCCGAATTAACCCAACTCGACCATATCCGTTATAGAGTTAGAGCCATTGGACCCACAATACAGGTCGACTAACCTTTCGCAAACATTGATGCACGCCAGAACATGTCCCGCGGCATTTCCATCTCGTGAATAGTAGCAACAAAAGCACATTTTACTTCTTTCTGAAACGTTTCAAGTAATCTATACGTTCATGTTACCTAGACTGAGCATAAACCTGGATCTTACGAAAATCAGGGGTATTCTCTGGGTGTTGTAGGCATATCAGCCTTTGGAAGGGGCAATTTTGCCATTTCATAACCTCCTTTGTTATACAGTAAACCAGCGAAAAGGGAAGTGATAAAGCGCCAAATAAGCAGAAATTCAACTTACAATTACATGTCAACGTTACTTTGCGATTCACTCGAGTGTTGACAACTTTTGCTATCCTTTCAGTAGGTACTTCCACTGTGCAGTGTTAACGGTTTGGATCTTATTCAGTAAACTAAATGAAAAAACGATTACTTATTTTCAAACGTTTTTGAGATATTGATTTTTAGAAAATGCCAACTTTTGAATGAGAGAAATCAGCATAGCAGCGTAAAGGGGCTTGTCTCATCATAAATACATCATTGTTTGAAGAATGTGGAGAAAGTAGTATGAGTTACAATTCGGGAAATGTCAACTTAGAAACCAAAAACATAATAAGCTTCCTTCGTTTAATAAACTTTAAAATAGTTTTACTGACATGGAACTTGGACTTCTCACTAAATAGATTTGGGCATAATGTTGGAAAATAAAAAACTGGGTGGATTGTCAATTACGCCAGAACTGTCAGAAATATCTATTGGACAACTTTCAATCGTTGATTATTCAATCTGTCACTTCTATCTGTCTGTTACTATGGTTCGCTCAACTTGGAAGACTGGGTTTTGCCTTGAATACAGACTTTGAGGAATGAGTTCCCCTCGTGTAGGGACTTTTAATAATAGTTTGCTCTCTTTCAGGACTTTTAATCATAATTTGTTGTGTGCAGAAAATTTTAGACTGGCTGCACTACCTTGAGAACATGTATTTGGGATTATGTCCTTGTAAATGAAACAATTGAGTATAATTGAATCCCTGTCTGGAATCACCAAAGTGTATAATTGAATGTAGAAAACAGATAGTAAAAAGCGAAATATAAATATCCAATAGTAAATTAAGAAGTAAGAATCCATCATTCCTCCTGTAGACTCTTTGGTTTAAGCCTGGAATGGCCTAAAATAAACTTTACGGACTTATCAAGAAATGTTTACCAGCAAATAATTCAACCAAGATGGCCCTACGGCAAGGCATAATTGTAGACGAAAAGGCAGGCCGAACATAGTTTGTTCGACAACAATATCGGCGGAGGAGTGTGACAGCTATTTTTACTCTAAACACTGCACTCAACAACCTTCAGGAATTAAGTACCTCCCGCATTATTCGGGTGTCTCCCCCATTGCTGCTTGAAAGACATGAATGTGATGTTCGACACCACGATAAGCTGATTAAAATGGGAACTGCCACACTTGCAAGACTATACAATAATGCCTTCTGCAAAAATGGGGAAAGACAACTACTATCTGGGGGTTACTTTTGTTCTTCTACAAGAGCGTTCAATAGCCTACACATCGTCCAATATCCTACTATAAAACTTCAAGTCTTACCTCCTCAAGTTCAGAGAAGATCGCTGGAAATACTCCAATGTACCTGAAACACAAATGCATCTAGATAATTCGTTTCGTTTGTTTCAAAGTAGAGTACCAAGTTTTAATACTCATCCCACTTGACCACATACTATTAACACCATTTTATTATAGACTTGCAAACGATGCATCTCATCATAAGTATTTTTCGGGGGATTTATGATGTCAGAAAGATACCTTTCCTTTTTATAGATAATGCATATGAGTGGAAAGCAGAGTTGTAAGTTTTTAAGTACGTAAGTACCTTGTACTTGAGTTACGTACTTGTTATCTTCTAGAGTACATTCACGAATTTAGAAAGTCCCAGAAAAAATAGAACTAACGGGGTTATCTGATGCTACCTGGGGCAGATGTACTCGTGGGTATGGAAGATCCTACACCGGTTAAAGTTTGTCAGGTGATGAAATGGTATACTTGCCCCTTCAATTGAGCTGAATCCGGTAATGCCCGCCACGCTCAGAGAGTGAACCAGACGCTCTCAAGGTGACGGATTCAAGAATCGGGAAGGGCCAACTAATCCATCACATGTTACATATAATATATGTACAATCAATATATTATATTGATAGTTGAATTAGAAAAAAATGTTGCAGGCGCTTTGTCTCGCAAATCAGTTGTAGAACGTTTGATTGAAGTTCGAAAGATATAATGCATGACACCCTCCATTTTGCAAATCCAAAATTTTAAATTACTTTTTTATATTCTTAAAATATTATTAATAAGAATGTGCATTTTTGTTCACAATAAAGCTCAAGATTTCTATACGAAAAATACGAGTCAATAGAAACAGGCGGTTTTTCTTGTGAGAGTGAACACAAAATGTGAAGTACCTGAAAGAATACAAGAATACGGTCACAAGGGGATCTCCATTATTTTTAGTTCATGTTGGACAATGGAAAATGGTAAAGTTGATGGGAGCGGAGAGGAGTGGTGTGTGAAACGGTTTAATATTCCCCGGGCGTTGCACACTTCTTCTTGGTCGGGAGGCTCGAAGGAGATGATGCCCAGGGGACTTCCCCGCAATTGCATATCTGTGACGAATCTATTGTCACGAGTGTAAACCAATAGAACAACGGGCCAACTCGTCCGGATCAAGGGCGCAGCCGCCGAATTTTCGAAGCATGCACTGCAGCTCGGCGCAAGAACACGCAATCCTCGGTCGGTCGAAATAGTAAAACGAAATCGCCTGAATTCCGGTCTGTTGTTCTATCCAGTTTTTAGGACCGCCCTCTCTAGCAATGCTTCGTCAGTAGAGACACAATCCAAACGTGAGAAAAAATAATTGCATACAGATCCGTTTTAGACAATTATGATACAGAATCCACGAAAAAAATAGATGTATATCTTTGTATGTGATAGATTTTGTATTTCGGCGACGGTTCCAGTCAGCAACTGATGTTCGTGATTCTTCTCTTGTTTGATCACAATTTTACTCTATTTATGCAAAAAACTTCGGAAATTTCACTTTTGCTGAGAAGAGGGAGAGTAGGAGATACGGAGGGAGTTAGGGCTTTGGCCAATCCTTCAATCGCTGCTCACCGGGTAATATCATTCTTTCCCTTGTTCAATTAAGAATTTGGATTGGACTGTAAAAATATATCAGGACATTGAATTTCCTTTATGAAAGTGGGCGAATGGAGGTCATAATAGTGAATATTTTCACGTGATTTCCTCGGAAATCATGAATTCTCTGTTGGGAGGGGGAATTGAGGTGGTAATAGGCAATCCATTTGCATGCTGATAATACAGCTTATAGTGCCGATTTTCTTAATTCTTTTGTGGATGATTAAGAACTTTGGTCTTCTTTTGAAACATATTTCAGATCTTCAGGAGGCGACTGGAGAGGGTAATAGTGATTAGAATAGACTAGAATTAGATGTAGGGAAGGGTGATGAGGAAGAAGGGCGTGACCAATCCCTTCAAGTGCTCCTCATTCCCACTACAATTTTCAGCAATTTGTTTCGATTAAGAATTTAATCTAGTTCCTGAAAATATTTCCAAGCGTTTATAAGTGTGATCTTATTAAAACTGGACATAGGGACTAGATGCCAATATGTTAAATGAACGTATCATTGAATTTTTTGGCGAATTGTGCGATAGAGTTCTACGCGTTTCAACTATCAAACGCAGAAGTGAGATAACTAAATGAATGAGATGTAGATTAATTGAGGGTCTCCTTGGTGGAACGAACCATTAGTGAATCAACGACGATAATTAAGACTAGGGTTGATCAAAAATCAGCACACGAAATTATATTCATCAACCAGACAGTACTAAAGCAGTTTTACGAATGGTAATAAATAATATCGTAGTTTAAATAAATGTAAACCCAATGTATAACGGCTCTAAATGAATAATGACCCCATCCAGCAAATCCATCACAGAAAACTTGATCAATCGAGCCTGCGGGGTTATAATTGATTATTCAACTTTAAAAAATCGAAATTTCGAAAACTTTCGTTGTAAAAGGGTGGTTTTATAGTTTGATTCAGATGGGAATTAGTCCCGTGAATTGAAGAAATCACT